>CM059997.1:37826424-39033924 GCA_030463065.1 Aphidoletes aphidimyza
AATGTCCCGCAATTTTATACATTTTGTTTGTAATATTTAAACCATTTTCTTTTTTTTTGGTTGGTTCATTACAGAACGACGGTAGCGAGAGCGACATGGCACTGTCAATGAATCGTTATATTGGAATCTCGATTTTACCATTGCTTATCAAACATTCGAAATTCTACAATGAAGCCGAAAATTATGCAAGTCTTTTGGATGCTACATTACACACAGTGTACCGTTTGTCAAAGAATCGAATGCTTACGAAGGGACAACGTGAAAATGTTTCTGACTTTTTGGTAGCATTAACAGCGTCAATGCAACCGGCTATGCTTTTGAAGCTATTGCGCAAGCTTACGGTCGATGTGTCTAAGCTGTCTGAATACACAACTGTTGCGCTACGGGTACATTTTTTGAATCCACCATAGATTTTTAAATTGATATTATCTTTGATTCAAGATTCAAATAAATTTATTGAAATAAAATCAATTTTTTTTAGCTATTGACTCTGCACTATGAACGATGTGCCAAATATTATGGATCAAGTCAAGGTCAAGCAACATACGGTGCTGCATCGGATGAAGAAAAACGATTAACAATGATGCTGTTCTCAAATATTTTCGATTCACTTAGCAATATGGACTACGATCCAGAGTTGTTTGGCAAAGCGTTGCCATGTTTGATTGCCATTGGTTGTGCTTTACCACCTGACTATTCATTACCACAAAAATCAGACGATGATTACTACGGTAAAATGCCCGGCAATCCCGATCAACCGCAATACAATCCACAACCGATTAACACATCAATGATCACACTCGACAATGATCTAAACTCAATTGTTCAGAAGTTTAGCGAACATTATCATGACGCTTGGGCTAGCCGAAAAATGGAAACCGGCTGGACATACGGTGAATCATGGTCAGATACCAACAAAACACATCCACGCCTTAAGCCATATAATATGCTAAACGATTATGTAAGCGATTTTTTTTTTTTGGATCAAAATGAAATTGGAGAATTTGAATGATTTTTTTTTTTTGAATATGTAATTGTAGGAGCGTGAACGCTATAAAGAGCCAGTAAGAGAAAGTCTAAAAGCACTATTGGCATTGAATTGGACAGTTGAGCATGCTGAAGTTGATGCGCCGCTATCACATCGCGGGTCAACGCGACGTCAATCCAAAGCAAATGTCGTAAGATTACTTTTAACCATCATGAATTTATTGCATGAATTGTTTCATTTATATTTTACACAAGAAGAATATTTAGCTAATTTACATTAAATGGCAATTGTGAATGTTTTTATTTTTCGTTGTTAAAATCCAACCTCTTGTTTCTAATTAACATTTTCTGTCTCTCTAATTTGCGTTCCTATGTTCCCTCTACTGTGAAATAATTGGCCGAACTCATCTGTCTGGGATCTATAAAAACATAATTAATCTAATGCATTATCGAACGCAAATCAAAATAAATGCAAACACATTCCTTGATTTAAATATCATGCTGTGATCAAAAATTGTGTTGAAAAAAATCCCAATTGTGCTTAAAAAAAAACACTCTTTGACCCGATAAAAAAAAACCAAATCGAACCTATTACAAACAAAGCCTGAGGAATTCCAGGGTGATGGCAACGCATTTAACTACAATCCACATCCAGTTGATATGACCAATTTGACGTTAAATCGTGAAATGCAAAATATGGCCGAACGTTTGGCAGAAAATTCACATGATATTTGGGCAAAGAAGAAGCGTGAAGAGATCGATACATGTGGCGGTGCAATTCATTCACAGCTAGTGCCATACGATCTATTGACCGATAAGGAAAAGCGTAAAGATCGTGAACGATCACAAGAATTCTTAAAGTATATGCAATACCAAGGATTGAAACTTCACAAGTACGTAAACATCGTTTACTAAATTTGTTGTTATTTTTATTCGATTTGATTTGAAAATTAATTGTGGAAATTGGTTTGTTTTTGTTTTTGTAGGCCATCACGAGGAGATGTAAGTATTGAAGGTGAACAGGCAGCTATGCAAGCATCAATCGAATTACGATTCTCGTACTCATTGCTCGAGAAGCTTATTGCATACTGTGATCGTGCTACAATTAACATGAAACTATTAAAACCATCGGCTACATTTAGCCGTCGTTCGTCATTCAAAACGGCCTCACGTGATATCAAATTCTTCTCAAAAGTTGTATTGCCGCTGATTGAAAAATATTTCTCAACGCATCGTGGCTACTTCATAGCGGTTGCAACAGCAACCAATAATATCGGTGCTGCATCGCTAAAAGAAAAGGAAATGGTGGCCGCTATATTTTGTAAATTAGCCAATCTGTTGCGTCAACGTTTGTCTGCTTTTGGTCCAGATATTCGGATAACAGTGCGTTGCTTGCAAGTGCTTGTTAAAGGCATTGATGCAAAATCCGTGGTAAAAAATAGCCCCGAATTTATTCGAACATCAATGTTAACATTTTTCAATAATACGGCTGATGATTTGTCACAAACGATTGTCAACTTGCAAGATGGAAAGTATAGTCATTTGCGTGGAACACATTTGAAAACCTCAACATCGCTAACGTATGTAAACCAGGTGATTTTGCCTGTGTTAACCGCCATGTTTGATCATTTGGCTTCATGTGACTATGGCGCCGATTTACTTTTGGACGAAATTCAAGTTGCTGCATATAAAATTTTAGCCGCTTTGTATACACTTGGTACGGATGGAACATTGACCAATGATCGTAAATATTTAAAAACTGAAATTGAACGCAACAAACCGACTTTGGGTACATGCCTTGGTGCATTCAGTTCAACATTTCCGGTTGCATTTTTGGAACCGCATCTTAATAAACACAATCCATTTTCGTTGCTTAATCGAATCGCTGATCATTCACTCGAGGCACAGGACATTATGGTTCGAATGGAAAGTTCAATGCCAAATTTAGAATCAATTCTATCTGAAGTGGATCAATTTGTCGAATCTGATAAAACATATGCGGAATCTCCACATGTTATTGATGTAATTTTACCATTGTTGTGCTCATATTTACCATTTTGGTGGTCACAAGGACCCGATAATGTTTCACCAACAAGCGGAAATCATGTGACCATGGTAACAGCTGATCACATGAATGTTCTACTAAAAAATGTTCTTAAATTGATTAAAAAGAATATTGGCAATGAAAATGCACCATGGATGACACGAATTGCAGCGTACACACAACAAATTATCATCAACAGCTCAGAAGAATTGCTGATCGATCCATTTTTACCATTGGCTGAACGTGTTAAACGACGCACCGACAATATGTTCCACAAGGAAGAAAGTATGCGCGGTTTTATTAAATCAGCCAACGATGACACATCACAAATTGAAACTCAAATTCAAGAAGATTGGCAACTACTTGTTCGTGATATTTATTCATTTTATCCATTGCTCATCAAGTATGTGGATTTACAACGTAATCATTGGCTTAAAAATAATATTCACGAAGCGGAAGAGCTGTACAATCACGTGGCGGAAATATTTAATATTTGGTCAAAGAGTCAATACTTTTTGAAAGAAGAACAAAACTTTATATCAGCCAATGAGATTGACAATATGACATTGATTATGCCAACGGCAACGAGACGACCGCCAGCTGTAACTGATGGTGCACCAGTGACTGGCGGCAAAGTGAAAAAGAAGAAGAAGCATCGAGACAAGAAGCGTGACAAAGACAAGGAAGTTCAAGCCAGTTTGATGGTGGCTTGCCTGAAACGTCTCCTACCCGTTGGTTTGAATTTGTTTGCTGGTCGTGAACAAGAATTGGTTCAACATTGTAAAGACCGATACCTTAAAGTAAGTCACATACTTTACACAATATATCCACCGATCTTTGGAGGTTTAACAATTCATTTGTTTTGTTTTTTGAATAGAAAATGCCCGAAAGTGATGTCATTGAATTTGCTCGCACGCAACTCACATTACCAGATAAATTGGATCCCGCCGATGAGATGTCATGGCAACACTATTTGTACTCGAAACTTGGAAAAACAGAAGTTTCGGAAGAGATTGTTGAAAAATCAACATCAGGTGCAAATGAAAAAACAAAAACAAAAGAGCAAATTATTCAAGAGACGGTGGAACGCATCGTAGCTATGGCCAAAGTATTATATGGACTGCATATGGTGAGTTCTATGTGTTCTTTTTTTTATCGATTTTTGGGAATGATTTTTTTTTTCAATGATGAAACCATTTTAATTTTTCTGATTGGCACCATTTTAATTGACATTTCACTATGTAGACCAGAAGTCATTCGATTTAATTACGATTCAATTAGATCCCATTTGAAGTTTTTTTTTTATTCCATTCATAATTTCCTCATTTGTTGTGGACTTTTTGATTTTTTTTTTCTTTTCCATCATAATTACGTTTTGTATTATTATTTAGATTGATCATCCTCAACAACAAAGTAAAAACGTTTATCGAAGTGTCGTTTCGATACAAAGAAAACGAGCTGTTATCGCTTGTTTCCGTCAAACTTCATTACATTCACTGCCAAGGTTATATTTGAGTAATTTTTGTGTTTTTTTTTTCTTCTTAACGGTTTTGATTTTCGTTAGATTTTTTTTTTTTTTTTTTTTTGAAAAAATTCAAATTTTTCTTGAGATAACCGTTTTAATAACACATTTGAATACAACTAATAATCGTGGTTTGTTTGTTAAATAACAGCTAATAATTTTTGAGTTTTTACATTTTTGTGATTTGAAGAGTGATATTATTACAATAATAGTAGTAACAATATGTATATACGGGAAAGTGTATATACTTCTTTTCCGATTTTAGATTTGGTAGACTGTAACGGAAATATACGTTGAAAACGTGTAGTGTAAATTGAGTAGAAATGAGTATTGGTTTTTGAGCGATACACTTTTTGTGCACCAAAATGCTACTAAATGGTTCGAATGGCCAATATAAATTTTAAACATTTAAAATTTTATGAATAAATTGAAAACCAAAACAATTATCATTTTTTTTTTTTCGTTATATCTAATTTTCCCCCTTACCCAGGCATGTCGTCCAAATAGCTCAAAAGGCAGTTGGAAACGTCTTTTGTCGTTAGCAAGGAAAAAAGCTGCCATTGCATGCTTAAGAGTAAAGCATCTCTATAAAATAAGCAGGTTGCTTCGTAACAATACCTCTTAAACATAAATTTATAATTTAATCCGGCTAAATTAATACATCCGATTAAGAGATTTAGAAAACTACCATTAATTAACTTTAGCTTATTTCATATCCGTTGAGAAATTTATTTGATTGTTCACAGTTTTCTGAGGGAAATATCTCTCGTATTATATTAATTCTATTGTCTAAATACCTTAATTTGATAATTCCTCAAGTTCAAAATACTTTGGTTATTTGCATGGGTTGAGCTTAGTTTTATTTGCTACTCATAAACATAAATTGAATATAGTTTTTTGTTTGAGAAAATAAAATGACAAATATTTGTTTTGACAACATGCACTTGCAGACATCGAGCGTGCAATATTTTTGCCAGAACCTACTACGAGCTGTGGTTACAAGAGGAAAATGTTGGTCAAGAAGTTATGATCGAAGACTTAACGGTAAATTGGATAAAAGAAATTCTTGTTTTTTTTTTTTTTTTTTTTTAAGCACTAATGCCTGAAACCAATACTATGAGATAAATTCAAAATTCGTGTTCGTTTTATTTAAATTGAACAATTAAAGCAATCGTTCGAAGATGCGGAGAAAAAGAAGAAAGAGGATGAAGAGGAAGAGGGTAAACCAGATCCATTGACACAACTTGTGACGACATTCTGTCGTGGTGCAATGACTGAACGCAGTGGAGCACTTCAAGAGGATGCATTGTACATGTCATATGCACAAATCGCTGCCAAGTCATGCGGCGAAGAGGAAGAGGATGATGGCGGCGGTGAAGGCGAAGAAGGAGCCAGTATACACGTAATTGCGTTTATTTCTATTCTAAATTAAATATTTTAATGTATAAGTGAATCATTAACAGTATAACAGTAAATATATACGAATCTCCCATAATATTTTCATTGCTTAAAAAAAAAAACTAACCATGTTTCCGATGCTAATCAGTCTATGGAAAAAGTAATTGTAAGTTAATCATTTCCATCATTAACATTAAATTCGAAGTTCGTATGCATTTTATTTAATAACTTTTTAACAATTCGGAATTTTTCGTTGTTTTGTTCTCTATTCAAATAAAAAAGGAACAAGAAATGGAAAAACAGAAACTCTTGTTCCATCAAGCTCGGCTATCGAATCGTGGTGTTGCCGAAATGGTGCTACTTCATATATCCGCATCAAAGGGTATTCCAAGCGATATGGTAATGACAACATTGGAATTGGGTATCGCCATTTTACGTGGTGGTAACATTGATATTCAAATGGGCATGTTGAATCATCTGAAAGAGAAGAAAGATGTTGGATTTTTCACATCAATAGCCGGCCTAATGAACTCGTGTAGTGTATTGGATTTGGATGCATTTGAACGTAACACAAAAGCTGAAGGTATGAACGTTTATTTTTCGATTTATTCCACCCAATTGCTCAATGGGACTAAAACTATTTGCTGGTAGTTGAACATTTGTAGCAGCTAATCATAAATATCAGAGTTTGCAAGCCGATCAAGTCCGTTTGAACTAAATCGAGCAGGTTCAATTCAGCTCAATTCATCGCACACCACAAGCAATTGTCCGCCTCACACAAAATAAGTGGAGGTGCCATTAGCGCTTTGTATGGTAGAGCTACTTTAAAACTACTTCATCAGAGCTACTTTAGAACATGGTTTTTGGGTACCTCCATTCACTATACAAGTATACTGTATTGGTAGAGCTACCACAAAGCAATATTTTGGGTAGCTCCACTGTTTCTACCATGCTTTCAATAATGCCTTGTATGTTGAAGTGGCTTTGAGCTTTCTACCATACAAAGTGCAAATGGCACCTCCACTAATTTTGTGTGCTCTGTTCTGTTTTTCACCGTTCTTGAATATTCTTAGAGAAAATGGCATGACGTGAACTCTGGCAAAAAGTATTGTTATAGGTTTCAGTGTTACTCAAACATATTACTTCACTTCACTCATTTAATTCAGCATAAAGCAAGGCCTTAACTGCACTTCTTAAAGTTACCTCTTAATTTATGTTTGTAAAACAAATCATTACCAATCTTAGATATCATAATAAAATTCATGCTAAATTTTTTGAATCATTTATTATTTTGCTTGCCCAAAATTCAATCTTAGTTTGCTTCTAAATCTGTAATTTGGCTTTAAGTTAAATCTGTGATCTTTGGTTGTTTTATGTTTTTTTTTTTGAACAAAATTAATTTCCTGTTTTTTTTTTCAAAATTCATCCGTTTTCATATTTTATTTTTCTTGTTTTCCACGTTTTTTTTTATTTTTTTTTTTTATTCCGGATGTTTTCTGTAACCGTTCCATCCACACCACACACAATTTGTTGCTCTGTGATCCTTCTTCCCATCATCTGCCAAAAAAAACATATGTCAAACCAAAAATTAAAAAAAAAAAAACAACCACAACCACCTTCTCTTGCACGTACTCTTCTTAATTGTATCCGTCCATGGTACCATTTAAATATAAACACACACAAAAACTATAAAAAAAAACAAACAAACAAAAAACAAAAGAGTATATTCCGAGTGCGGGTTCAGGTCTAGGTGTTGGTTCGGAAGGAGCAGCCGGTGAGAAAAATATGCACGATGCTGAATTTACATGTGCCCTATTCCGATTCATACAGTTGACATGCGAAGGTCACAATTTGGGTAAGTTTAAATTCTCAATTGTATGTTTTATAATGAATTTCTGTGAAATATTAACAATATGAGCGATGAGCGTTTGCTAATTTCAAATTATACTCGAATTCGATTTCAGAATGGCAAAACTATTTGCGCACACAGGCCGGTAACACAACAACGGTAAATGTGGTTATTTGTACAGTTGATTATTTGTTGCGTTTGCAAGAATCGATAATGGACTTTTATTGGCATTACTCGAGCAAAGAGATCATCGATCCGGCTGGAAAATCGAATTTCTTCAAAGCGATCGGTGTGGCGAGTCAAGTATTCAATACACTGACTGAAGTCATTCAAGGGCCATGTTCGCTAAATCAACAGGCACTTGCTCATTCACGTTTATGGGATGCGGTTGGCGGATTTTTATTCTTATTTTCACACATGCAAGACAAATTATCGAAACATTCAAGTCAAAATGATTTGTTAACCGAACTCAATAATCTGCAAAAGGACATGATCACAATGATGTTATCAATGCTCGAAGGAAATGTTGTGAATGGCACCATTGGCAAACAAATGGTTGACACACTGGTCGAATCAGCATCAAATGTTGAATTGATTTTGAAATACTTCGATATGTTCTTGAAACTCAAAGATTTAACATCATCGCCCAGTTTTGTGGAAATCGATCCAAACAGCGACGGTTGGGTTGTACCAAAAGATTTCAAAGAGAAAATGGAACAAACAAAGAATTACACAACGTAAGTGTAACTTTTGTTGTTTTTTTTTTTTTTTTTTTTTGTTGACTTGAATAGAAAATGCTCACAATGTTATGTATTAAATTGTTTGATTTTTGTTCAATTCAAACAGCGAAGAGATCGACTTCCTGTTGGCCTGCATGGAGATCAATCACGATGGAAAAGTCGATTATGAAGCATTCACCGATCGTTTCCATGAGCCAGCCACTGAGATTGGCTTCAATTTGGCTGTTTTGCTAACAAATCTATCAGAGCATATGCCAAATGAGCCACGTTTAGCACGTTTCCTAGAAACAGCTGGTTCGGTGCTTAACTATTTTGAACCATTTTTAGGACGTATCGAAATTATGGGCAGTTCAAAGCGAATCGAACGTGTCTACTTCGAAATTAAAGAATCAAACATTGAACAATGGGAGAAACCACAAATTAAAGAATCAAAACGTGCATTCTTCTATTCAATTGTAACCGAAGGCGGTGACAAAGAGAAACTTGAAGCGTTTGTTAATTTCTGTGAAGATGCAATCTTTGAAATGACACACGCATCAAATCTCATGGCAACGGATAACAGCACAAGTAACACTAAGAAAGAGGCCAATTACAGCACGTATATCAGCGAAGAGGATGAAGAAAGGTGTTACTTTTTGTTTTGGAATTCAGATTTTGTTGATTTGATTTATAGAGAAATTTAATTTACTAAGGGTTTCTTTTTTGCTTTTGTTCATTTATAGAGCGGCCAGAGATCCAATACGTCGAAGTGTACAAGGTGCAAAGAATGCGCTTAAATTTACCATTCATCTGTTTAGTCCATCGAATATAAAACATCAGTTGGGTGTGATGCAGACCATGTCAATACCCGAATTGGTTGTTGGTTTTTTCAAGGCCATTTTCTATGCATTCTACTATTCGGGTTATGGTGTTGTAGCAATTATCAAATATCTATCAATAGATATATTGATGTCATTGATGCGGGGACCAGCTGAAGAAGTGGTTGAGGAGCCGCCAGCTGAAGAGGATCGATTTACGATGAAAGCATTGCCAGCGTTGCCGAGCGAAGAAACATCCGGTACAATGCAAGCGTTCGGTTTGGACATTAGCAAAGAGGAAAATGGGCAATTTAAAATGGCACCACACGAATCATCACAACTAAGTCCAACAGCATCTGAAGAAACTGGTGAAAGTACGCCCGAGGAAGGAGCTGGTGTGGCTGGTGAACAAGCTGGAGAAGTGGAACCACCAATGACACTGGTAAAATGACGATCGTCAACTGACTACGGTTTGTTAGATCAATCTAAATCTAATTGATTCTTTTTGTTTGTTTGCAGATTGATTTATTGGGCGGTGAAGCTGCAAAACGTGCCGATTTTGAGCGTTCTGAAGCGCAAAAAGTTCAAGAGGCAGCAATGGCAACTATCGAAGCCGAATCGAAGAAAACGTCACAACAAACCACCGAAACACCAGCTGTCAATCAAATCGATTTCTCAAAATATGGTCATCGGGTGGTTAGCTTTTTGGCGCGAAACTTCTACAATCTCAAATATGTTGCATTGGTGCTTGCGTTTTGTATAAATTTCATGTTGTTATTTTATAAAGTTACAACATATGGTGATGATGCCGAAGATGATGAGGATGATTTGCTTGGTTTTGGATCTGGTTCGGGTATTTTGGAAGGTTCCAGTGGTTCAGGCAGTGGAGCTGGCGATGGTGAAGATGAAGATCCACTTGAAGCGGTACATGTTAATGAAGATTTCTTTTACATGGAACATGTTCTTCGAATTGCGGCCGCACTCCACAGTTTATGTTCACTTGCTATGCTAATCGCTTACTATCATCTAAAAGTGCCGTTGGCTATATTCAAGCGTGAAAAAGAGATTGCAAGACGTTTGGAATTTGAAGGTTTATTCATCGCCGAACAACCAGAAGACGATGACATCAAATCACATTGGGATAAATTGGTAATTTCGGCAAAAAGTTTTCCAGTGAATTATTGGGATAAATTTGTGAAGAAAAAAGTACGACAAAAGTACAGTGAAACATATGATTTTGATTCGATATCAAATTTACTTGGAATGGAAAAGAGCACATTTACTGCCCAAGAATCCGAATCGGTTGGCATTGTCAATTACATATTGACCATTGATTGGAGGTATCAAGTGTGGAAAGCCGGTGTTACGATTACAGACAATGCTTTCCTCTATGCGCTGTGGTATTTTACATTTTCGGTGCTGGGCAATTACAATAATTTCTTCTTTGCTGCCCATTTACTTGATGTTGCTGTAGGTTTTAAAACGTTGCGCACCATTTTGCAATCCGTAACACACAATGGCAAGCAGCTCGTGTTAACCGTAATGCTGTTAACAATCATTGTCTACATTTATACGGTCATTGCGTTCAATTTCTTCCGTAAATTTTACATTCAGGAAGAAGACGAAGAGGTGGACAAAAAATGTCATGACATGTTAACCTGTTTCGTATTTCATTTGTACAAGGGTGTACGAGCTGGTGGTGGTATCGGTGATGAAATTGGCGATCCAGACGGTGACGACTATGAAGTGTACCGTATCATTTTCGATATTACGTTCTTCTTCTTTGTTATTATTATTCTGTTGGCCATCATTCAGGGTTTGATCATTGATGCATTCGGTGAGCTTCGTGATCAATTGGAATCGGTAAAAGATGACATGGAATCGAATTGTTTCATTTGTACAATGGAAAAGAGTTACTTTGATACGGTACCACATGGTTTCGATACGCACGTTCAGCAAGAGCATAATTTAGCCAATTACATGTTCTTCCTGATGCATTTAATCAATAAACCGGACACCGAATACACCGGCCAGGAAACATACGTTTGGAATATGTATCAGCAACGTTGCTGGGACTTTTTCCCGGTCGGTGATTGCTTCCGTAAGCAAAATGAAGAGAAAAAAGGCGACGAATAAAAACAACATTTTTGCTCATCAGTTTTCACAGCCACGTATTAATTTATTTATTTGTCATCGCATTGCTTCTATTTTTACGATCGAATGAATAGAAAAAAAAACAGCAATCATCCATTTTGTATGTACTTTCTTATTGTAAGCCAATTCGAATGAAATTCCTTTTATAAACTGAATACAATCGATTCAATTGAAAGAAAAAAACATTTGCAATTTTCATATGAATACAACCGGAAATGAATGGTTTGTCTTGTTTGTGTTATCAATTGAAACGTGTACATTTATTATGATCGTTTCGGACCAAACAATTTTTCAATAATAATAACAACTAGAAAAATGTTACTTCAATTAAATGTAAGCGCAAATTTGACAATCGATTTAGTCATTTAATTCGGTGTTACATATCACAATTCTGACAGTTTACCATATACATTTCTTTTTTATTTTTGTTTTGGATTGTTAAATGCGTTGAAATTTGGTTGAAATTATCGTTGTATGTCGTGATTGTGGCTCCATATTCAACCAACGACTTCACTCTTCTCAAAGACAATCAAAAAGTGAACCAATTTTTAAAATAAACGACACTATACATATATAAAGAAAATGAAAAAAAAACGACCATAAAGCCAAAAACACACACAACCAATAATATTAATCCGACTGGATGAAACGAAATGCTATTTTTTAATACTTACTTTTATGTTTTGATTCAATACATATTTTCATACAGGAATAATTGTACTTTCGGTTTTTTTTTCTCACATCGATACTAATGTATATTCAATAAAAATTGAGAAAAAAAAACTTGTTTCTGGTGTTTGAATTTGAATGTAAATCTTAGATGTCAGATCATATTAGTTTCAACTGAAAATTGAAGTTTAATATTTTATATTATATTGGGGTGTTTTTGATGGTGAGAAAATAATAAAATATCTATTATTAATTCAAAGAATGTCCGAATCTTATAGATGACGCCATAAGAAAAGCTCTATTAGAACTCAGTCGTGGCCTTAGCTACATTTTAAATGCAAGAGATGGCGGTGGCTCACCATGGTTAATACCGGTTCATTTCTACACTCCATTTCGTCTATGTCTATAGCATTCGGAATATAAGGGTGTTAACAGCAGAAAAAACGCAATTTGTGATAATTTGTTCAACAGAAATAAAATAACGAAAAATAGTGCACACCCCGAACGAATTTTAAAATGGAAATCGTTATTTCGAACAAAACAGCAATTGCATGCAAACTCTATACTCGGTTCCAATTAGATGACCGCATCACCACGCATTAATTCAGTGAAATCAATTGGACATAGACATTTGCATTATGAAATCATGGAACAAATTAACAGCTTCAATAAACACATTACATTGAGGTGTTATATTACTATATACCGAACTTTTCCAGCATGGATGGTGTGAAATATTTGAACATGGTAAATGCATTAAAACTTTTAATAATTTAAAGATGGATGAAGCCAATATGATAGTATGCCCTATACCATTGCATGTATTGGAATTAGTCCAAAGAATCTCTTCAGTTAAGGAACAAACATTCGTATCATTTGACAGATGTACTTGACGTGTGACAAATGCACTTAATATGTAGCAAAGTACAATATCGCCAACACCAACCAATAGATGGTCATTTAAGTATCGCTGTAGATATATAAAAAAAAATTTGGCACGGCTTTTTTCAAATGATGCATTTGAGATTAAAAAATGCAAAATTTGAAAAAAGCCGTGCCATAATTGTTTTCTAAACATCTAGAGCGATACTTACATTGGTTTATGATGGCGATAAAATACTTTACTACATATTTAGTGCATTTGTCACATGTCAAGTAAATCTGTCAAATGATACGAAAATCAAAGAGACTCTTTGTAGTTTTGCCAAAAAACTCCACCACGCGGCGCCACTGAAAGCAACAACAAATTCAAAGGCAAAGTCAATACATTCAAAAGTCAATACATGCATTTGATATTAGCTAACGTGTATTGATGGTCGGCTTGTTATGTGTTAGTGACGCTTTCTTTGACTAATACCTTGCATACACCGTATTACCGTATTGGATGAAGCTATTTTTCATTTGGTGGTTCTGATAAAAATTTTCTCGATTTTTCGCTCAATAATTATTCATTTAAAATATCATTAAGGTCGTCATAATTAAATACATTCGATCTTTCCTGTTGACGTACTTCGTTCTCCGTTGGATGGCATATATCAATGACGCTCATTATATGTTTAATTTTTATGCAACATGGAATTGTCAAAGTATCCGATGATCTGAGTTTCAATAATTTTAAAACCTCTTCAACGTTTTGATGTGTGAATTTTTTTCCACAAATTTGGACAATTTTGAATCCACACAACATGAGTTCCTTCTGTACATTATATTTTTTCAATATTACTTGGAACATTTCCATCGCATTCAAGGCTCTTAGTTTTGTTTGCCCCTTCTTTCTATAGCTGGGCATAATCCTTTATAATTAATTAAGCACCGGCACTTAATAGTGGATGCTCGTTCACACGCAATCCTTTCGATGTAGTTGTTAGATTCTTATTTGAAAGTGCCGAACTCTTAACATGTTTGTAACACAGCATGTGGACCATTCTTGTATCTCTCCGGTTGAATTTGGATTTGTATATGGGCGTAGCCAGCTTTTTTTTAGGTAGCGGCAAAATCAAATGTTTGCTCTAAATCAAGGACATACGTTTTTTTTATCTCTAAAATGTTATATATTCATTTGTATCACCTTTTTTTTTAATCCACATTCATATATTTCATTTGATTTTATTATTATTTCCAGTAATCAGCTATTTTCAACCGAAATTTTTCAATATCAGTTATTTTCATCTGCTATTTCCAGATAAGCTGTTTTTTTTCAGCCCATATTAATCCTTGGTTTTCCTCAATTTTTGATGGATTTGTGATCCGTCATCGATAGTTTTACAAAAATCTTTGCTCCAAAATCGAGGACAATGAATAATGTAAAATTTTATTCAATTTTCGGATTATGTGTTGCCGACCGATGTCATTGGTTGAATAAGCAATCCATTGTCCATTGAATACATCGAAGGCAATATATTAAGGTAGCGGCTACGCCCATGGATTTGTATATGAATTTTGCATTGCTATCGAACCGATACCATTGTCCATAATATCAGCAATGAAGTTGTAGCATAAGGTAGCACAACAATAAAGACAGTCTCACTTGAACACTCGCACTGAACGCATCGTCTATCATTTCACAGAACAGTCTCGCCACATGGCGCTGCAAGAACAGTTGAACAACATAATCGTAAAAAATCAAAGAAATCATCAATAATAGCCAAACGAATAAGTAAAATAATAAATTGATTGAAGATGAGAATTGAAACAAAAAAAAGAAATAAAAAAAAAAAAAAAAGAGAAATTTAAAAAAAACAGGCTTGAATTTTGCGATAAAGTCGACGATTAACAAAATTACCGATATAAATGATTACACGCAGTGGAAAACATTATGAAGAGATAAAAGAGCGAAGAAAAAAGCATCAACGAAACGAGAGAAGAAAAAAAAATTGATGAAAAATTACACAAAAAGAAATTAATGAATGTACAAGAAATAAGACGATTAGCACAGCAAGACGACATTCCTAATTTGCCTGACGATTCATTCGACGAAGAAGATAGTACGCAACGAAGAAGAAAACGAAACAAGATGAGTGATTATTTGAATAAAATTGAAAAATTGAAAATGGATGGGAACTTGTCGGAGAATTGGCGCAGATTTAAGCGATATTTTGATATTTACATGAATGCCGGTGAACTGAATGACAAGCCCGATGCAACAAAAATCAATTTATTGCTAAATGCAGTCGGAGAAGAGGCAATTGAAGTGTTCGATACATTTACATTAACAGAAGAAGAAACCAACGATTACAATGCGGTTGTCAATGTATTTCAAACATTTTGCAAAGAAAAGAAGAACACCGTTTATGAAAGGTTTTTGTTTTATCAAAGAAAGCAAAAAGAAGGTGAGCCATTTGATACATTTCTAATGGATATCAAAAGATTGGCTAGAAGTTGTGAGTTTGGACCGAATGAAAGAGACATGTTGCGTGACCAAATTGTGATGGGCATTCGAGATCAAAAAACACAACGACGGATGTTAGAAATGAGCGATTTGACGTACGACAAAGCAGTTGAAAAGGGACGGCAAGGCGAAGCAACGAAAGAGCAGGTGCAGTCAATGAGTGGTTGTAGAACGGCCGAGATAAATGAAATACGCAAAAACACACAGTACCGTAAACACGTGGCCGACAATCATAGTAACAACAACACTAACACCGACGACAATGCGAAAGCCGGAACAACGAGGGAATGGCACACACAGCAACGAGTGAATGAGACACGACAACGAAACCAACAGACGAACAGAAATGAGAATGGCATTTGTAAATTTTGTAACTATTCACATAAATTTGGTACTAAATTCTGTCCAGCATATGGAAAAACATGTAATTCATGCTCACGAAGCAATCATTTTCAATCGGTTTGCCGTGTTAAAAATATTTCGACTCTTTCCGTAGATGATAATTATGATTTTGATGATAACGCTGAATTTTTTATAGGAACTTTGTCCACAGCCAAAAATGAGACTGACGATGCATATTCGTACCCGTGGATTGAACGCATTGGTATTGGTCAATCAAATGTACAATATAAAATTGACACAGGAGCTGGAGCAGACGTTATGCCATTGAGTGTGTTGAAACGAATAGCACCACAAGCACCGATTGAAAAAACATCAGTCACATTACGTGCATTTGCAGGAGAAACAGTAAAGCCAATAGGTACGTGCACGTTGATTTGTTCTTTTCGTGGAATGTCATTGAAAATAAAATTCGTGATTGTTGATTTCGATTGTACACCAATTTTGGGTTTGAGAACTTGCATTCGTTTTAAAATAGTGCAGCCATCGCATACACGCATTTTTCGAAACTCAAAACAAAACAGCAATTTATGACTAGAAATAAATGAGATAACGATTGACAAAGAATATGTGACAAAGAATTATGATGATTTATTTAAAGGCCTGGGAACGTTTGAACATGAATACGATATTAAACTGAAAAATGACGCAAGACCGGTGGCTCATGCACCACGCAGAGTGCCTCATGCGATAAAATCAAGATTGAAACTAAAATTAGATGAGATGATTAAGAAAGGAATAATTGAAAAAGCAAACGGTTATAGCCCGTGGGTCAACTATTTAGTAACAGTAGAAAAAAAAGATGTCAATAAATCATTGAGGGTTTGCATCGACCCAAAAGAATTAAACATGAACATTGAAAATGAGCACGCTTACATTCCAACATATGATGATCTCGCATCGAAATTATATGATATGAAATATTTCTCGGTACTTGACTTAAAAGATGGGTTTTGGCACGTCAAGCTATCACAAAAATCAAAAGAATTATGCACTTTTGCAACACCATTTGGAAATTACCGTTTTCTTAGAATGCCATTTGGCATCAAAACTGGCCCGGGTGTTTTTCAGAACATGAATTATCAAATATTCGGAGACATCGAGGGCGTTTTGATATATTTTGATGATATTATGATTTTTAGCCGAAATAGAAAAGAGCATGATGAAATCTTGAAAAAAGTATTACAAAGAGCAAGAGAAAATAATGTACGTTTCAATGCAAATAAAATTCAAATAGCATCAGAGAAAGTAAGATACTTGGGACACATTTTCTCATACAATGAAATCAAACCAGACCCAGACCGTTTGATAGCAATTGAAAAAATGGGTAGACCAAGAAATAAAAAAGATTTGCAAACTTTTGTTGGCGTGACCAACTATCTAAATCCTTTTGTGCCAAATCTGTCGGAATTGACAGCTCCATTAAGGGAATTATTAAAGAAAGACGCATTATTCTTGTGGACCGAACTACACGATAAAGCAATTGGGGAGATAAAAAACCACATTTTGAATTCGAAAATTCTGGTCCCGTTTGATATAGAACAAGACATAGTAGTTCAATGTGATGCGTCGCAAAATGGTTTGGGCTGTTTTCTGTTGCAAAACGGAAGACCTATATCGTTTGCATCACGCAGTTTATCAAATGCAGAGAGAAATTATTCACAAATAGAGAAAGAAATGTTGTCAATCATTTTTGCATGTCAAAAATTCAAATTTTACACTTATGGTCGAACAATTAAAGTGGTAAATGATCACAAGCCTCTGCTTGGCATAATGAACAAAGAGATTCACAAAATTCCTTCAGCTAAATTGCAACGCATGAGACTCAAATTATTAAATTTTGATATTCGACTTGAGCACGCACCGGGTAAATCGATTGTATTGGCAGATTATTTGTCAAGATATGTAAATGAAGATGAAATGAGCACAGAAGATAAGTCAATTACAGAATCAGTATTGTCAATAAATGCCACAGATGAGCGGAAAAATGAACTGAAAGAAGAGACAGAAAAAGATGAAATTTTAAGAATGGTAAAACAATACTGTAGAATTAGGTGGCCAAAGAATAAAAATGATTGTCCAGAATCATTAAGATATTTTTTTAGAATGAGAGATGACATTTTGCTCGATGATGAAATTTTATTTTATAAAGAAAGAGTCTTGATACCAACAAGTATGAGAAAATCAATTCTAATGAAATTGCACGAGCCACACTTTGGCGTAAACAAAACGTTAAAAAGGGCGCAGAACTCAGTGTTTTGGCCGAACATCTGTAATGAAATAGAGCAAACGATTTCACACTGCCGTATATGTCAAGAAAATGCCCCCATTCACCAAAAAGAACCGCTTATACCTCATGATATACCAAATGAACCATTTAATAAGATTGCATGTGACGTGCTTGAGCACAAGGGAAAAAACTACTTGGCGGTTGTCGATTTTTACTCGAATTGGATCGAGTTGACAAAATTGAAAACAAAAACTGCAAGTGATATTAATTTGGAATTATTGAGAATTTTCTCACGCTTTGGGTATCCGAACGTTATAATAGCCGATAACGTTCCATTCGGATCATTTCAATGTAAAGAATTTGCAAGAGAGCATGACATGAAAATTATCACAAGTAGCCCACGATATGCACAGTCAAACGGTATGGCCGAGAGAGCAGTACAAATTTGTAAAAATATATTAAAAAAGTCACAATCGGAAGAAGAAATCTTGAAAGCCCTTATGGCATACAGAACGACGCCAATTAAAAATATGATTTATTCACCAGCTCAACTAGTGCAAAGCCGAAATTTACGAAACAATTTACCAATGCATACGAATAAGTTCAAACCAAAATTGTGTGTTGATGTTGAGAATCAGCATAAAAATAAACAAAACAAATACAAGACATTCTACGATAAGACCGCAAAGCAACGAGCTGATCTTGAACAAAATCAAAGTATTTTGTTCAGAAACGATAATAAATGGCAAGACGGAAAAATTGTTGATAAACACGACACACCAAGATCTTATGTCGTTGAACAGTCGGATGGTCGCATATTTCGTCGAAACACACGTCATATTCGTCGTCTGTTTCAGGAAAAGGAACAAAGTAAACAAAACGGAAACAATGAAACAGGCCCGAATATGCATCAGAAAGTCACAAGAAGCGGCAGAAATTATTAAATCGTTATTTTTCTTATTCACTAAATCAATGAAATTATGAACTATTAGATTAAGTTGAACTGAACATAATTGCAAATTTTTTGTTCTTTCCCTCTTTATTTCTAAAAAAAAAAAAAAAAAAAAAAATCCTCAAAAGGGGGAGATGTAGCATAAGGTAGCACAACAATAAAGACAGTCTCACTTGAACACTCGCACTGAACGCATCGTCTATCATTTCACAGAACAGTCTCGCCACAGAAGTTTGCGCATATTTGTGGCGCTCAACAATAACAAAGAGTCAAAAAACCTTTTCGTTGACAAGAATCACATGTGGAATGCTATTATGTAGCATCTTCCTATCTTTCGTGTCAATAAAAACTAAATTGGCGAGCCCAAATTCAGCACTGGATGGAGAATACACTCTTTTACTATCAAAATCAATCAAGAAATTGCGATCACACAATTTTTGTCCGAATTGGTTACTGATTTCAACAACAGTCGATTCACAGTTCATTATACATTCATCTTTTCCGATTGTTTACGGTTTATAATGAAATAATAATGAAAAATAACGCATACTTTCAATTCAAGTGTAATATTTTATTTGTAATTTCCTGTCGACTCGTGTACATTTAAGATATCGTTCGATTCGACATATGCTTACAGTTGGAAAGATGGTGCATTCTCATTTCTTGGTTCAACTATGCAGTGGTAAAAAGTTGCGACAACATGGGATATGAATGTTCATTTTCAATGGATAGTGAGTTCGGCGATTTCATATTCACTTTCTTCAACTCGACACAACAATGCACTGATTGTTTATGCCAACGGTTGTAAAATTTAACGAACAAAAGTAGTTAACTATCCAACAGTTCCATATGAAATCGATGAAGACTCACATTGATCCGAAGGCTCCAGCTTATATATTTGTAAGAGTTAACACAACTTTGGTAAACTATTTTGAATATTTTGTGTGAGAAAATTCAATTAAAAAAAAACAATGCAATCCTTTCCTTGAATACATTGCATTATAGCTGGCTGTTTATTCTTTGTCAAATGCTGGTGCAATATGCATACATACTACTATTTGGGTCGAGTGTGAAAGTCATTCATTAAAATATGATGAAATATAATTGGTACAACAATTTAAACAGATTTTGGATGTTTGAAACAAAGAGTCTCTTAGATTTTCGTATCATTTGACAGATTTACTTGACATGTGACAAATGCACTAAATATGTAGTAAAGTATTTTATCGCCATCACAAACCAATGTAAGTATCGCTCTAGATGTTTAGAAAACAATTCTGGCACGGCTCTTTTCAAATGTTGCATTTTTTAATCTCAAATGCATCATTTGAAAAAAGCCGTGCCAATTTTTTTTTATATATCTACAGCGATACTTAAATGACCATCTATTGGTTGGTGTTGGCGATATTGTACTTTGCTACATGTTAAGTGCATTTGTCACACGTCAAGTACATCTGTCAAATGATACGAATGTCTGTTCCTTAACTGAAGAGATTCTTTAAAAAACTAAATCAATAATTTAGTTTTGTTGTTCAGTTTGCTAGACCTCAATATTAATCATCAACATCAAAAAGCTATAGATCTTCTGGCTCCACTGAAATATTGAACGTCGTGGACATTAATTTTGTGAAATTGTTTGATGATTAATTTTATTTAATCCGTGTTTCTCTTATGATTTTCAATGTTTCATAATTGAGTCTCTCAAATGGTTCGATAGTAATATAAACTCCATTTTGCATCCGACCCATCCCAAGTGGACAAATTACACGAATTTATTAGTGTATACACGAAATACACACGATTTGGTCAATTTTACTTTCGACCATCCTTCGTTACAGTGCATTTCAAATCGTGTAAACAATTCGTGTACACGATTTGTATACACAGTTTGAAAATTGCTGCAACGAAAGATGGTCGAAAATGAAATGTAACAAATCATGTGAAATTCGTGTATACACAAATAAATTCGTGTAATTTGTCCACTTGGGATCATATGCATTATGTCCTTTTGGTCTTTTGTGGGCAAGAGATACCATTTGAAATTGTACAACATCTCAAGAACTTACTCATTCTATAATTTTGCATATAAATTAAAAGAAAATGAATAAAATTAGAAAAAATTATGTGAAATTTCGTCAAATGAACGTTGATTTCACTCTGTTTTTAATATTTTGGCCAGTGTAGCAAATGCCATTTGAACAAAGGAGACAACACTTAGTCCATATCCGGCCGGAAAGTCCAACTGAAACATTTCAATCGATTATTACATGAATGTGTAAAATCTTTCATACATATGAATTTATGATATTGATACACATACTAGATATTGAGAGTAAATCGATGCAGCAATTGAGAAAGTGGATATTGGTGGAGTTACAAAATTACGCCAATACACTAATTCGTTAATAAACCTTAAAATAATTGAATACACAGAAAAAAATATTTTGGTAAATATATATGGTTCGGTGGTATTTCTATTGTCAAAATGATTTTAATACATTCAATTTACCACTTTAACACATAAACTTTACCAATAGCAATCATTTTCATAGCACCGCCATCTGTTTCTCAACCTATCATCATCGATTTGTCAAAATATATGCGAATTGATGATGCTTCGGTAAAATGTATGTACAAAAGTGGTAAATTAATGCATTAATTAAAATGATTTTGACGTTAGAAATACCACCAAACCATATATAAATGTATATGTAAATATTATTTACCAACATATTTTTCTCTGTGTATATTTACATATCAACGACGACGTAATTCTAAAATTTTATTCATACTCATCTATGTAGAATATCTTTATGAAGTGTCTTTTCATTTGCGAACGTATTTTTCCTTCTGCAGTCTGCTTGTTTTCAAGTTGATCGGATAGATTTGTGAACTTGTGAACAAAAATGTTTGAGGACACTTTGATTGTATCATTAATTAAAACAAGGATGATCTCTGACAAAAAAATCGCAATTATGCCCACACTGATGATACCTGATTGCCAACAAATGATAAGACCAAATTCCATACGCGGATGCTGACTGCAGAATGGTATTCGTGTCTCATATAGTGTGACTAGTTTTCCTTCAGTAAAAAAACTGTTCAATGGGCCAATGGCTCCTCCCACAAATGAGAGTAATGCTAACGTAATTATTATAATGAATAATGAATGCTTTCAATGATCGATCAATGGTCCTCGAACAGACGTCATTATATTGCAAATACTGTAAATATGACACATATTTACAAGCATAATTGCAAATGACGTCATCTAAATATATCAGAATTTGTCATATTTAGTTTAAATTTAAAAAAAATCCGGTAAATAATGTAAATAGAGTAAATAAAATATAGTAAACATCAGTTCAATATTTACTTGCACATATGAACTAAATATCGTAAATTCTGAGCAAACTCTGGAAAATATTGTAAATATTTTGCAAATATCTTTTAAATATTCCAAATATTATAATTATTCCATATAATCAGTTAAATATAGTCGAATAAACTGATTTGATTTTCGATCGTTCGCGTCATTGGTAAACGTTTGGTCATCGTTCTTTCAGCTGTATTTAACAGTAAATGTAAACTTAAACTTAAACTTAAACGTTGATTTTAGCGTAGAAATTATGCCATTAGCGAATTCTGAGTGGAGCGTGCGGTAAATAAGTGGCCAAAGCTCAATCCTTTTTACTTTTCCGCACACCACGTGATGCGTAAAAGTATTGCGATTGGCCCAAATTTTGGAAACCCCAAAAATGAGTTTTCTATAAGTTTGGAACCCATAGGAATGCAGTGGAACCGTTTTTAGCTCATGTTGATGTGGGGCTGTGGCACGTTGTCCGCCGTCCGCCGTCCGTTGTCCGGTGTCACGTTTTTTGTTACCACGATAGCTCAAAAACGACTCCACCGATCGATTTCAAATTTTCACCATTGTTTGGAAATTATTAGACTTAGATCCCATTAAATTTTGAGCAATATTGGTATAGCCGTTTCGGCGGGCCATGCTCTCAAGTGAATATACGTTTATTGCCCTAAAAATGCCATTTTTGAACGAAATTACCACAATTAAGCCTACTGATTGTTTTTCGAGAGCCCATTTCACTTTCCTGGGCCAAACTATATTAGTTCTGAGATTCCTTAATACAATCATTCCATATTTGATGTGAAATTTCTCAAATTTGCAGCCAAAATAGACGAAATTCATTAAATTCGTACACGTACGCCATACGCAAAATTATTAATCAATTTGCGCTCAAATCCAATCTTTGAGTCGTGGACCACTATCAAAAATGGTGTGGACTTCATAGCACTAAGATTCCATCCAATTTTGGGCAGTATTGTAGTAGTCGTTGCGGTGCATGACCGACTCAAGCGAATGTGGCTATTTTGCTTGGAAATTCAATTTAATATGGAAAGTACCGCGAATATACGTACTAAATGTATTCCGCGGGTCCATTTGACTACCCTGGGACAAACTATAATGGTTTTGAGATTTAAAAATTGATTCATTCCATATTTGTGGTCATAAAATAGATTGGATTCAGAAAATAGGTGGAACCACCAATTTTTGACTCACTGCTCCGAACCCATATAAATTGCTTATTTTGTAGAAAAAATGGTATAAATGAAATTTGAGGTCGATTGGATGACTTTTTCTTGTAATTTCACTATGTTTACTTTCACATTAAAACTAATTTTACAAAATCACTTGATGGTTAAAAGTGCGGAAAAGTAAGCCTTACCCATTTATTTAACTTTAAAAGCTCCAAAAGCTAACATTGAAAGCACTATTTCGTCTTAAGCTCTGATGTAAGTTACACTTTGAAATTAAAATACAATTTAAGTATTTCCAAGTATTTTGAAATAAAGTCGCCATTTCAAGGTCACGTTTTAAGGAGTTAGGAGATTCTCTTCAATGAAATTATTTTATGTCTTTCTATACAATAACATTTTATTGTCAATGCAATACTTTTGATTTTCCATTGATGTTGTTGATATTATTTATTGAACATTTTTCTATTAAATGCATAATTTTTTTTTCAGTATTATTATCATTTCATTGAATGAATCGTTCCGATTTCAACAACACTCAACAAATCTTGCAATTTAATTCAATTAATACTAATAAGCCACTACGAACATAATATTTGATTACGATTTAATTATTTAAATGCGTCCATTAATGGTATTAAGATTGTATCACTTGCCAAATTAGATTCACAAATGTTGTTACCTATTTGAAGAATGAAAAAACAAATCCCTTTATAACACAAATTATTAAATTTTTTTTTTTTTTTTTTTTGATAAACGTGTTTATATCCAATTAATGATAATTAACTTAATCAACTTTATTAGCCAGATTACCAGATAGTGTCGGGAGAGAAAGGCGATATACCAATTGATAGGCTATGGCTGTGAATAAATGTGACGATAACAAATAACATCAAACACCAAAAACAAAAAGATTCGAATACGTGTTTAGAGAAATTTAATCAAGAATGCCGCATAACATACAAACTGTGAAAAAATCTACCAAAAAAAATTATATCACATTTTCCACGTTCGATACTGAAAGTTTCAGTCTGAAACACTGTGTCATATCGCGTAAATTCAATCATAATAATTAAGTGTTGTTAAGTTATTATTTATGATCCGACATTGCAGTGCTGGTGGCGTATTGTCGACGTTTAACCATACATAAGCCCAAAAAGACATGCTAATAGCATCTCTTTGGTGTCACTCAAGTATGCGCCATGTTAAACGCCAATAAAATACCAAATTCATTGTTGTTACAAACATGTAAGACCCAATGACATCATTCGCCTCTGGTTATTATGTTACCGCCTCTTATGGTCCATTATGTTATTATGTTAAGTGTACAAAATAAATGTCATTACCGGTGTTGTCAGTCGTTATTCTTTGGTTTTTTTTCACGTTTATCGTATCTAAATCAACACATTTTAGTTTTCTCTCATTCGGATTTTGCCATTCAAACGAGCACAGATCCTGGTTGTTGTGCAGAAAAAAAAAATTCTTCAAACATCATTCTAAAATGTTGCTCCAAATATATTTTTGTACATTTACTGGCTTATATAAACGTAGAAAATCTTGACAAAAATCTCTGTTCTTAAATCACCGCTAAAATACAGTCGGCTATTGTTATTTTACATAATCCCAAGCGTCATGTCAAAGCATTATGTTAAATATAGGAAAACAGCAACAGCACCAGATTTATTTGCACATCTCGATTTTATTCTTCAGTCAGAATTCTGCTGAAAATCCATGCTGGATGTCTATTTTAAATATAGGTTCTGAGATAGGGGGAAGGGGGAAACCAAGTCTGAGAACCTATGGTTTTGAATGAATCCACCATCTGAATGAAATTCACAAAGTGAGAAACATGTGGAAATAAATAGAATCAAATTCACTCGCTTCAAGCGGATACCATTCAATTGTGCTAAAAATATTTAAACTGAAACATTTCTAATTTCGATTTTGGTTTTTATGGTCGCGCAGTTTTTTTTTTATCCTCCAGGCAGTTTGAATTTCACTTTCCATAAGTTTCATAAGTAACTGTTAACCAAGCGGATGATAGACTCGCAGGCCATTGATATGTTATTTTTGTTGGTATTTTCCGAATTTCATTCGTTGTCAGTACAGTTTTAGCTCATGTTGTGCAATACATGCGGTTTTTCTTATGCAATTCAAATAGGAACGTTTCAATTCAGAAATCGCTTTTACCCAATCCACATTAATGATTATAATAAGAAAATAAATTCATGAGTGTGAGTACGTTTTTGGATGCCGATTTTGTGATCGTAAAATAAAAGAAAAAAGCCTGTGGCAAAAAATGTTCCCACGCATTCAGTCTCACATGAATTGCATGTGTTTATCTGGTGAACGTCACAAACCACATTTGTGTGTGTGTGTTGAAATTTCGAGCATAAAATCACGAATCGTTTTCCATGAAATGAACGTCACCCAACGATTCCATACATTAGAACAGATTTGCTAGACATTTATTTTGTGTAAAAAAAATAAAAACAATTTTATTTCGATGGGAAAAAGTTTTCCACGCAACACTTGTATGCCCACAGGCAATACCGTTAAAAAGATGAAACAAATGAGAATGAGAGCGAACACACAATGACTAAAACGGATAATGTCGACAAGGCTAAATAGATTATCAACAAAGTTTTTCAAATCTGTAGTTATCGTTGTTTGTTCATCGTCACTGAATTTGTTCAATGAATATGATTTTGAATTGCACATTTTTGGCGCATCAACATTTTTGAATGACGTCGTTCGTAATACGCCAAACTAAATACTAACATTTTATGGTTAGATTACTGCAATATGTAAGTATGAGTTTTGAGAACAATTTCAAAATTGATGAAAGGATGAAGCATTTTGTGTGTGTATGTATGTGTATAAATAAATTCAATACATCGTCAATTGTAGCTATTGACCCAGATGCTGCTGCGATGGACCGTTGAATTGGTTGTAGGATGCTATTGTTTGTGAACGCATCCAGCAACAGTCCTTTATTCCGGCTAACAATGGTGTGTGTGTGTGTATGTGTTTCCGTTAATGTATATTTGTGGTGTTTGTTTATAACTAGCACAGGTGGTAGTGGTTCTAGATAGCATGGGCGTACACACGGCTAGTATTCTCATCCGTTTGGCCGGTTCAAAACACCAAGCTCGATGGATTGGACTCTTCCGTTTCATACAAATATGTTTTCTTTATGATCCACCGATGCGACGGAAAATTGGCATTGTTTGGATAGACACAGGATACTGTTTAGCGGAATGTATATTTCCAGTCGACAATATTAAACTGGAACTTGTTGGTTTCGGCCATATGAGTGTATCTGAATGGTCCAAATGTATTTGGCTGCGATGCTTTTGCTGAACATACAGTTTTCATTTAAATCAATCTGTTTTGTTCACTTCGTGTCATTTCGTATTCAGCCCAGAATTGGATTCCGCTGGGGCCCATCGAATACAGTTATCCATACTTTGGATTGTTCAATTGTTAATTGTGACCATGTGTACAAAAGACTAAAGCTGTAAGCTGTAATATTCAAATCGGACGTCAAGGCAGCAGGAGTAGAGCAATTTCATTTGATTATAGGAAAAAGAAAACAGGGTTAACTAAGTTTTACTAACCCATTTATTTTTTCAAACAAACACCTAAAAATAATCTTTTTTTTACAATTTGAAGTGTATATTTATCTAGTTCGTTTCGAGGAGATATGTTTCAATCACTTTTTGAATATGATATCGCGCAAATGGCCCCCTTTCGGATGGCGAAAATTGCCATTTTTTGGCAGTTTCCATCACTTTGGCCAATGTTCCAGCCGACATAGCGGCTATTTCAAGCAGGGCATACTATCCAATAAATTTATCAGCTTGAATATTTTTATAATATAAATTTATTAGTAAAATTTGATGCGTCCACCGTATCGATGCGACGCTCCAAAAGAAAAACAATGGATTCCATTGATAGTCACAGTGAATGTTTGAGTTACACGAGACATCCAACATAACTCAAGTTGAGATCTCATGATCTCAAGTTAAAACTCAAATGGATCCATTTTTCTACGTCGATCCAAATTTGGATGGTAACTTGAGATCTTGAGAATTTTGTTTTTTTCTGACTTTTGGAGTTGGTATCGATATTTTTAATTTATACGATTTTAATGCGCAAATTTTGCAAGGTCGTGCGAAGTACACCATAATACGTTCTTATTCCCATCCGTTTAATTAACCATGTCGGACACACAAATTTGGATTCAACGACCCAGATAAAAACTTGTAAAACTAGAAAAAAAATGGCATCCATGTGAGAGCAACGGTTAAAACAATACGGCGATAGTAGAAAAAAGTGTCAATAAAAAATCAACAAAGAAATTCAATAAATAGACAAATTCGAAGGTCTACTAAATATGTTATAAAACATATTATCGGCCAATATCCCATGAACTACATATCATACAAATCTCTCAATAATTGCCGCTCAACTGATTTTCAAGCAAGGAAAATTTGGCCAAAAATACACGATTTTCCCTTTTATCTAGAGGTAAAATTTTCCTTATTGGCAGGTTATTTTGAGGGAAAACTTCAATAGCCAATGTTTTCTGTTAATTCGATGTTTCTCCTAAACAGATATTCCACTATTGAAGGGTTTGACTGTACAAAACAAATCATAATGTCAATCTCATCGAAATTGTGTTGTAATTGAAGATTTTGAAGACAACACTTGTCCAGTTTTCAGCCGATTAGAGCTATTTTTCAAAGTAATTAATATTCACAGTTTTTTCTCATTCAAGTATCAGAAAACTTTAATAGCTTCGTGGGGCTGTTCTCCACTTGGAAATGGCAACGGCAAACTAAAGAATACATAAATGCACTAAAAATTCACTATTCCTGAGAAAACCTTATTGAGCTCCTTCAAAAGCACCTCTTCCGATTCAATATTTGGAATATTTAAACTCCATATTCACATCTCATTTATTGGGAGCGGAGCGAGATTTTTTTTTTTTTTTTTAAATAATGCGCTAGAAACCTTAAAAAATGATAGAATTCTTCAAGTTCTCAGGAATTTTTTCCATACGCATTTCTACGCTCCTGCTTGACGAAGACCATTGAGTAGCATTCATTGCAATAGCTTTTGTAGGTTTTCAGGCTCTTTTATAAATGAACACACACACACAATTGAAAAGAATGAAAGTCAAATATTTGGAATGGGTTTCACATATATGTTGACTCTCAGTTCACTTGAACTTAAGCGTTTACTTCAGCTTGGCTCTATAAACGCTATTTCAAAATCTGATGACCATAACTTGCATTCGCATCTTAGGCGCCCTTCTAGACGCTCGATTAGTGTATTAAAATGACAGCCCGATAGTATTTTGCGAATTTTGCGGTCGCTTAGACTCTTTCGTGTATATTAATGCATTGTTTTTGGATGAGCGACTTAGATGCGATCTCGAGAAATCGGATGTCATGCGTTTTCACGACTCAACATTATTTTTATGCATGGGTCATGTAACTTTCGTGTGCGATACATGTTAACGAATAAATTATCGTCACTTGGAAATGAATGAAGTGGAAAAAAAAAATAATACACTCTCCAGAGTTGGTTTATAAAATTCCAAAAAGTCATTAAGAGTTTTCAAGCACATACGGGCTCACCTAACAAATCAATATTAAAGTAATAATTGTTACTTTTCAAGAGTCATTTGAGCCAAGTATCCACAACAATGTGTGTTGTGTACACCTTACATAATAAATTCGATTCGGATTGTGTACAATAACGTTACAATGTGGCTTGGAGTGGAATACACTGGTGCATTCTATGAATGGATTGCGAGATGGTTAAAAAAAGCAAAACAGTGCTTTCAATGCATCTTGGTGTTTGTTTGTGCTGTTGCTTGCATTCAGTGGATTCGATTTGTCGTGCACACTGCTATCTGACTCTTGAACACGAGTGTAGCCCGTTGTTTATTTTCATCTTTGCTTTGCTTTGCTTTACTTTGCTTTACTTTATTTGATTGCAATGTGGATCGAGGAGGAAAAACCTAAATGTCTTGTCCAAATAAAAACATGACTTTTTTTTTCTCCATTGCAATGTTGTCGTTCCCAACAAATCCGGATCATTCCTGTATATATTTATTCCCGGTATAATTCTGTACACATTCAATGTATTGATTTACAGCTTGAGGTAACCGTTGGACTGTTCTATTTTTTTTTCACTAGTTGGGAATGTATTCTAACGAAATTGATTATATATTTGCTCATTTGGAAGATTTTTCGAATGGCTCCATTACAAAAAAAAACGGAATAAATTTTCGATGAAAACGAGAAAAAAATACCCTCGCAGTGATATTCGGATTGAATTACGGTGAGAACGATTACAAATAAATTTGTAACATAACAAAAAAAAACCAAATTGATTTACAAATTTTGATTTCATTTAGAATTGTTGCATAGTGAGCTTATTTGATTGTTGATTTCAAACAATTTTTTTTAAAAATATTTGTATTGAAAGGACTGTTCCTTTTTATTTCGTGATTTCATGGATGATTTTCAAATGGATAAATTGGATTCACGATGCATCGAATTACTTTTTAAGTTGAACTGGTTTTGGTACCAAACAAACCAACATTAAATCTGTTTTGTTCAAAAGAATTCCGGTATCATTATTTCAACTCTCTATATTTATTGTTATCATTTCCTTAAATTGTACAATTCATCTATCTAAATGGGTTTTTCTATGTATTTTGTATTTCAAATAAAAGTATCTTTGTTGACTACACTGAGCTGCGTTTGAAAACAACAGATAGCGATGCTTAGATTCGTTTGTATAATAAAGAAACAGCACAACATAAATGTTCGCCGCTGAGCTATTGATGCTAGTTTGTTGGTACATGTTGTGTGTATACAAATATGCTCTTTTCGAGCAAAAGTGTGTTTTATTCATCGTTTTCACTTTTGTGTTGCCAACTTGATTGGAATCCGTTTTTTTTTTACCGCGGATACTTTTATATGAAATATGTAATACATTGGAATAAACCTTTTTATCTCCATATTTGCGAATGAGAAGCGAATGTAATGCAAAACCACATCATTATTTTTGTTGCAAAGGGCAACAAATGTAATCAAGTTTCAAGTATCTCCTTTAACAGTGTCATGAGGAAGTGGATCGAACGAGAGCCACAGTTTTGCATTTTTTTTTCTCAGTTCATGGACTAAGTGCGTCAAAAGCACGTGCACATAACGATTTTAAAATACACAAACGATGTCTTCAAATGGGGAAAAACAAGTCGTAATTTTTTGCTGAATTTCAAACCAATATTGTTTTTCAATGAACATGAGAAACTCACTTTTACGATGGTAACACCTGTCAATTGGTTGAGCGCTTGTTTGCTGTAAACATGATGACTTTGTAAAAAAAAAACAAATTGCGACGATAAAAAAATGGTTTTTGAATTGTCTTTCGCATGAAAGCATAAAATTAAGTACCTCATCTGATACATTAAAATTTAATTCGGCGTTCATTAGTGATGGTGAAAGCTACTGCCATGGATAGAACATTTTCATACGAAACATAATAATTGGATGTCCCAATTTATGATTTTTTCTGTTTGCATTCGACCAATTTTCGAAAATAGGAACAATTAATATTTAATAATTATAAAAAATTAATTTAATAAAAAAAGGGCATTGAAATTACTTTGCAGACACGTTGTCGATTTATTATGTTTTGTTTGAATGACTAGATCGTGGACAGCTAGGGTGTTTTCCGAAGAACAGTTTTCGATGTCAAATATTTTGAAAAATAAACAACAGAATTGTAGACTTCGATTAGTAGAGACATGAACATCAAATCAAGGTGACTCATAGTGGCTAGACAATTCTAATGGAACTAAAAAGTAATTGTTTCTCCGCGAATGTGCGAATACACATTCCTCCACCACAAGAATGTTACCAATCTAGACAAATTGTCTCACTCTGTCGAACCAACTGAGACAATTTTCAATATTTATTTACCGGGAACACCTTAATCGACACAGGCAATAAAGTACGGAAAATTATCTAGAAGATACCACCATTCGTTTTTCTCGAGACAATCAAATTCGTGTAAACTGGAAACGCCAAATATTGAAACAATGTTTCAAATAATTTTGTTTTGATGTTTGGCAGTTGTAGTTGTAGCATTAATAAAATGTCTGCCAGACACATTCTATTTACAGACAACTTCTTCATTAAAGCGATATAAATTACACGAATGATCGCACTGCTATGAAATGACGTCTAGTTGAACCAAATGGCATTACACGGTGCTCCCTCCATATAACTTAACATTGCTGTCGATGTCGTGTTTTATGGTCTTCTTCTTCTCTCATACATACACGGAGATGTCAAACGAGAAATATCAAAGTGTGCGTTTTGATACTGAGCTGCGTGCGGCATTTGCGTTTGTATGCGTGTGTCATTTTTTGAAGAAGAAGCACATAAATGCTAACATTGAACGAGCACCGCTTGAATGGCATAGCAACGATAGACGTTAAATTGGTTCAAATATAAAATAACCACAAAATCAGATGACAAACCATTCCAAAATAAAACGTTCTTGATTCAAAACATTTCCTTTATTAATGTTTCATTTTTCCCTCGGATGTTTCATGATTTTCTATGGTTACGGCTTGATTCTGTTTTGCCGAAACCAAATTTAATGTAAATGGTATTCTATTTTGGCAACAGTTACACAAGTGATAAAAACGATCCAAACGTCATCAAAGCCGAAACAATTGCGGGCAATATGATTTTGTTGATATCAATGGCATTGCATAAATTTCTACAGTCAATAAATCTCGCTGCAAAGTCATTGGTCATTGTGCCATATAATCAAATGCATTATCTGTAATAATCATCAAGGGCTTTCTTAATGAAACTCAATCAATTCAATACATTTTAACGCGATTGCATTGATTTTAATATGTTATTCTCACTTTCAAAGCACTTTCAATCGCCTAGGGTGCGGAATTTGGGACAATTAAGCCAACATTGTTCCTACATTCAATTTGAAGTGCATGAAGTTGAACACAGTAGCTAGCCCAACTATGCTTAATACACACTAAGCATAGTTATGCTAGATGGGCAATGAACATTCTTCAATACAGCTGACAACACGATTTTGATGGGATGTCAAAACCAAAAATGTTGGAAAAGAAACATCTTTAATTACGTATAGTTGCTTCTAAACTTAATAGTGAACAAGTTGATGGATGCTAAGCAAACTACATCAAATGATTTACATGTGCTATAGTATATTCGATACCAATTCAGCCATGGTTACATTAACTTCAATATCGAAGAAAATTTTGATTACAAAAAAGCCGTGTAATCTCGACCAATTGATATTGAGTCGAGTCAGCTCGATTTTTACTAAGGCGCTTAGACCATGAGTAGTTAGCTTTCAGAGAGTGTCAAAAATCCTGTTTAAACAACCGAGTCACTTATAATTGAATCTATGCAGCAGGCAATAAACCAGCTCAAACGGGTGAAATTACTTCAACTTGTGCATTGAGATAAGCTAAACTGTGTTATAAAAATGATATAGTTAAAGTAAAAAAAAAAAAAATATCAATGTTAAAAAGTTAATAGGGAATGTACAGATGAAAAAGAGAGAGTCAGACTCTGACTGTCAGAGACATTTTAAGTGAAAGTCAATAAATAGACATCAATTCATAGAGCAAATATTTGTTGAAATTGCGCAAAATGCTTTTTATTTGTAGTAAATGATGCATATGTAAACGTTGGTTGGTCTCTTTGCAATAGAACGCGAACAGCAAATGCTAATGTGATGTTTCAATGATGTAAAAGTAACAGCCAAAATAATAATATCACATATGTTACTTAGGATAAGGTCGTTGTGTAGTGTCAACGACACACCATTTATCATATTTACATAGGAACTTGGCTTCACCGCTTTTCCATGTGACCCAAATGAAAATCATGTGTGCTCTCACAAAAAAAAATTGAAAAAAAAATCGAATCAATTCTTATCAACAATAAAAAAAGTGTGTTTTTTTCCCCGATGGACATAAAATGGTTTCAATAAGATAAATAAATGAAATTTTTTCCCTCGGAAAAATTGCAGATGCGTTAAATATACAGTACGTCATCATATATCCGTCCAGTATAATAACACACACACAAAATGCTTCTCCAACTTTTTTGAGAGTATTTAACTCTTAAGCTTTGCTATTATTAACGCCATGTGCTTGCATGCAAATGTGAGGCTTAAACAAATGATTTTACCCACCTGATCTCGTTCATACATTCTCTCTCTCCGTGTGATACGACCGTAAAAATAGAAATTTGCCGAGAAATTCGACCAAAAAACGTAGCATGCAGATAATTTTGGATTCCGAGTTGAGAGATTATCTGTGCGTCAGCATATTCAAATGCAGCATTTATTGTCGCTAATGAAATTATCCAGTAAAATCGCATTGGGCGTCACATGTGACTGAGTGCAGTTTTCAAAAGTAAATCTCTACATTTGAGCTAATGTTTTTTTTTACATTTGATGAGTAAGCACGGCAGTGGAATAAATTTGACCTTGTTTTACGGTTTGAATTGCCACCAAGTACTTGTTTCACATATACACAACTGAGTTTCAAATTTAACTGCGCTTTCCACTGAATCGTATTAATTTATTGGAATTTATCATTGTACTTTATTCAACACAGTATAGAACATTTAAACTCACCTTATGACCCTTCGTATTTGAGAGAGAAATCGCCTTATTCAATACAAATATTCGGTGCGGATTCAATACAATTCGTGCATGAATCAGCTACGTTGGTTTGGATTGCGAAAGCCATGGCTACGAAACACTGTCCATCTCTTTGAAAGGTTGACAGGTGCTCTCAATGCTTCCGAATTAAAATTCATATCAAAATGCGGGGATAGCAATAGCAACAACCATTGAGTATGAGTTTCGATAGCAAATAGTGACTACTCACAAATTGAAATTCCTAAGCTTTGCTATGCATTTTCATTCAGTGATTCACTCCCTTGGGAAACACATAATACATGCACTATATGCTTCAGCTATGGAGCAATTTCAGTTGATTTTACATCGTGGGATTTTCACAGTTTTTCTGGAAAACAAACAAATCAATGTCAATTTTTGAGAACTTTTGATGAGCTTGGTTTTTATTGAAGCTAATTTTATTTTTCATGTTTTTTTCATGTTTCAAATATATGGATTGCAACCAGTATACTAGATAAATGTCAGTTTCTAACAGGTTCACGTTGCATCCATGATAACATGACAGCGTTGAACTAACCTGCAGGTTAGTACATGTGCAATAATCGATTTGAAGCAATCGAATAACGTTAATTTTAACAGCATCTGATATGAGATTTGCTTGATTCCAATTCACAAATCATCGTTTGAAAATGTTTGCTCAAGGCAAAACATAATTCAAAATCATAAATTATGAAGAACAATTTGGAAATTCCAATTTCGTGCATGTGCTGTGTAATATAAACGTATGATGACGTCACACTTCACGCAGTCGAGCCACTTCAATATTACAGAAAAATCAAACATCAAAAATATTTCACCATTGTTCTATTTATTTCAATTTCGAAAACATAACATATGAAAATACTGATTTGTAATCATTGAATTGTCACTTAGACGATTTCGCAAATAATGTGCGAATGCGAAATTTGCCATCACGCATTCGCGAATTACTATGGAAATCGCAGATTCGTTGCTTTTTTTCCAAACAAAATTCGCGAATCCATTGAAAATTCGCAAGAGATAAATGCACCTAGACTAAGATCATATTGTTTTTCTTTCATTTAAGCTGACATTTTACTTGGACTAGGAGGATTGTCTATACCTGAAAAAAATCAAATGAAGTTTGGTCCATGGTTTCCAAAGCTCAACAGATTAGGAGTAACTAGTTAATATATTAAGTGCCTCAGAGAGACTGACCCAGAGAAAAAGCAAATGTTACAACACCCATTGTGAACTCATCGAATGCAACACCATAAATATTTGATTGTCTCACTGCGTCGCACTAATTCACTCTGATTAATGATTCCCATATTGTTCGCAATTTAATGTTTGCGGCATTGTTCACTTTTGTATGTCGTTTGGCTTTCCGCTTTTTTTTTGCCTTTCAAGTTCTTTATTAGTTGTCTAATTACAATGGTAAAAATGGTCATTGTGTTTGAGGTCGCTCCAAGTTTCCCAAATGTCTTTCGGATAACATATTGACTGAAGAAAGCATCACTATGTTATATGTGCACAAATACATGACAAAAAAAAATCGGCACTAATGATTAATTTCAATAGAGTGGTAATCACAAATAAATTCATGTAAATCATAACAGCATCCGTTGATAATCAACATTTGTTCATTTTTCATATTGAATTGTGTATTTCAACGCATCAAAGAGAAGCAATATAAAAACCTCAAAGGAAGCTGCTGTGTTGTATGTTTGAAACCAACACTTAGTAACGGAAAAAGGTCACCATTATGGATTGAATAAAGACAAAGATCAAAGAGCATCTCACAACAATTTCTCACAAAATCTTTATTTTATTCAAGATTTTTATTGAAATCGGTTGTTTACACAAATTCATTACCTGTTATTCTCATTTCCAGTGTAGGTCTGTGATTTTTCAATGGTCAGTATAAAATTGGCAATCAACAGCTGCACAAAAACAATTGCAAAACTCACCGTTGCATATATCATCTACATCAATTCGGGTGTGTGTTGTGCCGGTCTCACATCATTTAAAGCTGACCTCGCAACAAAAGTACAGCAGCCACACTATTTTTCATGTGCGCGAGGACAGTTTCGATGTGTTGGGTGTGAGTGAGAATAGTTGTCATTGGCACCATGTCAATGATCCCTTACCTTTCCGACACTTTTTGCTATCATACAACAACAAAGATTGGTGCGTTCGGTTACTTATTTTGCACCGTTGTTTGCCATTTCTGTGACGATAAATCATAACTCCTCCACACGAAAATAAAGCTAAGGTGAATTGAATAGACCACCGATGTAAAAATGTACACAGTTAATTAAATGTGCCATCGCATGGTTTTATGTGGTTTCTCTCTCTTTCTCTCGCACTCTCTTTCTTTTGTGGGAGAGAAATATTGTGCTTACCGTTCAAGTCAACAACGATAAAATATAACTCTGAAATATATATACAGTATGACAACGTTGCATGAAATAAACCAACAACGGAGCAAATAGAATCGCAACCAACACAAAAAAGGCTAAAAACATTTTTCAGACACACAAAAAAATCGCTCACTTTCACCTAACATAAAAGCACACGCAACACACAAAAAAAAGCATTTACACCTGAGAAGCACACATATATATATATATATAGGGGATGAGTTCTTTGCAATAAAAATGGTTGTGCGTTCAACTGACAATGAACTCGATGGTTCAACTCTTACATTAAATTATCGGTGCGCGAATAATAGGATCAGAGTGTGTGCTCAAAATATATTATGAATTCGTTTGGATATTGACAGTATTGCTTCGAAATGTGAACCCTTTTTCACCACTAGTACATTGAAATGCGCTCACGCAGCGCTTAGATTATATGAAACACTTTTCGCACCTTTTTAATTAAATTATTATTCAGTGTGTCTGAGTACAAATATCTGTTTTTGAAACGGTCATTGAAAACAACAATTTATAACGGAATACAAACAGTACTTTTCTCTCATTTTGTTTTTCTTGTCAATGTAGATAATTGGCGAACAGTTTTATGTCATTTTTCATTCATCGCCGATGTTTTATTTTCTTTTGGTAGCGATAGCCAATTTATTCTGTTTAATTTAGCGGTAATTTTCACTTGTATTTTTCTGTAATTTGAGTGAAAGACTAAACGCACGTTAAAATCATATATCGTATATTTCAATCGTTTCAATCGCATTTTTTGATGTGTTTGTGAACAGAATGTTAGACAGTTTTTTATGCATCTAAGGAGGTATATGACAAAGTCACAACACATTCAAAGTCAATTTTACGCGCTGTTTCGCCCTCGGAAATACAATTTTTTTCACTTTTTATTTTCTTTTAATTTTATTATCATCAATTCAGATTTGACAATTCTTTACCCAATGAGCAAATTCACCCAATTTCAGGTCTAATTCAGGTCTGTATCAGGCCCAACGTAAATTTAACAAGAAAAAATGCAAAATTACATGTAAAATTGCATGTAGGCACACACTAGGCCTGTTTATGGCTTTCATCAGGCATATTTTAGAACAAATTAACGTTACAATAATATGCCTAAGTTTCATACTATTAACGTTACACTTTTCCTCATTGGGTACTTCTTATTACTTTCTTTTCTTTTTTCTTTTCCACATACTTTCTTTTTGATTTATGATCTATTTTTTTTTTTTTGAACCAACATTGTGTAATGTTTTATTGGGGATTTTCTTTGTTCAAATCATTTTAATTTCTGAAAATATCAAAATCAATAAAATTATCTACTGTTTTGTACATTATTTTGATGAGCAATATGTATTTAAAAATCATTGCATTCTATTTTCCACAGTTTACTTTCAGTTGACCATATCAATCTTTCATTTTACTATGATGCTCCTCAATCTGTTCAAGTGGAATACAAATGATTAAATATAAAAAATTAAACTTGAAAATTAATAATTTCTTGTGTATTTTTTCAACGTGTAAATAAATGAAAGAGATTTTTGTATGAAAATCCATTTATGAACTGTACATCAAAATGAATTCATACCTGGCGGTGATATTGTTAGCTACATACTTCGCAATTCTCTTGAATAAAATAAATCCACAACGCTTTGCGCTCGAAATAAAATTGCAAAAGAAGATAAAAGTGTTTTTGGTGAAATTGCCACTACTCTGTGTTGCTATTTTGTGCACCGCAGAAACAAAAAATACGCGCTGTATATTTTCCTTCAATTGATCATACTTACACCGTGCGCACCGTGTGTGTCTGGTGAAATGTGGTGCGAATATATAAGAGTCTATGCATGGTGCACTCATTCTCTGTATTAGAGCGCGTGCGTTTATGTTCAACTTACAGTCTCGCTGGTCACGCGTGCTAGTCGCGCATTATTGTATGCGATCTCTTGCCGTAAACACTTTTTTTGCACACTTTGCGCTGCACGAACAACTACGAAAAGTTGATAACCATTTTAATTTTTTGTTTTATTTTTGATGTCCCATACAATGTGGAAATTTCATTCGTTAGAATTCGTTGTGTTAACTCATTGCCGACATTGCCAAAAAATATTTCCCATTTTGTATTTAACCGTTTTTCAGTCTCATTTACCGATAAAATATGCTGGATGCACACCGTATATACCAATCGCGATGTAATACATGTGCAATTCTGCATAGACAATAGTGTGCATCACAACTTTTAAAGCTAATGCAACATCACGCTAAGTAAGAACCATTTTATACATTTTTTTTTCTTACATAACGTTAACTTTTCTGAAGAATCTTTTACTCCTGCTGTTTTATTAACTCAATCGGAGCGCTCAAGGTGAATGGAATATTTCTTTTAATTAAATCATCGCATATGAAGTAGATAGCAGTAACAATAAACCAGAATTTATGTTTTCATAAAATGCGTAATCAATCAAGTGGCCAATTAAGGTCATATTCTTCTAAAGTTTCTGTTAATCTTTCGCATAAACAAGAGATAACATTGAAGTGATAGCTGTTGTTTTTTTTTTCAACGCAAAAAAGCCGTAATTAAAAGTTTGAATTTGTCAGTCAATTCCGTAACATTCTGAATGTGTCTATGTGGAACAGTGTTCTGTCAATAAACAATTCTGTGCTCAACACAATCAGACATTTTAAAATTTGCCGAAAGCACTCCTTTTGGAACCGAAAATAACGTATTTTGCACAGACAATGATTCTAACATTTGACATGAATGCCAAATACGATGCCACTAGCATTCGAAAAATAACAACTGATACCGTTTGCTTGCAAATTTTAAATTGAAAGGTTTCGATACCTTTTTATAATAATATTTCATTTTGAGAATTGTTTTTTTTTTTTGGTCATATGAAAATGATACAAGGAAATAACATCAAATTAATATTCTGAATTAATTATAAAAGGTTGTGTGTTTGGGTTGTGCGTCAGCTCAACACGTATCCATAGAGGAGCTTTCAATATGTGCATAACAAAGTTCTGAGCAAGTACCAGAAGCAGAAGGTGTTAATTAGTGTCCAAATGTTCATGACTCGAACTTATGTGGAAAAAAAGCATCATTTGCTCAGTGTACGAATAGCAAAGAGAATGAGATATGCATTGAAAATGCCACAATGTGCAAACATTTACTTTTCTTGTTGTTGTTTTTCTTGTGATTGAACAAAAAAATGCGCATTCAACGGTTCGGTCAAATGAACAATCACTGGTTGTTGTTTTAGCGTTTGAATAAACATCAATCCATCCACGTGCAGAGCACGATAAAAATCGATACTCACTCGTTTGATTTCATTTCTTATTTAAACAAACATTTTCAGGCGATATTCGGTTTTGCGTTACTGTGGCAATGCAATGACCCAATTTCTAGTCGTTCTTCGTCAATAATCGAAAAGTTCTGACTTTTGTGGCGTATACATTTTGTTGTTTGTTTTTGGTTATACTGGATTATGGTTTCGCATTTTCCACCAATTTCCTTCCAAAAGGATAATTCAGTAATTTAAATTACTTTTGATGATGAATCAATCCGTTTTTTTTATGCTTCACAAACTTCAACATAAATTGGTAGTCCGCAAGTTTTGACACGCAAAAAAACACTCAATGACTTTGTTGATTCCATTTTGAAGCTGTTTTTGGTTTCTGAGCAATTTGAAAGCTAATTTAAGCGGAAAGTCAAACCATTCAACGTTGAAAATACTGAATCAAATATATTAACAAATTCACCCCGATTTCGATGAATTCTCAATTGTTTACGTCAATCAAAGAATTTATTGACCAGTTTTAATGGTTCAAAGTATCGGATATTAAATGTTATCAATCAAAATGCGTTCGTACTTGTTGATGGTCAAGATGGCTCAATTCATGTCTGTTTTAATCAAGCTTGAATTCGTATGCACACACAAATTCAACACTCTGTTTGGAAAACTGCATAGCGTTGCCCGTAATTCCAAATAAATCGCTTATGATTCCATTGTCTGTGGTTTTAAGGGAGTTTTCAGCGTAATAATTCAATTTAATTGTTCTTTCATTTTGGTCTTTTGGCATGAGATTCTGTCCACTTCAACTGGAAAATATGGCCAGAATGTTCGTACAACCTCGACCCCCTGAGGTACATTTGACTATATACTTTTTGTTGAAACTCGGGCATGGGCTCGGGCACATGATGATAATTCGATTGCATGTGCAGCAACAACAATAGCAGCGGCAGCAACAGTTGAGGGACCGTCAACCAACAACGAATCAAGTCGTTGCTCGAATATGCTCATTTTTGTTCCGTTGTCAGTTTATATATTTACATTTTCATTCTATTTTCACATAGAATTTTCAAATTGTTGCTCGCTATTGTCTCTGCCAATGTTTTTTTTTCTCCTAGATTTTGTCCAATGTCACGGTATAGTCTCTTGCTATTCCCAATTGAAAACGTGTGTTGGCTTAGTTCGATGACATAAAAAAAACTCACATTAATTGAATGAAATTATTTCAACGAGTGAGCCATTTTTTTAAGTGATTAAGGTTTTTCATTAGTTGAAACTCAAATGAAATTGTTACATTCAGTTAGACCTCGAATGCGATTAGATACCTAGGGAGATGTATCCGTTCGTACTCGACCGAATGACTGTGAATGTTTAGTTGAGAAGTGGTGAATGCAAGCAAATGTGAGCGAATGTTTCTCTTGTTTTCGTTATGTGCTTGATGCGAATACTCGAGTTAGAATAATGTCTGAATGAATGGAAAAAGAACGAAATTTCGTATATAAATTGACGTTCGTGAAGAGACTTTTTCCCCTAGTTGGATACCATGTTTATTAGCTAATTAATATTCTGTTTACTCCTAATTTGACAAAGGAGGTGAGCGATAACAAAATCCAAAATACGAAACCATTCAATAATAATCTATTTTTCAAAAAAATTTGTAGTGATCAAACTATTAGGATACCAACTTGAATTGAATCGAATTGGGTGCTGCGGTGACATCTATTTGCTCAATTTATTTCTGATCAAATAAAAATATTGCATTTTGTCGAGCTTAGTATAGAATATTGTCTCCATGTATTGCTTGTATCCCGGATGAAAACAGTATTTGTTTAAAAGAAACATCGTGTCGCTTTAATTGACCTCATTCGAAGAGTGTCAACTGTTCGATTTTCTTAAACACATTCTCATACACACATGCGGTTTTCTTGCATTACATGAAAAATGGTTGTCGGTTAAATAATGGCACCTACTGCCATCGAAGCAAGTTTTGTGTTTGATATTGACGTTTGGTTTCAACGAACCCTCCGAACCCATCCACCAATTAAATGGCTTAAGCGATTGCTTCTGATAACGAACCATAAAATCATCATACTCGATATGATCAGGCCACTTATATTGATTCTATCGACGAAGTTTGTTTTATATTAATGAATTGGAAAGGATAGAAAAGGTGACAAACCCAGACATGACAGCTAAACAGACAGCCCAGCACCCAATCAATTGAATTTTAATTCCATCATAATTATTTGAAATGTATCAAAACACTAAACGTGACATGAATTCATTGATTGGGGCTTCCATTGAGATGATTGGTGCTAACGTGCAGGCAAAAAAAGGAGTAAATAGAACGGAATATAATCAACAAATACTGAGTTTGAGCTTTGTCGCTTAAGTTTTTGTCGCTGTCATTGACAGTGTCGAAAAGATCGTGTTGAACTTAACGTGGTGGAACGCTTACGGCATATACACATATCACATTCAATTGAATTTTATGCAAATATTTGAAGGTAACGACCAAATGAAACGCAAAAGAATAGCCGAAATGTGTTCACCATCATCATCATCACCATTTAAGTTCCACTTTTCAAAATTGCCGAGCCGCAGACAATTTCCATACCTTTTCTGAATATTCCGACTTTAGTCATTCAGTTGATTGGTGAAATTGCAATAGTATTATCATATTAATATTTGCTTATCTCCCAAATCCACAATTTGAGCTAATTATTTGCTGGTTTTGAAAATCGATGAAGACGCAATTTATTTTTATGCATACAACCATTCTTATATTAACGCTAAACTAAACTATATCACTCAAACAAAGGCGTATTAAGTAATCAAATAACACCAATTATTATGAATTTATTATTATGTAATCCGTCATTTTGCTGAATAATGCTCAAATGTATTTATAATTGGATTATGTATGTAGTTGTACATATTGGAACATTAAGTTATTTGATTATATTTCATGCAGCAAAACACTCAGCAGTCAGTTCAAATAGAAAACAAAACGGTCAACGATAAACTCGTGGTGGAATGAGAGTCATCACATTTTAAAATGGAGTATAATTTCAACACATTTTCACAAATTACATGACCATTGTAATGTAAGTGAACACGTTGATTATTTCAATGTGTGTGTGTGTGTGTGTGTTTTTTTTTATCTTTTCTATTCATTCCAGGTTTTGTTCGCTCTTTACTTATGAGATAGAATAGAAGCTGTTGAATTCCGTATAATATGAAATGGTGTTTGTCCACATTGTAAACCTCAAATATTCGTCTAAATTGTCTCTCTATAAAACATGGATGGCCTACATTTAATAAAATAATAACCTTGTTTTGGATACGGCCAAGGCAAAATGTGCATTAAACGTAATTGATCGTCATACAAATTTAGTATTTCAAGATTTTTATTCGAACATTGCAAGGGGTTTTACGCAACTTCAAAACCCCAAGGTATGCTGCGTACGCCACTTGCGTTTATTAATACGCGTGTTGAGTGTTGATAAAACTCAAAAAATCCTCCGAAAAAATAAAAACACAATAGCTTTACGTTTATTGAATGACAGATAAGCAAAGCGCATGGTGTTGTGAGAATGCCAGTGTGGCATTACCACATATCAGTGATGTTGATGGTGAAACAGTGATTTAACCAATGGCGTGCACATCTGCACATGACTTCAAACAACCACCACATGAAAATGTGCAGCGTACATAATTTTTTTTCTTCTTTTGTTGGTTGTTTGACTGAAATTGTTACAAATGTGAATACTTTTACCACACTTTTGGTTGAATTACTCCAGGGATTTAATGTGATTTGTGAACTATGGAAGCCTGTGCATCAACATCTAACGAAACTGTAACAAATAAAGCAATGTGAATGCATTCGAAAAGCGATTGTTTATCGTTGTTGCATCACTTGCATCAAGTGTTTCTCGAATCGTTTTGCGAACAAAGGGAACGGCCATTTTGTAACAAAAACAACATGGTAAATGGAAAATTGTGACAGCACCAGACCGCCATAGATCTCTGATAAATTGATGTTGATTCCATCGAAAATTGTTTTGGTAAATCTTGAATTATAAATGTAGCCCATGCCAATGATGATGCTTTTTCATTACACTTTATATCTGCACATTGGATGCATTGTGTTTTCATCAATGTAACCAAATAAGTACAGAGTCCGAGGAATTTGTGGTAAATGTGCAAATGCGAACATTTGAAAATTGTATATGGTTATGGTATTGAGACTGACAAGACAGGCTGAGTGCATTAGCTATGGCAACGCCTGATGGTGATGACGGACAGATTCAGTGACTCACAACTCACAATCCAAACATTCAACGCATAAAATGTATACCCCGAACTTATCCGAATAATTTCGCTTTTGTTATGTATTAAAAAAGTGTAAACAACACCATGGCGGGTGATGTTTACGCGTTCACCGAAACGTCTCATAAAATATTCAAACACATTTAAGTGTTATTGATGATTTTCCTAACAGACGCTATTGTTAGCTGACATGTTTTCATCTCTTTCCGGAAACCCGCCCTTTCATTCTCTCTCTCTCTCGCTCTCTCTCTCTCTCTCTCTCTCTCTCTCTCTCTCTCTCTCTCTCTCTCTCTTTCTCTCTCGCTATCACTATCGCTCGTTGATGTTTTTATATCTGTTTATTTAAGACGATGTTTTTGTAATGTGGCGCACATCACGTCTAAATGCTGTTTATGGAATTGGATGGAAGGGCGCAAATGGTTGAGCTCAAGGAGATTCCAAATTTTCAGACTTTCAACTCAATCAACTACGCTGCGTATATCCTCCGACATTGAAATATAAAGATAACACCATTCACTTTCTCTATTTCTCTATGGAATAGTTCACATAAAATCATTCTACATACGTAAGTAACAAATATAGGTGATGGTCTAATTTGTAAATTGTTTACACGATAGTGTCATTGTGTTTGGACGCACGCGTATTTTTCTTTTACGCAATATACCGAGAATAAAGAGCTAATATCCTAGAGATTTAAGATTTACGATTTATAATTCATATATTTCTTTCGATTTGGTATAAGCACCTGCCATTGTCAGTACTGTCGTAATTCGATTGAATCGTAACGATTCGTTGTCGACTTCCCGGCCTCTGTGTTTTTGGGCATCATCTATCACACACACGCACACGTCAAATGTTGTCACTGCTTGATTGTACTGCTTTTTCCGTGCGCTGTTTACAGGTTTTCACTGTATTTCAGTTTTTATCGTCTGAATTTCAGTTTTTACACATGAACACAGCGCAAACACTCGTAACGTCCATCCATATAAATGCCGATTAGCATGTCACGTTCGGCACACAATCAATTTGTGGTTTTTCTAATCAATGTGGTAGCGATTGCCCAAAATATGCGTCGAATATCAGTTATATCGGCTCGTAACTGATGTGTGTATCAATTCAGCGTTTTATTCAAAACATCTGAAGCCTGGATACTCGTTAAGTTAAACTCGCACAAAACGAGCGGGGTAATTTGACCCCCTGTCAACATCACTAAATATGAAAATTGTCCCCCTCCCTACCCTGGAATTGGAAATTTCGATCGTGTTCATGTCGGTCACAAAACCGTCTATGTCAAATGTTTGCTCTAGACTTGCTCTACATCAAAGAACTTTGTTTATGAAATTACAATTTGGTTAACTTTTTAACTTGCCTTTCAATGGATAAAGCTATCTCGGTGAGTTCAGTTCATTGGAGTTTCCATTGAAAAATGCAAAATAGAGAGGTGATACTTTTCTTTGAAATTGCTCAGTTACAATTTTGCGGTTAAATATGATGACATTTCGTCTCAAATTGGTTGAAATACGGAACACAACCGATTTACGGACGACAGATGGAACTCTCACCCGAAACTCGGAAGAGTATTATATGAGAGCTCGTTCCGAATTTCGGTTGAGAGCTCCATCTGTCGTCCGAAAATCGGTTGTGTTCCGTATTACAACCGATTTGAGACGAAATGTCTCCCAAAATTATAACTGAGTGCAAGCCACTTTGAAAATTGAACCATCAATTTCAAACGAAGTGTTTTCAAATCATTTGATTTAAACATTCAGCATTGACATTATAGTCAATTAGTACTTCCGTTTTCGATAACCATTTGAATTTGTGTTAACAAGCTGATATATGAATTGTTCAATGTGGACACGTCATTATTTTATGAATTTCGATGCTATTTTGATTTGATAAGACGAACTACGATATAACCATCGTCTCTGTGGATTATTAGCTTTTTGACTTAATCCGGACCGAAAGTCCACCCCCCTCTGCCATTTGCCATGGACATTAGTGAAAGCAACACTAAGCCTTCAAGCAATTATGACTTGTGTCTTATAGTTCAGTTTTGTTTTTTTTTGTGTATTAAATATATAAAAACAATATTTTCACTAAATATTTATCTCAGTTACTTGTCAATTCAATTTCGGTTTGCGATTTCAATCATATACTCGACTTATTGGCAAAAGATATAATATGACTGAGCATTTCCAGTGCGGATACATGCTACTTTTGTATTTACAAAGGGAAAATAGAAAAAACAAATATATGCCGGATATCTTATTCAAATGTATGAATTTTCTATTCTGCGAAGCAAAATGTAAAATATATGGAGATCATTTTTGAAATTCTAAAATTATGAGAAGCAACAAAAATGGATTCAATTAAGCCAAGAAATGAAGATATAAATAGAGGCAGAAGGCTGTAAATATTATAACTGTGTTCGAAAAATAAATTATTTTCTACACAACCAAAGTGGTGAAACGACGAGACTACGCGCCCTAGCTACGCTATGCAAATCACATAACGTAGCCCACTACGTGCCCGAACGCGTTTGTATGGTCGCTTCACCACTTTGTACACAACTGAGCACAAATCCGCGATAAATTGAAAATCTGTTGATGAGCTTAGCGAACTATGAGCAACTACAGTAACATAAATATTTACAGGAAATATTTTGAACTCATCCTTATATTGAGAATATACTAAAAAAAAATAATATACTGAAAATCTCAACCTGAAATTGAAAGTCCGGTTGTGTTAATGCTCTAGCGGAAGTAGAATATGAACAACAAATATTTAGCATGAATTTCTATTTGAACAAAAATGTGAAATCGAAAACGGTACTGTGTGATGTATGAGTTTGGCAAATTTATTTATTATATTACTTTGGTATTCATATTCACATTCACAGGAATTCACTGTAATAATTATTATTTGATAACGCCGTATTACAGCGATTCGTCAGTTCTTATATGGTTTAAATAACTGAGTATATATTAATCACCTATCAGTTGCATACGCATAGTAGTCATGTGTATTTTCTGTTGCATCAACATTGTACAAAACACAGCCCGGATTTTTCTGACTAACAACACAACGATACCTTTATATTGCAGTTTATTTGCAATATTTGTAAAAATTTTATCATTTGTTCAATATTTGCGCCATTTGCGAATATTCTCATATTTTTGCGAATCACTGGAATATTTATGTGGATATTTGTGAATGACTGGGAGCACTGGAAGTTTTCAATCTTCCAATTTTCCAGTCATTCCAGTGACTTATATCGATTTTGTACTTTCAGTCCTTCCAGTACTTCTAGTTTTCCCGTCTTTCCAGCCCATCCACTTTGTTTGAGTTGAACACATTTGGGCGAACAAAATTGAACATTTGCAAGAAAATTTGGATATTTGTGAGAAAGAGAGAACAACAAAAAAACAACAACAAAAAATGAATATTTGCAGTATATTTGCCAGATTTGAATATTTGCACGTTATTTGAATCATTTGCAATATTTGAAACATATTTGTTATATTTATTTTTGAAATTTCCCCCAAGACGATTCGCATGTTCAAATATATAAATTGGTTGATGGTGCAAAACTCGATGCGATGTCTGAATGGTGTGTTTTGTCCTTCACACTTTTCTTCGTAAAAGATCGTTTACAATATCGTTTATTCATAAGCTCAGGGCCGCTGTAATAAAATTCAGTTACAGTAGATTTAACGTAACGTTTCAATCCAAATGAAATGTTTTGACTGAACAAGTTTTCAACCATTATGCGAATTTATATACATTTAATTCTGCATTTTTGGTTTTAAAAATCAGTTCAATGCACTTGAGTATATAAAAAGTAATTGCATTTAAGCAGTTGCTGTTGTGTAGTTTGCACCACGCTATGCGTATTACGTTAAAATGTATTTTATAGCTTTAAAATGTGTTGTAAATTGTAAATGATTTGAAATCACAACTCAATAGCCAGACAAGCACTTTATGGAAAACTAATGTAAAAGTTTTAATGAAATGCCAAGGGATGAAAGGAACCATAATGTTTATGTTCCTAAAACTAAATAAAAGACATCCTGCTATGGTTCTGGGAATTTCAGCTCATGTAATTTACACAGTACAACTTGGTATTAGGATGTGAGTGGCTGGGAATAAAAATGATGATACACTAACAAGCGTCTATCAAAAAATGCACAAAACTTATTTTTGTACAAAAGTACAATCAATTTGACAAATATTTTCATTCTTGGTCAATCAAGTAATCCTCAAGTTACAACGTATTGAGTAAATAATACAGGAGGTTTTTGCCATAAACCATCAATACCTAGAGGTCGAATTTATGTCAAAGCGGTGATGTGGCAAGGCGCGTATTCGGCTACGCCATGTGATTTGCATAGGCACTTTTCAGATGTTGAAGAAATTGTTGTTTAATGGATTGAAAAGTGATGTGATTTCAGGAGACCCATAGTTCTGTATCGTTTCGATGAAATTGGGTCTAGAAGTCAGGTCAGTGATGGACTTTGACAGGTCAGCATATTACTCATTCCACAAATGAAAAATGTACTGTAGCATAGTAAATTTGTCCTCTTCTCCATACAGATTCAGTAGAACGAAGAGTTGGGGTTTTCAAGCTTTGAAATCCAATTTGAAAAGCAAATAATAACAATACCATTTTCACAACGCAGAGCGCTAATGTGATTCGATATTCGAGGAAAGGGGATTATAGAATCCAACATCGTCCCACTTTGCGCATGTCTCTCTGCCGTTAATTTTTAATTATTTCGAATTTATTATTAGAAATGGCAAGGCTTAAATTTTTTTATTCAGATTAGGTTAAATCTCATTAAAAAAAACTTAACGAATGTATAATTTGCTGTCGCTCTCTAGTGTTTCACAGTGTTGTTACATAATTATTATTTTTTTTGGAACGATCCACAAATATTTTTTCTTTATAAGTGTTTAAAATACATAAGAGGGAGGAAAAAAATAAATGAAAAATAGAGATGAAGTTTTTCATGCATGCTACAACATTTTAATATCTATTCTTTTTACGGATTAGGGCGTACATTACCCCATCTCCAGTGTAATACTTTAAATTTAATTGAAAAAAAAAACTGTTGAGACTAACGCGCCGTTTTAATTTGAGAATAATTTTGTCTAAATAATTTAAATTCATTCGCTTGGTGTAATCAGCAACAATAGAAGCATTGTACTTCGTTATTTGTAATAATAAACTCTTGTTCCTACTAATTTAAGGATTTCAGAAGAAAGAAATCAGCGATTGTGATTGTAATTTTATTTTATTTTGTTTTGTTATTTTTGAACGAATTATAGTTGTGGAAGCAGTTTCGTTGATTTTATCCGTATAAAAGCAGGCCAATTCGTGGAAAATGGTGTTGCTCGGCAATACTTCATGCAGTTTGATAGATATCAATGTACACAGGTGTCAAACAGCCAGAAACCAGTAACAAGAAAATGGAAAATAATTCAACACTTGAAATAAGAAAACACAATAGCGTTAACATTGCGTGGCAAGAATCCATTTCAGCAAAATGACTTCACGAGTTGCGCACAAAGCGCACACTTGTTGGTGGATGACCTTTTTTTTGCTCACTCTCATTCCATCTCTTTCTCTCTGTCTCTTTTTTTCTATTTTTCTCAATCTATTTCTCAGTGTCTTTTATCTACATGACATGGCATCTCGCAAAAGAGAACAATTGTTAAGCTAAAGTGAGAAAAATAGAAATGGGTTTTTTGAATGCCAAAAGTATCACACACTTGATATTGCAAGATATTTTATACGTAGAATATTTTGATAGAGCAATATCGTTATGAAAAGGTAGAATGGATTCGAATGCTAGAAAAAAAAACAACAACAAGCATCCAGAATGAACGAAACGAACATTTCGTGGAACGGAAATTACATGCTTTTCGTGAATGTTGATTTGAATTGAATGAAATCAGCGAACATTTCATGGGAATGCAATTGAAATGTGCTTTTCATGGCGTATTCGTTTAGAAAAGGTTCAAACAATTGTGTTGCATTCACAACGGGCATTCATTCACCAAAACCGACAAACTTTTCGGTGAACAGTTTTGTGTGTACTATGTGTGTGTGTGTGTGTGTTGAATATGCTGCTACAACTAAAAGTTCAAATGGTCTTGGCTCTAAATCACACTGTGCAATTCACACAGCATCACAAAGCCTGACCTCTTTCAAATCGACACAATGGTTGAGGTGGTATCAAACGCTTTCATTTAATTTCACTTGAATACATTTCAATGTTTCGCATTTTATCAGTGAGCCACAAATCATCACGACTTTTATTTTCAGAAACATTTCCATACTATTTTGTGTGAATAATTGGCGCCTCCGGCTTTTTTTTTTCTTTCGTGCAATAACCAAAACATGAATGTGTATGTATGTATGATGTGTATTTATATATCAATTTGATGTTTTCATCCATCTCGGATCAGTGATACTTTGTTATTTTATATAGGCGCGTGCAACATCAATCGTTCACATTTGTAGATTTCACTTTCGAATGAACGGTCTACAATCACCCTACAGCAAAATAAACCCCGTAAAATTCCAACTGAAAATAAAAAAGGTAACGAGCATTTAAAAAAGAAAAATATGATACAAATATCCACAGTGATACGCTTTAAAGCTCAGATCCGTTGAATCCACCTCATACAACCGTTCAGTTGGTCGATCTCGTCGAATCTCTTCTATCTTGAATAAAATTGCGTTCCCCTAAATTTCAACTTCCATAGAATGGTTTAACGTAATCGAATATATGCGAGCTACCACACCACACTCCCAATAGCAATACCAATTTCAAGCCATATTCCACATCAAGATCCGACTATTTGCGCGGCAGCTGATTACTGATTTTACTATCCAGCTCACATACACAGACGCACACATATATGCAATGGCATGCCACTGTACACTCGCACCCCACATCGTCGTCGATGTGTTTGTCCCGTGTATTATTTTGCTCATCGAATATTGGTGGTGGTGGTGGTGGTGGTGGTGGTGAAAGTATACAAGAGCCACACTGTTGCTGCCGTACGTTTTCATTCCTACATGTGATTGTGAACAATGCTGTGTGTTATTTTGTTGTTGTAGTTATTGTTGTTGTTATGTTGATGTGTGTAACTTCAACTAAATCCCGCTTCCTTTTCGGCATTGTTGGCTTGTTCATGTTGCTCTCCCCCTCATCTAATAATATACAGGCGTCTTTTTATGCTTTTACTCTCGGCTCAAACACAACAGTATCAAAATGGAGAAAAATACACTTAAGCACGAGCTCGTAGCCCATTCTATATAAACAGATCTAGACATCTACACAGCACCAGTATATAGACTCCATGTACCACACACACATTGACAGATAGAGAGAGAGAGAGAGAGCGAGAGAGAGAGAGAGAGAGTGAGTGGCACACTCACACACGTACACCACCATAGCGAGCTATAACATTCCGACCATCATACGAAAGCGCATATCAGTACAAACGCGGCGCACAAATTCATCGCAATTCATTCAGTTCGAATTCTCAGTTGAGAGCTTGTCGTTAAGCTGTGTGGTCGTAATTTTGTTAAACTTGATTTTTTTTATATATATTTTTTTCATTTGCTTTTCACATCGTTGAACATATCCAAATTGGAATATAAGTGCATATCATTCCCCGACAAACATTTTCGATTGACTGCAAATTTCGAAAGAAACTCCCCCGATGAAATAGTTTTGCCAAAAGAAAAAATAACCACAATAAACGAATAAACGAGAAATAACAAAGAAAAACAATTCATAAAAACGGGGAAAAATAAAACATCAACCAATATCCATACATGAATCTGTTTTTAAAACGGTTATTCAAAAATTATCACGAACCAAGTACCATAGTTTTGAACATTTAACAGGAACTGCAAGCGAGAAGAAAAAAGTTTTTTTTGGTTGTTGTTTCATTTCCACGAAATTGATTGTGTGCAAGTGTAAGTGTAAATATTATCGAATTGTTATTTTGTTGATTTAGACGTTGAAGAGTAAAGAAAGAAAGAAAGAAAAAAAAATTATTATAATAACCGACGAGAAAAATGAAGGAATGAAAAATGAAACAAAAAAGAAAAAAAAAATCTATGAAAATTAATGAGCAACGCCGGAAATAATTCGGAATTCGAATTTGTGTCGATTCAATGGGCTGAGAACCGTTGAAAGAAGGCCAAACACAAATTTCATTGGGAAAATCGTATACATTTATCGTCACTATAGAATAGGATGATTGATGCACATAGCTCCAGCCTTACCTCATGAAATCATCTTATTTAGTTTGGGTATTTTACAAAACGGCAAATACAACTCTCTTTTTCTCTCTCTCTCTCTCTCTCTCTTCTTTCTTTCTCTCCCACACACATACACACCTGTGCCTAGGTCTATAATTACACGAATTGAAGTTGTGTTTACATTTTTAAAAATGTGTTTCACGAATGATTTTATTGATGAAACCGAAAAGCATCACAATATACATTTGTTTATTTATTTTAGCTAGTTACAGGAAGAAATGTGCTTTTTCATCATTATGATAAATTGATATAAATGTTGTTTCTCCCCTCTTTCATTGTATTATACTTGCCGTGTTTTTTTTTCTCGGAGAGTTATTATTTCCTTTTGCGGCAACATCAAATGGGGTTCAAGACCAACTCCCATAACCATATTACCAGGAACCCACCATAAAAAAAACAACAATTGTCGCATTTCAAAATGATTTTTGCATAACTAATTTATTCATTTCATGAAATCTCTAACATTTGAACGATGTCGAAAATAAACACAAACCGGATTTCGACAGAAATAATCAAAGTGTTATGGTTGTTTAGCGAATGCAAGAGAATGACAAAACAGTGATTTCATTTTCGAGCAAAAGAACATAATTAACTTCTTACAATGGATCTGTTGTCCTTCTGATACGTTAAATTTCAAATTTTGAAATGCATTCACTGCCATTCACCAAAACGAAAACAAATTCAGTCGATTCTCATGTTTTTTTTCTTTCTTCGTCAAATTAATCAATGCTCACCCATAAAATGGCCAAACACGAAGTGAATTTGTGACGACACAATAACATAAACATGATAAATTGATGGTGTGACGACAACGTCAACAATAAACGATAAAAAAGAAAAAAATAAACAGCGCCAAAACGGAATGAAACACTCTCAACAACAACAACAACAACCAAACCCATCGTCAAAAAGAAGACGAAAATAAGCGAAAGAGAGTAGAACACATAGCGAAAGCGCAGTTCGAGCAAGGAAATCAACGTTTAATTAATAAATCCATTCCAAGCGTTTAAAAAAAAAATAACAAGAAGAAGTATATATAAATACATTAGGTTATTATATTCGAGCGAAAAATGATAACAACAATACGGGGATAATTTGTGAATGTCATGATCTGTATATGCTCGGGATGTGTATGTGGCATACGGCATCAAGTCCATCATCATTGTATTTATTTGCAGCGATGTGTATTTGTGTATTTCAAATGAAACGAGCAATTATTGTGCTCTCAAAAGACATTTATTGAACTGTAATGGTGGTAGTAGCGAAACCCAAGTTATTGCCTGGGCGAAAACGAATATGCGTGTGCAGCTCGGCTTTATAGTGGACTTGAATAAATAAACAAACGAAAGAAAGAGAGACAAAAAAAAGAAACAGTTAATAAAAATCAAAGTAACAACTCCATATAAAAGTTATCAAGTTTCGCGACAATGAAAGACAGACGATAGCAGGAGGAATAAAAAAAAAATAAAACCGAATACACCCATAGAACAAGTGCGGACACATAGCGTACGTGATCCATTGAGAGTCAAGCATTCAGTCATTCTCTTATCAAATCTTGTAACATGCACAGCATTTTAAAATGATGCCATTTAATGATGTCGCTATGACGTGCACGCTATTGAATTTGAGCAAAGTTTAAGCTACAAATGACACCCAGGAATTGAGACGACCGACAAAATAGCGAGCGGGAGCGAGAGATACAAAGAGAAAGAGATAGACAGAGACAGACACCACAATGAAAATGAGCTGGTTGCACTGAGAGATGGCGCGAAATGAGACAGAGTGAGAAACAGAGACGTAATATAAAATCAAGTGAACGGCAAATAAATTGTCCAAAGTCATTATTTGATCAAGACACGCGAATAGAAAACAACAAAAGGATTTGTGCGACGTTCGTACGTAACAATAAGACAAGAGGCACAAAACGCGCACAACCTTAACAAAATATAAAGTCGATCTGCTCGTTTCCATGTGAAACAGTTTTTGCTAGAATTTTTGCTAGATCTGCTCTTTTCAAGTTTTGATCACACCCATCAGTAATCTATAGCTGCATTATTCTGTTCTTTTTGGTTAGTTGAAATCAGATATATTGTGATCAGTTGTTTTTCATATGATTTTAGCCGAGTGCACTTCATACCCTTTTTTGAAGAAAGAACTCGATCAGTAAAAATGATTCTTGTACACTTGATCCAAGAATAGACAAATTACGAGCGATCTGTATAAATACATTTTCAAATGCGTTCATTCTAAAACGAAAATTTTCGTTGAAAAAGCTATAAACATTTGATGTCGTTTGAGTAATTCAGTTTCAACTTATAAACACAATACAATTTCAACGGAAATGACCACCAGAATAAATATTATGTTTGCATTTGAAAAGGGTAAGCACACCTGTTTCCAAAAATGGTCCATTCACACTTCAACCGGATGGTTCAATGTAAGGTTCAATGTTACCCACAACTTTGAACCCACAACATTTGAAACTGCATTTGATGACAGTTGATTGTTGTACTTTCAACACTGGATGATTTGATGACATTAAAGATTCTAACATTGTGATACCGGTTAATTGATGTTCATAAGAATTTCATATTTAGCTAGAAAACTTTCAACTACTTTATACACCAAATTTAAATACACTCGCCCAACTTTCATCGCTCATATTAAATATCGTTTCAATGCTATTTAATGCATTCATGAAACAACTTCTTCTAAATGAACCGTCTTAAGCTGATGCAATAAAGTGAACAGTTGAATGAAGTATACACATAATTGAAGAGAGAATTTAGCGTTGGCTCCAGTGCGTTAGTGCCGACACAGAGCTGACAAGCATTCATGTCTTCAGTACAAAGTTTAATTTTACGTCGAATATGAGCTACCACTTCATTAACATTTCTGAATATATGCAATTTAACACACTATTACTGTACAGTTACCCCCATCTCATTCTTCCTTTGCCGAAATTTGTACCTCCCCTCCTCCCCGAAAAAGAAACATGTATACCACTCGTGCCATATTTGTTATTCGCAACAGCTGCTTCCTTTTGTATCATTTCTCTTCCGTTCTGTTGTTGGGCTTCGTGCATGAACATTTTTGTTGCGCGCCCCGAAAAATGCTCAAAGCGGATTTGTAACGTTGCATGAACTGTAATTACCAGCGACCAGATTAAAACGGCGGATTCGCACGTATACATAATGTATATTGCGTGTAAATTTTTTAAACAATCTCATAAAATGCCGTTAAAATACCATAATTCCTGCGTGATAATAATTCATTGGTGTGATGGTGTTTGGTGTAAGCTTATCCAAGCTCGATATAGCCTTGCATTAAGGCACAAGTATTTTCATTACAAAAACCACCAGACTCAGCCAAATATTACACTATTCGAAAATTTAGCAGTCATAGCATCATTTACGTGTACGCATTCATTCTTTTGCATCAAACATAAGAAGGCGTAAAATATTTTAAAATATGAACATTTTCGAAGTCCATTTATTTGGACGGTTTTGCAGTTTTCGGTTATCTTCGTTGACTGTTTTCTGCACGGTATAAATCTCGACTACGTATAAATTTTGCAGTAATTGTGTGTGTATGTGTGTGTGTGCGTGCAGGGAAGATACACTATAGAACCTAACAAATTGCTATAGGTTGCATTTCATGCACGAATGAAAAATTCAACATCAACCAATAAACCGAATTGGATTTAGTTTTTTTGTTGTTGTTGTTGTTGTTTGCGGCTGATGTGTTGCTTGCGCTTGTAAATGGATGGTGTCTGAATAATTTCCAATTGGTTTAATTAAATCAGAACATTGCCAAAACTAGACAGCCAATTAATTTGTGTGTAAGAGAATATTCACCATTATCTTAATTTGTTGATCTATAATTACAGATATACTTTACTTTTACGTCTAATTAATTCAACTCAAGTTAATCGGCTCGTTGTATTTATTAATTGCACAATTTCTTTGAATCAAAACGACATCGTAATTGAACGACATTAAAACGGTAGAATTCACAACACGAAATATCTATACATTCAATCTTATTGCATATTATTATGTCTGGCTTTAAACTATTTCGATAAATCAAATGTATGTAAAAAAAAAAAAACGTTCAGACTCATTGATGATGACTCGATAATGCTTGTTTTCAACCAAAAATAAATTACGTTAAAGAAAACAAAAAAACCGAAGAACGCACGCCTCCATCCAACCGAGTTGTCTATGCAATGAGGTGCCGATTGTTGGAATGAACGACAAACAATAAATTGATGGCAGTTAATCTTTGTGTCCGCAAAATGTCATCAAAGTTTTGATGGAAAATAGCAGAGAATGAAAGGGAACCAAACGAAGAAAAATTGAGAATGTGAACATTATATTATGTAGAACGATCGTACGCAGAGTATGTATAAAACCATTGTTTGAGCTAGATAGTTTGGTTTTTTTTTTTCATTAATAAATTGATGTGTCAGCTGTCACTGAGCTACGCACCGTAGCATATTTATCATATCATTTTTATCGTGAAAACGTTTTTCTTTTGTCGTTTTTTTTTCCAGTATGGTAGCGTGGTTTTAGCAGTATATCGTTATTCCAAATGGTCATAATATTCAAAAATATAAAATATTGATAAATTCTATGAGACTGAGTATTTGCCGGGCATTTTGTTTTTTTTTTTTGCCCATCACTTGTATATTTGGTACCGACTTGGTTGTGCACTTTCAAACACTGATATCAAGCGCGTCAACATTCACAAACACTCGCTGTTGTTGGTATTGTTGTTGTTGTTGTTGTACAACGGAACAAACCAATTGACGGTCGGTTTTTGATTGGCCGTTTCAACAAATCCACCAAAACTTCACCAGAGTGAGAGAAAATGAATGATACAAAATGTACGACAGAATGATAAATGTTTATGGAGTGAGACTTTGATACGTCGACCATATCGCATAGATCACTTGGTGCCAAGTAATCACAATAAAACGATTTATTTGATTCAATTGAATCGGTCAAATTGGATAAATATATTTTCGGTGTATTTGTATCGTTTTGTACATAATCTGAACGTTTGTTTGACTACACGATACGCATTGGTCTGTGTAACACAAACAAAATTCTTTTTGTCATTTGTCATTGCATTCGTGTATGTTGAATATTCCGTATTCACATTTTTCATCGATATTTTCGATGTTCTATCAAATGTACTGAGAATGAAACGATCACAAGCCTTAACACAGTAAATTCGGAATGCTTTAGAGGCAATCTATTGTAAATTGATTTTAACATACATTCGTTTTACCCATTTACTGGTGAATATTTCTTGTGGAATGACTCTAATTAAAAGTTTGCGGCTCAAACTAACGGTAAAGCCACTGATTGTCCAAAAAGGTTTATACAAACGTTAATGCTTCCCACATGGATACAAAGCACTCCCAGCACAAGAAATTGACGAGAGATGAAGCTTTTATCTACGCATACGAATACAAAAACACACAAACACACACAACACATTGGCCACAAACGATTTAAGTCCCATGACTATTTTTCATGTTCGTGTGTGTGTGTGTATATATTTTAATGACATGAACTTGAATTGGATGAGATTTTCAGTGTGCGCAAAAGCACGTGGTCATTTACACCGAACGTTATTCAACTGAATAAAATGGTCGAGTGGTTAGTTTGGTTGAAATACACTTTCCCTAAATGGAATGTGAACGTACGTGAACAAACATAGATCTATGTACATTGTACAACTTGAAAATGTTGTAACGATGTCACTGGCTAAAATTAGATTCTACTTTTGGGCCAATTATTTTACAATGAAGGAAAAGCAAACACACAAAATAGACCGATAGACCGCTAGTCGGCGTCCATTTTCACGGAATTCGTACATATATTGTCGTTGTCGTTGAAGTGAGAATATTCCGTGCAGTTACATGATGTCATAGTCACAACAATATCCATTCCATCGATATCAATCCCTTTTAAGGCTATACATTTCACTTTCGGCCAGCACATTTTAAATTGGACTGATAAACATCGAATCTGACCAGAATTGTCTTAGCCAGATTTTTGCCATGCAAATCCAAACCTCGTATGAGTGCCGGAAAATAGAAGCCAAAATAGTAGAACTATTATTATTTATCTTTTAGATCAAAGCCAAGCAACACAAACACTGACTTTCAACTAACATATTTGAAGGCACCAAACGTTATTAAACGTTTTTAACAATATTTACCACTTTTGAATGCATTAAATTGCTCATAAAAACGTAAAAGTACGTTTCCGATGGGGGAAATTACTATTTCCGTATTCGCACGTATTTGAATATCTAAAAGGGAAATACAATAACATAAACACAAATACATTAAAAAATAAAACCACAGAGAAGCGGATTTATTTGCAATATTTGTAAGATCTTTGTACCATTTGATTTGTGATTTCCCCTTAGAATTCCGTCTGAAATGAATATTTTTGAAACTGTTTCTTGAATTTCAACGGGGCCAATTTTACATCTTCATTTTTATGCTCCGCACTCACATACTTTTATTATCCTTTAGTTTTTTGCAAGCGTCATTCTTTTTCTGATTGAAAAAATTGTACCTGCACTACATGACGGCTGAGTGAGATTAGAGACTGAACGAAAAAAAAAAATGGTCAACTCACTTTTGAACCAAATTTTGTGTTAAGACGATAAAAAAACGAAAATAACAAATGTTATTTGGAAAAAGGTCTCAGACAGGATAATTGACAATATCGAAATAAAAAATCGGCACAGCTTTCACATCGATCGAATTGATTGAACAAAATGAACGACAAAAATGTTGTACACGCGAACATCGAATGGAGAAATTGATCCAAAAAAGAATCGACCGTTTCATTACAGTATTTTGATCAGATTCACATCCAACAGTAGACCCGGCAATGTACAATGTGCGAGGTGTACATACACCATTTTCTACATCGTTCAAAAATTTACAAGAATAAACACTCGACAGTTTATCGATTGTTTCGACTTGTACACCATAGAAATGCCACCGGACGAGGCGAATTTGCTAGCAATCCATTTGTAGCCCTAGTTGTAGCCGTATGGCGCGGATATATATGTAACATACATTCATCGATAACAACAAGGAATAAGAACACATGGTGCAATGTGTCAAGTCAGTCAATGTGTGCCCACCCCGCCCAATCGAAGGCAATGGATAAATGTTATTTCAACATATCCAAACAATGCGTGGCCTTTTAAAGATACATTCAAACAATTTGACTGGCTTCTTCGTTGAGCCCATTGTTTGTGTGTCTGAGATTCTTTTGACAGCATTCGATGACGCAATTAAAATTTTGAATATTTTAACTGTGTCTTTTCTTTGTCATGTCCTTGTCACGCTTATGCTTCCGTAACATGTTTTCACTTAGATTTTGTCATTCGGTCATATTGTGTTGAGCTTTGTCGATATTGCGGATAATACTGTAATTAGCTTAATTGTATATATTTTCAGCTAATGGAATTGACGTATGTGCCGAGCTTACGTGAAATCGTTTTTTTTTTTGTGTGTTGTTGTTGCATAGGTCAAACAGAGTTAACGCATATCTGTAATGAAAATACCATCGAAGTTGAACGATGCGTATTGAGCCATGCCAACCATGGCAAAGCGAGCTTTCAGTTAACACTTTCTTGTTTCCTCGGTATTTCGCGGAAAATTCATGTCCAAATAATGAAGACCAGCAACATTTATATTTTATGATCACTTTTTTCTCGTATTGTTACTATACCAAACATAGGATTTTTGTACCGTTGTACGTTTCCTTTCACTTGCGCATTGATTTACTTCATCGCCAAAGAATTGCAACGCGGGTATACATACGGATTTACTATTACTAGACCTCCGGTACGAAAGGTCGCATTGAGTGAGTGAGTGAAAGAATGAAATAAAAACCCGTTTGCAGAAACGACCTGAAGGAATGCGATATTTGAACGCATAAACAACAATCATCATTTTCAGACATCACTCGCTGACAATCCCTAACAAAAGCGTATCCATTTACACGGAATATTCAAAACCGTGTTGAGTTGTTGGAGTGAGTGTATGAAGATCTTTTATTTGTCTATTTTTGAAGCAATAGAATAGCATCAAACGAGTTGCGTTCATAACTCAAATACAGTATGCTGTATATTCTGAAATCGAATTTTTACCAGTTCTACAATGAAATGAGGAAAAAAAACACGCACACCAAATTCAATCAGTTTCATATTGCTTCCATATATGTAGCCACATAATTTGATCAGTCAATGTTAATGAAGAAATATTTTGCTACGAAACAATAATATGAATTGCGATTTTACTGAATTGTTCGTGTGGCAAATGTAACAGAAGTGACGGGTGAAACCAATTCAACTGAAATTTGATTTGGGACACTAATTTATTTCTACCGATGGATTTCATCTTTGAATTATGGTTTACCACGAAACACAGCTATGCTTATTCGTAAACAATTCATGTACAGTATCAAAAATGTCCACGCACACACACACAACATTTTTTAAACGATAAATGAGCTGAAAGCTTCCCCATCATAATCAAATGAAAAATGTTTACATTGTGAATAAAATAGAGATAGTGAAAGAATTTGGTCAACATTTCATGGGGGAGAAACAAATCCGTTCAACATTTTTATCTAGGAAAAAGAAATGACCGGATGAAACCTTCATGTGTCATCATTTTGGGTTGATGGATTTTGTTTGAAAGCTACAAATGCAGATTTTTCATCTTTTGTGCAATGTGTCAACAGTATTTGAAGTCTTCTTGACAGGCGGCTCATTTGTACAGGCCGCACACACACACACACACACCTTGGCCCCATGTAATAATGAAATCCATTGTCTTTCGGACGACAAAAGGATATGTGTAGAATGGTTTGCTGAAAAGTATCACTTTTGGCTTGGTATCAAAACCGCAGATTACTAAATTATAAGTCCAAAATCCAATCTCATCTCTTGTACATCGTGTTGTTTGTTATTTTCTGTACGACGGGATTGTAGTCGGTGTTTTTAACATGGCACATTGTCTCACCACTATGAACTGAAAAGTGAAAACAACGTTAATATAATCCCACTTGGATACAACAAAAAGTAATAACATTATCCCCTTGTGGCTCGTATTATCCAAACACTGTTCAACTGCAAAGCCGAAGTGAAATTTGACCATATCTACCCCGAAAAATTTATCACCCGAACCGAAGTGTATAACAAGATAGATCATGATCAGCACACAACATTTCAGCGCTACCATGAATTGCTGTGTGTAGAAAAAAAAAAATCAATTTCATGGAAATAGACAATTACAATTGAAGCTATGCTTGAAAAATCAATATCAATAGGCAAAACTGTGATTGAGTTTGCTGTTGCCACAAATCGTAATAGACATATTTTTTTTCTGTATAAATGTCGAGCCTTCTTGGAAGCAATTGACGCATACACGTCAAATAGAATGGTGTGGCAGGAGCTGGACATCGTTTGCCTTTCATTTCGAAATCATTCAATGTATTCGCATAAAATACACATTCAAACACAAAACACAAGAACACAAGCACCGAATTACGCACAGAAAGAGAGACACGAAACATCGGCCATATAGTGATGAACTGTTCTAAAGCATAATTGGTTCGCATTTGCCCCAATCAAATGGGCTATGGTCAATTGTGTGCCATGGATTGTGCAAACACTGTGCGAATTTACATCGAACTTTAATCGAAAATTGGCACACTTTGTTCTAGACTAATTCGATTATATCTGGAATTTTTATGGTCAAATTCTATGCATTATTTATCTTTGGGCTCTTTCAACGGCCAACCTCATAGCCCAGTTCAATTATGTGAAAAATTTGCGTCAATTTGTCGAACGGTGTTTGTGAATGCGATGCCGTTTTTTTCCTCTCTTTCTCTCTCTCTCTCTCTCTCTCTCTCTGCCTCTCGTTTACATTTTCCATTCAAGACACTTCAAAATACTTTTCATAATGACGTATTCAAGCTTCTTGATCTCTTTAAGCGTACGATATTTCAAGTGTCTCATTAAAGTGTCGTATCCTCATTAATTTGAAAGAGTTGTGTGCGTGTGAGTGTGTTGTCTATATATAATGCTTTGGTGTTTATATACGCACTGGAACCAACCTGAATTATTCATAACGATGGCAATGGAGATGTATAAGATTTAAATACCACATCGTCTAGCCAATACAGGATGGCAAATGCATAAAGTATTACATCAAACTTATGAAATTCTCTGGCCATAGACCAAAATCACCATAGTCACATCATTAATATATGAATACACAAATTCCCAATGGCGGTCAATTGGTAGCATTCAACGAACGAACGACAGACAGACATACCAATCACTCATCTGTGTATACCATTTGGGTTTCTACAATTTGCCAAATAGATTTTTCGTTATCGTCGAAAATAAATTCAAATTTATGAGCACACACACACACGCACGCACACCAAATAATTTTATAAACATTTCAGTCAACCGATGGCAAAACATTGAATGATTGAGAACGGAACGAATGTGTCACGAGCAATATACATGGACATATTTTTCGAACTCAAACAAAATTGAGATGTACAAACACAACTTCGGGTGTGTTGTAAATTTGTATGTTACAGTGAATGAATGGAATGAAGTGAATCAAATTTCTGGGAGCAAAAAAAAAACAGCGACATTCACATTGACCCCATTTTACGTGCACAATCAATTTTTGTTGAGCGTGCTCACATTTAATGAAATATGATTTTGGCCCCAAAAAAGATTGTTGGAATCGAGCACACACAAACACTCCCTTCCACCCCCTCCCCCACTCCAAAGTGTGTGATTAATTCAGCTCGAATCAATACCACTTCAAAGCTTTTTACAACAATTCAATACAAAACACATTGGCCTGCAACAAACAATTGCTTTAGAGCACCCCCTAAATAGATTTCAGCATGTTCAATGTATGCTCATAATTTATTTAGCTACCATTCACCCAATTTTGAAGCAGTCGGACAATTTCCAACCAGATTATTCGGAACTTTGTTGCAGCATATGTTGTTTGGATTGTATACGCTTTTGGGTACAGAAGAAAATGCAAATTAATGAAATCTATGCAAGAGCAATGAACCATACGGTAGACATAGACTAGCTCTAAAGAGAAAAGAAAGTAAAGGAGAAGAGGCAAGACACATGTTTCTAGTATTCACTTTTATCCATTTTTATCTCATATTTTCTACAAAAAATCAAAGTTAATGCCAGTTTAATGCAAAAGCTCACCGAACTTTGATTCTGTCTTTGATACAAAAAAAAAGACTTATATTTCAAATTTTTCGTGTAACTAGTGTCTGCTTAATCGAATATATATCTCATAAAATCCAATGTCGGAAATTTCAAACCTTCGAGGAAAACATTTGGAAAAGATCTAGATCTTTCTATATAATAAAGGCCATCGATTAAGCGCACGCCTTTCTACAGCGGAATAAATACACGCGGAATATAATATTGATTTCCTTGAAACCGGGGGTGTCTTTGGGTCAAACATGTCTAAATGTTGACAACAAATGATTTGATTGCATAAATGTTTGCTAGTTTGGTTGATCGTTAATATAAAACCAACATCAAATCGCATGGATGGCCAGGAATATGAAATCAGTTTGGAAAATGGTTCCCACGAGATGATTTTGTCTGTAACGGCCTAACCATTAGTAAAGAAATTGTGTTAGAAAAGCGAACGTAAAAACGAAAACAATGCTGAGCTTATGTGCGTTAACGTAGACTGTGCCAACGTGCATGTGGCGGATGTCCCATTTTTATATTTTATATAACATATTCTCATCTATCCTAATACAGATATATAAAGGATGATGGACAAACTGCCATTTTGTATAATTTATTTATTTGCATATTTTCCATTTGTTTGTCGGGATTTGCCATTTTCGATTTCATTTCGATCTTGGATCTATGCTGAAGATAACCAATTTAAGCCAATCATATTTTTCGCCAGCTTTTGTCCATGTCATTCTTTGTGAATATTTTAGCGCATTTGTTTTTTTTTTAAATTCTAAATCAAGCAGCATAGGGTTCTATGTGTTAAGCTAAAACGTTCATATTACAGCGCGGAAGCATGGCTTTGTTTCGATCACACACACACACACACACACACACACAAACACAAACATACAAAAGCCAACGCACCGACATATTTTTTTCCGGAGTGTAATGCTAATGGTGTTGATAGCTCATGTTGGCTGTAGATATTATTTTAATATGGATTCATATTTGTATTTCAACGCATATTAACAATGACTTCATGTCCTATTTGAACGTGGATTTTTTTTTCTTACTCTATCGGTTGCTGCCACCGTTGCTCTCTTTTTGTTTGATACGTTCGAATGTATCGCACAAGAAAAACCCGCTTTGCCTCGAAATTTCCCAATAAATATTCAGAAAAGGTAAACCATTTGATATGTTTTCTTCGATAAAACGCAATACAGCCCAAAATATTGGAGCGCATGAATTTGGTTGGTAAAAATGGTAAGAGAAAAAAAAAGAGAGAAAAGAAATAACATAAATAAATAAATAAATATAAAAAAAGGGATCGACATGAAAACAGCGGCACAGCTAAATTCGAAGACGAAGCAACAGCACGAGCACACGTACGATACACACATTTAGAATATTGAGAATTTGAGCGGAAACGAATGAGTGAACGCATGCTACAAATGATGATCGCAGCACTAAATTCAACGTGGTTACACGAATCCAAATCCATTTATATACTTCATTTCACCGTGTGCGGCTTTATTTTCGTGTTTTTGTGTGTTTCTCTAACTCTTTGTGTGTGTGTGTGTGTGTCTCTCTCTCTGCGTGTGTGTGAAATAAAATAATAACGTCAAACAATGAACATAAACATATCGCGTTAATCGTGTTCGATACGTACTTTTTGCAACGAATCCAAATGGATTCGAACAAAACCCAATGAATTCCCAATGAATATCGATCAATTTCCAATTATTTTAATAACTTTGGTTGGAAAATCCAACACTAAATAACCATAGCAATTGTACAGTTGAAAAATTGGTTTGAGTTAAATAAAATTGGCGATTTATTTGGATAATTAGTTAAAACGATTAAATGAATGCCCATGGCAATGAATTTTAAGTTTGGTATTTGATTGTGTTTTTAGTGGGTGCATTTTTTTTTAATGGGAAATAAGTGTTTTCGATGATATAGATATTATCGACATTTCGATTGGGCAACTCAAGCTCTGATTATCGTGAAATCCAATGGAAAAAGTTTCTATTCACATATCAATTTCCCACTTAACCAAACCAATATTTTCATTTTGACTACCAAATACATGTGGACTATTTCCATTTCCGTTAATTGTGGATCGCATATTGACTAAATAAAGACATTTTTAAATTAATGTTTGGTATTGTGGGTGTTTAGCATTTAAATCCAATATTGCGGCCGTTTATCACATGTAATCACTGAATGAAGCGTCTCATCGTTGTTGTTCTGGTCCAAACACGTTTGAGCGATAAATTGTTATGGCACACTATGTATTCAATGTAGAAAATATTGCGTAAAATTATATTGCAATGTTATCGATATGTATTTGAACGGTGGCGGCGGTGGTGGTCGGTTTGTCAGGTTCTTTTTGCCAATAATTTGCATCTTTATTTTTATTGTCCTGCAATTCGTCTTAATTTATGTAATTTGTTATGAGAATCATTTGGCATTCATTGTTATTTGACAAATACAATTTATTTGCTATGCACACAATAAATAGGGACATTAATTGAACATATACGAAATGTAGACACACACAAAAAAAACCGTAGCAAAACATATAATTATGGCAACCGTGAGTATGATTAAGACGTCAAAGTGAACTCAAAGCTCAATGCTCAAAACGATTGTTGTCGATACAAATGAATGAATGTGTTTGTGTAATGTGTGTGAGTGAGTGAATAAATGAATATATGAAAAGGACATTTCGATTCTCATAACTATGAATGCACGAAATAATATGGATTTCGTTTAACTTTGAATATTTCTAACCTTCAGCATGAACCAGTCGCGCGGTTGTGGTTTATTCTTGGAATTTGTTTATAAATTATGTTCGTTTGCCACTTCATATCGACAGTACATAAACATAGACGGGAAGTGAAGGGGAAATAAAATCAAGGGTAGTAATCGATGAAAAAAGTGTGCCTAATTACTTGGAATTGAAACAGCGGCTAAATAAATGGGATAATATGACCATAACACACACACACACACTAAAACCTGTTCGAATTACATTCAGAAATGCGATATGTTATGTTAATGATAAAAATAAATGCAAACTGAAGCATCAAAATTGGTCAAAATAACACATGTTTGTGATTTGGTAGCAGGCACGGTAATGTTAACGGTAATGGTCGTCCGCTAAGTATACCAAATATTTACCAGTATTGCCACACATTAAAATGTGTTTAAATGTATTTTAATGAATTGGAAATTGAATTGCGATTTAATTGCATTTTGGCACGATGGCATGTTTATTTGTTGTTGTTTTTTTTCCAGTGTTTCAGTAAATGGCCATTGCATGCAATGAAAGTGGAGCCAAAACAGTCAATTTGAAAATCAGTCTTAAATTTATTCACACTAAATGAGTCGAAAATGTTTAGCCAAAATGGCGAATAAATATCGAACTCATTGATTGGTGGTGAATGTTGCGATAGTGATGTTATTTACTAGACAAATTAATTTTCAATCGGAATGGAATTTATGTGCGTCCAAAATCAAGGAAGCTTCCAATTAAATTTACACCACAAATGAGTGCACATGAAATAAAATGTTTGTTGGAAATACATCAATACGAAATGGCCATCAATATGTGAACGACTTAATAATGCCATTGAATTCATATGCATGTACCGAAATGTTATAACATCAGTAAGAGGTTGCCATCACTTCAAAATCCACATCCATAATCTACACGTTCACATGTACACGGCACACATAATTTTCAAGTGTCTAATGCGAAATTTATCGATTTATAGCGGCGCAATAAATTGAAGTACAGTGTGGATGCAAAAAAAAACAAAACAAGCAAACGAGCTACTCACATAGGCCCATGCAATCCCGATACGGAATGGCAGCAAGCGAAATATCGATACGAGTTTTTTTTTCTCTCACTCTCTCTTTCTCTGTGTGTATTTGGTTTGTGTGCGCCTCTTATTTTATATGCTTGAGTACAACTTTTATACAACTCATTCTTTAATTTTGTCGCTTGTTTTATGCGATCATTTCCTCAAACTGTCGTCGCTTCATTTTTCGTGTCTCAATTTGGTTTTGCCATATTTTCTCTCCTTTTTCGTGCAAAGGCTTTGGCGTTCTGACTGTCATTCACTCAAAGTTCATGACACAGATTTTACAGGCGCAATTTTTTTTTTGTTGTTGTTATACCCTTAATCAACCGTACCGTTCACGTTCAATTTGTACTTTCGTCCATTTGTTCTTCATTCTTTTTGTAAATTGTGCTTTGTTGGCTCATGCAATGCGCTTTTGGCAGATCAATAAAAACAAAATACACCAAGCTTTTACGTAATTGTTTGATGGCGATTCTACTTGTTGTGATGAACGAAAAACCATTTTCATTTGATTTCGTTGAAACGTGATTATGATTCAAAGTTTGCACGACGTCGGACCACAACTTGGTCATTATTCATCAGCCGAACAGAATTAAGCCCAGAATCAATATTACTTTTTTTCTCTCTGGTCGAACATGAAAATGCAGCTATGGATCATGTGTTTTACCATCCTGCTGGCATCTCCGAACTTGACCAACATGGAGTAGGGGAGTGGGGGCAAGGCATGAGAAGACAATTTACACAGATAGAAATGACCAAAGGCATAGAATGGACGTTAAGAAATCACCTCCCCCGGTCTTCCCTTACGATTTGAGTGAAAATTTCAGAGCTGAGAACCTGAAAGGTCATTAACTTTTGAAATGAAAAAAAAATGTTAAATTAGGGTTAAGATTGTCGTGTTCAGACCCTCCCCCGGATATTTTCAAAAGTAACCACCTCCCATTTAATTTGTAACCTCGCGCATGTATACGTGGTGATATACTACATAGTACAGCTGTATATGGTTCATTAGATGAACTCAACACATTTTCCACATTCGATTGCAATAAAAAAAAAATACACACACCATTTCTAATTGAATCATATTTTTACAGCTATCAGTTTTGATTCTAATTTTGCTAAGTGATGCCAATAAATGGCCGTGAAAAGACTTTACATTCATTCGATAATTGGCTTGAATTGACGTGCAATTGACTCGCGCATCAATCGATTGGCATACTGACCGATATACAGGAAATTGGCTGGTGTCAAACGAGGTTTACCACAATTTCGATGCATAAAAACACACGGAATATTGCGATGCGATGAACAACAAACAACAACTGACACCTGCACTTGCTCGCATGTCATAGTTTTCAAAATAATGTTCTATCAAAATGCAGTTGTATTTTCCCCATTTCGTAAGATATGTAGATTCGTGTGTGTGTGTCTCCATCTCATCGCTGGTTGTGTATCATGGATCATGTAACACTTTGTCAAGCATAAGATAATTTTTTTTTCTATTTTTTTCTTCTATTAAATTTTGTGCCATTGCTGTTTGTCGTCAGATAAATACGAAGCATGTCAACACTTTGTTTGCATAAAATCTATGCATATTGGGGTTGTGGGGTAATATACCATTTATGGATATGGCTAAAAGTACTGTTACTATCATGATTGCAAGCACTTTTATGGTTTGGTAGCGAAATGAAATGTGTGTAGGTGTGTGTGTGTGTGCGTGTATTGCGAAATTTGGTAAGAGAAATCGTAACACCACAGTTTTAATAGTTAACAAGTAGATGAATAATAAACAAAATGTTCGTTCTATACCTTAAGCCATTTGAAATTAATGTCGGAACATGCATTTAATTGGAATTAGTAACAGTTTGGAGTCTCTGTTATTGTATTTGCATTAGGTCGTTGTGTCTCTTCATTGTAATGATTAACATCACGACACAAAATAAATGAATGTTGTCATTCTCTAAACCAACACGAACATGAACTGTAGAATGATTTATAAATCCTCCTGTATTTCGAGTGCGTTAGTAATTTTAATTGGATGATTCAATTTATAGCGTATTTCTATTTTTTGTGTGAGTGTGTGGTTGAAATTGAAAAAACAAACGCACATGAATTGAATTTAACAAAATAGAATTCGCAAAAGTTCAATATTTACGCATGCAACAAAAACATTTCTACTCCATTTGCCATTGAGTCACATACGCATTCTCGTTACAAATAAGGTTAATATGCAAAAATACATAGAAAACGTATCCAATTCAATGGAATTCATCACATTTTCGTGTTCATACCTTTTATACCAGAGAGAGAGAAAGAGAAAGAGAAAGAGAGAGAGAGAGAGAGAGAGAGAGAGAGAGAGAGAGAGAGAGAGAGAGAGAGAGAGAGAGAGAGAGAGAGAGAGAGAGAGAGAGAGAGAGAGAGAGAGAGAGAGAGAGAGAGAGAGAGAGAGAGAGAGAGAGAGATGGAGAGATATGGTGAGCGGTTGATGATGGAACGTAACAACGCATATACAAACTAATAGTTGGTAAAATCGTTTATCTTTTAACGATTTGTTATTGTGTGACATCTCACAAGTATTCGATTATATCTGGAGCTTTCATATGTCATCTGATATTCGTAAATTCATTCATGTGAATATAAAAATTCATCGTGAAATTACGTTGAAAGTGTCACAAACGCTGAATATATACAACATTGCGGCGTGTGAATGTGTCAAATTGAAGTGAAAAAGAGATGTTACAAGTTTGAGCGCTTTTTTTCTCCCACCCATAAATGAAATGTAGATAAAACTATGTACGGTAAAGTGTAGCACACACTCTGCTGTGCATTTTCTATTAAATATCTACACGAAAATAGCTTACATTTCAGAAAACTCAGAACAGAGCATAGAAGATACGCATTTCGGTTTGGTGTCACTATTTCTCGTCTCGGTGCTTTACTGATCTAAGTGATATGGACGACATGGCATGTCTACAACATGGACTATTCTAGCATTAAATTTATATTTCTCTCACCAACACTCTCCAGACGAACGGCTTACGACTTTCAATTTTATTTTATTTTTCCACGAGTATTGACAGTTGTGCAAGCATGGCAATTTGTGTGTATATTTGTTTGTATAAAATACTTTCGAATTTTACATTTTAGACATTTGAAAGAATTTCAATAAAAAACTGTTGGAAAATCCGTTATACTGGCAGCACTCCGATTGACCATCCCGTGCCCTTAAACAGTCATTACCCGTCTCAAGAGTTTCTCGAGTTAGAACTGAATGCTTTAAACGCTAGAATTGCCAATGATTTCAGAGCACATTCTTCCCTTCGCCATGACCTCACTCCTCACGAGAATCTATGAAAATAAAACACTTGACTAATTTGAAAATGGCACATATCTGAAAATAACATGTTATACAGCAGACGCTCGGAAATTAGAACGTTCACAAATTAGAACCGTCCAGAAATTAGAACCAGCTTCGTCGATACATTGTACGTTCTGAAATTAGAACCAAAAAGTTCGAATTTCCGAGCGGATTTTTTTTTCTTCTTTTCTTTCATTTATTCGCTCGAAAAAGAACACCACAATCCGTTTTGCATTCGATTTTTTAGTATTCTAGTTCATTTGTTTACATTTAAAAGACATGAAGAGTGAAGCGGCGAATTTACCGTTGCAACACAAGCAGTGTTCATGCATTGTTATTCTATTTGCTGTGCATAAATGGAAACTAAACTGAGTATCCATTTGTTGTGAAAGTATGAACGCAGTGATTTAATGTTCGTAATAGACTGACTTTTATTTGTTTTGTGCATTCCTTTTATACTCTCGATGACAATATAATATTGAGTAGTTTCGATGTTTCTATTGAAATATCGGCTACTAGATATATTTCAACACCCTCACTTGTTAAATTATTATTTTCAATTACATCAAGATTAACTAAAAATAATTCTTTAACACAAGCCCATAAACTTTGAACAAAAATTGTGTTTGTCTTTCGGAACTGCTTTCGTTAGGCTGTCTGCTACCATTTCTTTCGTTGTTATGTATTTAATGTTGATTATTCCATTCTCGATGTATTGACGTACAAAATGGAATTTTATGTCGATGTGTTTAGTTCGCGGTCGAAAAGCATCACTTTCTGCCAATTTTATTGCTCCTTGATTATCGCAAAACAAATTTATGCCCGATGCTGTTGTATTTTGAAGTTCATTTGATAGTTGTCTTATCCAAATAGCTTCTTGTATCGCTGATGTCATAGCCATGTATTCTGCTTCAGTGCTTGAAAGTGCAATTGTTGGTTGACGCTTACTTGACCATGTAATTGCTGCTCCAGACATTTTAAATAAATAGCCGGTACAAGAGCGCCGTTTATCAATATCTGAGGCCCAATCTGCATCACAATATCCATGTAATTCATCATTTTGTCCCCCTTCGTAGGTCAATTTTAAATCGATGGTTCCCTTGATATATCGAATAATCCTTTTTACTGCTTTCCAATGTGCTAGACCAAAGTTTGAGTTAAATCTGCTCACGTCATTAACCGCAAAAGAAATATCTGGTCTTGTACATTGTGCCAAATAAAGTAGTGAGCCAACTGCTTCTTGGTATGGAATTCGATCGGTCCTTTCATTTTTGTCACAATCTTCAACACTCATGTTTATTGATAATTTTTGATTTGTGTCACTTGGTGTTGAAATTGGATTACAATCTTCCATGTTGAAACGTTTTAATATTTTTTTGATGTACGGAATTTGATCCAATTCGATTTTTCCATTTGATCGGTTTATATTAATATTTAAACATCTTTTTGCCGTACCCATATCCTTCATTTTGAATGATGTGTTCAAAGCCTTTTTAATGTTTTCTAGAATCGACGCATTTTTCCAAAAGATCAATAAATCATCCACGTATATTGCAACAATTAAATCCAATTTCTCGTTGAAATAGATACATGGATCCATTTTTGATTTAATGAGTCCAAAAGATCTGAGTGCGCCATCAAGCTTCAAGTTCCATTGACGACCCGCTTGTTTGAGGCCATAGAGAGATTTTTTAAGACGACACACACGATTTGTTTTGTCTCTGAATCCCTCTGGTTGTTCGATGTATATCTCCTCCTCTAGATCACCATGTAAATAGGCTGTGACCACATCCATTTGATCAATCTTTAAATCGTTTTTAGCCGCTAAAGCCATCAAGTAACGTATTGATGAATATCGTACTACAGGTGCAAAGGTTTCATTGTAGTCAATTCCATGTGTTTGATTACAACCCTTAGCCACGAAACGAGCCTTGTGACGAATGACTTTGCCCTCGGAGTCTCTTTTTTTGACGAAAATCCATTTGGCTTTCAAGATTTTGCATTGAGAGGGGCGATCTACCAATATCCAAGTATTGTTTTCTTGTAACGAGTTCAATTCATCAGTCATAGCCTGTCTCCAATTTTCACCGTCTGCACGGTTTAAAGCATCAGTAACACTGGATGGTTCATCCCCTTCTTCCATAGCACCCGAAAAGTAGCCGTATCTTTCAACTGGTTTTGATACACGTGTTGATCTACGAAGTTCAATCTCAGCATTTGCCATCTCAACATCTCCTCCTGATTCATCAATTGAAGAAGCATCACACCAGTCCATAACAGTCTTCTCGTCTTCAGTTTCAATTGCTTTTGAAGATTCCCTCACTGAATTTAACTCCTCCTGAAGAGTGAATGTGACTTCAGTGGATAGACTTTGTTCGTGAAAAATTACATCACGACTGATCGTTATATTCTTGGTGACTCGATCAAAACATCGAAAGCCTTTTGTATCAGATTCATATCCAACGAATATCATTTCAGATGATTTACGCTCCAATTTTCTTCTTTTTTCTTTCGGGATATGAACCATTACCGGTGAACCAAAAATACGCAAGTGAGAAATATCAGTCTTGTTGCCCGACCATATTTCCTCAGGAGTGTTGTTTGGCCATGATGCACACACAGAACGATTGATGATATAAGTGGCCATGTTGCAAGCTTCCGCCCAAAAAGAATCATCCAAATTTGCATCAAACATCATGCATCGCGCTTTCTCAATGATTGTACGGTTCATTCGTTCAGCTGTCCCATTCTGTTGTGGTGTGTAAACATTCGTTGATTGATGTTGAATTCCATTAGATCGACAGAAGTTGTTGAAACGATTTGAAAAATATTCTAATCCGTTGTCTGTGCGAAGTGCCTTGATTTTTCTCTCAGTTTGATTTTCAACGTAGGCTTTGAAATTAACGAATATCTCAAATACCCCTGATTTTTCTTTCAAAAAATAGATGAATACTTTTCTCGAAAAATCATCAATGAAAGTCAAAATATACTTGGCTCCTCCGATTGATTTAGTTTTGAATTCAATTAAATCTGAATGAATCAATTCAAGTACACGTGATGTTTTGCTTTCACTGTGTCCAAACGGTAGTCGAGTTTGTTTGCCTTCGGCACAGATTTTACAATTGGATAAACCAATGTTTGCATTTGGAAACATCATTCCCGTGACAGCTCCATCCCGCATTTTACACAAGCTGTTGTAGTTGATGTGGCCAAGACGACGATGCCATGTATTAGCCGTGTTAATATCTGTTTTCGACAGCATGCAGGTGGAAACTTCGTTTTGAAATTTATAAACGCCATTAATTGGTTTGCATCTACCAATCAATGTCCCATCCTCTCCATAGATCGAACAGCCATTTTTATCAAAAACTACTTTGTTGTTCTTCTGCACAATTTGATAAACCGAAAGTAAGTTTCCTGCGATTTCTGGTACGAATAAAACATTTGAAACTTCTATTTCATCTCCATTCAATAATAGCTTCGTCTTGCCAGTTCCCCGAACATTCATTTTGGAATTGTTAGCAGCAATCACCTGATTAATATGAGACTGTTTTCGTTCAAATAGAAGGTCCCCATTCGGTGTCATATGATTTGAAGCTCCACTGTCCAAAAACCAATCACCATTCTTGGATTCACTCGAGAAACAAACAAAAGCCTTTGCTCCAGATGTACCAGCTTTTTCCTTCTCTTTCTCTTTAGGTTTGGAAGTACAGTCCGCACTCTTGTGGTTCTTACCACCACATGAATAACATTTGAATCCCCCTGAGTATTGCTTCTTTTTGTTTTTGTTGTCTCTATTACTCATAAATGCGTTGCTATTTTGCTCAAATAAACCCAATTGACAATCAAGTAGTCTCATTTTTATTTGTTGCGTTGAGAGTTGATTCACATTTCCCTGAAATCCCAAAATGAATGGTCGATATTCAGTAGATAATCCAGCCAACATAAACGCTGCCAATAATTCATCAGGAATGTTGATTCCAATACGTTCCAATTTATTTGAAGTCGAAGTAAGTTGATCCAAGTAGGACTGCATATTATCGCACGAATCCAAACGTGTTGACACAAAATTCAATAATAAGCTCACCGTTCCAAGTATGCCTTGATCTTTGCCTTGGTTAATTTTTCAACATCCATTTCTACAGCAACGTTTGAATTTTCTGGACACGAGAGAATACAATTCGCCAATCCCTTGAATTCCAATAAATTCTCCATAGCAAAAATCCAATTGTGGTAATTTTCACTGCCACGAAGCTTTTCGACGACGAAATCCGATTTTATCGTGCCCATTTTCGAATTAACACACAGTTAAATTCGAGCAAATGTATACGTAGTAAAATTTCGATTTAACACACAGTTAAAGCTTTGAGTCTTCTTTTATTTTTCTTTACACGAAGTAAAGAAAATAAAAAATTCAATTTCACAAAAAAAAGGCCTGCTGGGCTCCAGAACCTGTTGTGAAAGTATGAACGCAGTGATTTAATGTTCGTAATAGACTGACTTTTATTTGTTTTGTGCATTCCTTTTATACTCTCGATGACAATATAATATTGAGTAGTTTCGATGTTTCTATTGAAATATCGGCTACTAGATATATTTCAACACCATTGAAATCTCAGTCATATCGAATGTCGCTAGTATTCGAACAAGTGCTTCACGGAATTGGTTTCAATGCGCTATATTTTGATTTTTTCGTTTTTTTCTGTTTATTTTTAATATTATCATCAAAAAATGTCGGCAAATAATGACAAAAAACGTAAAAAAACAACGTTGACGTTAGAACAAAAAACAGATATTTTAGGAAAACTTGATAAAGGTGTGAAAGCGAATCGTTTAGCTATTGATTATGGTGTCTCCAAATCTTCTATATCGTACATCAAATCACAAAGAGAAGACATTGTGGCTGCAGTTTCGAATACATTCCAATTCGCCAAGAAAAAAACATTGCACAAGTCCGAGTATCCGGAGATGGAGAATCAATTATATGAATGGTTTTTGAAGCAACGCGACAGAAAATGTACAATCAGTGGTCCAATAATGAAAGCGAAGGCTAAACAACTGTTTGAATCGATGTACCCAGAAAAAACATCAAATAATTTCGTTGCAAGTGATGGCTGGTTTGGAAAATTCAAACGCAGATTCGGTATCCGTTTCTTGAAGATATGTGGTGAAATACTTTCAAGTGACATTGAGTTGATTACACCATACATACATCGATTTCGTGCCAAAATTGCCGAAATGGGGCTGACCAATGCACAAATTTATAATGCAATCCAACCAATGGATCAAAATCCAATAAAAATGACCAAATTAATATTTCGGAATAAATTATTGAGTCATTTGGTTGCACAAGATGATGTTGATGTGCATGAATATCTAAAACAACACAAAATTTCGGATGCTATTGTATTGCTGAAACAAGCTTGGGATGAACTATCTCAAAGTGTCGTTGCAAAATCGTGGAACAAAATAATGAATTGGGATTCAAGTCAATTCGATGAGGAGGACGATTTACCGTTATCTGAATTGGTTCAGCAAGATTGCGATTACATGGAAATTCTCCAACAAACTCAAATGCTTTTATCGAAAATTGCTCCAAACAACAGTATAGCAGCAGGTGATATAGATGAATGGAATGATGACATATTCGAAGAAGATTCTGATGATACGGGTATTGAAACTGATGTCGATGATTCGGACAATGACGTCGAAATGAATGGTGAGATCAACGAGCCACGGATTTCATATTCATCAGCGATTGAAAGTGTTAACAATTTGCTCAAATGGTGCGGACAAACATGTCTACTCTCAACCAAACATATGTCTAATTTACTGGCTGTTCGCTCTGATATAGTTGTTTCTCATTTGAATAAAACGAAAAAACAAAGCTCAATAACTGATTTCATGACGGTAAAATGAGTCACCTGACAAATAACTCATTTGATTACTGATTCTATTATAAAATTCCATTCATATATCAATAAAAACCAAAGATATTTCAACTGATATGACAATATATGTGTTGATTTTCTCCATTTTGACATGAAAAATCGATTTTCAAAATACGCTCCGAAATTAGAACCTTTCGAAAATTAGAACCAGCTGAAAAACCAATTGGTTCTAATTTCCGAGCGTCTGCTGTACGACGATTTAGTCATTGCGGGCATTCCAAAAATAAAACCAGTATTTATATAAATCTCATGAGTATTGCAGAGAATGTTCGAAAGTCTGGAAAATATTCTTGTGAATTTCACGAATGTACAACAGAATCTATCCGTTATAAGCCCTTCGCCTCTGGAGATGCTATTTTTGCCATGACGCAGTCATTAAATGTATACAATTTAATAATGTAATGCTACATTTTGTCACATTGCACACCGAATAGCAACATTACTTTACTATAAAAATTACAGTTATGCATTTCACATGTTTTATTCTTGTTCTTCCATTTTTTTTTTTTGCTATGTGTTATAACACATTAGACTATAGTCTAATTTTAGTTTCTTTTTATCACCGACAAAAACTTGTTGACACTTTAGCGCATAGCAAGGTTTTTGCATGAAAAATTGATAATACCTTGCAGACAGTTCGGTGTCATTCACCATTTCATTACAATATGAATATCTGTTTTACATGTGACAGAAACTAGTTGGAGTGTTTTTGGGTGTGTGTGTGTGTGTGCGCGATGGCAATTTTGCTACTTCATCATCGAATATTATTTGGGATGATGCTATCGAATTCATGGATTTTTAAATAATAGTGAAAGCACAGTGCGTATTCATAGTGTTGTGTCGCCACTTTATTTTGTCTCGTGTCGCACATCCAAAATTGGTTTGGATGCAGTATTTTGGGTATTGGGTGAGCATTACATTATTCAATACGATGGCTAGAATCTTAGCTATTAATGTTCTAACTTGCTCGGGGATATTCTCCTTTCGAGAGAGAGAGAGAGACACACATAGAGAGAAAGAACGATAGTGAGATGAAGATGTCAAAGAAAAAGTAAAAGAAAAAAAAATATGTTTCTCAAGTTTGATTTATTTATAAAATTTCATAAAGCGAACATCGAACGCAAGTATCTTCGATGAGCTTGCATATTGAATAGCAACAGTGGCGATAAATGTCATATGAATAATCCCATATCATACCATTGTGATTGAAAATTTCCGATGGCGTTGCAAGTTTTCCCATAAAAATAAAATAAAATATGCAAATCGATATTATTATTTTTAACTTATATTGCTCATATCAGTCTAATTTGAAATATTTTTGCTTATTTTCATTTTTATCTTGTGTTTCAATCGCAGGTGAACGAAATTATTATTGCAGTTAAATAAATTGGATCGCACCAAATTGATTGAAGTAATACGTGAATACCAGTCTCCAATTTCCAATTTAAACAACAAATCTTTTTCTGTTTCGACCGATTTCAATTCCGTTTGATGGTATTTAGTGTTGAGTTTTAATATTTGATTTTGTGTTTCCAAAAAGTTCTGTTACTGTACAATTGAGAAAAATCAACAACAACATCTGATTCGTCGACACTATTCATATCGCGAACAAAGTTTTACCAAAACTTGAAAGCATTCTAATAATGCGTTTTTCCCAAAAAGGATTATTCTGAGCGAATCACAAAACACCAGCCGTTTAACAGGTAAGCAATTGTGTTGTTAAACTTAGAAATAAACACTTTGAACAATATTTTGGAATAATAACAGAGACCATTACAAAGAATTGTAATGTTGTTATTTTTCGGGACAACCGTTCTTTCAAATTTATAGGAGACAACCATTCTTAGTGTTGAAATAGAATGTTGGCTGTTGTTTTCCACATCAGGGGCTTGTTGTTCGAAATCTGTTTCAAAGTTTTCAAATTCTTACGTTTAATGTACTAGTTTCTACTCGCAAGTCCACGAGTGCATCTAAAGACACAGCAAACACACGTAAGCACTTGCAAGTCATTCACGAATGCGCGCTAAAGTGAAAAAAATATAAGTACTCAGAAGAATATATAGGACTAGTAGGAACTCACGAGTGCACGCAAATTGCACTGTATATTACTGTAGTACTCGTACAATAGCCTTACGCATTCGTAAGTACTTGCAAAAATCACATGGACCCGCAGTCGATTTTCGAATATGAATCCTCCTAGGTCGTTTCACTTAAGTCGCAAACGATTCGTATAGAAATTGGATATTTTTCAGCCAAAAAAAAACAACCAATAAAAATTAATTTTAAATAGAACAGATGTCGAAAAATAGGCTCAAGGTGTCAAAAAATAGTACGTAAGTGCCATTTTCCTTTAAAAATGACCTAGAGAAATGAAAAAAGTTGGTCGCAAATTGCGCACAGATTATTTTTATACATTAGATCAGTGCGGAGATTTTACAATTCCACACTCCAACAACAAATGCATTTAAAAATCCGACAAATGTGGAATTGTTACGAATACCAATGCACGCACTTTTTCCTGATACGTGTACATGCGACGAGCCGACTGTGTTGATACACAAAACAGTCAACAGCTATAAATACAATTCCTTAAAATAATGGCAGAACCTCTTGAGCTTGTGAAATGGTCTCTTGTCTCTCTCACTCTCTCTGAGTTCGCTTCTCATCTGTGCTGTATAGAATATTGACGAGGTATCCTTGTCAATTTACTTCAAAAAATTATTATTGCATGAGTGAAAAGATAGACGTATTTTAAATGTGATTTGCATGCAACGGCGATTTTTTCTATCATTCAAACTCACACTTTCTTCAACTGTTTTTTTTAAATTGTGAAGTACTCATTCATTTTAAGCAACTATTTTAGGCAACTTTTAAACTATTTGGAAAAAAGTTACACTTGTCCTTTTACCGGGTCTCTCATGGGGATCGACACCGATAGAAAAATAGTATTTATGACAGAAAACTAGAGAAAAATAGCAAAATTAGCCAAATTAGAGATATTAACATCGCCATAAACAACGAAATATGCACTGAAACCTTCGCTTCTGTGTGTTGCATTCTAGAAATGTGCGCCTCATTCAGAAGGAGGCGCACGCGGACATACAGCACGCACAGTATGCTTTGTGTGTATTTCTTATGGAAGGTTTGTGTGTATATTTGAGACAACAACGACCAAACTAGCAATAACTTGATACATTTTATTTATACATTAGCGAAACTAGCAAAATTATAGAAAACATTAGCCAAACTAGCATCGATTAAGACCGTGTCTATCCCCATGGGGTCTCTACAGACTCGAGCTTTATTTCACGTCGAACTTCAACGCCGACCACCGAAACACTTCGATGTCTTCTACAAATTTGTAGCCTAATTCAAAGGTCTTTGAAGAACATAATCACTACAAATATTCGCCTCTTTTGAGCTAAAAACGGTCACCAAGTTGTCAATCATCAAAAGAGAATCGCAGTTTAAAACTCAAAACGGGCCTGTACAGACTCAAACAGAACTTTAGTGTTCAAAGTGTGTATTTGTATTTTGTACAAGTGGAAACGTACATACACAAAAGTTTTCAACCGTTTGAAAAATTGGACAATTTTACTCACTCTTCCATTTTGGAAATGACTACTGGCATTTATGTGAGCATTTCAGAGTCCCACTGAGTCTTCTATTGGAAACATTTCTGTTTCCTTTTGAAAATATTCAGATGATTCATTGAAAATGTACAGATTTTATCGCTGTCGTTCCACAACAACAGGCTTAAAAACTTTTGTGTACGTACAATATACATGTTTCTGATTGAAGTCATAACAAAGATATCGTATAAAGACGATTTGAGTCGTTTGAAACCAATCACCACTATTTACACCAATGCCACCATTGAATGATACTACATCATTAATTCCGTTTTACACACATAGTTCGTGGGCCGCAATCGACATATGGAATCTCAAAAAAGTAAACAACTTCTAAATATAGTGGGAAATTATTTTGAACCAACGTCATTTCATTGAATACGACATTTTATTGTCATTAACCCATTCACTATTGTGCTGTATGGTAATGGTGGTTAATTTGGTAATTTCGCGTGTTTTTTTTATCAAGGAAAAAAAAACTAATTGACCTCTACACCATATTTATATCATACCCACTTACATTTTAAATGGGAATTTCCACACGTTATTATTTCAAAATGATGTATAATTTGATTGTGCGTAAATCATATAGCAACGCTGAAGTGTTGCGTCAAATACGTGCGTTACCACAAATAACAAAAAAAAGACGCGAAATGGAAATAATATCGAATTCATTGCATCCGTTCATTCATCCATTTCATTTTGGTTAGAATATGTGAAGTTAATACAAAGAATAGAAATACCAAAATTTATGATTGATATGGTTCAATAAACATTGTTTGCTAAGCAGACTCGTATATTCGATGTGTACGTTTTTTTTTTTTTTTAAGTTGAATTGTTGCTTTTTGGCTCGAATTCACCAACATCCAAATCCATATGTAATGATGATGATTATGGTTTATGACGTCACCAGAGCTCATATATTTTTTTTTATCGAATGGGAAAAGCAAAAGAGAACAAAAACAAAACACAAACAAACCATATCGTTTCGGTGGATAGGCAAAGGATGGAAATAAAAAGGCGTAAATAGGGACTCCAGTGCTTGGAAGCCTATGAATTGGATGGTGGTTTCAGTGTGAAATGCTCTTTCTTTTTTAAAAATTCATCAAATTCATCGAATCGGGAACGTGAATAAGCACATACCCATCTACATACACACCCATTTCATTGGCACTTTGCGTGACTGCGTGCACTTCACTCAACCACAAACATAGACATAGTGAAAATTGTACAAAGATATAATATGAAAATAGGAATGACGTGTGACGAAACAAAAAGAAACAAAATGAATATTACTGCGAATATGTTCACATTTACGTTCAGTTTTCATACGTACGAACCAACGTGCGTGATTGTGTTTGTGTTTGTGTGTGTGAATAAACACATTTGTGGCAGCACATTTTAACATTGCAGCCATTTCGTCTATGTTGCGTGGCCATTGATTCCGTTTCTCTTCCAACAAAATAGAATATTTTGAACCTGTATATTATGTGATTTTCGATAGTATTTCAACGGCTTTCACTCATTGCTAAATAAATCGGCAAATTATGGTAATTGATTGATATTTCGAGAGGTTTTCTGCATTACCATAAATTTATGTGCAAATATTTGCACCAATTCAAGAGCTCATCCATTTAATTGATAGTGGAAATCAAAATCCAATGCAATACCATTTTTTTAGTGGCAATTAAGCATCGACACATCTATTTCATGTGGTTAAACTCATTCTGTTATGACCGCTATGGGGAGCTTTTGATGTTATGACTGACTGAGTGTGCTTTCGATATTGCTTGATTTCCTTGGAGCACTTCTTTGCCAGGGCACTTAAACCTACATGCAACTTGAAACATAAAATTTGCAACCATTTAATAAGCGTTTATGTGAGATTCTCATGCATGTACTTCTAACACCTTCCCATTCACTATCGATTTTTACTTTTTCACACATGAAATGTGCTAGGAAATATGCTAAGGAACCGTATTGGTATTGCCTTGAAAACTCAACTTCAGCGCGATCCTTGAGCAAATGATTTCTGATCGCATTCAAATTATGACCAGAATCTCGTTTTTCCATGGGAAATAATTCATATTTGGCACTTTTTGATTTGGATAATCGATTCTAGTATCTCCGATGAAAAATGGCGGCGTTGTTGTCGTTGTATGTGCGTTAACACGATAACTCTTGAACGGAGTCTCAAATCCCAATGTGAAGATGGCCAATTTCTTCAATTGTTTCACCGGATGTTTTGTGTTGAATTGCCATATTGTAGTTGCCATTTTTTAGCCACGTCGACTAATGTGCCTTTTTCCTTGTTTTCATCACAAATTCCAAACTTTGTCTCTTGATTGTCTCTTGATTTGATATTTCATTGTTCAAAAGTGTAAAATCAAATATCATATCAATACGGAAAAGTTTGGATTACGAATGTAATTCAATTTATATTCAATCGAATGCACTTCCACACCCTCATCTCTGTTTCATGATAAAATCCACCATTCAAATGGCAATGAGACCAAAAATGGCGGTGTACTGTAAAAATTAAGCCCATCGAATGTGTTTCATTTACTTGTGTGTGGGATCTTTTGTTGTTGTTGCGCTGATCCAACTTTTTTATTTTTCCAAATCCCAGTTTCCTGTTCGCTATTCAATCCATTTACGTGAAATGTTTAAAAGATTCGATTTTCAAATAGAAAACATTAAAAATGCAAAAGCGACCTATTTTGGAAACGGGATCACCATTTGTAAAGAAAAGAAAACACCAGCCAAAAACATGCTCGATTCCGCATGCATTGTGTTATTTGCCACATTGAGTTTGAAACGAACAATTTTAACGTTACATTGGAATTGAAACGAACACGTGCCTTACACAGAGTTCGCGTCTAAGCCCAAGCTGCAACAAATGCTAACATGCGAGACAAAGTAAATTTCAGTGACAGCAACTTCAACATAAAGTCTTATTTTCGATTGCAATGATTTCCAATTTACTCGGTGTATCTGTGTGTGTGTGTGTGTGTGTCTGTCTGTGTTTTCTACTTCCCCATTGCTCGTCTTAATTTTCTCCAAGAAATGTGTTCAAAAAGAAAATCTATACGCTGCGTCAGAATTGGATGTGTACTGAATAGAATGAATAGTGGACGGTAGCCAATTTGTGATACGAAAACTATTACGGCAATGTCGATTAGAGTGAACGTGCGTTTGTCAGCTATATTTATTAATCTTATGTACATTGTATATTGACGTGAATATTGAATGTATCGCATAGCGACAAAAGAAAGAAAAACGGAAAGAAATTTTGTCATTTAGTACGGGTTTTCCTGGAACGAAAATTAAATTTCCGCCATCGAAATACAAAAACAATGAAAATGAATGTGAATAACGTCAATAAGAGATTGCGTTAGGTGTGTTCTTGCTTGGAAAATGCTGGAGCAATGAATTCTATGGAAAATAACTCCATTTTAAACTGTTTACGATGTATTTGACTAATTTAATAGGTTCGCACGTTGGAATTTTCAACTTGAACACTTCATACATTTTGCATGGATTTAGCGCCATCTAGATGTCTTAGGGATTAACTGAGCTTGGGTCACATTGGTCGAGTGACAAGGAATTTGTATTTATTTTTGTAACTAACTTAATAAAAACTCTAGAAATTTAACGGTTGGAAATGAATTCCATTGATGTACAAATAGAGCCACCCTTCGAGGCCGCCATCACATTTGATTACGTTATAGCTGATTCCGGAGTGTGAATAGCTTCATTGATATTTATATGCTATATTATAGTTGAAGTGATTATTTTCAATGTAAATGGTGTGTAAAATTGTTATCTTCGCAAGATATAAATTCGATGAAATTAATCTGAATCCGGGATTTCAATACACTCACACACGATGCACCACAATATTATGGTGGAGCCTCTTCTCTTTGTATCTAAAGTATCTACTTATGTTAGACCTTCGCTCGTCTGGATGGGGATATAACACCTTTAATCACAAACACCGCACAATGTAACAACACTGTGTTCATGTCACAGCATACACTTTTTTTTTGTTTTGTTCTTGTCCCAAATGGAAATGGAAACGGTACAACAAAAGAAGTCGTAGACTCACATGTGATTACATGTATGCCTGGAATAATGCGAAAATTTAATATGCTTTGGATGAAGGAAAAGCAATCAGAAAAATTTGAAGGAACAACAAAAGAAGTGTGAGTTTGTGTGTGTGTGTTGAAAATGTATAAAGAGTGATGGTTGTTGAGAAGGGCAGGCAAGAAATTGTAGAGAAAAAAAAAACACCCTGCATGTCTCCTGTGTATTTGTTTACATCATCTTCGTTAGATTTTTGCACTTGTTCGTGTTGTTTGCGGGATTTTCAACCATTCAACTGATTAGAATTAGATTTTGGTATATACAACGACTGTACAGAACATGATGGTAATGTCAACAACCACACATAAGCTTCCCAAACGAACGTATAACACCAACATATAAATCCAGACGTACATTCTTAAATTATTCAACAAATTTCAACACACCCAAAAATAGAAATGTCGAGCAAGTGGTTTTTTTTTATTCGATATAAGATTCCATGGCAGTTTGTTGTATTGAAAACTAAAGTTCTTATATTATTTCTTTACGTCTCCATCATTTGGCCATCGTATTTCATGCAATTGTATACCGAAGTTTGATTACATTTGGAACGAAACGTTGTGGGCAGCTGAGTCTTTTCATTTCAGCTTAATGTGTTTATACGATGTCACATATTTATTGTGCACATATCACCAAGATCACCTACAACATTCCATGAACATTCTTGTGTATTTTGATAAGTTTTCGAGCTTACAAAAATGACAGACACCTATCACAATGTACGCATGAAATCACAGTGTTATATTTCGTTAATTTGGTACATGGATTTACCGTAACATTGTGTTTATCACACGATGCATACGCCTAACTTGAACACACATTGATCTGTTTTTTTTTTGCGATACAAATTGTGTGTGTGTTTTTTGTTGTTGTTGTTGTTGTTGTTGACGTAAGAATAAAAATAAAACGGTCTGATGATTGAGGGATTTGAACATATGCGTGAGCCAATGAAAATCCCATCTGAAAATAGAGAAATTTTCTTTTGGATATTCGATTTGGCATCACAAGGTGTTGACAAAATTAAACGTACATATTCACATCTTTATGTGAATGAATCAAATAATCATGAGACTACAAAAACTTTTAGTTGATGTTGTTGTCAAATTTAAAACTAACACACATTCAAGTGAATATTTTCCAGTATAACATGCTTGTTTCCATTTGAATCATTCGTCGAAATCGACTTGAGAAAATTTTTTCGTCATGTTTATTTTATTTATACTTTGTGTAGCACACTTCTTGGAGGCCAATCAAAGCAAATATTTATTTTATTATTAATGTAACGAAGTTTATGACTTTCAACGATTTTTTGCTAATCACCGCCGCAATGCTATTTTGGACTTATATAGATAAATTTTGTCTGTCGTTTATGTACTTTATTGTGCGCACATTACAAGATATGTAATGAACTCTTGAAAGAACAAAATTTATGTTGATTTGTGTAATAAAGTTCACAAAACAACAAAACAAATTCTGTTACTTGTCACCGGATCGAGGTGCTATTTTTTTTCCAAAACAATAGTTATGGCAGTTTTTTTTTTTAAAATGATATGATACTGAATTTATATGCAAACTACAGGAGCATCGTGATTTTCTAGGTGATTTTATATATTGTGAGTTGAAAAAAAAAACGAATTTATATGGAAACAGAACACTGTGAACCTATCAGCATTTTGATGGATGTCACATTCTTGATCGGTATTCTGAATTTTTAAAAGTGTAGATAAAATACCTTATGTTTGATCTTGAATTGGCAACTATTTAATTTGTATCTTTGACAGCAGTGAAAGAGAAATGTTGTAATTTTTTTTTATTAATAGCGACCATTTCCCCATTGTCGCTCGAGTTCATGGAATTAAGACTTCGTCGAGAACCTCACAGCTGTTTCCATTGATTTTTAGTGTCGAATTGACAGTGAGGGACGGACAGGAGTAAATGGAAACTCTTTATTTTCTTGTTCGGTTCATTTCTTTGTTTTCTATTGAGTATTTCAGAGAGCGACGTATACAAAACTTCCCAACTGAACATAGTTTATTTCGATTTGTGCGAAAATATTCTCAAATAAATGGAAATCTAGCATTCGATGATGTTTGATCTATCAGCACTGAGTTTATTCAATCTGTTCAAATAATAATAGCTGAAATAAAAATATTCTTTCTTCAATGACCAATGAAATGGTGTTTCGCAAATTAGAAGAACATCTACCGTATTGTGTTGTTAATTAAATTTGATTCGTCAAAATCAAACATTTTTTTTATTTTTTTTTTAAGGCAACAATCCATCGATAAAATGAAAATAGCCGCAATAAAAAGGAAAAAAAATGCACACTTCAATACAGAATAAAATAAAATGTGAAATTGTACTTTTAAGTATAAACATTTCTACTGTTCATTTGAATCATCTCATTATGCATGATGATTATTATTATTATTCGTCATTAGGTAGGGTTGAAGCGGTTCAGCGACCATACAAAAGCGCTAGGGCGCGTAGTTGGCTACGCCATGTAATTTACATAGCGCAGTTAGTCCATGGTGGGGGTCATTTGGGTGGAAACATTCTGTGGCTCATCTTCCCCTTCTCGTTTCTCCACTTCTGAAATGGGACTTGCAGTTTCAAGTGCATCTTTTTCAAGTAATCTTCGTTCAGAATTATTAAATAGTATGCCTCTTCGTGGATGTTTTCTCATTGTTATTATAACATTTTCATCGAACGTTTTACTATGTCTAATTGCAATATGATTTTGGGTTTTAAAGTTTGGTAATTTGCTTAAAATTCCCGCCATCAAATCATTTCCATTAGTTTCACTGCTAGTGGTACTGATACTGCTATCAGTCTCTCCATCTGTCTTAGTTTCAAAATCCGGTTCAATTTCATTCCATTTGGTTCGACGATTTCTTGCTGAAATTCCCTACAAAAACAAATAACTATGATCAACTTATTTTCCTTTTAAACATAAAAATTAGCGTCGAAAATTGATTATTCAGCCAGAATTTGGCGGTGTTGAATAAATAAATAAATAAAAAAAAAGTCCACACATTGTTAAGAGGTATTCCTGATTGGGTGCAAGAAATTCAATCTATAAAAATGGTGTGTTCATTTCCTTAAATGATATTTTTTAGACCTTGGAAACATTTTCCATCACACTCACAACTTCTATGCTTCGAATTTCTCGAAAAATTGCTCAAAATGGCAATTTGCTATCTTTTGATAGAAACCTAATTTGTATGTATCCACATGTGATAGATATTTTGAACTATTTTTGTGGAATTCATGACTTACAAGGTCTAATGAATTTCATATTATAAAAATAAATACAAAATTTTGTTAATACTATGTTATATCTTTGAACTCTGCACAGAAGCGACATCTCACTGCCAATTGTTCAGTATCATTGAAATACACAGTGAATGAAATTCAAGACGCCATCTTGAATTTTGTTCACTGTGCATTTCAATTTGCAATGAGATGGCGTCGTTGTCGAACGTATTTAAAGAGCCGCATTTAAATGTACATAAACAACATGGGGATGTTCCAATCATTAATATCTTAAAAAAAAGGCAGAAATAATTTCATTTCGAAAGATTTATGAAATTGTTTTTTTTTTCAGCTGCATTTAATCCATTGACGGATACTGTACAATATACATTAATCATGATTCATAAATTTAGAAAACCGGCCGGAATATTGAATTGTTGAAATTAACTAAATATCAAGTATAAGCAGTCAGAACAATGAGAAATTCAAATAATCTTAAGCTGCGTAATTATAAAAATGAATTGACGAAAAATAATACTTTCGGTTTGTAAAGGTATAAAACTATTCAATGCACTATCAACTGAATTAAGTCAAATATTACAACATTTAAGAAAATTCCAAAATGAACAAGTTAAATAAGCAATTCAATTCAGCTAAAAATCAAAAGTATCAAATAATAAGACTAAAAGCTAACGCTATAAATAAATTCGTTTACATCCACTCACATTGCAGACAGCTAACAAAATGCAAATTATGAGAAATAATGAGGTGTGCTCGGTTATCGATACCATTTTCAATGTGTCACTTGAATTCTACTGGACTGATTTTTAGCCATATTGCTGTCATATATAACCAATAGATCTGAGCATTGATAACATTATCGGAGCTTTACAAATATTTGTTTTTTTTTTTTTCAAATTACTTCATATAAAGTATGTGAATCAAATATCTTAGTGGGGTGTTTATAATCAAATTATGCGAAACAATTTTCAAATATGGAATCCTATTGAAAATTAGTGAAGAGTCACACTTGAATTCAGATTTTCTGTATCGAATTTCGTACAATAATTTTGATGACGTGCATTGAATGCTCGTTACAATTACATAACTTTCATCGATTCACCAAAACAAAAAAGTATCAACATTTAAATGAGCACTTTTTTAAGCTTATTCGATCGAATTTACCAACAATACTGAATTCCAAAATGTCAATGTTGAATTATCAATATTTCATAATGCACACTCAATGGTCTATGAGAGCTCAGAATTGATTTTTGTACTTTTCAAAATTAATTTACAACGGTTATAAATAGCACCAAAAAAACAGAATCGGTAATAATATTTGATATCTATAGGTAGATGCTATTGCAATTGAATAGCTGTATCATAACAACAATTTATAACAGTGTGATCCACATTTTACTAACCCATCGGACAACACTCATGTATGTTGACGATCATTTTGTGGGACAATTACATGAAATTTTGCAATAAATTTAAGCGATTTCTATGCCATAACAACGAACAGTTCGATTTGTGATGAACAACTCCGTTAAAACAGAGTGTGTAAATCAATGGTGGTTGTTTTTTTCACCAACAACAACAACATCAAAAAAGTGGCAGTCCATTCTCATTTGTCCCGTTTATTTTTGCCATTAAATATTGATTTATAGACTAATAAATTTGAACGTGCAGCCATGACTAATAAATATATACATTGCAGTGTATCAGCGTTTGGCATTCAATGAACGTGACTTTGGTGGATCGCAACTAGCTCTCGTGTTGTTTATTTCGTACATATCAAACTGAAATTCGTTATATTGAAAACAATATCTAGCGTAAATAAATGTATAATATTCGACAATTAAATAAGTTTAAATGTGAAAGGATATTAGCGCTCATAAATCGTATAAAACGAACAACAAGTAAAGCCATACAAATTGAAGTCGTGATGAATGAATTTGTGTTGCATTCGTGCATTGGTCATGTTGTTGCTATTTTTTTTTCTTCATTTCAACATCAAGCGAAAAGATTGAAAAATTATTTACTCAATTTGTCATAGTTGGTCGAGAAAAAACAAATAAAAAAATCCCAGAGGCTGTCGACTCTTTCGAAGCTGAATCAAGGTGACTGTTTACTCTCATACGTCTAATTGACATTGATGCAAATGCTTTTCAAAGAAATTTGTGTTCCGAATTATTGTGTGCTTTATGAAATGGTTAAATGAATTTCGAAATGTGAATTTGTCACCATTTCGAAGAGATAATGAGTTGATGCTCTTCATTTGGATTTGCGAAAAATGCGCTGATTTCATGGAATACATGGAAATTGAACAAAAACCACTCTAATTACAATACAAAGAAAACTTAAACTGATTTCAACGTAATGTTAACAAATATACAATGCTATAGAATATATATTTGCAAGAAATAAACAAATATCCTTACATAGTAAGAGGAACTTTTCCGCACAAATAAAGAGACAATTGAACCGGTGGGAATAAATATGCGTGCTAAGCCACCTTTTGTATGAATTTAATGCGCAACTTTTGCAAGCATTTTTTTCGTGCGACTTACATCAAAATACATTTTTATTCCCATCGGTTCAATTATACAATTCATGCTTCAAAGATACACTGAATAGCCATCTTTACCAGAGAACTAGCAATTCCTCTGTCAGTCTCAACTAGTACCAACTCCATGCCGAATTTCAACCAATTTGAACAATTTGTTCAACAACAACACAATTTTGCGTATACGTCATAAAACAGGAAAGAGACATTACCAGGACATCCGCCTAAAGATCGGCTGATTCAAGTTCCACCGACCCCAACATGGATTGAAATAAGATTTTCAGTGACTTTTATATTGTTTGTACTGAAAAATATAATGTCTGTTTTTCTCTCCCAATTGAAATAATTCAAGTAGAAACATTGTTGAACATTTTCATTTCAATGCTTAACATCTCCCCCCCCCCCCACCATCTCTCTCTCTCTCTCTCACCATCACGGAAACGCAAAACAGGAAACGCTCTTGTTGAATGGAAAATTATTAACGTATAAACATAGGCATGGTTGAGAATACAAAGTGTGTACATTTTACTCAAAAGTATCCGGATGGAACAGCTCACGAAGAATAAATGGCAGCACATAATTCGTTATAATTACAAGAAAACTTGGCACAAGAAAAATAAATTTCATTAAATACGGAAATGCAAAAAGAACAGCAACGAATGGCAATGTGCAGAAGCATAAAACCAACAAAAAGAACAAGAAACGGAAAGAAGCGAAAGATGGAGAATATCTTGAAAAGTATGCGGACATTCGTTGCTCAAGGGCTGGCTCACTTCAATCTAATAACTAAACCAACTATTTTGGTTACATCGCATACAGACACACACGCACACACACTACAGCACATAACCCATCGAATAATTAAAATAATAATAACCCCAACAGAAATGTCTACAAAATGATAAATAGATTCATTTCGAGGCCAACCAAACAATACAACCAATTTATTGGTGTGTGCAAAGAATATACTCAATGTTGGTAATATTATGATAAGGCAACGCTCAAACACGAAAATGATGTAATGAAACCCAATGTTGCGTACGAGCGACTGAGTGAATGTCCTGTGTGTGTGTGTGTGTGTGTGTGTGTGTGTGTGTGTGTGTGTGTGTGTGTATGTGTGTGTATGCCTTGAGTGTATTTGTGTATTTATGTGGTACACATTCTCTGAATAAATTTTATGATGATAGAAATGCTGTGCACTGTGAATGCTTAACGACAGTCAAGGAGCGCTACTTCAGCTTATTAGATCGTTTCAGGCAAATTGAACTAGTGCTGAAAATATGTTAATTTCGAAAAGAAAACTGTGCAATGTCAACCGTAAGCGTAATTTCTAGTTCGCATTCAGTAAAGCAAAGCTACAACAATGGCGGGTAGACACATTGTTCGGATCACAAGGATGTGATGATGATGTAAAACGGAATCATGTGCACGATTAAGAAAATTGCTTAAAAGAATTGAGCTGCATGCTTAATGACTAAGAATTCTTCTGTCACAAGTGAAAACAACAACAACAACACCAACAACAACAACAACAACAACAAAAAACGTTCAAATTTGTGTCTCAATGGCATTAAATGGAGCATGACGCTGACCAATTTAAATTTGCCCAGTTTATCCATTCAAAATGTCGCAATGTGCCAATTTCTTTTGTTTCATTCCATTCCATTTTTATTTCCCGAGGATGAGAAGCGGCAACATGGGGTGCTGTATGACACAAGACATAAACTAAATAGGCGGGTACAATATTACCTCAAATAAAATGTGAATCGAACCTTTTTTTTTGGTTGTTGTTGTCACTTTGAATGAAAAATTAGAGAACTTCCGCTTGCCCATTTCTCAAGTGCATGGTTTCCATTTACAGAGCCACTCAAACTTTTACAATCGTTTTTTTCTTTTTGAATATGTTTGTGTTTTCCGGTCAATGGCATCCGAATGACCGTTGACTATCAAGTTAATTCAAATCACCAATAATCAACTTCACTTCCACTTTCTCTCTGTTTTAGGCACATGATTCACTCACCGTTTTGTTGCTATTTCCGTCAAATAGTTTTTTTTTTTATTCCGCTGAATCAATGGACTGTAATCATTCAATGTAACAAAAGCTCAATTTACAAAAATGAAACAAAAAAAAATGGAGAAAACTACTAAACGAATATTCATGAATAGTTGCGTGACTTAAAATCACCACATTAAAGCGTATTAAAGCCATGAACTGTTTAAATGAAACAAAAGATTAATGCCTACTGTGCTTGAATTTTTCATTTACTGATGACATTCCATATATAAATGATGAAGAGTTTCTTTTTTTTATATTTTATAAGTAAAGTTTTTTTTATAAAATTGATATAGTATATTAGCTAAAGCTAACCAAAATATTTGTCCAAGACCTTTTGGATATTTTCATGCTATTTTGAAAAAGATATTTTAAATAAAGTTAAATGTCAATAAAGTGTATTTTTAAAAGTTCAAATATATTCTCCTATATCTGTGGAGGACTTTCAGTCTGCGTTCAATAAATGTCACAAAGCTCCAAAATGGTTATACAAAATGTTGTCTATTGTAATTTTGCGGGGTAGTTTGAGCAACGAATTCCCCTCCCAAAAAGGGAATAAAGAATTGCAAGTTTTTGTACAAATGATTGAAAATTGCTGTTTCTTATGAAAATTGTCGAAATGGATAATTAATAGGTATCAGATTACAGTCCACAAATTCGACACATTTGTGTCTAAACTATTTAGTTTCTTCAAGCAATTTTTTCTGAACTAAATCGAAAAAGATGAAGCTTCAAAAAAAAAAACAGTCACACTAAAGTCAATCGAACTTGTGGTAAATGTCATACGAAACGTCAAATTGAAATGTAAAATCTCATGTAAAAGAAAGAGGCAGATATTCCAATTGCCACAAGTCTTCTAAGAAATATTTGAAATGGTCGAATGGTTTGATATTTTATCAAAGAATGTCCAAGTGCAGTGAAACCAATGAACTGAAAATAGTCAATGGCATTTCTATATTTTGAAATAATTGAAATGGACAACAAATCAGCCTTGAAAACATGTAGTAAAATGTCAATGGGATTCCAAAATGTATACCTTCAACAACTATTTCATCGCATCTAATTTACAAACGTTGGCATGCAGCATCAGTCGATAAGGGTTTCATGTTACAAGTGTTCATTCAACCAGAAATTCACTTATATAAAGAAAATAGAATTTGTTGTTGTACATTTTTATTTGTATTTGTATTCATCTGAAGATTATCCTAGGTTGGATCGAAACCTCAACCGAATAAACCGCTAGCCGTCTTAAAACCAGGGATTACTATGGGCTGACAATAGCAGCCTATCTGAAAATAGCAGCTGAAAAAAGCTGATATTGCCTGAAAATATCTGGCAAAATAGCGGCTGAAAATAGCACACACACAAAGAAGAATTTGAGTGACACTACTCCTAATGTTAGAGTAATCGGCACGTTTACTCCTTTCTCTATTTCGTTTACTCTGATTTCAGTGCTGTGATACATATTACTCACACATTTGCATAGTCTACACCGATCTGAGATGCGCGCTCAGTGTATGTTGTTGTGTGTTAAGAACTTAAGGAGAACTTATGAACCGAAAAGGAGAAATGTGTTTCATTACAATGACATTGGAGTAAACGGAATTAACAAACAGAGTAAACGAGCCAATTACTCTAACCTTAAGGGTACTGTCACTCAATTTCTTCTTTGTGTGCAGAAAATTTGGAAAAAAAAATTCATTTCACATTTCACACAAAAGTGAATATTTGAAGTTTGTTCGGTGAAAAATGTTATTGATACACATAATTCCAAATAAAAAGGAAATTGTTCTATTTTCGGGCAATAAATTCTCAATGAAATTGTAATTCCGTTTCGAAACGCCCAAAACACTTGATAAAATTGTTCTCATATTACAAGGTTTCTATATAGGTTCTTTTATATAATTGTGTATACAAAGCTGACAAGCAAATAGCTCTCGTATTGACATTCAATTTGTGTTTTTCTAAAATAATGTTCATTTCATTGGTATATGACTCGATTTCCAATATAATTTTTGAATTAATTGATGAAATGGAACTATCTGTATCAAAACCAGATTTAGTGATAATTTTTATTATATGTTTATTTAAACATGATTGTACTGTGGTAGTTTGTTATGACATTTTGAGTGAACACGAACATGAAAGAATGTATTTGTGTGAGTGTATACACCAACATTCGCCGGCATTCGTAAACATTCGCGAATATAAGGCGAGTTTGTGCATTGTTTTTATACGTCGACTGATACGAATTCATGCGAATGCGTACGAATGCCACAAAAATGTGCACAAAAAGTACGCATTCGTGAGAGATAAATGCCCCTAGGGCTACCTATATTTACACCATTCAGACTACGCTCATTAAAATTATTCAACTAATTTCACATTTTATGACATTTTCATTGAATATCACCAAAATGTTTTCTCACATTGTTATAGTTCAAATAGTAATAAAATACCACGTTGAGTTGCCTTCGAATGGCATGGCTTTTTGACCTTTATTGCTTGAAGCTAGGGGCCTCAAGCAGAATACAAATCATTCGAATGTACAGTACCGACTCGATAATGGAAACGATTTCTATGCACGGGTCATTTCCATTATCGAGTCACAGTAGAAAAAAAAATGATTTTTTTTTTACTTTTTACTTTTTACACATCTATTCAAACTTTTAGTCAAAACTTTGTCTGTAAATTGTTTCAACATAACTTTTTGCCCAGTTCATGCACACGTGCACTGTATCGTAATATTCGTTGTGCGAGGTTTTCGGCTCTTCAATAGCCACAACATCATCGTCATCAGATTCACTTTTACCTTCTTCAGAATCGAGTCCAGTCCATGATGATCATTTCCATTAGCGAATCCAGTTGTGTTTCCATTACAGACGCACCAATCCATTGGCTCAAAGTAGTTCCGTCTTACTCACTTCGATTAGCTTGCGGTGCATGTCTTTGACGCAGTTCACTGAGTTCGTATGCTGCGTCAAATATATATGTATATAGAACTATAAAATAATAAAACCTATACAAGTAGTGACGATACTCATACGAATTCATAGAACTCACCACGAATCTAATCAAAACGACAGATTGAATTCAAAAATCTTCAAAACTTCAAAAATTCAGTTGTTCTGGCGTTTGCGTGAAGCCCCTAGTCTTGAAGTTATATCTGTATATAGAATGGAATCGCCACACTAATAGTTTTTGGATGAATGCTTAATGAATGCAATGAAATAACGGCAAATTTCTTCTCTTTTCATTAGCTGATGTTATAATTTCTTCCGCTATTCATTTGCATTTCACTTGAAAATGTAAATTCAACAAAAGAAGAAAAACCTCCATTTTCTTGCATTTTTGCTGCATGTAATAATGTTAAATTGAAGATTTTTTTTTTAATGGAAATTTGAATAAATAATCAAGTGAGAGCTGAAAACTGTTTTCGAACAACTGCAGCAACAAATGGAATGACAGTATTACAATTGAAAGATGAGCAACAAAGAAAGGCATTTTCAAGTGAACGTAAAATGTAGAGTATAGTTTGGTGTGAGTTTGCATTTGGCAGACATTTCACTTGGTTTGGAACATAGGGTTGCAATTTCAGAACTAATTTTTGGAAGCGCCACAAAGATGTAGCCTAAAAGTGTACTACGTGATGTCATTTCTGCTGGAGTCAGTTAGAATTTAAAAACTAATTTAGAACAAAGAACCATGCTTGACAGTTCATGTAAAACAGAACCAGTTTGACGTTTCCATTTGATTTACATTGAGACTTCAGCTCAAGTCTCAATGTAATTCAAATGGAAACGTCAAATTGGTAAACATTTGGTCATCGTTCTTTAAAATACATTATTGGAAATGTAATAAAACTAATAAATGAAATTATTAATTTAACGGTAACGTAATAATATATTCTGAGAAATATGCATTCGAAATCGATCTCTTTACAAATTTCAAAACTGATATTATGGAAAACTTGACTCCAGCAGCAAACCAAAATAATTTTGAGGTTACATTCCTCGCTGTTTATGTATATTTTACTGTGTGTCATTTCATCTTCTAATTCAAACCATATTGTGTTTTAGTTCTGAAAAATTATAAAAATTGAAGCAGAGAAAAAAGTAGAATAAAATAAAAAAAGAATTAAATATTTCTCTGTCTGCTGGAGTCATTCATACAAAAGTCAAACAAACGGTATTGACACTTATTTAGTTTGCAATCAGGCTACTATCATTTGGCGCTGTCGATGCTAGATAATATGTTAAATTTGACAGCTTTGTCACCCTTGGTTGTGAAGCCAATTCATTTTTGTTTGAGTGCACATTCATTTGAAAATCAACGGAGTTCGAAGAAGAGAGAGAGAGAGAGAGAGAGAGAGAGAGAGAGAGAGAGAGAGAGAGATCGCAACCACTTTCAATAATAATGAACGTGCTGAGCCACTTTAAAAGCTGTATAATTCAGCATTTTCAATTCAACGATTTCGCATCGCACGCACCGCATATACCATTTTCAAGTGATAAAAAAACAAAGTTGCAACGATTTTTTATATGTTCAATCTTGCGATATTGTTTTATGGCCGGATGAATGAAGAGCAAAATGAGATGAGACAAGCGATATAAAGAGTCTAATCAATAGTACCATCAGAATTCTTATCAGTCGTTCGTACCTCTTGAGCACTCCACAGCATTCTCACTCGATTCAAACAGCTTGAGCCTAAATTTCTCTACGCAGTGTCACCTGTATGGCCGTTTTAACGTTATCGTCATTATGGAATAACATTTTTTTTTTTTATTAATGCGATCATTTGGCTGCATCGGTATGCATGTGAATCTCGCGTAAAATTTTATAACATACTTACGGAAAGCACGTTGAATACCAAACCAAAATGAAAATTACCGGATTCAGTAATTTCAGGTAGCGACAGAAGTTTGCTGACTGTTGCGCGTTTCCACACTGTTATTTTTTCACCATTCATTCAGTCGCATGAATTTCGCACACAAAAAACCATATCATAAAAATGGCTTTCATAATGCTACCAAAATTATTTTTCGTCTTTTACACAATTTACATGTTTCATGCGAACAAAAAAAAAAAAGAAATACGCGCGATTCACGCCTGAATCTTTATTAGAATTTAAACATTTGCAAAGTGACTTTCATCTACAATCTCGTCCTTTTTCATTTACCATCTACTTTTTTGCGTGTGCTTCAACTTTAGTGTGCTTGAGCACTTGGGTGTTGTTGCGAATTTCACGATTTTTTTTTTATTGAAGCTGAACAATTTGGTTTTTTTTTTTCATGAAGAAAGAAAATGCGACTTCACAATAAATTGAATGAATTGCTAGAGATTCGGGGTAGCCAGGCAGCGAATGAGAAAATGCATTTAAGCAAGTTTTATTAAAGCTGTAGGAAAATGAATGAGTAAACCAGCTCGAACTGGATGGATGTCCCACGGTCTATAAGTTGAAATTCCATTTTGTTACGATTTATGCAATGTGTTGAACATTTCTTGGAAAAGTTTTGACAATTTAACATTTTTAAAATCGACAACTGAACACGACCTACTGTGCGTTGTCGGTTGATTCTTCTTCAGATCCATGTTTTTGAGGAGTGTGTTTGACTCATTTAGTTTTTTTTTTTTTTAGTTTGGTTTGAATTTAACTTTCATCATTTCGCTTCGAATGTTGACCAACATTCTCTCAGCATGTCAATTGTGTGCTAGAACACTTGAGCACTTGACGTGACGTGCCGTGATGACAATGCATAAATGTTATTCAAGTGAGAAAGTGCTTTGACCATCAGGTAGTAAATTAACACAATCCCGACAAAACGACGGTGTAAAAGAAAAAATACCGTCTTTTCGTTGCTTGCAAAACGAAACATGCAATTGACGTGTGGCGCTATATACACATTGTCTGTGTGGGTGAACGCTCAATTAATGTAAATTTTAAGAAAAAAAAAAATTCTGCATTCTGAAATGCGCACAGCGAAAAAAGTAAAATGAACTAAAATTAAAACGGTATACAAAAAAAACCCTGAATTTATCGTATGTTTGTAGAGTTCATTTCATAGAGTTTATTTGAATAGCACAGATTGAACGACATGATTTCGAGCCAACGAACATCAACGGGCACAAATGCGCTTGTCACATAATTTGCACAATGGAAACAGCAAACGATTTTATGAATGCTGTGAAAAATAGAGAATGAACAACAACAACAAAAGCATGCAGCAAAAACTAGATGTTTGCCTCAAACCGTCACTTTTTTTTCGCGTTTGGCTATAATTTTTTGTGCACGGCCAATTGCTTCAAAATTTGATTTTGTCTTGTCGTTGTTTTCTTTTGCCTCTTTTTTGAAGCCTCTTATTTTTTTTTCGGCATACCAAAATGGTACAATTGCCAAATGATCAAACACTTATATTTCCATTTCAAACAAAATTTTCGATATTGATGATTCAACCAGTTTTTCATAAAAACGAACGTTTCAAGTGGGAAAATTGATTGTACAGTGAGATTCGTCTCGGAATTTAAATGATTTTTTTCTTGTCTAACTCTCTTTTTTTTGTCTCTATCTCTTTTGATTTCCGTTTCAGGTGAGAATAACAAGTAATTCGTTTGAAGTAATCACGCTGAAAATAAAGCTGTTTCGAAACAATAGAGTCAAATGAATTAACACAACACCAGCCAATGTTCAGTGAGTAAATGTTTCACTCAAACATTTTATGGAAACGATTAGAGATCATAATATATCACTGCGGTGCCAAAGAAGCAAGAGCAGTAAAAAAAAAAGAAAGAAAATTGAATGAACAAAAACTGAAGGAAGAAAATTATTCCAGACTGAATTTTTCTTACTGAAAAATTTCAATTTCAACTAAGAGTATGTTTTCTTTTTCAACCGTGCTAAATCGATTCAGTTATTTTTTTTTTCTCTGTATATTTCTTTATCATCTACGTTGACTGCAAAAGCTGAAACGTGCATTGATGCACTTGAGTTTGGTCGTGCGGATGGGGAAGCTTTATAAGCTGTTTGCCGTTTTTTTTTTGCGTGTGGCTCTCGCTTTTTCTCACTTATTCTCTATTTCTCACAGACACTTTTTTCGCCCCTCTCCAACTGAAGAAATGATATCGACAAAGGAACAAGCAAACGTGAAAGAGTGCCAGATAGAGCTAGAGAGTAGAGAGTACGCATTCGGTAAAGAAAACATCAATAACAGAGAGGAAAATGAAAATGAAAAGAAAACATAAACTGCACTCAAATGGTTCACCATTTCAGAAGCATCAATAGATTCGAGATCTGCAGCTTTGGTAATGCCTTCGCTAGCGCTCATGGGACCCATAAACGAAAATGACAGTTTAATAAATTTTATTCCCATTCAATTTTCTCTAATACGATCTCGTCAACATTCAAACGATTTTTCTGAGAATAAGTGTAGTGCTTCGTTGATTACATATTTTATTGTAGCAAAAATAACTGACGGGCAAAAAGAAGATTGCAATGAAAAAAGAAGAAAATCAACTAAATTGAACGAAATAACGAAAGAATCCATCGTGCAACTATGATTTTATCGTTTTTAAATGTGATTGTAAGAAGCTCTCATTGAAATTGATCTATATGTGACGGTGCATCGACCAAAATGAAGATAGAAATGAGTATCAAAGATAAGAGAAACAAAAATTGAAATAATCGAATCGTAATGTGTCTTTGGACGGCTTGGATTTACGAAAATTACATTCAATCGATATGAAAATCAATAAACATCGAACATTTCAGGCAACTGTGTATTGTGACTCTCTCTCTTCAACGACGTTAATGTTTTAATATGTAGCCCGAAAATGACCATGAACGATGGCTTTTTGTATTGCACGTTATAATTAAACCCATATCTGTTTATACCGAAACAATTTCTGGCATCTGTTAAAAAAAAAAATCAAAAATACACCAAAATGTTTGAATGTGTTGCAATGAACATTTTGAATAATTGTTTCTACTTTGATAAAATCCTATAATTTTGGTCAAAATTGACTCTAACAGTTTTACAATGTTTGGAATTCTCACATGCACGTATATTAACCTGGGTTAAGTGATATTGTCATTGAACCATCAATATTGGTATTTTATACTGATAATGAAAACGTAAAACGGTTTGGATTTGTTTGCACATATATGCATTGATTGATGCATTGATTGATTTGATTCAAAGGTCCAATAAACAACAAAAGCTCGTTCAGGTCTGACTCGCTGGGGCCGCACTGCTATCTCCGATGCACTGATGGACTGATTAAAATAATTAAAATGGAAATATGCATGTTTGTCACAAAAGTGCTCCTTCGCTACTCGTGTTCAGTGTGAATACTGTTACACTCAAGCCAATACATTACCATTCAAATGATAAATTGGTCTTATTTTATTTCCGCGCTGCATTTGAGTACAAAATTCTCTACACAATGTCTATCTACACATGTACCGTTGAAGTTATTTCGATCGTTACGTATTCTCGTTGAAAAATCACATGTGAATAATTACAATTTAGCAACCAGGCTCATTGTTCAAAAACTGTTCATTTTGAAGATGAACAGATTTTTTATGAATAAATTTTCAAACTCTAAATAAAACAAATGGAAATATGTTCAATTCAATATTATATCTGTTCAAAGTGAATATATATTCAAATTTTACGTGAACTGTTCACAAAAAAGTGATTCAACTACATAGGAGCGGATTTTTTTTTTTTTTTTTTTGAAAACTTTTCATATTTTGTCATCTATATATTCACTTTGTACAGATACAATATTGAATTGAACATATTCCCATTTATTTTATTTAGTAAAATTTGAACATTTGTTCAAAAAAAAATCGGTTCATCTTCAAAATGAACGGTTTTTGAACAATAGGGGCCAGATTACAAGACTATGGAATACGATTAATCTGCACCATGGCCGATAGCCATAGCAATAGGATGCTGTGTCATGCACGTTAATTTACAAATGATGTTATGTTTTAGTTAAAAGTCAGCAAAAAATCTATTTCTAATTTCGATAGAATTGCTTATAGAAAGAGATTAACATTATCAGTGGTAACTTACCAGTAAGTAAGTTGATAACACCACAACCAAGCAAAACATAACAATTGATTGTCATTTTTGGCTGAGTTTTGTGATTTGTTAATAAGGCATTTGGTGTACATGCTATAGCGTAGTTTTGGACAAAAATTCATGAAGGGTTGAAATTTTGGTATTAGAATTCAATCAAATCACGAATCATAAATTGGAAGCTTTTCGATTGATAATTTTTTTTTTTTTGCTTCATTGATATGCCAACTAGGCCAATATGTGAATACCGAGGCGGCATTCGTTCACAAGCCCAGAAAACTACACGCAATCCGCTTAGCACAACATTCTCACAACCAAAATGGAATCGATTCAATAGAATTGTCATCGAACGTTGCAATTTTTTGTTTATAAAACAAATCACATGATATGTTCCAGGATTTTCCACGTGCTCAATTTCATTTTCACAATGCAGTCCATTGTTGTTTATTGATAAAACTCGAATAGCAACAGTGATTGATTGCAACGAGCTCATATAAAGCTGTTTGTATTTATACAATGTGAATAAAAGTGAGACAATTTATTTTTCAATGCAGCGGAAATGATGAAATGAACAAGCGGAACAATAGATGGAATGTGCATGAGAGTGTGTGAGTTGTGTCAATTCGTTTATTAATTAAAATTTGTCTCTTAATATGTCTTTTATGGGCACCGTGCCCAGTGAGTGCCCAGAGTAATCCGCTTTATGCAATTTATCAACAATAGATTTAATTTAATTTCATCATTGTCTTTACGCTTGATAAAATGGTATATTTTTAATTGATAATTCCCACTGTTTTAATGGAGCAATTGTTCCATAACACAGTGTGCGATGTGTATTGAAGTGGATAGTATCGACCAGAGGTGGCAACGAACAAAATTTGCAATTTTGAATTTTCGAATTCCTGTGATTTGTTTTGAGTATGTTTCAGACAATCCGGAACACGAAAAAATGTTGTTCAAAATTGTTCAAAAAAAATATATTTGTCCGAAAATTGTTCGTTGCCATCTCTGGTGTCGACTAGATTTTTCTTTGTTTTTTTTTTCTTTTTCATTGAGTGAAAATGATTCAAATATTTGAGCATCATAACACAAATGAGAAGCACTGTTGCACAATTTTTGGATGATACAATTTATTAAATGTTTTTTGTCATTTGATATATTGACAGTAAACTATACAGGCAATTTTATTGTTCAATATTAATTGCTTCCATGATAAAAAAAAAAAAAACTACAATGAAGTATAGTAAACAATAATCGATGGAAAAACTTGTTAATGAAATTCAGGCACATAAATCAGTAGCATAAACAAATATAGCATTAAAATGTCGTATGAATGCATCGTCATGCCGAAATAAAGCATTTCCAAAATCGGGTTTGTTTTGTTTGGATTTATTTGTGGTGTTGGTTTTGCGAAAATGCTCACATGCAAAAATCAAAGCTAACAATTTGTGCCTGGTAGGGCATTTGACTACCATTTTTGTGTGTATGGCACGTGATAAACAATGGTTTTGTGGTGTATGGAATAATCACATTGAATTTTGGCTCAGAAGCAATGGCAGAATGTGAAATTTGCAGTGCAAAAGTGCAATACTCATAGGAACCTTCTACGGCAAATCGCAGCCGTACATTGCATATTCACGTTTCTGTGTGTACGCTCACTCTTCTCTGTCAAAACTCACACACTGATACAAAGAATGACGTTTCTACGCGCTGCAAAAAGTACCACCGTTCTATGCGCTAAAACCTCAGCACTAATATTTTCATAATTCAACGTCATTATATGCATACATATTTGTATTAGTAACTGGGTTCTAAATACAAGAACCATGGTACTTTTTGGCGCTAATAGAAACGTTATTCTATGTGTCAGTGTGAATATTTTGACAGAGTTCGCTGTATGTCGCAGCCTAGTGAGCGTACACTCACAGAAACGTGAATATGCAATGTACGGTAGCGATTTGCCGTAGGAGGTTCCTATGAGTAGTATCAAAAATACTATGAAAATGGTTGTGACATGAATTGAAACCATGTTGCATTGCATGAAAACCTTGAGCAGAGATAGGCAGTTTCAAATGGGATATGAAGTTGATATTTTTTGAATAATTATTGATGTTGTACGTTTGCACAATCGATGTCATGCTTCCTTTTTTATTCTGAGCCAGTCAATTGTGGCACTGGTTTAATTCCATGAGCGGCTGATATTCGATTTTGAGACATGCAATACAAGATTTATGTGGAATTTATTCAAATGTATTTGAAACAGAAAATGAGTCATTTATGTCATACAGTTCAATGTATCAACAGAAATGTTTATTTAAAGTTTGATATTGGCATAGAGACATGATATATCTTATTCTCATAAATCAATTTACTCACGACTTTTACCTGAAAGTGTTATTTGTTGCGGAAAAGTGTCGGCCAATTTGCCGAAGGCAATGGGAAAATATCGAAACAAAGAAACTCCGAGGAGGAGTTCAACGGTGCAAACACAGGTATACACACAGAGGTTTTTTTTGGAGAATTTCTATCCACTTTTGGGATAGAATACGTTCCTATCCACTTTTTGGGGTAATTTTGCAATTTTTATCCGATTTTCAAGCTAATTCACGTTTTTTAATGTGTGCGACGAAAATTAGTTTTGAATTGGATTGACAATTAGTCTTACAAAACCGAATTTTTATACCCGATGCACAAATGAAACACGAACATTGGCGACAGTTGGTTCGGTTGTAATACACTCTTGAGTTTTGTTGTATTGCTATGCTGCTATGCGCTGTGTGTTTAACATGCTTGCGCGCGTCGTGCGCCTCCATTCGAAACGAGGCGCATCCGCGCAAACATGCTAAAGTTCAATACAAAAAATCGCATGACCATCGTTCTTTTAACCTGCGTTACAGATTTTTGAATTCTGAATTTAGTATTACAGTAAACAACAATATTTAAGGGCGTAAGAGTTATATACAGATTCGATTTGTGCGCCAATACACGCAAACGCATGTAGCTCAGTGGCTGCTATTCATAAGCATTGTGTATGTATTTGCAAGCAAATCGTTCTGTATGTGTATGAATAATATACACTAACCGACCGATGACAGCTAGATGTTGTATTTGTTTGTCAATCGTAAACAATTCTGCAGTGAGAGCAAGTTTCTATCAAATATAAATCGGTTTATTTTTGTCGCACGGGTTGGAAAAAATAGTAAATTAACCATAAAAACGGATAAAAAAGGTAAAATTACCTCAAAAAGTGGATAGGAACGTATTCTATCCCAAAAGTGGATAGAAATTCTCCAAAAAAATCCTCTGTGCAGATTCGTTAACAAAATATCTATCGAAATGATGTGCCAGTAATATAAAATCGATAGATTCAATATGCTTAATATGATTAATATGTAAAATGTGAAATATGGATTTTGTTGATGCATCACTGGTGTGGCTGTGGCTGTGGCACAATTGTAAATTCATTTGTTTTGATTGATGGCCACATTGTGAATCAAACACCTAATCGACACTTCAATACACAGTTCCAGTGATGTCTTTCCGTGACACCCGAAATGGATTGGAAATCATTTTACAAGGAAGAGCATAATGAAATGTTTTCTGGCTAAATAAACAAAAATGAGCTTTTTTAGATATCGTAATGAAGTGTAATGGATAGTGCGCTGGAGTTGTGGCGATTTATGTGACACACCCTGAAATAAAATGGTTTCGAGCACCTCTCGATAACTGATAAAATTCTGTTGTGTTTGCTTTAAGTCCTTGTTCAATTTTTCGAGACAAATAAATGGTGTGCCATCGAATAATAATTGAAATTATGTTACAAAAAAGTCTCGAAAGTAATTTATCATATCCAATACATCATCATTAAAAGTTCGATTCCATTTGGGTGGATGTGCTTTTATCGTGATTGTATCCTCATTAAAATTGTTGGCCCCAAAAAGAAATATTATCAGACCTAGCAGAACCATTGATAAACTGAAATTTAAACGATTCGAATGAAAATCGCCACCAATTGTTGCACTTAAATTTGCGCGTGAATGTTGTACAATAGACAAAGTTAAAAAAAAGACCCAATTCAGAATGTCTGGTAGTGTTACTCTTGTTGAATGTTTCGTATTGAAAAGTTTAATTATGAAAAGAAAATAGAAAGTGCCTACGGCTCAACAAATGAATGAATGCTTGTGAAATGAACAAGAGTTCGATTTTCTCATCATCGTGAATGCTTTTTGATTCTTTTCTCTCTCTTTCTCTTTTCCTCTCTCTCTCTCTCTCTCTCAAACTCTCACCCACATTCTTGGCTTGACTTTTTCTTTTGGCGCCCAACAAATATCTTGTGTTACGAAAGTTATTTTGTACACGATAACGAAAAACTTTTGTGTGAATCTCTTGTTGATTTTGTTGGTGATGCGATTCCATTCATTGCACCTCATGCCAAGTGGTAACCATTCTTCAACACTCATGCCATTGTTTGCCAAATAATTTTACATATTGTTTTTCTTCTGATGTTGTTTTATTTCGTTTTTATTTTTCTGTTTCCATTTATATTTGCCAGTGCTCTTGAATATCAGAGAAAATCTCAAATGGAAAATGATGGTTATTTTTGTTACAATTATTCGGTCAGTGTTTCATCATCATAGCATACACAGCCGCAAGCAATGTGTACCGAACAATTGGCATTTGTTTAACTGGTTTTTTGCACAAAGTCTAAGCATTTGGCTTGGTCTGGTTAGAATTTCAGGCTATCCATGTTGCCATTAATTAAAGAAAAAGGCACCGAGAGCGAGAGAAAAAAAGAAAGAAAGAGAGAGAGAGAGCAAAAAAAAAACCTCAAATTATCAGAGGAATCCCACAGAATTACACATTGTGCGAAATTATTGTTATTCCAACAGACTCTTTAATCAAATGTGTGCACACCAACCAAGGCAAAGTTTTTGTTAACTTCATTCAGCCACAACCAAACGGCTACGCATAAGCAACGCCAATTTTCAAAGTCGTAATCCCATCAAATATACAATAATCTCGTTAAGCATAAGTGCACATAATGTAGTGTAACTAGCTCCATTTATAAAATGTACATTTCACAACATACCATGTGTTGTGTGAATAAATATGCATGAATGTTGATATGGCTCATACGGTTAAAATTTATTGTGGCCTCCCCCGAAAATGGCATGTTGCAGCGCATCTAATGGCAATGGAATGACGCCTCACAATGTTTAACAAATTGTGAACTAGATATTGATTACATTAGAATTACTGAAGCAGCCATTTATGCAAATGGCATGCATTCAACACTATCACTGTGTGTTGGAAACAAATGCAACGAGACGATGAACATAATTTGCCCATTGAATTGCCTAGCACATTGCACAATGCAAACAAATGCTTGAGCATTCGCACAAGGCAGGTGTTAATTAGATGCATTAATGCAATTTTTGGTTAAAACAGAATTTCTACGATGGCAGAAAACGTGCCTGGAAAAATGGACAGGTCACACTTGGACTGCGAGTTGGTGAAGGTGATTCGAGGTGTGCTAATTAGACATTTTTATCAACATCATTAAACAAGGTTTGACTTCCGAGAATAAATGCGATCGTACTAATGTGATGTCACTGAAAAACATCCATTTGTAATATGATATTTAATTAGTTCATTAAGAGCAATCGGATAGCACGACCACGATAATACTTGATTCTTGGAAACGAAGCCACATCAGCCATTCAATTGTCCGACCAACAACAACAACAAAAAATGTATTTCATTAAATGACGCAATCTTCCATTTTCTATAAAATCCAACGGCATTTGAATGAAAGAACAAATGAAACTCAAACCAAACGATTTGATTTCACTATGATATAACTGAAATGCTTAGAACTTTACGATCGATATAATATCTGTGTGGCTGTTAACATTAAACGCAATTTAAAATTCGCAACGGTAAGCGAATCAGAATATGGTACAGATGAAACAAAAACCATTCCGGTGAATATTTGTTTGTTTGTTAGTTATTCAGTGAATAATCTCCAGCATCCAGTTGATGTGAACAGCATCCAGAAGGCAAAATCCAGTGACACAGCCATTTAACAAAATCGCTTTTTTCGCATGAAATCGCTAGTCTCCGTGCGCTCGTTACACCACAAAAAATGCTCAATGGTGGAAATGTTTAGCAACAAATTCTATTCGCCAAAGCAGTTTTTACCGCTTCTTGACATTTGGCGGTGGTTTTTTGTTTCTCTCCACAAAATGCAATGTGTCATCAAACACGATAAAATGCGCGCAGATCTAAAGATTTTTCCTTTTTTTTTTGCTCCCCGGTTGGTTGGTATATTTATATTTCTTTAGAGTAAAAGAGATTTTGTTGTTCATACAAATTAAATATTCAAAATGAGATCAAACGGAAAAACTGTTGTGTATTTGGGTGTTCGGTGTTTTTCACTGCAAATATATGTTCAGCACATATCCAGCGCGTTCGACTGGGGCTTGATTTTTCGTTTTTTGCTGTGTTTTTTTTTGTTCATTCATTCTTTGATGGTATACATCAATTTTATTCAACGTTTTGCTTCGTATTCCAGTCTCGCATTGATTGGTAATAGCATACAAAACGCATGCAATATGGTTGATGAACTCTTATGAATTTTTATATTGTTGGATTAAACTTTATGAAGCTTAAGTTAAATACGCCGCACATAACGCAGTGTAAATACACGAGTTATTTGCCCATTCACGATTTGTGAATATCACAGAAAAGCCGCCGAATAAATTTCCGGCAGCAATCTCATTTACGACTTGAGACTACAGTACAGCGAATAAGTGAAAGTTATCGAAACCAAGAAAGAGAGAGAGAAAAAAAAAGGAAAACCTCACACTTTTATGCTTGCACAAATCGCATGATAAAAATGGAAGCAGCGCGAATAGAAACAACACTGTCGGCTAAATGTGAATTCAGTTCAGTTCAGTTCGGTTCGGTTCGGTCGCTTGTTCACTCGTTACGCTTTGCTTATTAAAAGATTTTGTGATGCAAAAACTGGTAGACTGGTTGATAATTTTCAATACGGATCGTTCAAGCACGCGTTTTATGGAATTAAGTGCCATTCCCCTGGAGACGATAAGACATCGCATTCTAAGTCGTCATCACCGCTTCATAACACAATTTGTAAACACCCGCTTCACATTTTGACTAAAGTTGTGTGTGTGTGTGTGTTTTTTTCTATATATACAACACATACAAGTGCTGTATGATACAACAGAGAAAAAAAATACTCTGTATTCTTTATTGTCTTCTCTCGGTTGGCATTTTATTCGTTTTTCTGTCCACAGCGATTAATCGTCGCACTATATTTTCCGCACGAATCCAACGAATAAAGAGTAACGAACGCGGATTTATGCCCTAAGCTGCAAAAGTATTCACAGTCTCTTCTTTTGCTCTTGCATCAGCAATGAAAATCTTTCAAAACAAAACCGTAAATGTAAACTTTTAATCTGATCTAGTCTTAATCTTGAGCAAAAGACGTTTTAAATACAAAATGCTTCCGTCTCATTCGACGATGAATTGTCGAGAGAATTTTTCGTCGTTTATGAAATTGTGGTCTTCGGTGGCTAATACCAAATTAGGCAATTTCAAAAAACCAACCATCCGATGTTGTTGTGTCCTTCGATACGACAATTTATTGCTAAAGTTTCTCAAGCAAATTAAAAAAAAAAAACGAAAAAACACTTCTCCGACGATTTTTCTCACACTTTTTCAACAAACAATCGAAAATGATCGATAAGCCCACACGAACACACAAACATTTTCAATGGAGATGTCTACTTTGGACGATGATGATGCTAAGTGCTTTTTGATCAGTTGCGAATAACGTGCAGTCTTACGCTCAACAGATATTGCTTTGGGTTTTTTTTTGTCTTTCTTCTCGGCTATCAACGTCATTTTGTGTGTATTTTTGGCCCCTCTTTTTAGGGTATTTTGTCGAAAGAATCGTTGACCGGGGACTACATCAACTCGATATCCATTTGGTCGATTGGTGGTTTGGTTTCGAAAGGTTCGTTGATATTGTAAAATGCGGTGTAGATTTATCAAAGGAAACAATCTGATATACCTGAATGCATTGAGGTTGAACCCAATCTGTTGGCCAAGAACCATTCACTCATTTTATAAGTTTCCAATTAAAATTCATTTCATAATGGCATCAAATTGAAATCGATAAAATTTTGAAATTCTTTGTACAAAATGAGATTTTTTTTTTTTAAATAAAATTTTATCGTCGATTTAAAGTGAAGTGAGAATGTCATTATGTTCGAGCAGACGAGAAAATGACATTCCATGAAGTAACAGGCTAAGCCATCGAAATAACAAAACGATGTCAAAATCATATGACATTCGTGCAGGCACAATTTGCTATCATTGCATGCAAGCACGTAATCAATTATGATGAAAGCGGATTGAGGCTTTTGTGCATTGCAACGATTGAATGTCAATTTTTAACGTGTTTGCATCCACATAATATGATGATATTGAACGTGTTGAATTACATGCATGCGATTAAATTTGCTTGAAAAGTCACATCGGCATTTTAAAGCAATACATAATATATAGATCAAATGTATGCGATAGGCATAAACGATTGAGAAGAGTGCACTATCATCAGAATGGCTCTTGTCATGGATTGTGATGGTATCGAAACATGAACATGGCTGATTTAAATATTATGCTGAACAGCCAAAGTCACACACGTGGCATCTTTCCTTCGGTTATAGCTGCTCAAAAACAACAACGCAATGATCGCTTGTGATGTACAAATTCAATGCATATTTTCTCGTATATATATTTGCCCATTGAATACACATTTATTGAAAATGAATAAATCAAATATGCTTTGATTAAATGATTGAAATTCTTCTATTCATTCATTTGATGAATTCTTGTGCATTCATTCATTTTGATTTCATTCAATTAGCCATATAAATGCGAATCGAACTTAATTGTGATTCGTGATGTTCGTTTGCAATTTAATTTATCATCAATGGCAAATAACATAAATGAGAAAGCAGTAAACAGAATTTTAATTTGATTAAAACCGGGATTTTTAATTCCGCGAGCGGTGTTCCTGCTGCTATAGCTAAATAGATTGCGAGAACGGCACAACTATCATCCAAATGGAATTTAATACGGAATGAAAAATGAGCTCTTCCCAAGGAGCTAACTTGAATGTTATTGTGCTCAAGCTCAAGCTCCATAAGCTCTTTTATGTGCAACATGAATAATGATGCAATTCCATTTGCTGAAGCATTGTGGTGAAGAGTTAATCTGAAATTAGTTCTCAATGAGAATAAAGTTTATCTATGCAATGAATTGGCGCGGGAGGGCGAGATAGACAGGGGGACAGAGAGACTTGGCTTTTAAATTTTACTTGTTAATAAACTTTCTTCACTCTCGCTCTTTTGTTTTTCTTCTTTTGCCTTGCAGGCACAAAACTCTTTCACAACAACTGATTCACTTGCGTGCAAAATGGAAAGTAAATTGGTAATAAATAAAATACAAGCGCATTGAATGTCAAGTTGTTGGCACGAGTTATGTTGGTTGTTCCATTGATAAACGCAAATTGCCAGTGCACAGACGACTTTCAACAGGATCTCTTCTGTTCAAGCGTAAAATGTCGGCTAACTCTTGGTTTTACTGTTAATCATAAATCTCAAAGTCTGGCCAAACACACAAACACACACACAAATCCACAAAAACTTACACACAAGACGAAGTCAGTATGATTTAAATTTTGCAATTCGCACAAAATGCGGTGCAGCCACATGGAAGCGTGCTAAAATATATTTTTTTTTCAATTTGGGCACAGGAAAAGACAAATAACGTCAGAAATGGCCTTGGGTGAGAGTGTGTGTGAGTAATATATGGATGGATAACACGACAAAGTGCATGCCTGAGTGCTAGGGGCTTATGTTTTAAACGAATCCCACGAATCTTTTACAAATCCTTCAATAATAATGCGAGTCCAGTGAAACCCGCGAGTCCCTTTGATGTTTTACGGTGGGATCTGTGAGTCCATGAGAGTCCCACTCATATAATTTCCGTGTCGTACGAGTACGTACGATTCCAAAAATTCAAACAGCGCATGTCTTTGACGCTAACTAACTAACGCGTATATATCTATGCGTTTCGCGAACTCTGTACACACTTCGCTCGTATGCACACACATACACAATGGAACGCTGTATGTGATTGCTGGCTAATGGCTGATGTAGACCAATTTTTGGCATAAGCCTCGGTCAAGTCAACGCTGGCTAACAGAAAATCATCACTGGTGAAATGTTTTTGGATAATGGACGATCGAATTCGGGTTTGTTTTCTCCTACATCTTGTACATGGAATCGGTGTGTGGTGGCTTCACACTGCTCACGAATTCTTCTTCGGCTTGCATAGACTCGCAATATTTGTGTTTTTTTTTGCATAGTATTTGAACATATTGACTTGCTTGGATTTTCGTATAAAATATAATGAGATTTGTGAATCCTCGCAAGCACGATGAACAATTCGCACGAATCCCTTGATTTTGTGTTGAATATTACAAATCTCTTATATTTTTTGCTCGTTTTTGCGAGTTTGGAATCACACAACTCAAAAGCCCCTAGCCTGAGTGTCTACTAAGTTTCACTATCCTGTGCAATATTTCTTCTATTTGCTTGACTTGGATTCGAAAAGTTTTGCTGCATAGTTTTCTACTGGCATACAGCTATGACACAAACATAGTTTGTGTTTTGTTGAGATGTATATAACAGATTTTGAGACTGTGGCAGATTGACGAATCGATGTAATGTAAGCGTTACTCGCTAAACAAGAACATTTCATTTGGCTCATGGCACACACATATCCCACTTGCCGAGAGCATGTTTATTTAATTGAATATATTGCAAGAGCCACAAAAGCATATCCCATCAACTGTAGGCGAAATTGTTGAATGCATTGTTCAATAATGTTGTTGACTTAAATTTGTGAATGTCAAAAAAGTGGAATGAGTTAACGTTTTCGCAGAAGCGTTTCTAGCATAATATACCAAGGGGACACACAAGGAATCACTCATACTGCTGAAGAAATGGATTAAAATCATATATTCTTTATGAACACAATTCAGACATTTAGTTTTGCTAATAAGTTTCATGTATACGCTATTACGGGCTAGTTTCTTTAGTTTCACAATCGTGTCTCTCCCACAAGAATACGGCTGAACATATTATGCCTCCTACATATGTACCATATGTATAACTAGCATTGTCATAACTTGATTGACTATCGAAACTTTGTTCGATGTCATTACTTTTGGTTTCGATTCGAGTAGCTTCATGGGAGTGAATACATTTTTATGCGTTGATGATATTGCCAACAAGTTCACAAACTTTTTTTTTGCCGTTCGAATGTTGGAACGTTGGTGTGATTCAAATAATACATTGTGTCAAATTGTCGATGGAATTGATGGCATCGATGTACACAACGAAACAAAAAAAAAAAATTAAATGTGCAAAAACGGATTATTTTCTTTCTTGCAATTGCAAGACGGAATTTAATTTGGGTGAACAATTTTCCAAAAAACTTTCGATCGCAATCTTTTTTTCTAAAACTAAATTTACGAAAACCCTTTAGACTGTCGATTTTTCATGATTGAATTACGAGAACGAAAAAAAAAGTTGTTTGCTCTCGAGTTTTAAGTACAAAAATAATTTTTGAACAGACAGGCAGACAGATAGATAGCCTTGACAGTATAATGGATAAGAGAAAAACGAATTTTTGCCCAAAATACATTCAATATCATTGTAGTACGGTCCAGTGTATTTGATATTTTATATAGAGATTGCCAAAGGGACATTTCAAGGCCAGATGATGTTCTTTAATCGGTTGTTCGAAGAAAAAGAAACATTCCAAAAATGTTAACAAAAAGGAGAGAAAAAAAAACGAATTTAATGGTTGTGTATGAGAAACAGCCGTAGCTGATTTTACCCCAAATTCAGGAAATTTCCAATACAAACTAAATAACTGTGTTTGACCAGAAACGAATATTGCTGTTAGCATTTACATATGTAACACTTTATGATATTGGTATCGGCTACTTTGTTATATTTCAAAGTCTCGAGAATAAAATTGAGAAAATATTCCATTGGCTTGTGGCAAACGGCATCAAAGATACCAATACTGAGGTGTCCTTGAATATGTTCAATATTCAAGTCTGCTTCAAGTCCTTACGCCTTTCAATATCAATCGGTGCCGACTAAAATTGTTTCCCTCTAAAATCCACTCTCAATAGAATGATATAGAAATTATATTCATTGTACCGTTAAATGTTGTTAAAATGCTGAAAATCCCCAGCAAACAAAATCAAAGCCATCAAACACAAATGCATCATCTGATTTCAGATGCAATCACAAAGTTTACAAGCTTAAAAGGCATTACTTACCGGATCAGAAATATTCTCACACACACACACACACACAGACAGACAATATGAAATGTGTTGGAAATGTTTCGAAAATATTCGTGAGCGATTACTTAGCAACAACAATTTATACATATTGATTGAAATCATAAACATAGAAGGAGCATAGCGAACGGCAACATCGTCCTACCCAGTTTTCATGAAAGCCATTTATATGTGTTTTCCCGAATTTTATTTCCATTTATTGATCTGTCTGTCACTTTCATGGTATCGGAGGTCGCTTCTATTATATAATATCATATGCAGGGTGTGTACCATTCAAATCGGTCGCTGGCGAATTCCAGAATAGTGCCCGTAAAGTCATAAAAAGTCTCATTCCATGTGAATTGGAATTGTATAAATGATAGAACTGTGCCTCCTCAGATGGATCGTATACATTTATTGCTCGACGAGGGTAACATTGTACTATTCCCACCGTTGTCATTGATATGCTTTCATCTTTCCGGGAAGTCGCGTAGAAGATTCTTCTGTACACCAGATAGCAATACACAGTATTGTATTTTTGCTATGTATATTTGTTAGAAAATGTACATAGAAGTGGTAAAAGACAATTATGAAACACCCTATGGCATTTATTGTATACATGATACAGCAGACGCTCGGAAATTAGAACGTTCACAAATTAGAACCGTCCAGAAATTAGAACCAGCTTCGTCGATACATTGTACGTTCTGAAATTAGAACCAAAAAGTTCGAATTTCCGAGCGGATTTTTTTTTCTTCTTTTCTTTCATTTATTCGCTCGAAAAAGAACACCACAATCCGTTTTGCATTCGATTTTTTAGTATTCTAGTTCATTTGTTTACATTTAAAAGACATGAAGAGTGAAGCGGCGAATTTACCGTTGCAACACAAGCAGTGTTCATGCATTGTTATTCTATTTGCTGTGCATAAATGGAAACTAAACTGAGTATCCATTTGTTGTGAAAGTATGAACGCAGTGATTTAATGTTCGTAATAGACTGACTTTTATTTGTTTTGTGCATTCCTTTTATACTCTCGATGACAATATAATATTGAGTAGTTTCGATGTTTCTATTGAAATATCGGCTACTAGATATATTTCAACACCCTCACTTGTTAAATTATTATTTTCAATTACATCAAGATTAACTAAAAATAATTCTTTAACACAAGCCCATAAACTTTGAACAAAAATTGTGTTTGTCTTTCGGAACTGCTTTCGTTAGGCTGTCTGCTACCATTTCTTTCGTTGTTATGTATTTAATGTTGATTATTCCATTCTCGATGTATTGACGTACAAAATGGAATTTTATGTCGATGTGTTTAGTTCGCGGTCGAAAAGCATCACTTTCTGCCAATTTTATTGCTCCTTGATTATCGCAAAACAAATTTATGCCCGATGCTGTTGTATTTTGAAGTTCATTTGATAGTTGTCTTATCCAAATAGCTTCTTGTATCGCTGATGTCATAGCCATGTATTCTGCTTCAGTGCTTGAAAGTGCAATTGTTGGTTGACGCTTACTTGACCATGTAATTGCTGCTCCAGACATTTTAAATAAATAGCCGGTACAAGAGCGCCGTTTATCAATATCTGAGGCCCAATCTGCATCACAATATCCATGTAATTCATCATTTTGTCCCCCTTCGTAGGTCAATTTTAAATCGATGGTTCCCTTGATATATCGAATAATCCTTTTTACTGCTTTCCAATGTGCTAGACCAAAGTTTGAGTTAAATCTGCTCACGTCATTAACCGCAAAAGAAATATCTGGTCTTGTACATTGTGCCAAATAAAGTAGTGAGCCAACTGCTTCTTGGTATGGAATTCGATCGGTCCTTTCATTTTTGTCACAATCTTCAACACTCATGTTTATTGATAATTTTTGATTTGTGTCACTTGGTGTTGAAATTGGATTACAATCTTCCATGTTGAAACGTTTTAATATTTTTTTGATGTACGGAATTTGATCCAATTCGATTTTTCCATTTGATCGGTTTATATTAATATTTAAACATCTTTTTGCCGTACCCATATCTTTCATTTTGAATGATGTGTTCAAAGCCTTTTTAATGTTTTCTAGAATCGACGCATTTTTCCAAAAGATCAATAAATCATCCACGTATATTGCAACAATTAAATCCAATTTCTCGTTGAAATAGATACATGGATCCATTTTTGATTTAATGAGTCCAAAAGATCTGAGTGCGCCATCAAGCTTCAAGTTCCATTGACGACCCGCTTGTTTGAGGCCATAGAGAGATTTTTTAAGACGACACACACGATTTGTTTTGTCTCTGAATCCCTCTGGTTGTTCGATGTATATCTCCTCCTCTAGATCACCATGTAAATAGGCTGTGACCACATCCATTTGATCAATCTTTAAATCGTTTTTAGCCGCTAAAGCCATCAAGTAACGTATTGATGAATATCGTACTACAGGTGCAAAGGTTTCATTGTAGTCAATTCCATGTGTTTGATTACAACCCTTAGCCACGAAACGAGCCTTGTGACGAATGACTTTGCCCTCGGAGTCTCTTTTTTTGACGAAAATCCATTTGGCTTTCAAGATTTTGCATTGAGTGGGGCGATCCACCAATATCCAAGTATTGTTTTCTTGTAACGAGTTCAATTCATCAGTCATAGCCTGTCTCCAATTTTCACCGTCTGCATGGTTTAAAGCATCAGTAACACTGGATGGTTCATCCTCTTCTTCCATAGCACCTGAAAAGTAGCCGTATCTTTCAACTGGTTTTGATACACGTGTTGATCTACGAAGTTCAATCTCAGCATTTGCCATCTCAACATCTCCTCCTGATTCATCAATTGAAGAAGCATCACACCAGTCCATAACAGTCTTCTCGTCTTCAGTTTCAATTGCTTTTGAAGATTCCCTCACTGAATTTAACTCCTCCTGAAGAGTGAATGTGACTTCAGTGGATAGACTTTGTTCGTGAAAAATTACATCACGACTGATCGTTATATTCTTGGTGACTCGATCAAAACATCGAAAGCCTTTTGTATCAGATTCATATCCAACGAATATCATTTCAGATGATTTACGCTCCAATTTTCTTCTTTTTTCTTTCGGGATATGAACCATTACCGGTGAACCAAAAATACGCAAGTGAGAAATATCAGTCTTGTTGCCCGACCATATTTCCTCAGGAGTGCTGCTTGGCCATGATGCACACACAGAACGATTGATGATATAGGTGGCCATGTTGCAAGCTTCCGCCCAAAAAGAATCATCCAAATTTGCATCAAACATCATGCATCGCGCTTTCTCAATGATTGTACGGTTCATTCGTTCAGCTGTCCCATTCTGTTGTGGTGTGTAAACATTCGTTGATTGATGTTGAATTCCATTAGATCGACAGAAGTTGTTGAAACGATTTGAAAAATATTCTAATCCGTTGTCTGTGCGAAGTGCCTTGATTTTTCTCTCAGTTTGATTTTCAACGTAGGCTTTGAAATTAACGAATATCTCAAATACCCCTGATTTTTCTTTCAAAAAATAGATGAATACTTTTCTCGAAAAATCATCAATGAAAGTCAAAATATACTTGGCTCCTCCGATTGATTTAGTTTTGAATTCAATTAAATCTGAATGAATCAATTCAAGTACACGTGATGTTTTGCTTTCACTGTGTCCAAACGGTAGTCGAGTTTGTTTGCCTTCGGCACAGATTTTACAATTGGATAAACCAATGTTTGCATTTGGAAACATCATTCCCGTGACAGCTCCATCCCGCATTTTACACAAGCTGTTGTAGTTGATGTGGCCAAGACGACGATGCCATGTATTAGCCGTGTTAATATCTGTTTTCGACAGCATGCAGGTGGAAACTTCGTTTTGAAATTTATAAACGCCATTAATTGGTTTGCATCTACCAATCAATGTCCCATCCTCTCCATAGATCGAACAGCCATTTTTATCAAAAACTACTTTGTTGTTCTTCTGCACAATTTGATAAACCGAAAGTAAGTTTCCTGCGATTTCTGGTACGAATAAAACATTTGAAACTTCTATTTCATCTCCATTCAATAATAGCTTCGTCTTGCCAGTTCCCCGAACATTCATTTTGGAATTGTTAGCAGCAATCACCTGATTAATATGAGACTGTTTTCGTTCAAATAGAAGGTCCCCATTCGGTGTCATATGATTTGAAGCTCCACTGTCCAAAAACCAATCACCATTCTTGGATTCACTCGAGAAACAAACAAAAGCCTTTGCTCCAGATGTACCAGCTTTTTCCTTCTCTTTCTCTTTAGGTTTGGAAGTACAGTCCGCACTCTTGTGGTTCTTACCACCACATGAATAACATTTGAATCCCCCTGAGTATTGCTTCTTTTTGTTTTTGTTGTCTCTATTACTCATAAATGCGTTGCTATTTTGCTCAAATAAACCCAATTGACAATCAAGTAGTCTCATTTTTATTTGTTGCGTTGAGAGTTGATTCACATTTCCCTGAAATCCCAAAATGAATGGTCGATATTCAGTAGATAATCCAGCCAACATAAACGCTGCCAATAATTCATCAGGAATGTTGATTCCAATACGTTCCAATTTATTTGAAGTCGAAGTAAGTTGATCCAAGTAGGACTGCATATTATCGCACGAATCCAAACGTGTTGACACAAAATTCAATAATAAGCTCACCGTTCCAAGTATGCCTTGATCCTCATACATGTTTTGAAAAATTTTCCAAATCTGTAATGCACTTCTTGCATTTCGAACGTGAACGTAAAGAGACGGATCGATGCTCAAAACTAAAGTTGACTTTGCCTTGGTTAATTTTTCAACATCCATTTCTACAGCAACGTTTGAATTTTCTGGACACGAGAGAATACAATTCGCCAATCCCTTGAATTCCAATAAATTCTCCATAGCAAAAATCCAATTGTGGTAATTTTCACTGCCACGAAGCTTTTCGACGACGAAATCCGATTTTATCGTGCCCATTTTCGAATTAACACACAGTTAAATTCGAGCAAATGTATACGTAGTAAAATTTCGATTTAACACACAGTTAAAGCTTTGAGTCTTCTTTTATTTTTCTTTACACGAAGTAAAGAAAATAAAAAATTCAATTTCACAAAAAAAAGGCCTGCTGGGCTCCAGAACCTGTTGTGAAAGTATGAACGCAGTGATTTAATGTTCGTAATAGACTGACTTTTATTTGTTTTGTGCATTCCTTTTATACTCTCGATGACAATATAATATTGAGTAGTTTCGATGTTTCTATTGAAATATCGGCTACTAGATATATTTCAACACCATTGAAATCTCAGTCATATCGAATGTCGCTAGTATTCGAACAAGTGCTTCACGGAATTGGTTTCAATGCGCTATATTTTGATTTTTTCGTTTTTTTCTGTTTATTTTTAATATTATCATCAAAAAATGTCGGCAAATAATGACAAAAAACGTAAAAAAACAACGTTGACGTTAGAACAAAAAACAGATATTTTAGGAAAACTTGATAAAGGTGTGAAAGCGAATCGTTTAGCTATTGATTATGGTGTCTCCAAATCTTCTATATCGTACATCAAATCACAAAGAGAAGACATTGTGGCTGCAGTTTCGAATACATTCCAATTCGCCAAGAAAAAAACATTGCACAAGTCCGAGTATCCGGAGATGGAGAATCAATTATATGAATGGTTTTTGAAGCAACGCGACAGAAAATGTACAATCAGTGGTCCAATAATGAAAGCGAAGGCTAAACAACTGTTTGAATCGATGTACCCAGAAAAAACATCAAATAATTTCGTTGCAAGTGATGGCTGGTTTGGAAAATTCAAACGCAGATTCGGTATCCGTTTCTTGAAGATATGTGGTGAAATACTTTCAAGTGACATTGAGTTGATTACACCATACATACATCGATTTCGTGCCAAAATTGCCGAAATGGGGCTGACCAATGCACAAATTTATAATGCAATCCAACCAATGGATCAAAATCCAATAAAAATGACCAAATTAATATTTCGGAATAAATTATTGAGTCATTTGGTTGCACAAGATGATGTTGATGTGCATGAATATCTAAAACAACACAAAATTTCGGATGCTATTGTATTGCTGAAACAAGCTTGGGATGAACTATCTCAAAGTGTCGTTGCAAAATCGTGGAACAAAATAATGAATTGGGATTCAAGTCAATTCGATGAGGAGGACGATTTACCGTTATCTGAATTGGTTCAGCAAGATTGCGATTACATGGAAATTCTCCAACAAACTCAAATGCTTTTATCGAAAATTGCTCCAAACAACAGTATAGCAGCAGGTGATATAGATGAATGGAATGATGACATATTCGAAGAAGATTCTGATGATACGGGTATTGAAACTGATGTCGATGATTCGGACAATGACGTCGAAATGAATGGTGAGATCAACGAGCCACGGATTTCATATTCATCAGCGATTGAAAGTGTTAACAATTTGCTCAAATGGTGCGGACAAACATGTCTACTCTCAACCAAACATATGTCTAATTTACTGGCTGTTCGCTCTGATATAGTTGTTTCTCATTTGAATAAAACGAAAAAACAAAGCTCAATAACTGATTTCATGACGGTAAAATGAGTCACCTGACAAATAACTCATTTGATTACTGATTCTATTATAAAATTCCATTCATATATCAATAAAAACCAAAGATATTTCAACTGATATGACAATATATGTGTTGATTTTCTCCATTTTGACATGAAAAATCGATTTTCAAAATACGCTCCGAAATTAGAACCTTTCGAAAATTAGAACCAGCTGAAAAACCAATTGGTTCTAATTTCCGAGCGTCTGCTGTATTGACAATTTGACATGATACCTTTCCCTCATATCGATATAAAATTGCACTCTCCTCGCATACCTGTTTGCCTGTTGGCCTGTTTACTTGATCTACCTACCAAAATAGCAACTACAAAATATCACATGCATGCCAATGTAAGGAATGCTTTGTATCGTATAAAAATGTGTTATGCTTTAAACATGCAAATTTTATGCTCTGATGCCATTTTTCCACACTGAATTTCAATTGAAAAATTCTAATAAAGACAATCAAGAAAAAACAAGTTTCCTCACAAATCGACTCCAACTGTAACATAATATATAAGACATGGCAATTAAACTGAAACGAGCACTTTTATTGAACAGTTCCTGTGTATCTATTGTGTAGGTAATCTTAAATTGAGGTACAATTTCTATTAACATTGTACATCATATGCTGTGTATTTGTCAATTTGTGAATCTGCATAACAGTTCATAGAGTTCACATGCTAGTAAGATGAACATTCTTCTGGTCTGCATCACATTTTTTTCTACTGATAAATATTCTACAAAAATAATACTAGACGAAATTTGGAGATCTGATCGATCTAGAATGAAATTACTAAGTTTTTAGAGGAGCACATAAGATGTCAACAAATGAAAAACGATTTCTGATTATGTTGAAATATTGGGAGGATTCGAATGAAACCGGTTAAACTTACCCAATCGACGCATAATGCGACACGCTGATTTTTCACGTTGTTATTTCATACCTTTCTCCTCCTGCTTTGCGCTTCTTGTGATTGGATATATCTACCTTTACCGGCTCAGTAACCACTGAAGCTAGTTGAATTGATTGTGAAAGATTTATTCAGATTTAGTTTTGATTGCATTATAAAATATCATTTGTCAGTTTCAAATGATTTGCTTACCTTTCACAATTTTAGCCACCACCATATTTGTCTTAGTACAAATAAACTCCTCAACGGCCACAAACAGAGTGTGATCATCTGTGGATGCTGTGATTTTTGTGCACAAATACTTAATTGCCTTAATACATGGTGTGATTCTGTGATTTTTCGGGAAAAAATCTTCTTCAATATCATCACAAATGGATTCAAAATCACAATCGTTCATCATTTCGGCACACTTTTCCTCAAAAAGTCATCTTCTATTGAATCGATTTGCGATTATTTTTTTTTTGATGATATCTTCACTTTAATTGTCCTGTAAACAGAACTACATTAACAAAATATTACAAATGGGAATCAAAAATAACATACAAATACACATTTGTTATTTTATACATGTACTTGTGTATTTTACATTTGATTTCTATTTGTAAATATTTTGTTAAATGTTATTCTGTTTACAGATAATGTTTCGTTAAGAACTGCTTCTTGTTTTTTATTCCGGAATTTCACAGTTTTATATCAGAAAATCAACCGTTTTTTTGAAATATCCGAAATTGTTTTTTTTTTTAAAACTAGAATGCAAATTCACTTTATTTTTTTCGGAGAACCAAAAATGTGGCTCATTGAGTGTCCAAAATTGAACTGGCTTGAATTGCTCATGCACTTGACTATTTATAGCTCTAGGCTTATCAACTACCAGGAAACATCAGTTTTGCATCGTAAATTGCATGGGTAAAAGAATGGTAAAATAACCCATTATTACCAATCAAAATCCAGCAAATGCACCAAATAGAAATCTGTGTGGTGGGAAAATAATTAGCGCAATCAGTGTCTAAAGCGCGTTTTGTAGACACTTGACCAGCGATTTGACACATTTATGTATCTCGTTTGCATGGTTTGTTTATGGTTTTGAAATTGTTTGCGCACACAAAAGAAACCCATTAGAGCTTCAGAAATGGTGTAGAATGAGAATATTTTCGTGTTCACACCATCAACACTCCATTTGCCTATTTGCCACTGCTAGAGCACACACAATATTATCATTGTTATTATGAGTAGAATCAATGTATCTGACGGTATCATTGATGGATATCCAATCTTACTTCGGCAAATCATTGCAACCTGCCTGGTCAATGCTTCAATATTTTCAATGCGTGCGGATTATGTGTGTAATCATTCATGTTTTGTTTCCATGTTGATATTGAAAATCATTTGAGAATTTGATGAAAAGTTCAATTTGAAAAGATGTTCGAACAATAAGCGGTGTGGTCCACACACAAAATGTGTGCAATTTTCCAAATATCAAAACTCACGAATAATTCTATGCCAATTTTGTCTCTTTCCCTCTCGTACATTTTCAACATCAGCAATGTCTCAGCTTAAACTTTCTGCCCAACGTTCATGTTTTCTTTCTCATTTTAATTTCCATCATGTGTCAAATACAGCGTTAAAATGCGTTCCTCTGGAAATGCGTCTACGGCTCTCAAAATGGGGATCCCATCAATTTCATTCAAGTTAATATGATATTTTTGGGCTATGAACATATTATCATATCTATTAAGGTGCTAGCTGTTGTAAACAACGTTTAGATATATATAACCATTGAACAGGCTGCTGCAATGTTTTGCCGAAGTAAAATAGAAACATCAGTGCATTGGTTTTACTCATGATAGCAATGCTATTTTGTGTGCTGGTTACTGTAACGGTGAAGAATACAGTATTATCGGTTGAAACGATTATTGCGAAAATAACATTCTTCATGTATTTTCTACGCCATTTCTGAAGCTTCAATGCGTTTCTATTGTGTGCGTATGAAAGTCCATAAATAGATACTGTCAGTGTGGATTTTCCCGTATTTTTATATTAAATTTTTCAATGAGCACAAATGCAATGTTCTTTCGCGAAATGTATGCAAATTATGTGCACCAAAATGGTACAATTTCATGAAAAAAAATTCATGCAGAAAGCATTTGAAATATAATACTTTCCAATACATTTTACGTACCAATACTGAGAAAAATGTAATTTTTCAAGAATAATGTGTAGTTTAATAAATGTTTTTTTTTCTAATCTCATTAAAGATCGTATATACTATGCGAGTGTGCCGCTTTGGGGCGTATACGCAAAATCGTTTTGGGCAGAGAACAAATCAGTTTCTCTGCAGATTTCAACGTGTCTAAAATATTGGAAATGTTGGACTAATAAGCTTGTGACTCGCGTACGAACATCAAATGTGATTAGCTACCGTAGCATGAGTGCCACCATGTGATCCACACCCATGCATTGTAGGAGTATAAATGGGCGTCTCGAAAAAGACTACAATAGCCTACGCGACAGACCTTTTCACGATCTCCCGTTTTTATCCAATAATCCAATGATTTACATAATCAAATGTTCAACATTCAGATACTTCAAAATATCATTGAATAATACCGAATTCAAATGGAAGATAGCGTTTGTCTATATTATCAATGGTTCAATAAATACGTACCCAAAATCTATACTTCTTAGAGAGTCGTGTGTACCAAAAACTTTGATGACGACGGGATGAATCATAAAATATGCATTATGTCCTATGTCAGCGGAATAAATGTCACCCCAAAAAAAAGTTATAAAATAACATCAAAAAATGTTCACTGAACAAATTTCTAACTTTTATGTGCTTTTGTTCGGCAACAATTTTCAAAAAAAAAAAAACTTCTTTTGTGACATTCCTATAGATTCAGCCAACAATATACAAACGAATGCAGGCAAACCACTATGTATTGGATGCGAATTTGATTAATCCAACGTAGTTATAGTTTGCCCCTTGAGAATAGCAAACCGGAATATCTTTGATGAAGCCACGTTCGTGGCATCGAATCACTGACACTCGAACACCGGATGCTTCAAGAACCGATGGAACAAAAAATTTACTACTCTCGCTGGTGAATTTTAATGCAAATATTTAAAGGAATAAATGGATGTGCATCAAGGAACAAAGACACGTACATCCGCTTTCGAAGAGCTAGTGAGCAAAATGCTCTGTCCCACCGTAACTAAATCAACCTGTCAACCTCTATTCACTGGACTTCATCAATTGACTCAAATTGATGACTTTGAAACTTTTACACAATATACAGTAGCAAAGTGTTCAACAAAGCGAAAAACTCATTCAACAGAGTCCAAATGCTGTAATGAATAATTTTGAAAGTGAATACACCAAGGAAAACACGATTGAAAAAAAAAGAAACGAAAACAAAGAGACAATATCGGTAACACATGTATTGGTACTGTTCATTTTGGCTACGGTCGAAAATCGAAAATTCCAACCATTGAACAGACAATTGATTTTAGTAGATAGAATTGTTAAATGTTCCATTGAATATGGATGATTGAACCGTTTGCCAATGTGGAATTAAATGGACTAATGGTTTTTTGAGCTCTAGCCACCTCTAAAATGGAATATCGTCATCGAGATTCGCACGGCCAAGAGTTCTACAAACTGAGCAGTCGTAAAATCGGAAGCAAATTAAAGGATTCAAGTGGCAGAGTTTTGCTATTTGCCAGTAAAAAGTTTCATACACTGTTTCACTTTGAAAAACTTTCTTTTGTTGTTCGATGTTGAAAGTTTTGGGTATGCACACTGATTGACTAATATTTTATGATTTTTGTTTGTTTTTTTTTTTTAAGTTTCAAAAAATAACATAAAAACAAACTGAGTGCACCGAGTGCATTCAAATCGAGGAAAAGTTTCTCAAGAGACACACTTTTCACAGACATCTTGTGTCGTATGCTTCGAAGGTGTGACTTTTTTGTTCCATAACTCTTATTCTCATGTGTCCGCATTTGACGAGTTAGTACTCAGAACAACAACAAAAAAGTACGAATAAAAGAAGAAGATAAAATTCGAAATACGATGTTATTGTAAGCTCATTGAGTAAACATGCCCAGAGTCAGAGTAGACATTTATGATTTCCAGGGCTCATGTTATCGCTTTAAAAAAATGTTGGGCCACATGTGCACGTCCCATCGATTTTCTTCGTTCGAAGCTGTATAAACAGAATGGCAAATAAGTTTTCAACTGGAAAGAGCATGTTACAAAAAAGAAAAGAAGCTATGATGAAATTCGATAACGGGTTGTCAGTCGACAGTCTCTAGTCGATTTGGCACTTGGAATTGTCACTCAGAGAGTTAGTGAGTAATAGTATCAAAGATTTTATGTACATTTGAAAAGCTCACGGGCCAAAAAGCATTGCGCCGTTACACGTCTGACAATGTTAAAAGCAGAGCTCAGCCCACAGTTTATCCATGATAATTATCGTGGCCGCTTTCAGACTAATTTGGTCATTGCAAAAAAATATGAGAATCGACCATAAAAGGAGGCGAATAAACAACCATTCCATCTACAATTTATTTCATTCGATACTTTTATTGTAATACGTATTATTGCTTTTCATACATTTTGCACGCAAACATCTAAAAATTGTTCCATAAGATTCGTTGAACTTCACCTAGTGAATGTAAATCGATCGACTCTAAAAATTCCCAATCGTAACTAATCTTCGCCGTGAAATTGCTAGCAACGGCATTTTGGGTATCGTCATTTAGTTTATGGAGTTGATGTTCCGTAAACATAATGAACGGAACACATTTGGCGAGCCGAAATGTACGATGCAAAAGACACCAAACGATCGACAGAGAGCCAACCAAAAGTAGCACCAAAACTACAAGACCGAGCGAATAACGAAATTCGCACTAGTTTTTCTAGTCCAAATAAAGAAATAAATGCGAGCGTGCTGCGCTTTTACGAACAGAGCACAAGCATTTGTTCGAGTCTTTTGGGAATAAACATTAAGAAAACATTGAGGATGGATGAAAACAAAATGTACACAAAAAGGAGAGGAGCTAAAACCAAAAAGATGTAGACGAATCCACAATAATAAAAAAAAAGCGAAAAGAGAATAGGCAAAAAACAGCAAACCAAAACGCACACCGAATTTCTCAGCGCAGCATGTTCAAGACACATAGCTATACACACACACACACACACACAGACAATACACACGAAAACGCACAATGGATAAAAGAAGAAACATGTGTACAATAAAAATAAAATTGGTAAATGGAATTTTCGGATCCCTTTGCTATTCGACGTTGATACGTGTCGTATTAATTCTAATAAATGCCGTCGGTTGGGTGTTTGCCAGAGCCAACGATAAACGTTCACAATGTACACAATGTGTTGGCCTTATTGTTACATATGCCTCTCGTTAGAGATCCTCTCATCAGAATGAAGCAAATCATAAAAATGAGCAGACAGCTCAATAAATTTTGATGTATATAAATATGGTGAATATGAAGGGATATTATGCTCAAGATGTTTTTACCGCTCTCGTCAAACGGGACAGTGTTGTTTTTTTTTGTCTCACTCCCTGCTTCCTGCCAAAATTGCATCACACATTTCGATTCAAATGCTAATGCCATACATTCGCTGATAGTTTACGTGTTCGCTTTATTTATTTCAATTTTCTAATTGAAGTTGAAGTCAAAATTAATCCATTTTAAAGTTTTTGAGTTCATTATTTATACCTTAAAACGTTATACATTAACTGAATATGGCATGACCTGATTCGCTAACCGATGCCCAAACATTTGTAACGTTTTCATACAGTACCCGCACAGCACATAAAATATACCGCTGAAATTTATTGATGCCAATCTGATGTTGTAACTGTTTCCGCTTGATGATGGAACAATACAGTGCTAATTAAGATAAGCCGTGTTATGCTTCTCCAAGGTAATCTCTTGCAAACACACACACAAACACACAGGAAACATCGTTTTCCTTTTAAGAGAATACCTGAACAATTCATTAGAATTGATGTTTTAATGGCATCTCATGTTGAATGAGTGAACGCGCAACAAAACCTCATGCCGAACACAGTAAATAGCGCTTCATGTTTGATGATGTCGAAAAGCTCATGTTGATTGAATCATAGAGATCTATTTACATTAAGCTGTATGTATGTGTGAGAATATAAACCAAACGGAATTAAAGCGAAAATACATCGTTTTAAATAAATAAAAGGGAGTTGAGATTGATTTTCGAAATAAATACGCACAAAGTGAACGAAATCAAGAAAAATTAACAACGGAAACCACATTTAGACGAAACAGCACGAAAAGCGTAATTAGATCGATATGTCTTATATTAGTAGCACATCTCAAAAATGTTTGATACATTATGATAAGCTCAGAGCAATCGATATTTACGAGAGACAAAAAATAAACAAATTGAAACAGCAAATATTTCTCAAAAAAAAAACGGAATGATGTTCGTGTGTTGTCTGTGTTTCAAATATCAGAGATTAACAACCACTACCCTGTTAGGAAGGCCTCGAACATTCTTGAAGTGTAACTTGAATCGCAGCTCAACATGTGAAAATTTCCTCCAATTTATAATTGAAGAGCAAAGGAAATGCTATTGAACTGATGCATGTTACCGTTCAAAAAAAAATACAAATAATTGAAGAGATAGAGGAAGTCGTACGAGTGTACTGATTATTCATCCGAGGGTAATTGGATCTTTTCGGACCCCTGGTGAGGCCTTATGATTAACGGATTACTGGAAAAATCCTTTGCAACCTCGTTTTCGAATCCAACAAAAAAAAACCCAAACTAATCGATTGAACATTTATGCATGACGAGTGAATATTATCCAGAACATACACGAATTGCCATTCAGCGTCATTCGGCTAATAGCAGGAGTTATTTCTCTCGGCATACCTGAATTTGGTATGGAATGGTCATACAGCTTATACATAATATATGTACAATAGATACGAACGTATTTATTTAACTGTCTCAAAAAACTGTGTTGAATGAATGTAAACCACTCAATGCGGGTATGCAACATATGATGATACATGTAAACAAATTCAGTCCAATTTCGTGATAGACAGCGCCACTGATCATACAAAAATATTAGCGGAAAAAATATGAACTGACAGGCAGTAATGCCAGTTGCTTTGTTTCATTTATTTCATCCGCCAGAGCCGTACGCAACGTAATCTGACAGTTTAGCCGTGTGTATACTCTCATTGAAACCACTATACGCCATAGAGATGCTAAATGTTCGACATTTGAAAACCATGGAAATTTTGCATCCCCGTATCCCAAGAGCGTTGAGGATTCAACTCATTGATAAGCGTTTTTTTTAAAAACAAACACATAATTTATTTACACTGTAATTCACGTACTTAAACTAATTTAAGCGGTTTACCGCGTTCTTTTTATTTAAATTTGAGTTTTGGTGAGAATATAAAAGGTTTCATTTTGAAACCATCCTTGCATAAAATTGTGTTACATGTTAACACACATGACAAGTTGAAAACATAGAGTTAATCTATAGAAAAGAAAATATATTTGGAGAAGCGCACAAGCAACATTAAATTGATAGAAATGTAAAGAGAACATAGTTTAATGAAATAAAACTACAACAAGAAAGACAGCTATCTGAAAGCTCTGCCTCATACTCTGAGGTATGAATTGACCGCATGAGATTTGATCAGCAATAGTACTAGACTGTTTATTGTGATTATTATTTATTGTTAACGAAAGTATTCCTCGAGAATAAAGCAAAAAAAAAACAATGAATTTACGAATCAAAACCTAAATCATTTCGATTTGTGGTAATAACAATTCAATCTGTAATGCTGTGCACGTAAAACGGAGCCAATAAAAACCGACCGAGACAATTTCGTGAGAAATCATACATTTGTTTTTTTTTTGCCATTTACCATCAGGTCGAATAAATGGACGCCACCGCTTCCATTCCTAGGAAACGCCACTTGGAAGTTCATATAGAAAATAAAAGGGAGATTAGAAATGTGAAAAAAACCAAACTTCTATATCATGAACAAAGAATCCAACAAAAGTGATATAAATTTAAAATACCGTTAGATTAAGCGCTTTTCGCATTGGAAACATGTTTCACCAAATCACTTGGTTGAGTATTGGAGTTTTGAGTTGGTATTTTTTTTTCTTCTTAGCAATTCGGGTAAAAATATGAGCAAATAAACGGCCAACCAACCTCAAGCAATGTTTTTTTTTATTGCTGTTTGATTTTCACGGTCACATCTGGCGATGGCGAGTCTTCTTTTCCCTTGGGTTCTCGTCGTCTGTTTTGTGTGCTAGTTTCTATGTGTGTATCAATGATTTGCCATTTATCGCATAATTTGTGCCTGTGAACAAACGTACCGGTTGGAATGTTGTTTTGAAATTGACATTAAATTAGATAGAGCCGTGGAACAAATTGTTATAAAAGAGAGAGAGAGAGAGAAATGCATCAGCAATTGAGATTGGTGGCTGATGTTTCGCCGATGGCACACGTTATGGAAATGAGTTGAAACAATGCATCAAACTGACAATGGTGTAAGCTCAACTGACAATGGAAACTAACAAGCGAGCAAATGGCCCCCGCATTTACATTTATGTGTAAATCCAGTTGGCAAACAACCGTATCAAATAACAAATCAACTGCTAAATGATATGCAACACGAAGAGAGTCAGTCACAAGTTGTTGCAAAGCACATTGGATCGCGAACATTGAATGAAAAATAATGCGATGTCGCTTATCGCATTTATGGTATCGGGTCAGTAATTTATTCCGTTTTCATTTTTTATGATTCATATAAATTTCGGTACCAATTCATTGGAATATATTTTTGGTACTGTGAAAATGTCCGAAACATTAGAATGGTTTGTACGGTTACACGATGCGATACACAATTGCTCTTCATATCATATCGCCCTGGTAAGCAGCTCATGTTTACGATTTACGATTATATTTATTTTCTGCTTTTTGCTTACGTGCTTCGATTCACTTCACTATCAGTGTGTGTGTGTGTGTGTGAGTCATCCGGTGGAGTTACTGAATTTTATGTTTCGTTTGCATTGTTCCGACATAAAATAAGGAATTTTACGAGTGGAAAATTTGTTTCCTGCACGAAAAAAAAACCGACACGGATGAGAAAATTCGGCAAAAAAGGGAATTAGTATCGGAAATTTATTTAAATGAATTTGGGGCATCTCAATTACTTGCTGCGACGCACCTCAATCGATTTTCCCCCACAATTTCAGCTAAATACACCTTCTCAATACATAACACACACACACACACAAAACCATTCATTATCTACGGGCACTACCACAGTTTCCATAGAAATGAAATATACGCAGCCGAACAGACTGAACATAGAATTTGTGCTTCTCAAAAATTTGATATACATACCATATTGATGTGGTTCAACAGCTTTTTTCATTGATCCGTAAAATACTTCAATTGAAAACTATCATGCCCAAAATTATAAATATAGTATTTGTTTACTGTTTGCGTGGATTCTACATGGGTGATGAAATACCTTGGTGAATGTGAATTTAAAAATGAAAAAAAAAATATCAGGACACAAAATCAATATGGATGAATGTTAACAAATGGATAATTTGTACGTCAGTCAAAGTATATTAATGTGATTTTTTGATTGTCACATTTTCTCATACATACCAAAATCTGTTTTATCGGCTCTTTCAATAAATAATTTCAGCCGCTCTTTTTCCATGGACTTCATTAATTATTAGGCTTTAGTATTGATTTTATTTTTTGTATTCCTTTATTGTTATGTAAGGTTTTGAATAGCAAACATATCGGTCGTTATCTGTCAGTCCAAGTCAATGGAAAAATCCAAGTCGAAAGAATACATTACTGGTCTATCAATGCAGTTCATGAACAAAAGCCACAGAAAACAATTTCATTCATTTATTTCCCTTCCAGAAAAAAAAAACAATATAGACAAAAAACCCCAAACAGTCGATAGCCAGACTAGTCTCAGTTTATCTCACTTGCTTTTCGTCATCTTTCGCAACAAATACATCTCGAAGCGTGCGTTAAATATGGCTAAGCGATGTGTACATAAACTGATCGATATATACTTTGAACATCAGCAACAGCAGCTTTTATTTCACCAATTCGCTTGAGTCGGGTTATGGGCCATAAAATGCCAACAAATTTATCAATGGCCAAAGGGAATTCAATATACACGGACACACATCCACAGCACTATATCAATCGAATATGTGTTTGCAATAATAATAAAGAGGAATTTACGTCAATAATTGTACGATTGTATATCGAACAACTCACACACACACACACACACACACACACACACACACACAAACAAACACAATCATATTACATACACACACACACACACACACACACACACGCGCGCGCGCTCTCTGTTGTTACCCGTCCGTTGCCGATCCATACGACAATATTGAAATTGCTTATTTGTTCTTTCATAAATTGATCGAATTGGCAACTTGTCGAATGTTGTGTATGCTGTTGCTTGTTGCGTTTCGCATGTCAATAAAAGCATTTGTTTTGGCGCGCCATATACTTATCTATCTCGTGTCTCCCGTCTCTTGTCACCCCCACTCACACTCACACTTACACTCACTCTCTCTTTCTCGCTTTCTCTAGATCTGCATATGTGTTTTCAACAAATTGAATATTTTTCGCATGTACAGCATATTCATGAGTTCCACACTGAACTCAAGTGAATTTGAGTGACCAGTTGAATGTCATTTTCAACTTTCAATCACCATTAATATAAATGGTACAAAGTTTTTACAAGTTTGTTTATAATCAATGGTAATTGGATAACAACAATGCCAGAAACATGCAATTGTATTGCGGTTCAGAACAATTTCCGGAGACAAAGCCACTTAAATGCAATACAATCCCAATGGACAAGCACACACACACACACACACACACACACACACACACACACACGCAAATTGTTTTACCATTTGGATTTACATGAGATTTTCCAGTAATATAATAATTTTACTTTGTGCTCTTGCTCGAGCCAAAATTTACCAAGGCGTTTGAGCAAATTTGCTTTTGATTTGATTGCATATTGATTGAGATAGAGAAGAGTGAAATATGTATATTTTGTACAGTACAGTCTCTGTATTTAATATTACATCACCCTCACATGGCCTTCGGGGAACATTTCTGTTTCTACATGTCTTTCATTGGCATTTCAGAGACTACACATACTCCATAAATGAGCCGAAAGCGTTCAGTTCAACTTCACTTGGTTTTCTATCTCGGTATTCATTTTCTTATGAATCCATAACTGCTATGCGACTGTTTCAAATTGCATAGAACTGATTATTTTCGCGGGGGGCTGTTTTAGTTGAATATTTGTAACGTTATCAAGCATTCATAGAATTTCAATCTGGTTAGCAATTAATAATGTCGACGTAGAGAAAAATCATATTTTATTTCGTGCATGACTACTTATCCAGTCCGTATCTCTCTTCTACACGGCGCGCCGCGGGTATAGCAATCACATGTTTTACATTCGTGAAAAGTAAATAGCTAAATCAGAGTTCCGGGAATACCATTGAAATAGTTTGATCGCAACATAATATTATTATAATAACAATATTATTCGGCAACATGCTATTAATCAAAGCTTTGGTCCGTCACTTATAACACCATAGCATATAAATATTTCAACAGCAACAAAATTGTACACAGCGCGAACATTCTAAACGCGTGTCGCATACACGTGGAAAAATTTGCCATAATAAATGCATTTGATGGAAGTTAACACCTGTTTTTGGTACCAGTTGCATGTCAGACAATCAATTTTCAAATGATTAATAATGTATGGGCAAAATATGTGTTGGCGATATTTTGAGATTGTAATCACAATCAGAAGCTTGCACACAATTTTCTATCAGTAGACATGAAACGAAAATATTCGAAAAGCTAGTAACGAAAGCCTAGGGTAGGAGAAGTGAGAGAGAGAGAGAGAGAGAGAAAGAGAGGGACGACGGAAAAAAAGTGGAATTCATCGATTCATTCATTCATTCAAGCAACCAATTCATATGAAAAGTGGCACAAATCATGAAGTGTTTTTGCTATTTTGTGTGACTTTGGTTGCGATTTCTTTTCCCATACCACCTGTTCGATCGACATGTGTACCATCATTGGAAAATTGTCGCAATCGGTAATTTGTATGTACGAAAGATGTTCGAGGTTTGATTTTCATATGCTATGGACGAGCATAGTATGAACACAGAATATAAATGGATTTTTCTGTTTTATTTCAAAATGGCTGGAGTCAATGTGCGAGTGTGTATGGCACAGCAATAAGTAATTTACTGTCGTGTACGCCATTGTTGAATGATGACATTTACATTTTTCATGGAAAATAAAACATGTGCATAATTTTTTATGTTCGTGCCCGTTGTGTTCAGCTCACTCCAGTACGTAGTACAACGTACAAAAACATTGTCATACACACACACACACTCTTCTACGCAATCATATAAAATAACACATTTAATGTCACATGGAGCATCGGCTCGACAGTGCTGAGCACGTGTGAGGAAGTGTGAGCTTTTATTTTTCATTGACATTGTCATATCATCAGAGGAGCAAACTTTTGTCTGCCACCGATGGCTGAAGCAAAGCCATGAGCATATGGTATTCAACGAACGGCGTTCATGCGACAATTGAAAGGTAAAAGATGCATAAAGTACGATGGATATAAACATTTGATTTGTGACTGTGCTCAAGTTTAAACACGCTAAAAAAAAAAAAACAAGAAAAGACAAATGCGTAATGCCTAAACACACGAAAGTTGCTGAAAAGAGATTTTCAAAACGCATGTCCTCGCACACACACAAAAAAAAAACAAAATTGCGCAGAGATCCGGGAATGGCTGACAAAAGCTAACGGAAATGGCAAACGCATTTCATGAAAAAAACACACATAAACACATCGCACGCAAATAAAAATGGGTAAAATCTAACGAGCTACGACAAAGTCATACTCACAGTCACGCAACTTCAAATTTATGAATGCGTCATGATTTTATTTATGAATTTATGCCGATTGTTTTGGAAAATAATAAAAACAACAACCAAAAAACCACTTAAATTAGATTTAGATAATGACCGGAATATTTTACCAATTTATTTACCAAGCCCAACCGTACCATTCCAAACCAACACAAATCTTTCGCACGTTAAAATACATTTATGATCGCATATATTTGCGAACAAATTACGCTTAATTATAATTCATTAATTAAAATATTCTCACGTTATGGAAAACAGTTTCACTATCCAAATAAATAAACACAAAAACACCTGCACACCCAACGATAAATCGGCCGAGACCGACAAACGTCATGCCGCATTCAATATACTCATTCATCATAGCATTGACATAACTTTATTGTTGATACTATCAATTTATGGAAGAGCCGTTTGTTGTGTGTTGTGTGTCAAAAATGTTGAGTGCGAGAGATGAACCCATTAGCATTATCAACTGAAAACATATGCCAAAAAATTGATTTATTGTAAATTTTTGCATTTGAAACCATTGATAATAATGAACTGGTTAAAAGGCAATTGTTCACACTTTGAGCTCTAAAATGCTCGGCTCTTTTGGAATTCTTTCATCATTTTGACCTTTCATTTTTTGTTGTTGGTTTCCGAGCCTATTTCTGAAAAAGCTTTTCGAATAACCTTTTATGTGAAGAGGTTGTTTTGATCTTTTTTTTTCTCCTCTATCGTTGATCAAAAAAATGTGATTGAGATTTCAATTTTTGTTCCATACCAAAAAAAAAAAAAAATGCCGAGACTTGGTCTTTGTACTTTCCATATTGATGAATATGGTGATCAAAGGTCAAATGTTGCACTCGGGGACTGGCCTCAAGTCACAAAGGAAAATGTTTTAATCCACAAAATTCACTAAAAGTATCTGATTTAATATGCATTGCGGTGTGAACTATATTAAAGTAAGCGATAAGTGAGAGAGTGAGAGAAATATAGCTGCAGCTGTAAAAAGCCACCAGTTCATTAAGTATTTATATGTTAAGGCAAATGGTTTCGTTCACGTGATTTATAAATGCAAACACACTACATCGTGTACAATATATCTGCACACCAGCACACCTGCCCAAACACACAGAGAGGGCGCAGAGAAGGATATTGGTGTAGTCAATGCACCACAGCGCTAAGATCTTTATAGCTATAGCTAAACACTCCATGCTGTTCAAACGCGTTTGTACATTAATAATTAGTTTGCGTACATTTGAACATTTAAAAGTGTGATGCTTTTAGTGAAATGCATATAAAGTGCACTGCGTGCACTAGATTTTTCTAAAAGAAATATTCAAAGCATTCATTCTCAAAGTTTTAAATGGTGATGAATCACTGATTATCGTAAAAGGATTCAACCAAACTACCTACGACAAAAGTCTCTTTCATTCGATGTACATGAGTGAAAATGACTCTATAAAATGTATCAATAACTATCAATCAACGATAGAATCGATTAAAGAATGGAATTCCGTGTGGAAGTTACAAAAATATTATGCATTATGATAATTTATTGCGATTTTTGCTGTTGCAAATGTGAAATAATTTCTTTTACAATCACAATTAATTCGAATTAGGTAAAAGTAAGCATTGACATTGGAAATGTTTGTTTTTTGATTGGATGTTTTTTTTTATCAGATTGAAAAATGAACTATTGAACTACGTCTGAAATTTTTCATTTAGTTTTTGCCACATTGAAACTAGAATTAAAAGCTTTAATTAATTGAAATGATAAACAAAATAGAAATGGCACAGAGAGCATCTATGAATGGTAACGATACAAACATTAATTAATTTTCATAATTTACTAGTTATTGATTTCGATTGTTTACTACTAACTTGATATTAATTGCTCAGCATGTTCTGCTGCGCAGTGGCACATTTGTGGAATATAATATATGATTAGTGTGCTATTAATAGATACGTAATAGATTGGAGTGATTTCCCACGCTGGTTGCACTCCGTAAATGAAATCTTGCATACGCTTTGTGTAAAACTGCGTAACAATTACCTACATATTATGCATACGCTGTGCTATTTATTCCGTGCATTGGAGGCTCAGAGGCATAATCACCAGCAAATGTTTGCAATGCATCGTACATCATACTTAATATTCAATGCCAATTTATGCCATGATGTCATTAATACATCGCATTAACTCGCTGGAAAGCATCATATAGAGTGGATAAAATAGATTATCGTTTGAATTTTAACCATGGAAATCACATGGAAATTCTCTGAAATATGAAAATCGTTGCAACACATAAATGTACATACATTAAGTGAAATACAATTCATATTGCAGTCTTGTTAGATCGGATTTGAAATGTCACCACTTCGGTTGCAAATTATGTGACAAATGATGACATATGTTCGAGTTTCTCGATAACGGAATCACTAATGAGGTTGAATCACATCTGGTCTGGAATTGAATTGCATTTAATAATATGCCATGGATTAGTAGTTGTGGAATTTCCAAACATTCAAGCTAAAAATAAATCAACCTCATTAATTTAACGGAATGTGTGACCATTTTACCGTTTGCAGTATCAAATATAATAGCGAACATTTGGTTTTTATTTGGTGGTAAAAGTACCGGTATCAAAATTCAATGGTGAAATCATAATTTCTCAAGTAGATAGTCATCAGGGTAGGTGAGCGAATTTTTTTTCGGGAGTAATGAAAAAATTCTGAATTATAATTGGAACCGCCGGACCCCACCTGAGAACATGTACGTGAAGTACCGGTATTGAAACCAGCAAAATTCTTCTCAAATTTTAGTGATGTCCTTTGGTATTCGCATTCACAGAAATTTGCTGTATAATAGCTGTAGTTTCTATAGGATTTTCTATTCATTTAAATTATTACGCATGTTGTATGTTCACGCTTGCTATGTGTGACTCCGTCAGGTGGTGGTAGCGGTTCGCCACAACCACCATTATTTGTTTACTGAACTTAATTAAAACATTTTATCAATTTAGTACACATTACAGTCCATATAATGCAATTGGAAATGGAAATACCGATTTTTTTTTTTTAAGCCGAAAATTCATTTGTTCAAATAAAACATTTTGGTAATTTTTCCATTTACCTCATTTGACCAATTACGATAACGCTTATCGCATGAAATAAATTAAATAATTAAAAAACAAATAATTCTTTGCGTGTGTGCTGCAAATGAAAAAAAAAACTTTTCTGGAACGGTTGATAATTAATTTCAATTTAAAATTTATATAAAGTTGAATAACGGTCATGGACTTTCGCTATGGGTCTAGGTCTCTATTTATAGCATACGCAATTAAAAATATTGAGTTTATCAATATCACCTCAAAAGATTTCAACAAAATGTTTGAAAGAAACTAGCAAAAGAGTACTCCTTTCACTTATGTATTTAGGTCGTATTATAAAAAAATTAGACGCGATATATCTAAAACTGAACTTCACCATAAAAGTTGGATAAGAATCAAATATTGAAAAAAAAACAACAACAACAGAAAAAACACTTATTTAAATGGAAAATGTTAATTCACCATAAAAGTATCCTTGCAATGAGTATTAAATAAATGGTTGATATAAGTACGAATGGCTTTTCGTTTTTTTTTCTCTCTCTTTTTCGTTCGTATCATTCTCATTCGATTCTTCTGGCGGTATTGATCTTTATTCGTTTGTATCACATAATTTCCAAGAAAATGATCTGACTTGCTGTTTTGTTGGTTAAGTTAATCGAAATTTCAATGGCAAATGGCAAATGTGCATGTAAATGTTTCGTATTTTTGTTGCAATTGAAAAAAAAAGAAGAAACAAACCCCCCATTCAAAAAGAAGGCACCATTAAACTAAGAGAATATTAAGCATAAGCTTGAGCAATATGCATTTTCTTTGTGTTTATCCATATGGTATTTGCCATTTGGTAGAAATGAAACTTATATCGTTAGCAAGCTAACGAAGCATTAAGCAATATTGTTGAAAATGCCAGTCAACAGATAGAACAATGCGCAACAAAACTATACAAAATTATTTCGAATCGGTTTATAGTCATAGTTTCATAGTTCGTTTTGTTTATCACATTCCATTAATTGTAAAATCAAATCGATTTTCTGCACGCAAATCGAATTTCCACATTCTCATCGCAAGCAATCTACTTACTCTTATCTCTATGATTCAATTTACACGAAACACAGGCAAATTCCGTTGCACAAAAAAAAACAACAACAAAACGAAAGAAACGAACCAAGAAAAAAAAATCATGACAATCGCTGAATAAACCTGTATAGATAAATCTAATTGCTGTTTCGTATTAAGAACCATGCAATTATCGCATTTAATCGTTGACCGAGACGAGAACCAACACCGGAACAAGAAAAAAAACACACATAATCACGCCATCTGTATCATTTTCTCAATAAACTGTTAATGGCAAACTAATAAACTAAAGTACATTAAGTGAAACCAGGACCATATTAGGGTGTCATTAGTCGGCTCAGTTGTGTGCCGAACGCATAGAACGTACTGTTAGTGTATACAGTGGTGTATTTCCTTCTGACACTGTGCATTTACCAGACGCTCAAGTAAATTCTCTTCATTTCACTTTTACATTTTGCTCTTGCTTTCCGGTTCGATATACGGATACATATATAAATGAGAATAAGTACGGATATACGGATACAGTAAAAAGGTTTTCTTTATTACGATACCAAACGATTTTAGCCCAATCGTTTAAAATGAATTTGCACAGATAGAGCTCGAGTTGTTTTTTTTTTTTGGGGTACCGAGTAACCGGGTAAAATGGAAATATGTTGGGTGAGCCCAGTTTAATGTTTCATCATAGCCGCACCATTGAGAATGGTATTAAAACAATATAGACATTTTAATGGATGTGCTAAACATAGCGTTGTAAACACACATTCAAAATGAATGAGATTTTACCCAATTCGAGCACTTTTATTTGAGTATCGTCAAACTATAGCGTGACAAGTGGTTTTTAATTGTATCGCAACACACCACACCAGACGAATCACCAAAAATAAAAACAACAACAAAAATAAACCGGCGATGATTTGTGTGCTCTGTCCAATATTAATGTTCACATGTTTAATGTGCATATCAAATATTTCATTTTGTTATCCATTGCCCATCATTTGTGTAATAAATGGAAAACATTGAAATGCATAAATTCATTCACTACCCGAGCCAAAATGTGTGTGTGTTTGTGTGTGACCCGGAATTTGAAAAAGTCATAAAGAGTCGAAAATCTGCAAAATAAATTAGACTGAACACCAACTTTAAACATTGCATAAAATTAATTCGTTAGCATTTTTGTTGTCAAATAAATCATTGATGGATTTATGTTACAGTCGTGGTACTCAGCTGTCACCAGCAGACAGCATTAGTGAATTTTTTGCCACGAAATGTTTACGGCATGCAGCTGTGTTTTTAGCCAAAGGGATTTTGCTGCGGTTAATGAATAGATTTATTATTCGCGATGATAGATTTATTACAGCTGCTTAAACAAAACAAAACAAAAAAACAAATATTCATTTGACAGTATAAAATTGCAAAAATGTCACCAATTAAGATGAATGTGGTTAGTGTATAACCAAAAAGTATGGCAATAAAAAATGAATTGGAATGAATGACAGATGAAAACGTGATGATTTAATAAAAGTTATTTCAACGTTGTATTCGAATCCAATCCCATTAAGTTTGATGAAGCACTTCAATTCGTTTTATCGTAATGAATGACGATTTTAAAACGCGATTAAATCCAACACCAATCTATTAATCGCTCGAGTCCTTGTACAATTTTGATTGGTTTTCTGTTCTTGTAATTCATTCGACTTATCCGGTATTAAATGTGGTGCGAGTTCAATATTCTTCTGCATTAATTCGGAATTAGAGTGCAATTAAGTTTTTGCTTACTCCGTTTTCATCAGTGTACGGTTTACCATCATTACCATCATCACACGAATAAATGAACATCGAACTGTATGAAATAACAACAATAAGCGCTGATTAATTGATCTATTCAATCGATGCATTCAAAGCTAATCGTTATTTACTCATTAGCTAAATTTTAATTTACTCATAGCATTTTTGTGCTGTGAAGCATTTAATATTCGAACATTCGATTGATTATGTTGGCTGCCATAGACATCAACCAGAGCATTGAATGAAATCATTTTGGCGCTTTTCACTGGATCAATATTATTGAAGCCAGAAATCTGCCTTTCGACGATAATTCGAAATATATTCGATTGGACGATAACATCGAATTCATTAGTTTGAATCGCCGCTCGAAAATCGATATTGGTTGAAATTGTACGGTGTTCAGTTTGGATGTTGTAGGAAATACAAAACAACACCCATCCGTGGCTCGTCTATTGTGCACATAAGCATGATTATATCAATTTTATCCAATGCTTTCCAATGTCATGCGATCCCAATTGCGAGAGTGAGCAATAAGCATGCGATACCGAACTAAACACAAACCAAACCAAAACGAGTCGAAAGCGAATTATGTGACGAGTAAATGCTATTTTGTGTCGTGCAAACGAAAACAATCAATAGAATTGATTCGCACTTTCGAATTGGATCCTAAATATATATATTTTTTTTTTGCTAAGCCGCAGTTAAATTGTAAAGTTTTCGAGCTGGTGGGTGAAAACCATTCGTACGTATTTAATTGCATTATTAGGTGGATATATATTGAGGCGATGCATTTAAGCGCAAATTTATTTCGATGCTCAGCTCCTACCATTCTATATGTATCTAGATAAACTGGGTATGCTATCTGGGTGGTGGAGAGTTCGATTCAATTGTTTCCGTCATTTTGAACCGGAATTCCAATGGTTTCCTTGAATTAATTGAATTTCAAAAGTCGGACAAAATAATTTCTGGCATGTTTTGCAACATTTGCCGCATTGTGTTGCGTTGCGATACGATTTGCGTCAACGAAATTAATTCAGATCCAATCAAATTTGCTATTTTCATTGGCATTTTCTTGCATTTAGGTGTGTTTTTTGTGTGTGTGTGTGTTCATTTTCTTCTCTAGTTTTTTGTCCTTCATTCTATCATTTATTTCTTTTTTTTTCTTTCATTGCAGATAAGTTTCGTAAAATCAATCACCGTGCCGTGGAGAATTTAGCATAGACGACGGCTAAACGATGCCGTCAGTAAATTACGCCGCTCTTGGCGTGCTGTATGCACTCCTTGGGTTTATCGGTACAAGCGATAATTTAATTGGTCGAATGGTGATGGCAGAACCACCGCAGCAAACATGTCCATCAGTTAGCGAAATAGCGCCGTGTGCATGCAGTGTGAAAAAAAATGGACTGGATATATTGTGCGAAACCACCGACATCAGTCACATCAATCAGGCAATGACAAAGCTAAAAACGAAAAATCCGATCATATTTTATTTAAAATTGCGCCACAACAATCTACCCAAGTTGCAAGGTTTCGTATTTCTCGCCCTCGATATTCGACATTTAACCATACACAATAGCAGTTTGGCTGTAATTGAGGAGACCGCACTCAGTTCATTAGGTAAATTTACTATATTGATAGTTTATTCACATTTCAAACCAAATTTGTTTTTCGTTTCGTTTCGTTTGTGGACCATTTTCCAGTGAAAACGGTTCAAATATTTCAACAACTCACCGCACTCCGTACACACGCAACACGATTTCACTTGAACATAGGCAAATAGTTGAGTCTATTTGGATGCGTAGCATTCTCATCCTCATTGCTGAAAATTCATCAGTATGTGCGTGTGCGTGTGTGTGTGTGTGTGTGTATGTGTATGTGCGAAGGTGTGTTTGTTCGTTCAGCTTGATTGTCCAAAATACCAAAGAAAACCGAGCCAATTGAGTGCATACCGCCTTAATGTGGGTCATGCGGAAATCGTGATTTGCTCCTTTGTGATGACTAGTGTTGAATAGGGGTTTCAGTTTCATTTCAGCTAAACAACTGTGATATGTAGTCCATTCATGAGAATTCCATTTGAATTCATGTGCTGTGCGTTTGACGTTTGCCTCGTTTCGACGATATTATTTTCACATTTTGGTACCTTTCATCCTTGTGATATCACAATAGTGACAGCATTACAAGATTTTAGGTATTGTTGAAACACAGGCGCACTACCGTCATCATAGAGCCAGCCATCCAACATGTAAAAGGAACACAAAAGCAATGTTAAATATGCACGAAGGCTGCGATAGAAATAGGTACTGTGTAAAAAAGAGAGGAAAAGTGAGAGGGAAATGGATGAGTAAAATAGGAAAATTCCCTATTCCGTTTGTATAACTGTTATGTTTTTTTTTCTAAATAGCTTTCCTTTTGACTACTTCTCAAGTGTGTGCGGACTCGTCGTTTGTCCTGTTTAAATGATTTTGATAGCCATACATTTAAACCACTACTACCACCATTGCCTTTAATGCTCATACTCTGCTCTCATTATAATGATGCTTCTGATTCAGTGTCAGATAGCACTAACGAAATAGCTCACACAGTGTCAGTACACGATAAAAAACCAACAATATGTAACGCATGAAAGTGAAAAAAACGTGGTACGGCCTTTTTTGGTTTATATTGTAGACAATGTTGAGCTTTTGCAATCGTCGCTTTTGTCACAATAAATAAACGAAAGAAAAACAACAACTTTAAATAGGATGTAGTATAGAGTTGTTTTCGAGCATTTATTACCACAACGTTTAGCCTTTTTACTCATAGCACAAATGGTATTTCGATTTAAATTTTTTTTTTTATATCTCGAATGATTCTGACAACAACAATAAAAAAAAGTTTAGTGAGCAAACAATTGGAAACCGGAACCAAAAAGTGAACCATTGAACTTTTTGTCATTGAACAAGTTTCAGATAACACATTCAACTGAAATGTCATGCTCACTGAGAATGTGAAGTGGAGGCGTAACAATAGCGAAAAAACCGATTTCTACGTGTAAAAACAACAACAATAACACTAGGTTTACTGCAAAAATACCATTAAATTAGTTGATTTTCTCATTCCACAAGGGGGATTTCTCTCTATAGAGCGGATATGTCTAAACGTAGCATATTACCGAAATGAATGCCATTAGTGAAAATTCGAGCATTTTCATATGTCACCAAATAAAGTGAGCTTGTGGAAATGCCGGAAGGTGGCTTTTTTCAGCCTTTATAATTCATTTGTAATGAGTCACTTGCTATTTTTTTGTTCTACTTCAATGGCTGACTCCGGACATCACACACACACACACGATGCTACTCTCCGCCACCTTCATCTGGTTATTCGATTGTAACTTAGGCTTTTGCTATGCATTTTTGATGATTTCTATACAACACTGCATACTCGTTGATACAAAAAAAGAAAAAACACCAAGGAATTTCATTTGCTCTAACGTAATTTACCTTGATAATTAATTTTGTATCCTCAAGTGAATTGTGACATAGCGACAGGTAACGTAATTTTTCGGCAACTGCTAGAGAGAGAGAGAGAGAGAGAGAGAGAAAAGGAGAGAGACATAGCAATGCTCTGGGTCTTTTTCTCTATGCACTTTGCATTTTATTCGTCATCATCATCATTGGTTAAGTTTATTCTGAAACTGAAATTAAAAAAAAACATATATGAACGAAAATTTGATTGTAATTTTGCGAGAAGAAAAACAAGTGTATACTTTCACATCGCAATTCGAGCGAGATTGAGTTTTACGACCAACTGGTAAAAAATGCGTACCGTTTCGCCCCAATCTTTTCAAATGTATGCCCATTTATATCATCTCCGGCTGTCTTCGAATAAATCAAAATCGCTTCTCTCTTTCACTCTCACACACACACCCCAAAAAGTAAAATATAACAATGAAAATAAACTCAAATATTGTTGTTTTTCATTTTAAGGGCAAAAGTTTTACCTACAAATCGGCTTCATTGTTCATATACTCTACCATTCGCCGCGATTTTATTTGGTTTTACGTTCATAGCAACAAACCGTTGTTTTTTGCAATCTTTTTTTCTTGCACGTGTGTGTGTGTGTGTCATTGTTATTCGTATCCAGTGTATGTTCAAATGTTCATTCGGTTTATTTTCACCTTGTTGCGCTTGGTATTCAGAGATTTTACCGAATGCCACTTCTCATTAAATCAACACACATTGCGCGATGTGTGTGTGTGTAAGTGTGTGTCGTAAATTCTGTCATTTGAGTCACATACACTTCTTATTTGTTTTTGCATAGCTCAACGGAGAGAGAGAGAGAGAGAGAGAATGATAGAGATAGAATACTTTCTAAAACAAGACATTGTCGTGTTTCTGATAATCACAAGCCCAACGAAAAACTTTTATTCCTATTCTTTGTTGTTGTTGTTGTTGTTGGTTGATTTGTTGTAGGGTTATTCTGTTGAGCGCGTTGAAAAAGTCCGCTGAACACGAACAAGAGATTCTTGGGGCAATCACGAACCGAAAAACTTTTCACCTTATCGCTGTACTAACTGTTTGCATACATTGAGTTGATCTTTGGTTAGTCATTTCTTATATGTCGAGCCAGCAGTTTTTGCATTCTTTTTTGTGTGTGTTTTGTTTGTTATGGTTGTGTCATTCTCTTTTAGTATATTCCTTATATTATTCCGTACATATGTACTGGTTGTTGTTGCTGTCTTTTTTTTTCTTCTTCTTTAAAACATTCGATTTTCCGCATCGACCTTGTCAATTAGGGACTGGCTTGTGAAAATGTGCACAGTTCTTGCAAAATGGGAAATGTTCACCTGAGTGAAACTGAGCGTGCAAAGGAAAATTGACTTCGTTCGGGGTGTAATTTTAACAACACAACTAATCGTGGTCATCTTCTTCGTTCACTCTCCTCAAATGTTTCGCCTTCTTTTTTTTTGCTTCTTTCATTTCACAATAATGGTATTCGAACGGTGACTGTTTTTGATGGTAATTTTTTTTTTTTTGTTGGTCATGACTCATGAGTGAACGCACCTTAATTTTCTCATATTTTTCCATGTTCACTTCAAATCATATAAAAAAACATAAAAAAATTCAAATTGCAAAAAGGCCAAGTGCTACAAAAAACAGAAATGTCGCGCTAAAAGGCAAATATATTCAGAAGAAAAAAACGGAGAAGTATATGGGGCAGAAGGCAGAGCCCCCGTGTGAATGAATGGTTTGCATTTTGTTTATAAGTGTCGGTGGCCAGTTTCAATGAGGAATAAAAAAAAAACAAAAATCGAAAACGTTCATAAAGTTTTAATGGAAAAATGAAAATGAAACAAACATTGAATGTCTGATGTTGTTTTACGTTAAATTGTTATGACTTGAGCACAACACATCGGTTTTACAGGCAGTGAGTGACACTTGGTAAACGACACACACACACACACACGAACACTTAAGAAGCAATGAACTGGGCGGGTTGTGACAATGAATAGAGAAAATATGATTGCTTTCCCAACAAAATTATAATTCTAATTATTTGTTGGCGTGTAGACATTTTATTCGTTTTCATTTAACTGTAGATAATTGATATGTCTCGCTTGAATGTTTTTATTATAGATGTTTTCTGGGATTAACTTGAATTTTCGGTAACGACAACGTTTCGATAATAATAAGTTAATTCACTGACGTTGCAATGAATAAATTGAAAAAAAAAAACGAAATCAGAACATAATATGCATATGTGGATTTCTATACATGGAAAATAGATTTATTTTGACATATTGACATTGACAATAACTGACATAGATAGAACATGCATTTTTTCCCTCTGCTTGCTAATAAAGTAATTTGCGATTGCTTGTGACATTGATTAAATCCATCTATCTTATGTTTATTGCAGGAAAAGAGCTTACTCAACTGGATGTGTCACAGAATCAATTGCAGAATGTACCATCGAATGCAATCAAGAATCTACATCATTTGTTGATATTGAACTTGAATCACAATCGCATTTCACAAATTCACAATCGTGCATTTGAAGGATTGGACACATTGGAAATATTGACACTGTATGAGAATAAAATCAATGTCATCGAATCTGAAGCGTTCCGAGGTTTGGAAAAGTGAGTGTCGAATCACAAATCGAGAATTTGGAAACGTGTAAAATAATTGATTAGCACATGTTCAAATTGGCCGTCCAGTTCAAATGACATGATTTTGATTTGTTTGTGCCTGGTTATGAATGAAACCGGGAGAGAAATTGGGATCGTAGGCTGTAAAATGCACAGATTAACTTTTCATGTTGATTGTTTATTGAATAATTGCTAATTCAGCTACTGTTTGGATATTATATCAATGTTAAACGGAATGCATTCAAACCAAACCAGTTGAATCGTTCAAGTGTACAACAGAAGGCTTTTATACCACCGCAAACACATGACACTAGTCTTATTGCATTTACATAATACCGATACATTTTCCTCCAAAATTTCAAACCATATTCAATTGGCATTTGGCATTTTAACATTTCAATTACAAACCATTAAATTTCGAAATTCTTTTAAAACATCATATGCATTGATTTATTCATGAGAATTTAATGTATTTGGACGTGTTACAGGAAACTTAAGCGATTGAATTTGGGTGGAAACGAATTGACGTCAGTACCACAACGAGCACTCTCCATTTTTGACAATCTTAAAAAATTGGAAATTCAAGAGAATAAAATTCGTGTAATTAAGGAAGGCGATTTCGAAGGTAACATTTCAACCGAATCTATTTTTAACCATTTTAAACATTTTAACTTCGTGTCAATCGACGTGTCAAACTATTTCATTTAAAACGGAAATAAACTTTCAATTTGACACCTAAAATATGCTTCAATTCATTGTTATCCGAAGAAGCGAATAATCATTTTGAGCATATCGTTTGACAGATTGAGAAAAAAACAAAAACTCAACATTGATTTAAGTCGTTCGAAACATAAGCTATTTTTAGCCCATAATAGGGTAGTTTGGATTGATTGTGATCACTTTCAAATCAATTTTTATGCTCAGGATGTTCATTTTCAATTCATCACAATTTACCTGCTTTAAAAAAAAACAATCCATTACAATTTAAAATCTAATCGAAAAAAAAACATTATTTTCTTGTTTTCATTTCACATAAAATGGTTGAACAATCAGGCATGAAAAATTTGGACTCGTTGATCTTGGCTCACAATCAATTATCCAAGGTACCGGCCAATGTATTCAGCCATTTGACACAATTGAATTCGCTTGAATTGGAAGGCAATCAAATCACATACGTAGACAAGGATGCGTTTGCTGGTTTAGAAGGTAAGTTTTCAATCAATGTTTACCCAAAAAATTTAGCACTTATATTTGAAAATCCGTGAGCAATTAATTGGAATGGAAATGTTTAATGAATGAGAATGAAATTAAGATAAACACACTGAAAACAAGAAAAACGTTACGTTCAAATACAAAAAAAAAAAAACAAAACACTTGCTTTAAAAATGACTGGACCAAAAATACCATTCACAAATTGAAAACATAAACAACAATAAATTAAAGTTGAATGAAAATAATTGATTTTGATTTGTGACATCAAAATATCGAAACAGTTCGCAATGGCAGCACGTTCACAATTAATTATTGCTAGCGGTAATTGATGATGATAGGGGCAGGAAAAGTCATTTCGGTTCGTTTGCGTTTGCACTTGTGGATGTAAGCTCTTACTCTCACTGCCAAACAAACGAACGAACGATAAATGAAGAGTTCAGCAAAGTCATCGAGTCCATAATTTTCATTGGATAAGTTGTGGGATTGAGTTGTGGTATTTGATTTCTTCTTGTGCGTGTATTTCCGTTGTGTGTGTGTGTGTGTGTTTGTGTGTGCCAATGACACTATCGTCTCACCCAGCAAAAACTTTCATCTCCTACGAAACATTCACCTCTACGACCCATTGAATTTTCTATATATGAAAATGCCCATTCACCAGGCGGCTATTGCCTACTTTAACGTTATTAGATGTATGGATAAATTATTATCGATTGGCGGTTTGATTGTGTGTAGATTGTCGGTAATTGTATCGCATCATTTTTATCGTTTAGTTAGTGTCCGCTGTCTAATTCGGACTAACTAGGATGCGAACAGCGCTAAACGTGAACGCAAACGCCGAATATAGTTGCTGAAAAAATAGGGAATATCATCAGACGATTCACACTATATATAGGAGAAAGTATTCTCCCGCAAGGAATAAATACGGAAACTACTCCTCCGGAGGAATGATATGTCACCCTTCATATTTACTGAGTACAATATACCAAAACAATATACATGCTTAATTCAATTGCTAGATATCCTACAGCGTCAACCGCACACAAATCTATCTATAGATAGACCTCATTTGTGGGTTTATGATATCTTCATACATTTGAATTGTAACAACACATGGGACACGTACAATTTGTTATTAAACTATAAAACAATTGGTTTTTGTTCCATTTCCGCGAAATCCAGACAATGTATAATATTAATATTTTAGCCAATTGCGTTCACAGGTGCTTGCGGCCCATTTTCGCTCCGAATTGAAATTCATTTCATACAAATAATTTTTGGTTGACTATCAAATGCAAAACACCCACACAATGGATTCCATTTGTACGCATTTTTCAGCGGTACATCATACAAAGACGGTCTTTACAACACATAACCATGTTGTTGAACGCTCAATATTTATTATCCTTTATTTACAGATTTTCTAGCTCATTTTATATAGCTCGTAGTAACCTCGAGCCTCGTACCTATTTGTAAATATCATTTGAATGTATAAAAAAAAAATGCCTTCGTGTGTAGGCTTTTATAAGTGATGAGTCAGTACAGTTGACATAATATGTTTGCCGGGAAGAATCCACCCACGTACCCATATAAACCAGACTGGTATTATCCAATGCCAATGCAAAAACAAACACAATTTTGACTTGGAGATTATCTTTTTTGCTTTTACAATTCATGTTTGGGATTTTCTTATAACACCAATCAGCAAAAGTCAAAACCAGAAAGATGAATGAACTAAAAAACACTTTCAAAGAATTAAGAACAATTCGCTCAACTGTTATCAATTTGTAGATATGAAATGGGTTTAGTGTGAAATTCATACGGTGAATTATAGTAGCCCATTGTGGATGCTGACTGTGGGTGCTGACTTAGAAAAGTATGAACATTTGATGACATTTGTTTCAATATGGGATTTGTCCACTGAATCATACTTAATGTTTAATTTATGTAAATGAATCACATTTGATTAATAGTCATTCAAATGTTCAAAGTTTAGTGTTTTTTTTAAATTTATTGAAAATGATTAGCTATTGCACATGTAATTTATTGAAATGAAGTCAAATATGCATGATTGTAATGTGAAATCGTATGGAAAATAAAAATCCACTCAACAACACTGATTTGAAAATCATCATCAATGTTAATAACGAATTATCTGCAAAATTTGTTTTTCAGGTTAAATGAATCAAACCACCAAAATTGGTGTGTGTCTGTGTGTGTGTGTGTGTGTGTGTGTGTGTGTGTGTAACAAACATGTTTAAACTTTAAAGTATTCGCAACGTTAGAAAATGGTTTGGAGTGTGGTAAAAAGCACAAAAGAGAACTTTCTCTCACTGAGAGAGTTCACACATGTGCATTGTAATTTCATACGCTATATGGTAATGAAGTCAGTGCTTGCTTTCCATTTACGACGAATATGCGGTTACAGTGTGTGCTTTGAAGAGGAAATGTTTTTATGCCAAAACCAAAAAAAAAAAAACGATTCCAAAAGATTCGATGCCAAAGCAGAACCCAATTGTAGAATCGCAACGCCAATAAATTGTGTGTAGTATTCAGCTATGCAGGAAAGCTACTAAAAAAAAAGACCAGAGTTTCATTCATATTCACTGGTTTGAATCCATCGTAATTCAACATAAATATTCACAAGTTATTTATTTTTATTGCATTTGAAAAGTCAAACTGAATTTTGTCGGCTAAAAGAAAAAAAAAGGTTCTGCTTTTTCCCTTGATTTCGCATAAATAATTGCTTTGTGCTCTCTCTCTCTCTCTCACACACACACACACACACACACATACAAAAGGAATATCTAATTCAACTGTGAATCTGGTTTGGTTAAACCGCATCAGTCTTAACCATTTCATTTCCACAACATATTGTCGATGAAAACGAAAAACATTTCTTACGGTTCCATTTTCATGCTGTTGGTTTTTATCATGCTCTCCTTATGTGCACGAATATGGGATAGCCGTTATAAAAAAAAAACACAAAAATAATATAGAAAACAATGTAACCATATCATGAGGGAACATAAACGTAAACATAACAATGAGAGCATATAGTTGGGGGCATTTGCATATAGTTTAGCTAGCTCTTATGACTCGTTGACTAGCACGTTGTATAAGCATATTGTGTGTTTATTATGTATAAATGCGTTGAATGTGGTTTACACCGCTGACACTCATATTTCATCATTTCCATAGCGCCCGGCATACTGAAAATACAGTGGATATTTTCAACCCCCTACCCCCCTCCTTCCATTGGATCTGGTGCACACACACGTTTTATCTTTCAACAATACGTTCCAAATTCATTTTACCCTAGTTGCTACGCGAAATATATAGTTTATGCTGTACAGTTGTATACTGTACAGTGTACACCAACATATTAACATCGTTTATGCAACTGATGCATATTGCACACAATGTATGTATTTATGGTGAAAAAAAGCTAAATGAAAAAAAAAAACAAATGGCACGCACTCCATTTATTATTCTCTTCGAAACATTTCAATGATTGATTTTTACCGGGTGAAAGAGGGACGAAAAATAAGTGCAAAAAGCGTTCCATTGGGACACATAGAGAGAGAGAGAGAATAGCGAACAAACTTCAAACAACCATATTTTATTGTTTGCATTTTGAAAGGGTATAAAATGGCATTAAATGATAATGCCATTGTATGTGAATGGACGGTATAAGTGTGTGTGCTAATAAAACATTCACATCTAAAATATAGCATGCGTGTGTGCATGAACAAAATAGAAATTTGTATAGATGGAGCACGTAGATATTAAATGAGATGCAAAGAAAGCAATTTTTGCATTGTTGATGTTCGGTTGTGTTGCTTATTTTTTTTTTCATGCTTTTGTTATTTTATGCATCGAATAAGAATATGGGAAAAAAAAACAAGACTTCACCTTTCGTTTAATATTGAAAATATTTTACCAATCAACATATTGAACTTTTGCAAGCACCGATACGGTTGCTACGCGCACATGTGTACACCCATTTCCCACAATCAAACACACCTATTCGCATTGATTTTTGTCCGTAATCGTTATACAGCGGAAAATATATTTTCAGCAGCGTTCAAGAAGAGAAAAACAAAAAACCAAACCCCATTAAATTAGTGCGAAACAACAAAATTCGATTTTGCCATTTTCACGCCATCCAAATTGGCAATTTATTTATTTAGTCGTTGTTTTCCAAATTAATTTTATACCAAATTTGTTGACAGCGAAAAGTAATTTTCGATGATTTTAAACAAATTGATTGTTGATTGCAAACACATGATTGTACAGCACATTTAAACTGAGAAGGAGACACGAAAGAGAAAAAGGTTGAAATGTATCAGCATTCGATACATTTAACGAACGTGTCATTGATTCATAACTTGATGCTGATGTGACACCTGTCATTTGTAATTAAGGTGCATACACATTTTTCGATTTAAAAACTTAAACGCTTGCCGAAAGGCATACATATTTTATACTCATTTAACTCAGAAAAACCGATTATGTACTTTATAACAGCCTATGAAAATTTAAAAACGATAATCAACTTCCCGTATGCTGGTTCTCATGAAAGCAAGAGCGCATCATGTACACACACACACACACTAGCCAATTATTCGATATTTTTACAACAAATAAATTGCGTGATATTGTATTGAACCGAAATACGATATATCATTCCGTTTTACCGTGACTCAGCCACAATTCCAATCATATGATTCAACAATTCCGTTGATTTCATCACGTGTTGCAAATAAGATGCAATCTGCGTGTTTCACATTTTACAATTTGGTAAACAGTTAATAGATCTGCTTAGATTATTCAGCGGTATGTATTCTTGCCACATGTAGCCAATTCCAATTGGCTCAATAAAACTCGTTTCACAGTTTATTTTGCTAGATAACACATGTCTCATCTAAAATCGTTCATGCTACAATGTCATCATTGTACAACAGTCGTTTTTTTTTCGATTTGAAAATCATTTTTGCACGTTTTTAGCGCATGACTGAAAAAAACCAGGTCGATTTGATTATTTTTGTTAAATTGTACATTTATTGTTTGTGACATCGCGAAAGAACAGTAAAAAAAATGATAGCTTTATGAGTTTATTTGTGCGTTTGGATTTATTGTAGCCATGGGGATAGACACCGATAGAAAAAATTAGCGTGCATAAAAAAATGACACTAGAATTCTATCTAGTGGATTTTGAAAAAATTCTTTCAATTTGCTAGGGTTTTTCGCCGATCATCACAAATTTCGCATATCTCGTTTTTGTTTTCGAATAAACTAAAGCGTCGATTAGAGCTGGAACGAATAGATTCCGTTTTGGACGGTAAAATGATGGAAAAAGAAACGATGTGTCTTTAGATACATGATATTCGATATTGATTTGAGATTCTTACATGTAATCATCACAATTACTGTTCGCAGAACATGTTCCCAAATCAACTTATCAGCACAGGAATCTTTATCGACCATGTATCGGTTCCACGTTAGATCAGTGATGACATAGCCAGCAATATCCTGTGTGGTATGGATATCAAATGGCTTCCATTCCTGGAACGATGGCTTGTTTTTTTTTGACAAACTTTCCTTTTGTCTTTTGTGAAAGTCGACAATTTCAAGTGATTTGGGTAATAAGGTATTATTGGTTCATTGCATGTTATTGAGCCACACACCGTTTGAATATATTTTGAAAAATTCTTGAGTGGTATCGATGAAAGCCAAAGAAAACATTAGAAAATAAATCGAATAATAATTTTTACACACCATATTAAATTGCAAAAGCCAAATATTATACATGTTGCGGGTATTGTCTTTGAACTTATTGCCCTGTGTGTTGAACGAATGCAAATGATTTTAACTTGTATCGAAATGACGGTATCTTCGGTGTTAACGTAAAACTTAAAACACTTAAAAATACTTGATGGTATAATCAAAATATTCAAATTTGATGCTAAGCATTGGTGTTTTCTGAAAATCTGGAGAATTGTGTTCATTTCATTCTCATCGTTTCGTATACGATGTTAAAGCTCAACGGATTCACAACTTTTTTTTAAAGCTTTAAAACTCATCACAACCAAAAGTGTGTATTTTCCGCATTATACTAATAATGTTCATTTTTGGTTGATTGGTAAAATGTTAGAAAATCTACAATATCTTCGTTTGGGTGATAACAATATTCATCATATACCGAGCGATGCTTTACGGCCTTTACATCGTTTACGACATTTGGATTTGCGATCGAACAACATCACTGTTTTACCGGAGGACGCATTCAGTGGATATGGTGATTCCATAACCTTCCTAAATATACAAAAGAATGGGTAAGATGATTCGAATTTTTGATTATACAATATTTTTTTTTTTTCATTCTTTCATTCTATACGAAAATGGTGATACAAATGAATACTAATGCACACATTTTTTGTTTGATTAGTATTTCTGTGCTGCCCGCTTCAGCGTTCGAGAATTTGAATTCATTGGAAACTTTGAACATTCAGAATAACAAACTCACACGAATACCCGAAGAAGTGATGGAACCAATTATTGACACCTTGCGAGTGGTCGACATCGTCGGTAAGCAAAAAAAAAAAATGGAGCATAAATTCATGCAAAATCTTTATAGAATTTGATAACAGCAAAAAAAAAAGTTTTGAAATCGATAAAATCGTGCAAATTTGTTCATCTCCTACAATTCAAACATTTGATAAATGCTTAACATTTTATGTGTGTTTTTCTTTTATGTATGGTTCATTAGATAATCCATTGGTATGTTCGTGTGAATTGATCTGGTTCCCTGAACTGTTGCAATCGCTTAAAGACCGTGACGATGAAATGACACAGAAAAAGCGTCCAATGTGCTTGATGCCCAATGAACATCGTGAGTATTTCGTGCAGTCAATGCCACTGGAGCGAATGAACTGTGTGGGCAAACGTTTGGTGAATTCACAATTGAACAGCGGTGCAACAACCAAACGAATAATGATATTATTAAGCTTACTATCAATGATTTCACTATATTTTTGAGCGAATTGGTGATAATGTAGCAACAACAATAGCAACAACAACAACAACAAAAACAAACGGCAAAAAATTAACATTTCAGAAGAAGAAAATGATGAAAAAGAAGTAAAAAAATAAAATAAAACATCTCTATCCAAATATGCAAACACATACACAAAATAGTCACTCAAATTCACTGCAAATAGGCAACCAGAAAGCATGTTAATACGCATTTACCTGGCTAAAAACATCATGTAATGGCAGAAAATTGGTCGACAAATTGGATTAAAATACGAAGCGTACCATCCTCACCCTCCTCCCACTCTTCTCGTTCAAATGCTGACAAATGAACAATTGCAACAATTTTTCATTTCACAGTTAAAATGTGTTTATTGAATTGATGGGCATGTTTACCCATGAGATGTTTATTTATGTTGAGAGCGCTTTTGGTTGGTGGAAAAATAGAAAACAAAACCAAATGAGTTTCTATGGCATTTAACGCAATATTTGTCACGAAATAAAGCTGCCCTTTTTTTTTCTTCGTATGGAAATTCTCGTAAATATAATAACTGGTACGCTTCATGTTGGTATCCATTTTTGTTGATTTAAATTTTCTGGCGTTTAACGCAATTCACGTTCTACGAAGGAGGATAAAAAAAAACGCAACTACATTTACATTTTGTGTACATTCTGTTTGTTTGTTGATGTTTTAATTTAAAAAGTTTTGTATTTATTCTATATGATGCAGTAGCCATTTCAGGCACATTCTATATTCCGTTATTCTCTCAATTGTTGTTTTTTTTTTAACTCTGTGTACTCTGTTGTTCCCTGATTGGATTACATGAATTTCACATACACGACAAAACAATTTTGCTTGAACTTCCTGTTCTATGGGGGAAAAAATCGTATTTTTTTTTTCTTCAAACAATTGGCCATTTGCAATGGAAAATTGATGCTATCAATGTGTCCGATGATGGTATCAATTTTTAACCAAGCCAAATTCAGAATACATTCAATTTTTTCTTCATCTTAAATTGATTTTCTTCCTCTTTCAAAATCAACAATTTTTTCACATAACATTTTAAAATGTAATACATAGCTCGTATCAATGTGTATAAAAATTATATTTTTAGAGCGAAAAAAAACATACAAACAAGTTTTTACAAATTTTATTCACCTATCTAAATGTATAATTGATTCTTCGAAAATCACACTGAACATTTAACAAACAAAACATTTTTTTAAAAAACTATTCAATAATGTAATTGGTGCATTTTGAGCATTTTCATATTATAAATTTCGGTGTCGCTGGAACAAAGCGAATGCAGAGATTGAAAACAGCTATGAAACAAAAATATGAGAAAACTTTTGCTTTGGAGTTTCAGACGAATACCCAGCGGCTTCTGCACCAAATGCTGTTATGTTCAGAGTTTTATTTTTTAACAATGCAATATTTCCTATCAATTTTTCAACAACATCAACAAAACAACGTATAAATGTGAACTAAATGATATTTAAATTTTAAGCAAACGTATTTAAAAGCAGCAGCAGCAACAAAAACAAAAAAGAGTTTTTTTTTCTCTCACAAATTTCAATCAACACTTTTGGGTCTCTCTCTTCGAGGCCCCTGCAAATACAAAAATATCAACAACAACAACAACAAAAACACACACACATTTTAAAACTCAAATTAAAAAATTTCTAATATATGTGTACGTGTTGCCAATGTTCCGTTTTCATATTCTGTTACTATTTAAAAAAAAAAATGTCTCCATTCTAAATAAATAAGTTTCTCGATGTATATTCAATTCAAATTCTTCATAAATTCTAACGCAAACCCACATATATTTATCGCAATTGACTACGAGAAACGGAGCCACACACAAGCACGGCATTACCGGTGGATTTGGATTTTAACTTTTTGCATGACAACATAGGCGCTCAGCTGCTACAGTGTACAGCATTGTTGAGCTTGCTATGTGTGAGATATTGAATTGCTTCCGATTTTTCGATTTTGAGTTGGCTAAAAACACAAAAACCAAGTAATTCACTTTGATCTTCTTCATTAACAAATCGTCAAGCCATGTTGAAGTCAACGAATTTTACTCCATATGTTTCATCTTATGATAAACATTTTACCATTTCAATCAGATGCTCTAACATTCAATCAATTCCAATGAATCGCATGGTATTGTTGATGGAATAGCACAAGCATCAAGTGAATTGCCGCCGATGGGCAAGTATTCATCTGAATTGAGTTGACGAATTTCACTTTGTTAAGCATTTGATTGAGCATTAAATTAACCAAAAGTACCATGAAGTAAAAATATTCATGCACAATGGATCATTTATTTTTGGATTCAGAATCAGTTCAGATGACGGGAAATAATTTGAGGGGGAAAAAGAGACGAAAAAAAAAATTACCAGAAAAAAAATGTTTTATGCATATAATTTATTGCTATCAAAGTCAGAGATGATAGCACATAATTTATATGCACACTGAATCTCAATTTCTCGTTTTTTTATTTTATTTTATTTCACTGCACATTGAAATTTGATGCACATTTTCAGCCGATTGAATGCACTATCAATTTGGATTTATTGCAAACAACGAACAAGTGAATGAAGAATGGAATCGGCAAAAAAAATCGAGCAACAAGCAAAATGGATAGAGAAAAGAAAAAGAAGAATAAAAAAAAAATATCAAAAAGTAAATCAAAACACCGGTAAAAGAGTCGTCGAGCATCTAAAATCGAATATGGCGATTTTGGGTGCCCTTTGCCCCTTGTGACTCCATTCGCCCATGTCATTATTGATACGAACATTTATGCGGGATTTAAATCTAATGACAAAAATCAACCAACAACAACAACAAATAATGTGTTTCAGTTTCATTTAATGCAATTTGTGATTACATTCATCTAATTGTTGAGCATATCGTGTGCAACATAATGATGGACGAAACAATTAAAACACACACAGTGAGAACAGAATGTCTTCGTCGTTTTTTCATAAATTGATTAAAAAAAAATATATATTTTTGCTCTATATGTCATGTAAACATAATTAATATATTCCATTGACTTGTTACTCTCTTTCTCTTTTTCATTGAAAATAAATTTCAGTGTCAATGTACGAATCTTGATTGAATTCATGGGCAAAAAACGAAATAAAAAAAAAACGTTTGTTTGAAACACACTCACTAAAAAAAAACAAAAAAAACAAACCCCCAACAACAAAAAATCACGCATATATTCACTGATATGTCATGACCATCCAACAACAATTTCAATTTCGCTTTCTATTTTATGCATGTGTTTTCTGTTTTTTCGGGAACGTTTCATTTTCAATTATTTGTTGTGTATTTCTTTTTTATTCAATAAAATTCAATACTTATACCGTTTTGAGAGCGAACATGCTATGATTCATTTGGATGTGTGGATGTTTGACGAATGGTAGATACATTACAAAAAAAAAAGAAAACCACCTTTCAATATTCCATAATAAAAATGCATATTTTCAATGTGACTCTTTGACCATTCAGCTGCTCAAAACATTGAAAATCATTATCCCAATGAAACTCAAAAATATACATGTGAAATATTTATGCATGAAAAGAAACCAAAATAAAACAAGAACTCCACCACAAGCATATATATATATATATATATAGATATATGAAATGATATAATAGTTAAATATAGAAATCAGAACAATCAATCAGATTTAAAAACAAACCAAATAGGATCGATTCAAAACGAATACAGTAACATTTGTAATTGTGAGACTTTTAAGGAGTAATTATATCGTGAATAGCAATCATATCGCAGCTAAAAGCTAACAAGAAAAAAAAAACAAACACACACACACACAAAATGCAAACGAACGACACACATTAATCATGATAATCGATCGAATTAGATCCAAAACACAACACTATAGCAAATAGACAATGGACATATATAGTATTGTAATCAAGATTCTAAGCATGTGTAAGCCATCAAATAATGGTTCACTCTACTTCACATAAAACCAATCTAAATGTTTGATGTTTGACAACTACATAAGTCTATGCATTTACAATTGTTCAAATTGAAGTGGAAACCAAAATCAAGTAAAATTCTATTTTATTCTTGTAAAGATGAGCATCCATTTTGATATGGGACTATATTAACTGTATATTTTTTAAACAAAACCAAAAATATGAATGATTTCAATGATATACAAAAAGTAACCAAAAATGAAACAAAACAAACAAAAAAACACATTTTGAAGGATCAAATGTTGCTTGCCAAAATTGAACACTCCGACAAATAGTCGGTTATTCGCTAAAAGAAGCAAGCAAGCAACATCCCAGTGGAGTAAGTTACCTTTGAAACAAACGCATAATACAACTGAAAATTAGTAAAACAAATTATCAATTCAACGTTTAATCATAAATGTTTTAGTCATTTAAAGGAAGATGAAAAGAAAAGTTTGTTTGTGTTTCTTTTTTTTTTTTATTCAAACAAAGAAAAACTTCATAAAGATTCGAACGTGTGTGAAAGATGCCCAAAATTGAGAAGCTGTAGTATTGATACTAAACGGCTTCCCTAGCTGTTGACCATTCAACCACATATCAGTATTTAAGTGTGTGTGTGTGTGTGTCGACAAACTGAAAACAACTTTTAATTGAGTTTTGTGGTTTTTAATTTATAAAATACACATTCAAATGGATCAAATAACATGAAAAAATCCCAGATACATATCCAAAATCAAAACATTATCCATTGAAAATGAATTTGATTTATTTTTCTTGCATCCAATTAGAGAATTTCCTTTTGAAATTAAAAAAAAAGGAAGATGAAACGTCACGATACATATCAATTATGTTATAATATATGCCTTTTTATAATTGTAACCGTGAAAAAATGGACAATTAGTATGCAGACGATGTTAGATTTATCAAAATGCTATTTAACTATGTATAATTCTTGACCATCAATCACATTCGTAATTGGATTTGCCTATTAAAAAATTGCACCTCCTTGTTTTTTTAGTGGACCATAAGTTTTTCTAGTCTGCACAAATCCACAAAATCACAGCCACACAAACACACACACACACACACACACACACACACACACACACACACACACACACACACACACACACACACACACACACACACACACACACTTCAATGAGCCAACATACAGATATTGCTCACAAACCAGAGCCATACTTTTAATGAAAACGGTTTACGTTTCATTTGTATACATTGTGTATGTGAGAAAGATATATAAGATACTCTAGAGGTGTAAGCGCATGACTATGAATGAAGATTTTGATTATATAGAGGCTCCTCGATTGGGGTTGTTAGGTGCAATTAACATTTATTATACGCAATATTATTTGTTTTTGAAGTTTTCATTTTCAAAATTATATATTTAAACAACAACAACAAAAAAACAGATAAATTCAAGAAGAAAACCAGTAAATCTATACATATCAAATATAACCCAATAACAAAACAAAAAAAAAATTATTGAAAAATTTATAGAAACTACATATTACACATATCAACTTATAATATTGATGTCGTCAAAGAAAGGCAAACTCTTTTCATTCAAAAAAAAAAAAAATAATAAAAAATAAAAATAAAAATTTGATTCGTTCGGTGTGCGTTTGTGTGCCATTAAATTGATTGGGATACGAAATATATTGAACGTTTGCTCTCAACGAATGAGATGAAATCAAATCACAAATGAAAAATTTTAATATTTTACTTTAAAGCGATAAACATTGTTTTTTTCAAAACCATTTTCACTTTTAGTTTACGTTAAAATGTGAAAAATACCATTCTTTTGTTTGCTTTCTTTACTTTTCTTTAGTACAATATTGTTTGCCCACGTGCTAAACCAAATTTAGGTTTTGGTGAATTCTCAAGTCAATTTGATAAAAATGGAATCGTTTGAACATAAAATGTCTGCAATTGAGCTCAATTCACTGACATATGCTACGAAAATCGAATCATTGTGGAATACAGTTGAAGTTTCATTAAAAACATTGAAATTCGCACCAAAGAAAATGAAAAAAAAAAACCCGAAATAAGTCGACGCAATTTATATTGGCTCAGTAAAAGAGAATGTGATATACGTTGAGATACATTAGGCTACAGTCTTTCGTATAAAGAATACCAAAAAAAAAACGACCGATATAAATACAAATGTTGATGCCCCATGAGATATGAGAGATTCATTGAAAAGCATGTTTGTGTCACCCATTGAGCATACAGACACACAGACACCCGCACATCATACAGTCTCATTCAACCATTATCCAATTTTCAAACAGTGCGAACCAAAGATCCTCATCAATTCACATAAAATACCAGCAAATAGAGTCTCGTTTATTGGCATCTGTGTCTTTTATTCGCGCGACTTTAAAACCATTCCAAAGTTAATAACGAAAATCCAGTGTGAATTCAAACACACACAAAAAAAACAAAAACAAAACACGTGTTGGTATTGTCAAAAGTCGTCGCATGAAATTTAATCGAAACGAGAAAACAACACAGACACCCAACTGAATTACCAAGTGTGGCTTTTTTTCGGTCGGTTTAATTTGAATGAGTACAACAGCGAAAGCGTCATGAATCACATCGAAATGTATGCCAATGAGAATGAGAGAAAAACACACACACACATTTTGAAATCCGCTTTAATTTATGTCGTCTGAGTTTTTATATGGGCAACGAGATAAGTGTATCATCGGTTTCGATTGAATAGCGCTCAAAAGACGTCCAACAATACCATCGACATTGAAGAGCATTTGGGATGTTTTTGAGTGTGTCATGTACACATTTGGTACGAAAATAAATTTCGTTTTTTTTTTTTTTTACTTCAAGAGAAAAATTCTACGACTTTTCACTGCATGCTTGAACCGTGAAGCAATAAAAAAAAAAACTGAATAGGTGACACTCATATCTGATTGTATACCACCGTCAGGGATAACGTGATTATTATGTGATGCCTTCACCCCACCTCTCCCGCCCAACTTGCCCATGCTCCGTTCTGCTGCATAAACAAAAAACAAAAAAAAACTTTTTGAGTTTAAAATTTTGTGCAAATTATGCAGTTGCATAGTTTTATGGCATTCAATGTAATCTGCTCGTTTCCATTTGCATTGCCATGAAGTGTCATAAATTGAAGTACATATTTCAAGAGTTGAATTCATAATGCACACACGGCTGTGTGTATTTTTGTGTCGCATTTAATCCCGAAAAATTAATGGTCTGACAAAATGAAATCGTAACACGTTAATCCAATCTCATAAAATGCGACGAACGTGTATCAATGCGATATAAATCTCTCTCATTCGCTCTCCCTTCACATAAAATATGCAATATGAAACTTATTTTAGAGTGAATTTGATCGGTATAAATGGTGTATCGGCACGCAGTGCGCTTGTTAAATGAAATTATGCGGTGTGCATTTATATTACAGTTACGATACGGGATGAGCGGCTGTGTGCAACAGTCCCATTTATTCTACCCCAACCAAACACTATATATTTTCAACTGAATATATATATACAAGGATTGTCATGCAATCGGATGAGCACGTGTTTTCAACTTCGTCATTTATGTAAATGAACTATGAGTTCGATGTATCTATGGATTCACATATTTTATCCCTTCCATTGTCGTGCACGCCTTTAATTAAATATTACCGATTCATTGCTGTTTACTGACGTTAAAAAAAAAAAAAAATCTAAATCACATTTCGAATATTCGTAAAATACCACGGGAGCGAACGAATTAGTGTCGATGTAACAATTTAGCTGGGGAAAAAATGGAATTCCAGGAAAAATTTCACGTTATAAATTATTCAAGTGAAAATCCCATAGAATTGGTATATGTTTTTGTTCCCGTGTCTTGCACAAGTCCATTGAAGAAAAAAAAAATCCAACAGAAAATGGTTTTTAACTGGAATGCCAAACATTGGAAAATCCAATTAAAATCACATAAAAAAAAAATCTCACATTGAACAGATCAAGGCTATCATTTACACCATCGATATTTAAATTATACAAATGGTTCGCGAGAAAAATGAATTCCAATAAAAAGTGTGTCCGTTCTTTTTTTCGGTGAAAATTCAATAACAATAACAATCACTTTGCACTTGATTCGAGCTTGAATGGGTTTGTCAAGCAAATGTTCCAAGAATTTCATGGCACACGAACACGCACACAAACAACGTTCGATTAATGAATTGTTGTTATTTGAAAAAAAAAGTAAAAAATTCAAGTGCATTTTTTTCTCTACAATGGAAACAACCAATTGCGCAATGCAAAAATAGCGCAACAAAATTAAAACAAGCTTTTCAAAATCAAATCTATCAACAACAACAACAACAAAAAACTATATCACAATCATATCAGTAAATCCTTTTTTTTCTTAGATGTATTATATTCGTAAGTTATAAAACACGATCATTGTTCGATCGAAAATTTATGTATCAAATAAATTTAATTGAATGCAAATTTTTAAGGAAACCAAACCAAACAAACAAACAAAAAATCTTTAAAAAAAACCAAAAAGAAAAAAACACTTGAATTGTAAAATTCCACAACTGAAAAATTAAGAGAGAGAGAGAGAGAGTGAAAGAAATTTACAAAAATTATTTAAGCTAATTGTACAAGTGTAATACATCAACAAATACATATCCTTTTATGAATTTATCTGAAGATTCGCTTACGATTGGGGGGATTTTCACCACACACAAAAAAAACATACACACACACAATCTGAGATGAAAATGTACGGGAAACAGTATATATAAATATTCTATTTGCATTTTCATCACATAAAATATAAAACAACTAAACTTTAAATGCATAAATTATTGGACAAAACAAGTCACTAATCTGCTATCAATTGAAACAAGTTGACTTTGAAATTAGCTTATAACAACAACAGCAACAATCACACAAATTAACAAATGTTCTGTTAAACAAATAGAAAAGCAAAATTGTATTCCCCTTAAGCATTAATATACTCAGATCAACTAGTCTAGAGTGAAATGAAAATGCATGCATTCAAAACGGCATGCCATTTTCGTGCCGCTTTTTAGCGACTATTGACCATTGCAAAATCAACAACAACAACATAATGGAGAAAAGAAAATTATATCCAAAACATATCAAATATTGAGATGATGAAGAGTGTGTTTTTAATGTTTTGATTTTTATAAGAAATTTATGGAGCATTATATTGATAAATTAAAAAGTTCGAAAAACCGTTTACATTTCAAATGTTTCAGATTAAAAAAAAAACACACACAGAAGTAATAAAATAAAAAAAAAAAAAAAAAAATATAGCCAAGATTAATGGTTGCATTTAACCTGAATAGTGTCGAAATGCGAGTGAAATGACGAAAATCTGAAAATTCGCATACAAATTGCTCGATTGGACAATGATCAGGCTGAAATAAGCATCACCAAGCACATAAATGCATATCAAAGCATTCATCTAAATAGAGGATATAACCAACAACAACAACAACAAAAACAAAGTAAAACTTTCAATTCTTTTTAAGTGTTAAAATGATTCTGAATCAATTAAAAATTGACTAAAGCGCTGACCGTGCAAATATCAATTCGATTTTTGAATCGTTAAATCAATAAATCTATCAATTTATATTTAGATTTTATTCGTGAAATCATTTCCATTGTAACGAATTGCTTTTTATTCATTTTAATAATTGAAAAGATAATTTTGCTTCGAAGAAAACATTATATCCGTCACTTTTTTCCCCATTTTCTAATATCGGTCATTTGAGAAATTCTATTTTTTTTTTTTGTAGTGCAATTTTATTGTGTGGCACAGTTTCAAATTAATTTTCAAAAGATTGTTGAAAATAACATTCCATTGGATATTAAACAAAAAAAAAATGTCTTATTTTCAATGTGACAATGTGATTCACAAACGATTTAATTGATCTACTGAACAAAACAATGAACATTGTGTAATGAAATTGTTCATACGTTATATTTTGACCACTTACCGAGGATAGTCAAGCATTTTTCTCTCTATTCACCGTTTTCGACTTTTTTGACTCTGTTCATTTTTTTTTTTTTTCTAACTTTCCCCTCAAAATATACTATATTTTAATAAAAATTAAGAGAGAATTTCACTTAGGACAGCGATATTTGCTTTGTCATTTTGTTAAATGTTTCGCAATTTGAAAATAAACAAAAAATAAAAAACAATTATTTCAAACCAAAAATGAAAAATACAAGGAACAAATGAAATATATTCGTTAATAGCTTAAAAAAAAAAACACAAAAAAGGAACAAACTAATATCACACAACCAACAATCAATCTGTCAATATTAATAAATGTGCATTTCTTTTCCTCAAGCAATCAACAAATAACAATTAACAAATTTAAACAAACAAACAAATGAAAACCCAAACGAAAATGGATATTATTGATAAACATGCAAAACAACAACAACAACAACAACAAATCTAAAATTGGAAAGAACGATTCTGTAATATTTATAGGGTTATTGGAAATACTCTTACAAAAACTCAAATAAAATGAAATGGTAAAAAAAATGTAAAAAAAACGCTGCGAAAAAATCATCACACGTCTTTTATTTCATTTTCTTTTTGATTTTGTTTTAAATTTAAACATTTATTGTAGAAAAAAACATTTCTTGTTAACTTCATTTACAGAGATTTTTATTTCATCTATTTAATTAATTGAGCAATTGATTTTTTTTTTTTTTTCAATACAAAAATACTCATATTTATTTTATTTCGATTGAATTTTAAATATGACGTCCAGACAATTTGAACAAAATCACCAGAGATTATTATGGGCTGAAAGCAGCAGCATATTTGAAGGGATATGTGTTAAAAATAGTAGAAAAAAAAAAGGTTAGACATCACAATCTGATTTCAAAGATTTAGAGTGACTCTATCAATGGAATCTATTGTTTCATTGAGATGGCAGCTATTTTCAGTTCATAATAATCCCTGAAAATCACATCGTCTTTGCAAATGCATGAACAAAAAAACTATTCAAAAAATATATTTTATGTAAATATCACACATTTTAAAAAAATGAGAATTTCAATTCTCATAGTAAAAATATATGATTTTTGAGAGAGTATTTGTCAAGCTCACTAGTTTGAAATGAATTTTTTTTTTTTTTTGATTGTCGGTTAATGGTCGGTTAAGTAGACGGTAAGTGAGAAAAATGTAGCATACAGCTATAGCTGTGTCAATAACAAAATGATAATGACTATTTGCGACTTCTGAATGTTGAAAATGACTGCAATTTTAGTCAAATATTGTTCAATCACCAATTTGCATTGGCTTTTAGTATGCACGAGATTTAATCACAGCCAGAACAGCAATGCCGAGTCCGATACAGCCAAACACTTTAATTGTTCGATAGAGTTGTGCGCGAAATGTATTATTTTTATTCAACGCATTGGTAATAACATCCTTGCAAATGAACAGCGGTGGAGGTGGAGCAAGCGTATCGATCTGTAAATTGTTGAACGTATTTTTTGTTTCGTTAAATTTGTGACAAAATGAAATTTTCACACACACAAAAAAAGAAACATCCTTACTTTTTGAAATTTGTGAAAGAGTCGTTGCACATTGTTGCGAATTTCGAACAGTTGGCGATTGATTTCATGTCGCATATGATGAGATTCGTGTGTTTTATGGATGGCAGCAAAAATTGGATGATGTTCAACAAACTTCAATGTTGATTCAATGATAATTAATTGTTTTAAACAATTGCCAAGCACATTGAAATAATCTTGAATTTGTGCATTCATCTTTGGAATGTATAGCGATTCTTTTGTCCATGATTTTTCATGAAATTTCAACAAACCGAGTAAAATTCGCTTGCGATGATATGGAAATTCAATACCAATTTCGCATAATCGTTCATCAGTGATGGTCAATAGCTCCGGTAAACTAATACGAGCTTCGTAAAATTTGTATTCAACTTTTGATGCTCGCATTCCATACAACATTGTGTAAACATCTGGACAATATGCTGGCCTGTCAACAGAATTGAATTTAAAGAAAAAATAAATAAATATGTAACTTCGCGTTGAGTAATATTAAAGAGATAAATTATCACAAACGTTTGTTTGTCGGGAAATGCATCTGGAATGAGATCCTTGTACGTTTCATAGCAAGTAAAAGCACTGGGAATATATTCGATAATTGGATCTGGCGGAAACAATTCCAACAGATTATCATAACCGTTCTCCTGAGCCAGTAGTTTTGGTGTGTTGTGAAAACGATCTTCTGTATCAACTAAAGCGCCAGCTTCGATTAATGCTTTGGTTGCTTCATACCGATTTGCATTTACCGCATAAAATAATGCCGTTTTTTCATCATTGTCACACGCTTCCAATGTTGCTTTATTGGTCAGCAATAAATCAATCACCGATACATATCCATTTGCAGCAGCATGCATAAGTGGCGTTTCACGTCGTAGATTGGATTTGTCAACCATTGCTTTGCGCTGTATCAGCCATTGACAAATTTGAAATGATCTCGCTTCTTCATCCTCATTCGATGTCGAATAAATGTTCATAATTCCAGTGGTGGCGAGTATCAAAGCGGTCATATTATTTGAATTGGCATTTGGATCAGCGTTCAACTCGAACAACAAATACTCAACAAGATCAACATGTTGATATTGACACGCCAACATCAATGGTGTGTATCCAGATGTTTTAAACGGTTTGTTCACATCAAGAATATTATAATTTTCTTGCCAAATTCTTCGAAACTCATCGACATCACCATTTGTAGCACAATGATCCAAGTTTCTATCAACTTCAAATTCTATTGGTACAGTGACCTCCGATTGTTTAGGTTTAATACGTTTACCTTGCTGTAAAAAAGGCAAAACTAATTTATAATCATGAACACTTGTTGGATTAATACCACTAAAAATCACTCACATCATCATAATCTGTACTGCAATAAAATCCATCATCAAGATCCGAATCGTCGAATTCAGAATCATAGTACTCTGGTGGCCGTGGACTCATTTTGTCATGCAATTTGAGGTTAGGATTGCTATTTCATGGAATAATTTGTAAATTTACATCAATTTCAATTTATTGTTTTCCAAATTTAGATTCATCAAAATTGTCTAGCAACTTTTCGTGAACGAATCTTTTAATTTGACTTACCAAAATAAATCAAATGTATTGTAATGAATTTCGAACGATTTTGATCGACAAAATCAGTTAAAATTCTAAAAACATTAACAGCGGCAAATGAAATACGTTTGACATTTGTTGACAGTTCACAAGCTGATACACTGTTGACACTGATGCGAAGTTATTCGTATAAACAAGACCCATTGCGATGTGGAAAAAAAAGCAACAACAACAACAACAACAAAAAGAAGAGAAGAAACGAAAACCAATGGAACTGAAGTGTGTGAGAAATTGCTGGCTGTTGAAACAGTGACGAAATAGCAATAGACATTGCAAGACCAACCAACCGATCGAATAAACGCACACAGAAGAAAGTTAGAAGAAAAAAGAAACAAAACGATCTATGCAATTCTCGTACGGAATGTTCACGCGTATTTTGTCCTAGTTTTTTTTGTTGTTGTTGTGTTGTACAAAGTTTTGTATTGAAATTAATCGGTGTTAATCACTTGATGTGTTTATTTATATCGACTTGGTTCTTTGGAATCACAATTCGAATAAATTCAACGAAATAACGTTCTTTTTGTGTTGTTGTACGGCGAAAGGTGAAAATCGAAACGTTCACTTCAAGTTCATTTTTGAATGTAAACATTAACATCGAATGTGTTCAAAGTGAAAACATAACTGAAAATGCAATCGCACAAAAACTGAACGGAGTACAATAAATTTGCATATTTCATGAAAGAAAGAATCAAAAGTAGTTTGAGCGATAGTCACACACAAAAAAAAAAAAATAGAAAACGCATCAAATCAAAGTTTGCAGTGTGATTCGATTGTAATGTAGCGCGAGTCAAAAACTAGTAAAGAATCATACAAAAATCAAATCCAAACAAAGAATATATCAATAGAATAGCGTGAAATTTGTTCAATCACATCATAGAGGAATAAGAAGAACAAGAAACGATAATCGAGTCTAATTGAATCAAATCTTCGCCGATGACGTCGGTTCGATTAGTTCGGTGCGATTGTGCCAGTGCCATTGTATTTGTAGGAATTGTGTTTGCATGCAAGGCCCAGTCATCATGATAAAACATGTTGAATTCATTGAGATTACACGATTGATTTATAGTTTGCTAACGACATTTGCTCGGTAAGGATATAATTACGCATAGCGCGAGAAATCAACTAAATAATATAACAACAACAACAACAAAACAAGAACCGACGGAACCAAAAGAAAAAAAAACAGTACAGAATTTCGTTGAGAAGAAGAATACCAGTTGATTTTCGACAGTTGGCCGAGAGAGTTCAGCATCGAATCTTTCGGAATACGTGTCTGTTTTAGTCATACGGTTTGGCACATTGCCGTTTTGTTTAAGTAAACGTTGATTTTTTTTTTTTAAATCATTCATTTGTGTGTGAATTTTTCTAACTTGTAACTAATATAACGTGTTAGTCACAACCAGCCGGCTATTCAGTGTTGTGGATTTAGAAGTTCAAGTTCAAATTGCACCATTTTAAATTGAATATTTCGATCATTTTGATTTTACCTCCCACTAAAACGTGATCAGCTGTTTCATTTGATTGAATTCAGCCGATCGAATACATATTTTTGTTTGTTTTTTTTTTTTTTGTTATACAAATTTTACGAAATTGTCCATTTAAAACGACAAAAGTGTAATATGAGCCCAACAGATACCGAATTGGTCACCGTTTCACCTTCTGCACCACGGTAAATTAAAAACAAACCCAAATTCCAAATTTGCTATTCTTTTTTCCCACACATCAATCATACAACATTTTGCATCAAATTCATCAGTAATCAATGTATCATTTGTTGTACTTTGGATCAAACACTTGAAAATTATCGTCGGTTTATTTGTTTTTTTTTTTTTCTTTCATTAGTTTGGTCATGTTGCTAGGCAATTTAGTATGAGTGAATCATTTTGTCGATTAGGAAAAAAAAACCAATCTATTGAACCATTAGATAGCAAAAAAAATTAAAGATCAAGTTGAAACAATTTGAAATATCATGATGGTTTGTGTGATTGTGATTATGATTGTCGAATATTCTGGATGATTTGGCCAAACGGGTTAAACACAATTTTTTTATTTGACGTTTGAACTTCGACAATTGAGCTATGCCATTTTGTGTTCATTTGTTCTTTTTTTTTTGTTCAACTGTTGAAATAATAACCAACAATTACGAAATTCATTGTAAATGACAACGAGCTGTCAGAAAGCAGACGATATTCTTATTGTTGTCGAATTTTCTTCGAAATGGTTATTTTCGTAAAATTCACCCAATTGCCGAAAATGAGAGAGAGAAAGAGAGAGAGAGAGAGAGAGAGAGAACGAGATAGAATGTGTTTTTGAGTTTGACATATTGTTAGATGCTTGTGACCAACAACAATGTATATTGTATATCGTGTACATGCGCGTTCATGTCACATATTCAATAGGAGCACTCTGTTGTCTCTGTATTTGTGTGTGTATGTATTTTGCTATTATTTTGCGTTTCAAAAATGAACATGTGATTAGTTCAGGCATCATTGAAACAATACCGCTTTGTAAAACTGTATGAAACTATTCTGTATTTGTGTAATACAAATACGATTCTCGGTTGATTTAGCCCACCATATCAATGTATATTCTTTATTTTCTGTTTCTCACTGCTTTTTTTTACATTTTTCACTTTTGCCTTGTTTTTGTGCGCTTGTTATTTTTGTGTGTTGGGGGGCAAAACAAAGCGTAAAAAGTGTTCAACAACAAAATGCACATGTGCGTTTAATACAAACATTCGCTTACACATGATTTGCGTTTCTTCACATTCATACACTTGCTGATTCATTTATCTATGGAAAAAACAATGATTTTCTCTTGTCTTTTTTTTTCTCTGTTCATTGTTATGTGTTTGTGTGTGTGTTTTTTTTTTCATAGCCTTTGCGGTCGATTAAAACCACATCAGCAAAAATCAAGAGAAAATGTAAAATTATCAATCTGTTGCGAGAGAATCCGATAAAAATGCAGCGTTTGAAAATAAAAGTGATTTAACCAATGGATTAATCGTATAGATCGTGTGCATCATGTCAAGTCAAGTAGAAAGTACTTGCGTCACATTTCAATGTTCATTTTCAATTGTTGCATAGAAAAACGAAATTCGATGCACTTGTGCCAGTTGTATTTTGTGTAGTAAACAGCTGATTGTAAACTTTAAAATGCAATCAACTTGATTGTTTTCCATCGACAAATCGGTCACACCTCCAACCGATTCCGTTGTAGTTGTTGATTCGATGACGTCACCATTTGTTTTGATTGTTTATTTGCGATTCGGTGCATCGCTTGTGACCGGTTCGACAATTATGCAATTTTCATTGTCAGCTTAACAAAATACCTGTGTCTCGAATTTCTTAAAAACAAAAACAAAAACAACACAATTGAACTCTCAAACAACAAAAATCACATCATTTATTCGGACAATTATTTGTATGAGCTGAAATTCAAGTGTTTCTGTACGGAATTATGTAACATTAACGTTTGGAAAAGAGCAGTTGCATTAACTGGAAACATTTAAATTGTGTACACGGCACTGAATGTGTGTGACTGTTTCAGCTAATGTGCATGTTGAACGATTGATTTTGATTATTGCGTCACATAAACCGTATGAATACTTGTGTGTGTGTTGTAACGTGGTCGATCGAAATATGGAACACAACACTGATAATAAATGAATATTTGAATCGTGCCCCTGAATTTTTGCGCTCGTATTCGCTGTCACAAAACAAGCACATAATAAAATCATCAGCACGCGTGTCTCCTCTTGTTTGTGTTTGTTAAATTGAATTGGCCTTTTTTTTGCGTCGCTAGAAAAAACAATAGTGATTCAAATTTGTTATTTATCATAGCTAAGCATAGCAAAACAAATCGTAAGACCCAATTTCTCACGAATGTGAAGACACAAAAAAAAACGGTTCGTTGAAAACGATAAAAAACAAAACAAGACTTTCAAGTCAACAACACATGCGGCCAATGAATTTTGTTTTGATGCTCTAAAACATTTTCGTTGAATATACGAACAAGCACTTCGTGTTATTTCGATCGTTGGGCAAGACTAACTTATAAATGTTCGATTGACAGTCATCACGATCAGTTTCTAGTTAAACTCAAACGCGATACACAGCTTCAACTGTGATTTTAGTGACCAACAAAAAGAAAGCACAAAAAATAGACGATAGACAATTTAAAAAAGAAAAAAAAACCAATCAGAACAATTGAAACAAGTTTTCGAGTGCATAAAAGCAAAAAACTCAATTCCGAAATTGAAATTGACCGACATTTTTTTCCCGTTTTTGAAAACTGGCCAACTACAAAATATTTTTAGTGTCGAAATCAATTTGCCAGAAAGTTTAATTTTGCAATATTCGACATTTAATGTATTAGTGCAATAGATGTGCTGCGCATATAGAATTTGAACTGTTTCAAATTACTGAATCAAACGTGTGCATAACAAACGAGAGAGAGAAAAAATCGTACGATTTGTTTTGTGAGAGTGTATTGTGCTTCCGTGTTATGTTGTTTACAACTCATTCGCAATAGAGAAAATAGCATTTTGACGACGTAAAACGTGCAACTATTTGTTTACCTGAATTTATAATTGTTGTTGTTGTTGTTCTAATCGTAACAAATTACGCGCTCTCTCTCTCTATATATTTTCTTTGCTGTACTCGAGAATAGAACGCAGAGAATAAGTCAATTAGTTGAATTAAACAAATACTGAACCTTTTGTATTGGGAAGTGATTTGCATTCATTGTTTGAAAGTGGTGCATATATCATTTGATAAAGAAGACATTTCATTGCACATCAGACGACACAGAAACTTAACGAATTAGAATAATTTTTGGTATAAAAATAGAACAAACAATTAAAAACAACCAATAATTTATTGAATTGGAAAAGTAAATTTCAAGTGTATTTTTTGTTGTTTGTTATTATTGCGTTCAGCGGATTCTTGTATTGGTTAAATTGGACGTCAAGTGCATCATCTGAATCAATGCTTCGTGCAGCTGAAAAGAAGCTACTTTCATGTAAGTGATTTCAAAGAAAAATTAATTGTTTAACTAGAGGAAATCTATAAAATTGATGATCAAATTTAAATTTCATGTACACAATTGCTTTGTTTGGATTTTGCAGTTTTGAAAACACCATACAGAGGCTGGTATGTGGATATTGGACCGACCGTTGGTGAAGCTGATAAAATATGGACGGTATCTATGCAAACCGAACTTCGAAACACACCAATTGTTCTGTTGCACGGCATGGGCGCTGGTGTCGCATTCTGGGTATTAAATTTGGATGCATTCGCTCAACACAGACCTGTTTATGCCATTGATATATTAGGTAATTAAAAACATGTAATGATTTTAAAAATAAACTGAGGATTTGTATGTACTTTGGTATATTCAATTTTTCAACATTTATGTGTGTATGTTTTTCATGTTTGTTTTCACACACTAGGTTTTGGTAGAAGTTCAAGGCCAGCATTCTCGTCCGATGCCATGGTTGCTGAGAAGCAACTGGTGCGTTCAATTGAAGAATGGCGTCGCGAAATGAAAATCAAAAATATGATCTTATTGGGTCATTCAATGGGCGGATTTTTAGCTACTAGTTATACCATTTCCTATCCAGACAGGTAAATTCAATGGATTCATCTAAAATTATATGGAACAGATACCGAATCGAACCGTTCGAATAGACCGATAATGTGCTGTTAATTTGAAATTGTTGTTCCGTTAATAGAGTAAAACATTTAATTTTGGCCGATCCATGGGGTTTTCCGGAAAGACCAAAAGAAATTGCAGCACCGCTCTGGGTTCGTGCCATCGCAAAATTGTATGGAAATGTAAATCCATTGTGGATTCTACGAGCCGGTATGAAACATTTCACATTGTTTTTAATTATTGTTGAATTGAAAATTGTAATGTGATAAACAAATTAATTTATCAATTGTATTTTACTACGTTAGCTGGATCATATGGGCAATGGGTTGTACAAAAAACCAGACCAGACATTCTTCGTAAATTTCAAGAGGTTGTTGAACAGCACAATACTAACGGAGATGATATAATGGCACAATACATTCATCAGTGTAACGCTCAGAATCCAACGTAAGCATCAATACCAATCAATCGATTTAGTTTTTGTAGTTGAAAAAAGCAAAATGGAAATTGAACGAAAATTGGATGATTGTTCAATTTTAGGGGCGAGAGTGCATTCCATGCCATGATGTCTGGTTTTGGTTGGGCAAAAAATCCAATGCTCAATCGAATCCATGAACTTCATCCAGATAAGCCAATCACATTGCTGTATGGATCAAGATCGTGGATCGATAAATCATCATGGGATCTTGTAAAACAGGCACGTTCAAATAGCTTTGTAAATACACAGGTGAGCTTATCACAATGGTTAAAGTGAATTCAATACAATTGACATGAACTTTTTAAACAAAATATTTGATTATACAATATCAAACCATTTTTGTGTGTGTGTGTTTGTTTTTTTAGGTTATATCTGGAGCTGGTCATCACATATTTGCCGATAAACCAGAAGTGTTCAATGATTATGTGAATGCTGCTTGCCAATTTAGTGATAGTTTGCCAGATGATACTTCTGGTGAGTTAAAAAATCGTACTAAAAAATAGCTTACTTTTCACATAATGAAACAAAAAAAAACAACCTTCACATAATATTATAGGATGAAGATGTTCTAAAGCCAGCAATTTTTCCTCTTCTTTTGGTCTTTTTAGCTCTCGATGAGCAGGAGAATGATTGCCAAATAACTGCATCCAAAGAAGATACAAATGGTTTTGCGAAAATTCCAAAACTCATCGAAGCGAACGAGGTGCCGATATTGAATAGTAATATCCTTATAAAATGAGCACAAATCAAGTCGAACGCTTGCAACACTTCGAATCAAATGCAGTGGCTATTTTTGTTTTGACATTTTTTTTTTAATCGTGTGAATGAGATTTAAGAGCACGCGTCCAATGTTTGTTATGACATCACAACGATATTCATACTCTTTCACACGCGTAAACATTCACAAAATTACGTGCTGTAACCACAAAAACAAAAAAAAACAAAAATAGTAGTCCGTTATTTTGTTCATTTTTTATATACATTTCTAAGTGTATATTTAGAATGAGTTCGAAAAAAAAAACAATAGAGCCTTGCGAAACTTCACTCAGACACTTGCCACAAAACAGAGAGTGAGAAATTTAGTTATTTGCACGCACATAATACTCTCACCAAGTGTTTATCAAGACGGATGTGCTGTTAATTCGACTTGTTCTTACAATATTCAATGTGAAAACAAGTACAACATTTTCTCAATTCGATAAATTATCTTGTTTTTTTTTTGTTGATGAGGAAATGAAAAAACAAATCATACACACTGTTTTTTTTACAATGTATTTGTTGAAATATTTAATTATTTATATTATTACTCTTGTCACTATAGTGCAAATGAAAATAAATTGAAAAATAAATTACATAAATTGTGATTTAAAATGTAAATAAAATTTATCAAAATATAAACTAAGCAAAGAAACAAAAAATGCTAAACGCTGTGACACTGTAAATAAATGCAGAAATTTGAAACAATAAAACAATATCAAGTCCATTGAATTGGCAAATTTTATTGATTTGATGTTTTCGATTTGAAACAGTAGTAAAATGGATGTTCAGGTAATAGCCCGTCGATTTCATCATTGAGTAACTTCTTAGTTAGATCACCAGATGCATTGTTTATTTCATCTAGTCTTTTATTATTATTGGCTTCTTGCTCTTGGTTCCGTGCCTTTTAAACAATATTTCATCATTTGAAATTAAATAATGGAAAGAGAGAGAGAGACAAAAACAAAAAAAAAACAACGAAAATCTATCAAATAACTCACGATTTCAATCATTTTGAGTTTAATTTGTTGGTCCAGATCTTGTTGGAATTGTAAACGACTTTCTGCCCTTTTTCTAGCCATCATTAGCTCGTATTCCGAATTTCGCTTCTGTGATTCCTGTAATTCCAACGCCTCTCTTTGTTTCTCTCTTAGTTTTTCATTGTGTTTTTCATGAAATTTTCTTAAATAAGCACTCTGTAATTTAGATGATTTTAGATAAATTTCAGTATTCATATCAAAGTCTATTCTATTCATTATCAAGCATACTCGCTGTTCAGCATTGAGTTGTTGCTTTCTTTCTTGACGCTTTGCTTCGGCATCCAATTCAACCGATTCATTTATGAGACTGACATAGTTCAGGTCAAATTTCTCAAATTCATTTTTCTGTTTGTCCGCACGCATTCGATTCATGTAGTCAATGAATTGTGCATTTTCAGTGTGTTGTACTTTTTTGGCCAGTGCTTTTTCTGTCGCCTCTCTATCCATTTGTTCTTTGGCAAATGCGGCCAACACTTTGTCAGACTGAATTTCTCGTTGTCGACGGACTTTTTCTGCATTTTTACGCTGTTCAATTTGATACTAAAAAAAAAAAATCATCCAAATGATTAATATTTTGTCATGCTTCGATTTCTCATATTTTATGTAAACATTTCATGTGCACACCTGAAGAAACTCTTTTTGGCTTTGTATTTCTTGTTGCTTTGTCATTTTGGCTTTTTCATCTGATTTTTTCAGAGCTTCATCTGTTTTCTGCAGTAATTCTCGTTCAATTTCGAGCTCATTTCTTTTCATATGCTTTTGTTCGACCTTAATTGCCATTTGCTTTGCATGCTGTTGCTTCGCCTCACAAATTCTTTGTTCGTACAATTTTCGGTCAGCTTCTTGTTCTCTTTGCAACTTTAATTGGATAAATTTGAATCGATTCAAAATGATCATTTTGTTGGGCATTTGATTGCAAGACAAATTTACCTCTTCTAATTGTAATCGTCTTGCTTCCTCAACTATTTTATTTTCCGTTGCACGAAGCGTAGACTCTTGTTTAAGCTTCTCTTGAATATGCTCATCTCGACTTCTATTACACTCTTCAATTAATTGTTTGGACATTTCCAAACGCAATTCCTCTGAATTTTGCCTACAAATTTATCAAAGCGCGCTATGAGAGTTCAACACATCCAATTAAAGCGAAAAACAATACAAAATTACATATGCTGCTGCAGCTGTTTTAATTCAACGTATTTCTGTCGATCTAATTCACGATCAATTTTCATCTTTTCTAAATTTTCACACTCCAAACGATATTCATATTCACGAAGTCTCTCAAATTTATCACGGATTTCTTGATTGTATTTGTACAATTCATCGTCCATTTGAGACTGTAAACTGTTTCAATTAATTTTTAATACATTTAAATAATGGGCTTAAAATGTGGAAAAACCGAATTATTTTGTCAAAGTATAACACACAAACCGATGGCGCTTCTTTTGGAGATCTTGTTCCTGCTTCTTTTCAGCTCGCTTCACCTGTTTCGAAGAAATCAAATCAGAGCGAGAAAAAAAAATGCAAAAGTACATTCAATTTTCAACTAAAATTTGTATCACTCTCTAGTTAATAGAACTACTGACCATCTCCATCACTTGTTGGTATGTTGCTTGACCTGGGGCAGGTTGAAATAAATCATGTGACTTGGACTTACTTGACCTCATTTTAAATATCTGAAAATGCCAAATTGATTCGCCAATTTGGCAGAAATATTCAATGAATTTGAAAAACAAATTTGAGTCTTTTAATGACAATTGTACAAATTGGTTTGCTTTGATTAAATTGTTTATCGATAAAACCGCAGCAAGTTGCTAGAATATAAAGGAATTTAACAGGTTGAAATAGGTTATGCGCATGCTTCGTGCGAAAATAAGAACTGTGGGAATTTTCAAATTGAGAAACTTGATTTGTTTATTGATTTAGCTGGTTTTGCTCAGTCGGTTTTAGCCTTTTCCTGAATTAATCAAGACATTATGTCAACACAGGAATTCAAAGGAATAAAATACAAAATCAAATAATATGAAATCAATGAAATGAAACGAGTCGACATTTGAAGCTGTACCAACACATTTATTGTAATAAATGAATCAGTATTATTTGTCATCACTAGCAGCACCAGGTGTTTGAATGCAATATTTGTAAGATTAAATAAAGAAACGAAGAATGTATTCACAAATAACGCTTTTACATTTGTCAACGACCATATCATGTAAAAAGCACCAGTTCTCGTCCGATCACTGAAGTTAAGCTGCATCGAGCGTGGTTAGTACTTGAATGGGTGACCGTCTGGGAACACCATGTGTCGTTGGCACTTTTTTTTTTTAAATTTATTTTTTCTGAAACAAACTTTTTGAAATATTCCTAGCATGGGCACAAACCATATATCGTCAACAAAGATTTCAAAATAGAGATAAAAGTTCATAAAAACCACTGAACAATTGACATCCATTCACACTGACAGAAAACCAAAACTATTTGTGGATTCATTTCACAATGGGAATTTAATTTCAAAATAAAAATATTTTGTATTTTCAATTCGAACCATTTTCCCCTCAAGAACAAAACGTATGATAAAAACCAAATTCATGTTAACAAATCTTTATCAAAAACTTTATTTCCATAGATTATTCCCATTCAGAATCATTTAGCTTAGGCAAATAGTAGTAGCATGATTACGTTTTACAATCGAAACGCGCATGTTATTAAATGCAGCAAAATATGGTAGAAAGTTTGAATAGAAAATGTCATTCGATATTTTATTTATTATTTTGTCAGTTCAATAGTTCAATTGACTATTTTGAGGTAAGCTTCAATAAGTTGAAAATCACATTCTAAAAATTGAATGACATTTGAATATATTAAAATTGTCTACCATAGTTTTTTAATGAAGTTTAAATTTTTTTGTCAAAAATAAAAAATTCTCTCAATTTTTGTAATTTTTTTTCCGTACTATTCGTCTGAAACACTCAAGTGTTCGAGCGAGTGACGTTTGTTTTTTGTTTTTTATTTAGATACAACAATTATGACCAAATCTATTTCGATTTCAGTTTCAATGGATTCATTCACCAGGTCTGTCATAATTCTGTAACAATATTGGCAGTGTTAATTAATTATGCTGCTTTCATTGTTGTGCTGCCTTTGGTGCTGTTTTGCTTAATACTTCCAATCAACTCATCCATTTTTTCAGTCGAATAAAATTAGATCTCTTTGTATAGGCATTTATCATTTCAGAAATTAAACTAATTATTTCAGCATGACTCAATTTCTTCAATCTTTGAGATGCTTCGAAATCAATGGTATTTCGTGTGATTTTCATACACGATTTGGCAAACCATATAAGATGGCCTCAATTATTACTTACTACTATGCTTAACTATGTTTTATACATTTTTTTTCACATTTTCTTGTTTTAATAAATTCAAAGTGAACAATAAATTCAACAGTCAAGTTCAGTTAAGTTATCGGATTGTTTTTGACCGATTTTTATCAAGTTGATTCAATTGTAAATTACATACTAATTTAATATCGATTGAATTGTACCCGTTCACTTCTAGAGGTATCGTCGATTGATTCGTTTGTTTGGCGATATTAGCGTTGAATCACCATAAACTGGCGATGCACTGCTATGCAATATGTTACTCGTTTGGCTGGTGTTGCTACCGAAACTTTGATCTGTAAAATAGTAATTTTTTTTTTTAATTTAATAAAATAAATGAAGATTTTTCAAGAGATTATAAAATGTTGAATAAAAAAAAATTACTACATCGAATTTTTTTTTTTACCTGGATAAAATGGTTGACGCGGTGATGAAACGAGTCGAGACATTGATAGATTTGATATTGGTATTTCTTTTCGTTGTGATTTTTGGAACAATGAAGTATCTGATAAAACAAAAGAAAACAAAAAAAAACGGAGCCATAAGCGATTTGAAGCAACATAAAATTACAATTTCGTCTAAGTTAATGTTCAGAATTGAAATTTCAATGGGCAAGCAATGCGGTTCGGTTAAATATGTTGATAAATTTTGAAACTAACATAAATTGAATGATGATATTATGGTGATCTGCGTCGTAAATTAGCGAGTCGTTGTTCAAGATCAACCAAATGATTGTATGTGGGTACTTGATAAGTTGTTTCAAATGACTCTTCATTATTTAAATTTTGAATAAAACTATTGACTTCATTTTGTGTCACTTCAAAGTCATTTTGCCCGCCCAATGATTTAACTTCTTGAAGTAAATTGGTGAGCTCTTTGCAATCTGGAGTGTTTGAACGACCCGCAAAATCATCCTTGAGTTGCATCAGAACTGGCGATAGTCGTGCATTCAACATTTGATAATGCTGAGATTCTTTGCGCTTTCGAACAGATGTTTCAGCATAAATTCGTGCCCGTTCGATGTCTGCATCTTTGTAGCAATTCTTTGACCTGGTTTTTGCCAATCGAGCCTCTGTGTCACATCTCTTTGATTGGCGATGCAATGATTTCATCATCAGTTGAACGTCAACGATGCGGTCTACGGTTGTTTTTTTTTTGGTTTATCATGAGTTAATTTAGAGACACTTGTTTTTGTTTTTGAAGGAGTTACGATAAAACTATGGATTTATTCACAGTTTGGAGACAGGAACAAGTTTTAGAGTATTGAAGGAATTAAAATATACCAATTCCTTTTAAACAGTAAATACGATTTGCTCCAATGAGATTGATCAGAACGTGAGTTTTAATGAATGATGGGGTAATTTTGCAAGGAAAATCTACTTAAAATGGATAAATTATTTACAAAAGTCTTGTACATTTTATAAATAATGAATCCATTTTGGATCACTATTCGGAATTTCAGTGAGGAGAGTATTTAAAAACAGTTTGAAGTGACACTCACCTTCAACTCTGGCCGATGTTGACGAAAAGCAATAAATGAATGCTGTGAAAATAAAAACAGAATTTTATCAGTCAAATTCTCAAGTCACAAAATAATTGTGAAATATCATCGGAAACTAGTAACTCACCCCAAATCGTAGCAGACAGAATGATGAGCATCGAAACGATGAGTCCAAGATTTGAAATGATATTAAATGCAGTAGCTGAGAGGCTCTGGAATGGTTGGTTCAAGCATTTTGATGCGATTTGAAGTGATTGGACTGGGATTTGAATGGTTTGCATTGTCAGCGGTGAGTTGACAATAATATAAGCAGTTTCATGTAACGGAAGATTTTTCAGCAATTTGACTTTGTATTGATTTGAATTCTTTGCATTGACTGTGGTGATTTCAAATACACTTGGATCCGATGAAGTGACCTGGACTTTCTGAAGAATTCGCTCGATTCCAGTGACCGTGATTGATTGTTGTTCAATTTGTTCAAGCACAATCTCAAGCGGATACACACTGATTGCCGGCATCATTTTAACAATTGTTGATGTTGATATACCATTCGATAGTGTTGCCACCAGATCAAATTGAAACTGATCACTCTGCACCATGTTAATCATATCCGACAGTGATGTTTTTGGTTTCAAATCAATTTCACACGCATATGAACCGAATTGTTTGTCAAATGTCGGTGTAACGGTGAGCAAATCGAGTACCTTGGCAATATTACTTTGAGCTGGATCAAGCACCTTTAAACTGCAACTGAAGAATTTTTCACGGAACAAATCCAATGATGCCAAACAATTGGTGGAATTTTTGGCTATTAGATTCGACAATTTATCGACTTGCAGGTGATTTTTGATGATTAAATTGGCTTTGAAATTTTTCCCATTGAAAATATCGTTAATTTGATAGAATTCAATGGTGTCGGCTTCGCGTACTTCAAGGTCATATTTGATGAAACCGTGTTGTTCATCGCCATTGGTGACGGTGACTTGATCACCGAATTTTGCATTTTGATGGCTACTACGAGCCATACCAATTCCAGTCGTTTTATCGATACGTAAAATAGTTTCATCGGATGTTGTCCAATCACCAACTGAGACGAGCGGTGAATCGAAGCAAATAATGTCACCAACCGAGAAGATTTTTTTCGATGGAAATTTACCCGTTGATTTTGATACCGATAATTTTACAAAGTCTCCATTATATTTGACGCCGGCTGCATTTTTCAGTGACACCGACAACATGTTGGACGTTTGACGTGGTAGATTTAATGAAATTGTAAAATTACTACCGAAATTCATCTCGATGCCTTCCTGTTTGGCTAGTTTTGGTACAAGAATCGATGTATCTTGAATGCCGTGCGAAAATTCATTGCCCAAATTATCATGCAGCGATACTTTTAGAATGACATTCATGCCACTTGGGATTTTCGTTTCGAGCTGCTTTAATTTGAATGACGGTGCATGAAGTGTAACCAAGACATAGTGAATGTTCTTTGTCTCTATGGGTATCGATAGTGTTTGATCGTCTGAAGTTGCCTGAAAATGAGTTAGAAATGACAATAAAGTAGTTTCTTTTTTTTTTCATCTTAAAAGCAGTCTTTACTAAAGACTGTGTATGATTTCAAGTCCTTGAAGATTAAATGAACTTACAATAACAAGATCACGTCCAATGTGATCGCTTGTCCGTAGTACACCATCGGCTGACATTTTCAAGCCGCCAGTGTTTTCTTCAGCCAAATGGAATCGTGCGTCCGGTAAATTTGCTTTTAAGTTGATCTGTGACCGAGGTGGAACAATAATGGCATCGCTTGTGATCCGTCTGGGCAACTCAAGTTCAAGCAATTTGAATACAGTAATTTCAATGAAACATGAATGTGAACCGGTCGATGTAGTAAATTCAGCTTGAATCTTGGCCGTACCAGGATTTAGCGCCTTAAGTCGCACAGAAATCGAATCTTGTTCGTCGTATTCAATGCCAGCTTCGGTGAAAATGCCATTGATTTCAATCACATCCGGTTGATTTGTGTGCCATCTAACTTTTGATTGTAATGTTCCTGAGTGAAGAGCAAATAACATAAATTAACATTTGAATTGAATTTTGATTAGTTCATGGTGATCAAAGCTATTTACCCAATATCAAGGGCGAAATATTTGGAACGCCCCATATCGATGCCGGTAATATTGTTCCTGATCGTACACGTCGCAATGGTGTTAGAATTTTAACCTTGTTCAATGGAACCACATTGATTTCTATTTGATCTTCCGAATAAACAATTTGCTGCGAATTCACTGGATTCACTCCAATGCATCGGCCAATTACAATTGTTTTTCCCAAGCGTTGACCTTTTGCAACACTCAAATCCATCGCTGAAATTACATAATTTCAACATTAATATAATCGCATTATTCGCATTTTATAATGAAAAAAAAAATAATAATAATAATAATTCCAATATAATTACTTACACACAATATTTTCATGCTCAACAATATAAATAACATTAACATCAGGATTTGGTCCGCCATGTGATTCTATTTGTATTGATGATCCAATGACAATAGTCGAATTTCTTGGAATTAATCGCAACGGTGGAAAGACCTACGGTAAATTGCAAAACAATAAAATTACACACATTGATAGCTCAGTCTGAAACAGATAATCTTAAGGAAGTGCTATTAAACAAAAAAAAAAACAAGAATTTTTTATTCATTTTTTTTCTCAAGTCAATCTTAACCTATCACAAAACATATTTGAATGGTCGTTACAGAGGCGTCCGCTGGGTTTCGTACAGGGGCAAGCTCAATTGTCTCTCAAAAAATCGAATACATTCCCAATGTGTAAATTCGGTAAAATTATGATGCGAAATATCTTTTTTATAGCTTGGTTTTCCTCCGAAGTTTTTTGAGCTAAACCTTTTTTGCCCTTTCTGCCTCCTTCATGGACGCCTCTGAGTCTTTACACTTTTTTTCGTGGGTATTTCTTGTATCTACTTTATAATTTGATAAGATAATGTTTTGAGCTGTGCCGTTTGATAAACATTTATTGTTCGGCTAAATTAAATGTATTGGTTGCTCAATAGCGAATTCAATGAGATTTTTGTTCGTTATTCTGGTTAATTGGTATGAATCATATGATATATTTATTTGCTCGAATCATTATTTCACAAAAAAATGAATGTCTTGGTTTGGACGAATTAAATGGGATCTGCTTATCAAACGTGTCGGAAACATTAAAAAAAAAGAAGAACTAATTGAATATGAGCATTCGTCATATAAAGCAGCGTTTACGCATTGTGTATTTTATATTTTAACTTGTAGTTCAGTTTTGTTTCACCATTAAAATATCAAACCATTAGAATCATTGAATATGGCATTAGTGTTAAAAAATATTGTTTTCGTTGGTGATGGAGCTGTGGGAAAAACCAGCCTATTGTATGCATATAGTAATCAAGGCGGTTTTCGCATTTCATACGTGCCAACAATGTGAGTTAAGCAACAATAAAAAATCAAATTCAAACACGATATTTTATAATCGATTTATAGCGTCTTGTTTCATGATCAGATATGATCGTGAAGAAACGGAACTCACACTGGACAATGTTAGGCACTTGATTAAACTTCACGATACGGCTGGACAAGAGGACTATGAACGCTTGCGAAAAATGGTCTACAAAGATGTACGTATAAATTGTTTTGCATTTGAATTGAGTCCACTTTATATTTTATTTATTGAAATAAATTTGTTGTCAAACTATTTCAGGCCGATTGTTTTGTGCTGTGTTATAGTATTGCCGATCGGGCATCATTTTCTAATATTCCAGACAAATGGTATCCTGAATTGATGCCCTATGACAAACCCATCGTGCTAGTTGGTGAGTAAATCAACGTGTGCGTCGCAATCAAAAGTTCAATTGTTTTTTTGTTTTTAACCAAATTTAGGGACAAAAAGTGATTTAGAGCGGGGAATAAATATCGTTCAAACAGAGGAAGGTGAAAAACTAAAGCGAAAAATTAATGCAAATCAATTTCTTGAATGTTCAGCAAAAAATTACGAAAATATTAATGAAGTGATTTATGAATCAATTCGTGCTGCTGTTGCCGGTCCACCCAAACGATCTGAACCAAGTTGCATTGAGTCTTTGCGAAAATATTTATGCTGTTCAAATGATGACTATTGAAATTTAAATAAAAACAAAAACCCATGATGAACTTACTTGAATCGAATATGCTGGACTTGAAACTGTTTTTTCACCATTGCCCGATGTAATCGTTAGCTTTGTCTCTCCCAATTCCGCACCGGTGATAAAATATCGAATTTCTCCCGTTGCCAACTGTGTTAAGTGTCCAATTTCAATATTCAAAACATTCGAATTCCAAATGTGTTCACGCAATTCATAGACTTTTAAATTGGCATAATCTAATGCCAATGGATTATCAAGTGAATCATAAAGGCGAGCAATTGCTTCAATGGTTTTTGTTTTTTCAACGCGATCAGAAACCTTAAATTAATAATGAAAGAAAAAAAAAACAGAAATTTAAATGTTAAAATTTTCGATTCTGTTTGACTACAATCGATTGAATTTGTAGGTGGATACAAACCTGAACCTCAATACGACCAATCGAAACAATGGAAACGGTTAAACGGGATGAATCGGTTTGCAAACATCGATCAACAATATCAATTTCAACTTGCCCAATTCGAAGTGGTTCAATGACGATTTGACGCAGATCATTGTCAATTCTCGCATTTAAAATATTCGGTTCGGTGACTTTAATCTCATAAAATCCGCTGCCTTGAATCAGTTGCACGCGTTCTTCATGGTGCGGTGCCAGGAATATTGAAACACTGTTAAATGGCAACAGTGTGCTGTTGACCGTCAAAAAGTCGAGTTCATTTTCAATGACTGGTTTGTATAGGTTTCCATCGTCACTTTTACCACTGTGTGGAATTCCGAATTCCGGTTGCTCCGCATAAATGGATTCATCATATAAAACTGTCTGATCATAGCTGTCGACTAATGCTTTAATTTTGAATGCAGAATGCACATCGGGAAGTGCGGTGGTAAGAAAATCACGTTTCGGTACTTTTACACCAGCAATCACATCCTCCTCGGTTTTACGTTGATAGACAATGTCATAGTGTTGTCGATTATCATCGGATTGTAAAAATTGCCACGACAACACTAACGACGATATATTTTGTAGTTTGCGATTTTGAGCGTCCAACACTTCAATGGTGATATCAATTAAATTGTCATTTTGTTTGACATGCATCAAGGAATTTTTCACCTTAAGCGGACATCCGGGCCGCAGCTTTTCGGTTGTGTACAAATTAATAAAACGTGGTTTCACACAGTTTACATATGTTTCGAATTTTGAAACAAATGGCACATGATTGCTGGCCACCAACGTGTTGTAAACTTCAAATGATAAAACGGTCGAACCAACCTTGCGACAGAGTACATTCAAAATATGCTTTTCCGATGAATACGAGTTCACGATTGGTGTTACCGTTGCAATTGTTTCATCGATGCGTACATTTTTCACGAGCTCAGCATCAATATTGAATACTTTTTGCGGTCCATTTTGATAAATGACATTTCTCGATGCGCCAATTGGAAGCACAATATCATTCGATATTGGATTTAAAATGTCAAGCTTTTCAAAAACCATTAAATTAACATCGGCCTTTAGAATGCGATCGAATACAGTGTAGCTGATTTTAAAATGAGAGCTGCCCAGTCCGTGTGATTGCAATGCAACCAAATGACATGCCGATGGATGTAGTTGCTCTTCCGATGGCAATTGATCAACTTTGTGGAAGATTTCCTCCGACATATCGTATTCAAAATGCAAATTATCGCATGACGTAAGTGAAACTTGTTTGCCGTCGTGCTCTGCATACAAAGCAATATGCAAGTAAACATAATCCTTGAGCGTTGTTTCAAAGTTGTATCGAACGATTTCCAATTTGGTTGGCGGTAGGAAAAAGATGTCGGCTGTTTTGGAGATTTTGGCATTCCGTTGAAGTGCCACTTTAATTTGTGTAAAATCGTTCACATTTTTATCATTTTTAATGTAATCGCTTGTCACTTGATTGCCCGTACGTGTTTCGGCCAAACCATTTTGTGTGATTCCAATTAAATTTCCATTTAAACTTGACCATGCATACAAACCATCACCACCGTTTGCCTTGTACTGGATCTTTTGGCGTCGCAAATGATTTGGATCGTATGGCAAATATACGATGGATGGATTCAGTTCAAGCTTTTCAAATACCTGTAGTTCAGCGGTTGCTTTCAATTTATCAAATGAACCAAGAACGGCTGTTTTACCCGTTGTAATTGCTTCACCGAAAATCTGTGAACCGTTAACGGTCTTTGACAATGATGTAAAGATTTTTTCATCGAATTGCGATTGAATGCCATACTCATCACCAAGAGTTATGAGCTGATTGTCGTTGGTGTACAAATCAATTGCAATCGTATGTTGTTCACCTTTTACGGTAAGCCAATTGTAATGTGGCAATAGATTTAATGTTATTTTATCGGCCCTTGAAATGGTCAATGTTGCCTGAATTGATGGAATTGAATCGGTTTTTTCCAAATTATTTGCAACATTTCGATCTTTCAACACAACGGCAGTTCGTCCGAGTACATGGCCAGTGGCCACATTTCCATCGAGTGTTGCCAGCTTTGTATTTTCAACTTCCAAATAGTATTGCGTATTCGATGTGATGTCTTCCAATTTTCCTTGTTTTAGCTAAAATAAACATTTAATCAGTTACAATTTGTGATGAAGCTGTAAATCTGTCAATTTTTTTTATTTTATTCAGAATTTAAGAAAAAAAAAAACCAAATAATACCTGCAAAATTCGGAATGCAATCGAATCTCCAACCAAAATATGAACATCACTTGGATCAAGGATAATATTGGCCAATACAACAATATTGACCTCTAGCGGTTCCACGGAATGGTATTCTGGATATGGTAATTCAACGCTAACTCGAGCCGAACCAGTGTTTATACCTTCCAATAGTACCATGTAACCTCTAAGACCAACTCGATCAAATTTTTCCACCGTTGATGGCACATCATGATATTTACTCTCTGAAAAGCGTAAAAATCGTAACACTTGTTGCCAATCACGTTCCTTTCCCTCAACTGGATGCTGTGATGATATTTTCCAATTAAATTCAACACCTTCAAGTGTTGTAAATGCATTTCCTGTGACACAAATTAAAAATTGTTTTGTTATGGATTCTGTTTTTGTTTTGTCCAAATTTCATCGAGTTTTTTTTTTTTTTTTTTTTTTTTTACCTTGAGAGTCTTGAGCCCACAATTCAAATGTTTCGGGTGCCTCTTCGAGGTACAGTTCACGTGTTGTTGTGAGAACGTCCAGTTTATCGATTACATCCAAAATGACGTCACACCGTAAAATTTCACCGGTCGATAAATCTTTGGCCAAAACAAATGCGGTACTACGACGTTTTTCACGGAAAACAGTCGTTAGTACGGCCTTTGATGAGCATTCCAAGCTATCGACGTCATCATAAACGGGTGAAATTGTTATGAGGTCAGGCCTTGATGATGACCTAAGAAATTGTTTTCGTAAAAACAATGTAAATGTGTTATGAATGTGTTTGTATTGAATTAATCGTTAATCTCCATAACATCGATTGGAAATAAGAAGTTGACAAAATATATTGAGCTGTATTTTTAAACAATGATTTCATTCGAACCACACACACACATACACACAAAACACTCACAATTTATTTGTTTTTGTTTCAACAAACATTGAAACATTTTAAAAACATTGCATTTCACAATTTCATGAAATCTTCAAACATGTTCATTCGTGCAAACGAGATATTTGAAAAAAAAAAAAAATAAAACCAAAAAAGAGGTTATGTATTGCAATAACTTACCATTTAAAACAGCCGCCTTCGATAACTTCTAACGTGAAATTAATGGATAATTTATCAAAAATTGGTAGCAAAACACGGGGATAGTTTAATTTGACAGCATTAATTTGCTGCACAAATATAAACAAACCACAAAATAACGTTAAAATTCGCATTTTAATCCAAAAAACCAATAAATTTATATTGAATCGATGCGAATCACAAACATTTTCCCACACTTTCAATGCTCTGAATGCTAAATGCGTTTGACAGATGCGGTTTCTTGTTCAAAACGATACAATGTCCCAAAATAATGAAAAAAAAACGTCAAATTTAGGTAGGTAGTTTGTCCCAAAATGTGTCATAGTTGTTTGAAAATGTTTGGTTAATGCAGGTTAATGCCTAGCGTGCCGGATGTCATCGTATCAACTAAAATTCGTAAAAGTGTTTGTGACATTTGATTTATTTTATATTTTATTTTGACATGTTTGAAATTTGTTTTTGCGGAATTGTGTTTGGAAATTGAAAATTGAGGTTTTGTGGAAAGAATTTAAATGTCATTATTTAAAAAAAAAAAAATTGAAAATCATTTGCAAAAAAGAAAGTTGTGTGTTATATTATTGTTTAAATAGAAATTAAAATGCAGACATCTGTTGTAGAAAAAGAACCATCAAAATCACCGCCTTCTAAAATCACATCAAAAAGACCACGGAAAATTTTTAGATTTCGTTTTTTAGCAGAAACAAGCCTTCATAATGTGCGACGCGATCAAATCTACTTTTATATTTTATCATTGCATAAAAAAATCCGTTCATTACTGCGAAGATGTAAAAAATATCGAGAAAAAATACTCAAATTAGTAAGTTGAATAGGAATTCATCATAAGTTGAGTGTGATTTGTGAAGTATATTTGAATGGTTTTTAAAGGAAAATGCAGCACGGCCGACTGTGTCTTCTCCAGAAAAACCATCATCAGATGTGAATAAAACCGGGCAACCAAATAATCCTGAAGAGAGTACAAATAATTTTATTGCCGACATTAAAAATGCAGCACATCAAGCTCAAAACGAAACTGGATTCATCTATGAGCCAACGTCAGGGCTTTACTATGATTCTCGAACGGGATACTATTACAATGCGGTTGGTCATTTGAAATCTTAGTCCAACACCTCGACTATAGCTATTGAACTGAATCCGTTGTTTTTTTTTTTTTTGTTATTTGTTGTGTCAATTTTTAGGAGCATGGACTGTATTACGATGGCAACAGTGGATGCTATTATTCGTATAATCAAGCCGAGAATAAATTTGAATTTCATTCTCAAGTTTATTCAAGCAGCGAAACTGCTACAGCACAAGATGAAAAGGTAATCAACCAAATTTTTGTGACATTTAACTGAATTTTAAATAACATGGTTGTGATCTATGTATTTATTCAGGTGGTTCCCGTTGATAGTTTAACACAACAATTTGCTCATCTCCAATTGATTGAATGCTATCGAACGCAAGCGTTAGGTGGGTAGTTGAGCCAGTGTTATGAAATCGCGTATTTGTTTTTTCTATTTGCAGAATGAAGAATGTGATCGTGATATTTCAAAGCGTAAACGTCAACAATCAACGGATTCAGATGAAAAATCCATCTCAACGGTGTCCAAATCCAAAACAAAGAAACGAGCAAAATCACCAAATTCCGAACAAAAAGAAGATGGTGAAATTTCGGACGAAAATGATAGTGACGATGATGTGATTCAAATACATTCAAATAGTCCGAGTTCACAGCGCAAACAGATTATTTATGAAATTGATGATGATAGCTGCTCGTCATCGGGTTCAGGCCAACACAATGCATACTCAGGTGAACAGTTGTCACAATTCAAATAGAAAAATAAATACGCGAAATATATCATTTGAATTAACTCGACGAGAGCGCTCTCGTATGGAATAAACGACATTTCGATTGATTTTTTTTTTGACATCATATATTATATTTAGATATTGCAAAAAAATACCCACCATCACTGCGGATTATTGTCCAGGAAACCAACATACGCAAATTGAAAATTGGTGAATTGTTTTTGATTACGTACAAAGGTATGTCACGATCTTCAGATTATATTGTTTTTTTGTTTGTTTGTTTGTTTCTTGTGAATCAACAGGTTCTATAGTAATTTGAATTTTTATTGATTGTTCAATCGAATCAGGTGGATCATTGGGTCGCGAGGGCAAACATGATGTTATCATTCCGGATATCAACTGTTCAAAGTATCATTTAAAATTTGTTTATGATGGGAATCAGAGTAGCTACACCTGTACAGATTTGGGCTCCCGTAATGGGACTTTGATGAATGGAAAACGAATGTCAAATGCCAAACAAGAGAGTGAACCAATGAAACTATTACACGGAACGGTCATACAAATCGGACAAACTAAACTACTGTGTCACATTCATGATGGATATTCAACTTGCGGACAATGTGAACCAGGACTCTTAGGTGACACCTCATCAACGGCATATGGAGACAGCTCTGATGCTGCATTCACGGCGAAAGTAAAAGCAGGCAATGTAACCGAGGACCACAAACGACAACTCAAAAATTTAAAGAAACGTTATGGTTTGCAAGATGAAAGTAAGTTTCACGAAAAGTCAAGTTAGAGCATGTGTGCTGAATCAATTTCAATGTTTTTTAATGACATTTTTTTTTTTTTTTATAGAATATGTAGCTCCAAAAATGGATGCAAAAAATGATCGTGCTGAGCAACGTCGAAAAGCGGTTGGTAGCTCATGTGAACATGAAAAAACAAAAGCTGCTTCACTCAATGCGTACGTACCATAAAATCTAAAATTAATTGATTTAAGTCGATAAAATGTGGTTAAAATATTGAATATTTAAAAATTAGATCGATACCAAGTGAGAACAAAGGTTTCAAAATGCTTTCGAAGTTGGGATGGAGCGAAGGTCAAACGCTTGGTAAAAATAATGATGGTCTTTTGGAGCCGGTAAGTGTTTTTCTGGTCTTTTTTTTAAATTTATCGATGCCAAAATCAAAATCCAAATTTTAATGATGATTTCAAATGCCTATTGTCTTTACCAGATACCATTGAAAATGAATGAAAAACACAAAGGCCTTGGATGCGAAAGCACCAGCAGCAGCAGCACCGTAACCGCATCGAATTTCAATAATCCAAAGCAAAAGCATAAAGCTCGAATATGGGAAAAAACACATCAGCGATACCATGCATCAGAGCCAACGGTAGACATTTTCAAAAGCGATGAAAGCGATTAGGCCATTATGAAATGTCCGTGACTGAATCATCTAAGATATATTCAATAAATTTAGCCCAATAAAAGCCCGTCTCAAATTCGATAGCCGGTGGTTATGTCTGTTTTTTCCAATGTGTATGCGATACAACATTATGTGCATGTGCATTGCACATACATTGTTGTGTTTGGCCTTTATTCGTCTCATTTTTTTTCTTCTTCTTGCCATTTTAGGAAAGTGTTGATTCACATCAGATGTACATCTGATTGTAATATGCAATATGTAATTAGTGTTCAATGCTAGTAATTTCTTTGACTCATTTGCTCTTCTAAAAATATTGATGCTGATATGTACAGTTTCGGAATAAAAAAAAAAAAACCTATCCACAGCCCGTTTCACTGGAAAGAAGACGCTATCTAAACGTATGCAATTTTATTTTATGCATGCGATTTCTAGTAAGTCAGAACCTCATTTCGATCACATCAACGATTCAAAAGAAAACATGAACAAAAACAAGCCAACGATTATAGTAATATTCTGAGAATTATATTGCAAATATTTGAATGGACATTGGACACGCTTACAACTTGATCTTGTCCAACTACAGCACCACGTTAAAATGTATCATGAGAGTTATATTGGCCTAATGAGCACAATCAATTGTGACGATCAGAGAAAAAAAAAAACAAAGTATAAAATAATAATTTGAATTATTTGAAAAATAATAATTGAGCGTACGTTGAGTGCAGCTCGCGCTCGCATTCACGCTCGCACTCGCCATTGCTGTTGCATCTCGCGTGTGCTTTTTTTTCTCACTGATTTGCTGCATCGTAATATGGACAAGGCTGGGCAATTGAAAGCCAACGCGAATAATACACGCAATTGTTATTGCATTTATTTTTATACATTTTTTTTTTATAGATATAGTTCCAATCTCTCATTCGAATAAGAATCCATTAGGTATCGGTGAAAATGATTTGTAAACAAAATTTCTTGAAAATGTTACCCGCTGCAAATATTTGCTCCAGCAAAAAGTGTATATGGCATGTGATCAGTTTGACACAAGAAAATTTTCAATTCCCGCTTCAACAAAATCAATTCCTGTGCCGCAAGTAAAATTAAAAGAATCAAAACATTTCATTCGATTTGATAAACAAATCTTGATCCTCTTAACTCCAAAATTCTAGCCTAGTATTCCCTTATGATCATCAAATAGTTTTCGGTAGGTGTGTTAAAATGTTGTTGGTCCGCGATCACTGTTTGATCTTGAAATTGATTGGCAAGGGTCTCCAGACTTTATACGCTCATATCAATTCAAGTCTATTCAATTTCATTTAAGCTATGTAACTTCTTCAGTCAGACCACATCATTTGGTCTGTTCCACAAAAGAGTCGCTGGTTTTCAGTTTTCAGGGCATGAGCATGCTTAGTGCTTGCATCACTCACGTGAACTACCGTCCGAATTCTAATGTGTAGTTGTTGCAAAACAATGGCTGCATTTTAAAAACCCATAAAAGAAACCCATTTAATGGGTCGTTCACCATCCTAACGGCCGTTTAATAACAGAATAATTGCAGTTGTCTCAATTATACGTTAGAAACGAAAAATCGGTGCCCGATCAAATGAAGAACGAATCTAAGCCAATCGAGATATTTATCTAAGGCCTAAGTACCTGAGTGCATTGTTTTTCTGTTCTCTCCAATTGACATGAAAGCAATTTTGCCCCGAGCATGAAATGCCAATCGTCTTGAGTGCCGAACGAATACACACAGTGTGCGCATAAGTCGCGCCAATAGCCAAATGGGCGATCGCAATGTGTATCGCCTGCTTTTGTGTGCTTGTGTGTGTGTATGTGTGTGTGTGTGTGTGTGTGTGTGTGTGTGTGTGTGTGTGTGTGTTTGGCTGCATACACTCGCCTCTGTTATTATTCAATTTCAATTCGAAATTCGAAAAAAATAAAAACCCATTCCGTTTATTTATGTTTGACTTCAAACCAAGAGAGAAAATATCATAATAGCATTTTGTTGTATTGAATTGGTTTGGTTTGCGCGGCTTTTTTTTCCATTCATTTTGTTTTGTTCAAGTACTGGGCCACTGAAATGCATTCAAAATGCCAGAATCATTTCGATGTATTACCAAATAATTGTGCGGTCAGTCGCCCATTGTACGAATAACAACCGAACCGATCCAATTTTATGATATTTGTGCAAATCAACGCTCTAATCGTTCTTTCCCACCCAAAATGGATGCAAAAAATCCATTCGAATTTCATTGTAAAATTCAACATTCAAAACTACGTGATTTCCAACAGTAATTCATCTTCAAATGGACAGGTCTAAATCTAATCAAATCCAAATCAAAATTCATCATCTCGTAAGATGAATCGTTTTCTTTTGTACAGCAGATCAAGATTGCAAAGTTATTTGCCAACCAACGAAACAAAACCAAAAAAAAAAAAACAATCAGATCAAAAGAAAATCAAATATTTTTGGGGTTTTTGGTATAAATTCATGTGATGTTTGCGCCGCTGCTTCAACTGTAAATTGGCAACCAAAAACACGAAAACAAATTGGCCACAGTTTTGTATTCCAAAATGTTGATTGGATAAAACAAACGCAGAATAACATATCACAGGATAATATATCAATCACTCAAATTACACGAATTCCTTTTTGTATTTCATTCTTTCATATTTCGTTTTTTTCTTTTAGTTCTCAAAATAATGACATTCCATAATGAATTGAATACATATTTTCATAATCCAAATATTGCCGTTTTTCCATGTGCATAAACAACGATAAAAAGAAACAACAACAACAAAACCGAGGGGAAAAAATGAATAAAAGAAATCAACAATCTTCAGTGCCGCACGTCAATTCACGTTTTTCGAGAGAATTTTAGATCATCTATGAATAACTCATACGGTCAGCAGAACGATACGTAGCTGCAAGTGATTAATGTTTCCTAGTACAGAGTACATATTTTACGCGATGAATCACAATTCTCATTTTATTAATGAAATACTTACTCATTGGCAGTGGTCACGGTGTCGATGGCGGTAGCGAATACGCATAGAAGAAACGGAATTTCGTTATTCAGGCTCGTGTTTTTGTTTTTCATCTTCACATAATTCAAGAGACACGTTGCAACATCTTCTACGTGCTCGCTCGCCCTCTCCCTTTTTTTCTCTATCCTTCTCATCAATTTCACGAACATACATTTTCAGATCAGATGGACTTGATGTGATAAAAATACACATTTTACTTATCGCCTTGGCGTGAATAGAATCATAGTATTTTTTATAGTAAACATGAAGATAGAGTAAAACTACTCGAAAGGCGTACAATGCAGTAAACAAACATAATCAGTGCACGTTTTCGATTTTAACGTAGAGATAATTGCCGATGATTCGTGCATCCGTAGAATCCTGACGTTGATAGACTCTTTCTCACAAACACACGCATCCAAGCTCTCTCTCTCTCTCTCTCTCTCTCTCTCTCTCTCTCTCTCTCTCTCTCTCTCTCTCTCTCTCTCTCTCTCTCTCTCTCTCTCTCTCTCTCTCTCTCTCTCTCTCTAGCTTGAATTGCCCAACAAAAATATATTATGTTTATACAATTGTTGCCTGATGTTCCATGAACGATACATATCAGCGGTGTATTTTTTTTCATTATTTTTGTTTTGTTCGTGTGTCTTTTCTCTCTCTCTCTCTCTCTCTCTCTCTCTCTCTCTCTCTCTCTCTCTTTGTTTGCACTTTTATTTCGCATTTTATTTTTCGGAGTTGATCTTTCAGTAGCTGGTTTTGTATTGAATTAAAACCAAAAGCCGTGCCCAACCCATACGACAAAAGGCACTTGGTACTTGATTCATATCCTTCTGAATGATGATGGATCAACAGGTTATTTTTGTGCTTTGTACTGTGATGTGTTGTAACCACAATGAGCGACGTGTTTCGTTAGTACTTTGGTCGCCAGACCAAATCCATCGATCGGTAATTTGGATAACGAGCATTGACTTCTTCCTTGTGACTTCTTCTGTTTTTTTATTTTTCTCAACACATTGATAATTACATTTTACTTCCATTTGTCAAGTATTGTTGTTGTGCGCTGTTATGCAAATTGCATAAAAAATTAGCTGATTTCACGGTCATCTCATGCGATTTGTGTATTTGGTCATCGTCTCAAACCATTTCACTCGACGACCGTTCGATCGACCAAATTGAAATTTTGCATGTACATTGTATACGTAAACTCTGTGTGCCTGTTTGCCCGTGTGTGTGTGTGTGTGTGTGTGTGTGTGTGTGTGTGTGTGTGTGTGTGTGTGTGTGAGTGTGTATGTTTGTATGTATGATGAACGTATGTGAATGGGCTCCCAAATGCGCGTTGGCGCGCGTGAGCGCCCGCGCAGGCACACGCGAAACAGAAAAACTTTAGAATATAATATACAATTGTTCGTGTCTGTCATCTTCGCGGTCAATTCATGCACGTAACAAGTGCAGTGTCGAGTAGCAATATATGCAATATATATTCTTTAGTGCTGGTTGAATACCGAATGGGCAGAGAGACAAAGAGGACGAGAACGAAAGACGTTACGCACGGAAAAAGATGAAAGTCACATGCAACACATAAGCGCACGCGAATCATTATGTAAATATACATATGTATATTTTTTATCACAGATACTTTATGAAAACCCAGTCAAATCGGCCATATTCTTTTTTTATTATTATTATTCTCTCTCTAAGAGAATCAAAGATAGCCTTTCCTTTTATGCCCAAATAAATGAGAAGTATAAATAAAAAGGATTCCAGGTGTTCACCATTTCTTCGTTACATTTTTGTTTTCTTCAAATATCCCAATGTTAAGTAATTACTGGCCGTAGACATGATAACAAACTGGCGGTGTGTTCCTGGTTTATACAAGTCTCAGTTGCATTTATATAAAAAAAAAACAAACCAACGACGATACCTGTTAGCGTTTTTCAAATTCTCTTTCACGAAAAAAAAACCGCCAGCAACAACGAAACAAAAAAGAAAAAGAAACATTACTCTAAAAACATTTATTTATTTTTTGTGCGCAACAGCAACCAGAGAGTGCAACACCATATACGAATCGAAATGGGTACAACTCACAAAGTCATCGACGAATAATCATTTTGCTGGCGAACGAGACAGAAAGTTCACAAAGGAAAACGACAAAAATAAAGTCAGAAATCAGAATTTAAAATACTCCAATGTGCGCGAACAGCAACAACAGCAACAAAAATGCATAACAATCGTATGGAGTCGATGCAAAGGAATAATATACTTCTTAGCGCGCGGCCAAATTCTCTCTGGCGTGTGCGCGCCCGAGCATACACATGCAACCGCCATGGGCAACGCTATATGTGCAGGTTTGTTTTGTTTTGTGCGCGCCCGTTCGCCCGCTTACTTGGTTCGAACGATGCGCTGGTGTTTTTGTTGCGCTTGCTCGTCAGTACTCTGTTTTTGTTGCTTTTTTTTGTTTGTTTGTTTGTTTGTTTGTTTGTGGCAAAATGATCAGCGAAAGAAGGGATCTCAAGACCGATGGTGAATAATATTTGTCTGTTCCAAACGAGCAAAAGAAAAGCAAGAGAGAAAGGGAAAAAAAAGAACGCGGCTGGCCCAATTCAGTTGCTAGGGAAAAGAGTGCTATGAACATTGCACACGTTTCCTTAGACAAAAAGGAATTCCACATAAGTTGAGAGTGATTGGCGATAGAGAGGCACGACCATTCAATCCTTTCATTCGACGTAGTTATCAATCAACGCAAATGTGCATATACAAAATTCCAATACATCTTTGACGAGCAGAACATTTTTATTTCGAATGAACGTTTTCTGTGCTGGATTCATTTCGTGCGGTTTTCTTCGGTTGATCGTAGCTGCTTCTCTGTTGCTCTATCTCTCTCTCTCTCTCTCTTTCTCTCCCTGTCCTTGTCGCTCGCTCCCTCTCTATCTGTCTCTTTGTGTGTTTCTCTTTCTTTTTTGCTGTACGCTGCGCGTATAGAGAGCGCACACACATTTTCCTGCCCGATGTTTTATATCTATATAGCCATAGTCACAGTCATACACGGCACAAAAGTACATTTTGTATGAAATAAATTGTGTGCATTGTGCACATTCTAAAGGTTTGCTTATTTTTTTGCTTTTCTTTTTTGTATCTTTTTTTTTTAATGTATATGTGTACTATAGTCGTGCATGCATTCGTTAATATGGTGCTGCACAAAATATAGTATCTACATAAATAAAAAAAAGCACACTTCGCCAACACCAAACGGCTACAACGGCAAACACTTTTGCGTAAACTTCAAATCCATTTTTACATCTGAATAAAATTCAGTATATGTTTGATGATCGAACAAACAAGAGGCAGGCTCAGTGGACTCTCGGTGTGACTTCCATGCGAAATATCAAAGCGCTCATATTCTCGTTACGCTGAACGGCTCGTGTTTTTGGGAATTGAATATGTTTTGATTTATTTTTGTATTTCTTCGATGTTTTGTTTTTTTTTTGGGCAACGATGGCCGAATGAAATATAAAAAATGAAAAACTGTTACAAATCGTTGATTCATTCGAACACAACAAAAAATCGAATCAATTGGCCAGTGAAAATGCACTCCATTTAAGCCCAAAATAACAAGTTTTCATTTAAATTGACTAATTATCTATTGAAGTCAAAAAAAAAAAAAAAAAATTACGAACTTAAATTATGTTTAAGCTGATGCCGAAATCGGAAATAAAATTGAAAGTGATAAAGTGTAAAATTATTGGCGAACATTTTTAGTCCTTTTTGTTTTAATGAACACGGATAAAAGGTAAAACAATCACCGGTCCAAGTTTTACGTGATCATTCTGTAAATAGCACATTTTTTTTTGGCGGCGTTTGTTGATCGAATTTTTCGAACATTTCATCGAACAGATGAGAAATGATATTTTTGGCATTCGCCAAAAACCGAATATTCAAATTGGAGCCAGAAAATTCAAACGAATTGGAAAATCCAATTGTCTTAGTCATTAATTGTTCTCTTGAATTTTACATGTTGGAAGAATAGTCATTTGAAATTTCCGTTCTCTCTTTCGGGTCTCTCGCTCTCACTCTCTCGCGCGCGGTACGCGTCCACTCTTTCCTCTCAAACGATGTTGTACGACGAGAACAACAACAGCAACAACAACAAAAATCCGATTGGGCGAAAATGACCGCGTTTCGCAATCATAATTTATTGTGCAATAAAATGCACTAGCAAAATGTTCAGCACTTGTTTCGAGCAAATTTCAGAGCGCAGTAGTTCAGTTACAATAATAATAAATAGAAAAAACGAATGTTTGACATGTTTTTGAAACATTGATTGATTTGTACCCAGCAACATTTCAAGAATTGTGACTTGAAATACTAAAATAACAATGGGCAAAATGGTGAATAACAACAGTAGACACGTGCGTAAAGTGGTGTGCACGAACTCGGCGGGTTTATTTTTTTCTGGTTTAATTCTTTTGGATTTTATTCACCGTTCATAATACATTTCCGTTGTGTACTGTTTGACCTCAATAGGTCAATCATTTTCGTCTGATTATTTGCCCTTTTATTTAAAGTGAGATTTTGGTTTTGTTTTTTTTCCCACAATATTTTCCCTCAAGTTTTTGTATGCCTCCATAAAAATAGTTCACATTTTTTTTTTGTGTGTTTGTGTGATGATTTGTGATTTGAAAACCGAAAACTAACAAACATTAACATTATTGATTTAAATCAGGATCACAAAATGAATTGACACGTATTAATCGGCCGGGTGAAGTAAGTATCAATCGCAAATTCAACGAATTGAAAACATGAATTTCTGTGCGGATTTAATTAAATGGAATGTGAGATCGAAAATATGTAGACATTTGATAAAAACAAACGTTTTACAACATGCAGTCGATGCAAATAGTATAAACATACGTTAAAAGAGAAGAAGAAGAATTTCAACAACAAGAAAAAAGAGGAGAAAAAAAAATAAACAGACAAACAAAACAACGAAAAAAAAATTATATTTATTTGTATTTATACTACGTGTAATATATATAAATAAAAAAGGAAAAAGAAAAAAAACATATCTATGACAAGTCGAGAGAATAACAAAAATTAAACGACAAAAAAAAGAAACTTGTTTTTAAATTGGACAAGTGCGGAAAGTGTTGTACCGTTTTACCGCGCGAGCGCAAAATCAATGTATTTACAAATCAAATAAGCATCCAGATTTTAATCGAAAAATGATCCACCAAGTTCGTATCAAGCAAAATTATTGCTCATAATATATTTATCACACCGTACATACACACCAAACGATGCATTGGCTATTCTCTGTACAATGACAACCACACGACACGGCAAACAAACAACCACATATTCCCAATTCATATCAATAAAAACACGGATTATTCGGGCGATCGCATGCAGCAGCCGATACAGCCGATACACCAACAATAAACATGACCAGAACGATAGCAATGGAGGTGTTTTATCCAAATCCAAATGCAATACAATTTTTAGTGGGCATTTTGCGCGCATCCTCATCGTAATTCTCGTTTCATTCACATTCGCTGATATGGTTCATGGTAAGTGTTCCAGCCACAACTTTGTTTGTTTGTTTTTGTTTTTTTTTTTTTGCTGTTCGTATCCAAAATGCATTTGTTCAACCAAATGACCAGACAAAAGACGCGATCGGTGCTTGTTAGGACAGTGACAGTCAATCGATGGCTATTTTTAGAGTAAATACCAATTCTCAAATGGCAAAACGTATGCGTGACTAATGAAATGAATCTGTCCAGTGTTTCCGTTTCTTGTATCGTCGACACAGGTTCCATGCAGTTTTACATATCGAATGCTTTGTGATGACCGTCAGCTACTATTCCATCTTCATGTATCATGCCTGATTCGAATGCTTGGTTTCGATTTTAATGGTCTAATATCAAGCTCAGTGCGATGAGTTTTACGACACGTACTTTCAATAAATAAATATTTAAATGTTCGCCGGACTGTGCGGCTAGCCAAGCTTTAAAAATATTTGGGCAGAAGAAAAGAAAAGAAAGAACCAATATGAGACAATTGTTATGCAGCTTTAAAAAAACAAATCGACTTCTGTGCAATCTCTTAAAATTGTTGAAATGACAATCTCTTAAAATTGGATTTGAGTGTATAGTTGGGGATGATATCGAATAACATGAAATCTCACACTTTTATTTTTTTGTTTCTTCCTTTTCATGCACAAACATCTTTTCTTAATTTGCCTAGATACGCAATACATAGGCAACTATTTTGCTGACTGCATGCATTCATTTGATCGGTATTGTGACTGTTAAAGCAGTCATGACCAGTCACAATACCGTTCATGTTGTTGTTTTTTTTTTTTTTTTTTTTTTTTAGGTAGAATCAAAGTGTCAATTCAGCTATCTCCTTTGGAGTGTGGCTATAACTGACTCGTATATTTTACATGCATGAGCTGTGAAGCTGCCGTGTGTAGAGATGCAAACACACCAAGTTCGACGGACAATATCAATTGGTGATAATAAACAAAACGATTCGTTTTATCATTTCCGTTTTCAAGTTAAATTTTACATCAGTCAAAAACCCATAACTTCGAATGCCGTTTAAAAAAATGTGACATTTGAATTCATTATTGTTGCATTCAAAAAAATAATGTGTGTGTGTTTTTTTTTGGAACAAACTGGGGTATAAATATGCAATTGGACTTTACTTGATCCAATTAAATTGGCAATTGTTTGAATGAATGCTACGCAGCATATAGCAGCAGCCCCCTCCAAAAATACACTCATCACAATAGAGTCAGTACTATCATTTACAAATGCGACATATACAATTGAATTAATGAAATTCCGTACAAAGTGCACAAATGAAGCGCCCCGATTGAGGTAAATGCGTTGTTGATTTATCGATCGAGTTTCACACACACCCAAAGCACGTTTTCCATTCAGGCGCATAATGGCAATTAAATGCTCTGTAAACGTTAAACTAAATAGTTGGACGTTGTGGATGGGAATCATTTGAAAATTTGATTCGTAGAATTTCAACACACACACACACACCAATAAACCAGCTTACGATATTATTATTATTCTTCTATTTTTAGATTGTAATGTTTCATTAAATCTATCGATCTGATTTATTTGCTGTCATGCACAATAAATGTTCAATTCAAACGCATTTCATTTATAATTGTCATTGTATCAACAAATTGCATTGTTATACGGTGAAGTAAATCTCAAACGAATCGTGCCTTTAGATTTATAAAAAAATGTGTCACAGCTTGTTAAGCACGTACACTGTTTGAAATGATGGAATTATAGAAAAAAAAGCACACACACACACATTTAGCACGCATATTCACTGGTTTAAATACATACTCATACTCATCAAGAATGCTGTGTGTTGATCTCGCTTTCTAATATCTAATTCAACCGTTCTGATGGAAATTTGTGGGAATAAATTGGATGCATGCGGTCTTCTTTTGTTTTATTCGACATTTAAAAGACATAGAACAGAACAACAACAACAACAACAACAACAACAACAACAACAAACAAACAAAATATATGAAAAATATGAGAAGAAATCATGATGATTGCAATTATTCGCATCTGTGACACGGTGATTTTTCATTTGCAGCTGGTACTTGCTGGGCAAAACGAACACAAAGTGGAAAATGTAAGCATCCAATGGAACGAAATGTGTCTAAAGAGAAATGCTGTGGAGGCGGCGATGATGTCGGCTTCACGGAAAAGGAAATGAGCGAATTTGAATATTTTTTTGCGACGGCATTGGGCGATGGCACCACTTGCAGCTCATGCATAGGTAAGGCCACACGACATGATTTATTCTTGTCACAACGCTTGTTTCTTTTCTTTTCTATCAATGTTTTTTTTCTCTCCCTCTCTCTCTCCCTCTCTCTCTCTCTCTCTCTCTCTCTCTCTCTCTCTCTCTCATGTTTCATTTAAATTTCGCATAGATTCATGTAAAACAGCCAAATGCGGCACGCACAAAAAGTGTGTACTGCGTGATGGTCAACCGAAATGTGTTTGCGCTCCAAAATGTAAAACCAAAAATCAACGGCCAAAACGTGTCAATCGTCATGCACACGCCCAATTGAAAAGCATCAATCATGAAGTGAATCAACGGCAAGATGATGCACCAGATCAAACACAAATAAACACACGAAGTGGCAATGGCCACCACCAAAGTATCCAAATCGATGCCAATACATCACACGATGTTCAGATTTTCCACGCCGAGCATCTGAACAATCGATCAAACACGAAAAGTGATAAAATCATATCAATCATTGCACCGATTCTCCCGTCGAATTTAAGTAGTAGTCATAGACCTAAGAAAATTAAACACCATCGAACAGCAGCAGCAGCAGCGCATGGCAACGGCAAACGCAGCCAAATGAAATCGGCATTGTCACCGCATTCGCGACATCGTCAAAGTGACATAAATCACATGCATAAATTATCGCCGAACAATCAATATGGTAACAGCACTATGTTTGACAATAATATTGGTAGTCTAAATCATCGACGTCATACATCCGTGGAGCAGCAATTCACATCGAAATTCTATGGCCACGACATACCCTACCCACCGATTGATATGCCCGTAAGTTGAAATCGAATGGTGATTTGTTTTAAAAACCAATGTCCCGGACACAAAACTAAATTGTTGTCCGATGCCACATTGCAAAACATTTCATTTACACTTTGATTCATCGCATACAGATGAGCTCTTGATTTTTTACGGATTTTGAAATGTTCTTTTCTTTGGTTCACGTTTTTTTTTGTTGCCTATTAATTTGCGGTGTTTTTTGTTTTGTGTTTTTTTTTCTATGGTTTTTGTGTGTGTGTGTGTGTGTGTGTGCTTGGTTTTGCCTATTCCATGCATCTATAAAAACCAGCTGTATGATAACAATCAATTTCATCAGGCAGTTTGCGGCACCGATGGAAAGACATACAAAACAGAATGCCAATTGAGAAGACGCGCTTGTCGACAAGAATCAACATCTCTATCGGTTGCTTACAAAGGACAGTGCCAGAGTAAGTTGAACACAGTGTTTTATACGATCTCTTTTCTCTATCTCCCTTTCTTTCTATCCGCTTGTAGTTGTTGTTGTTGTTGTTGTTGTTGCTGTTGCCATTATTTCCCCATTCATTTGACAGCCATATTCAAAGTGCAATAGTAATTTACATTTTGTTTGGCTCATTTGAAATCAGCAGCCAAGGCATAGCCAAGCATGAAAATTAGATGGATCATTGGTTCAAATGTAGAAAAACAAAATCTATATAAAATAGCTAAATTTCTATTGAATGCCGTTTGTGCTAGTGCACTTTTTTCACTTTGTTGATATCACATAGCGTTTTGTTAAAGTTTGACAACGTCCCATCTACACTATTCACTTGGAGAATATCTGGCAAAAGATAAAACCGAGTGAGACGAAGAAACATAAATAGTCACAGAATGGAACAATTTAAAGGACCGTTTGTTTCTCAACATTTTGCTTACAGTGTGTGTGTGTGTGTGTGTGTGTGTGTGTGTGTGTTTTTTCAACTGTGTTCTATTTTTCATTCTAATTTATTGTCTATTATTTGCAAATGCAAAAGAAGCGAAACAGATAAAGAGTGTAGCGTGAGAGATGGATGGAAGAGTGGATGAAAAAAAATTAAATAAAATGGATGGGCCGTCAGAATTGGCCGCCACTGAAAAGAATCACCTTACTCTCTTTGACTGCAATACACTCACTTACATACGATCGCTTACATTGTGAGTGAAATTACACAATGAATGCTGTGCACATGCATAAATAGTTGTAAACATGAATGATTGCGGTATTTATTAACGTCGGCTATTTCCACCGAAACATATATACATAGAGAGAGAGAGAGAGAGAGAGAAAGAGAGCCGTCTGTGATGGTGCATGAGCTTTCCGTAGAAAACGTGCCATTTCGACCGATCGTCCAACCAATCAGTAATGAATTCAAATTGAAAAAATATCAAGAATAAATTGTATGCATAACATATGTAAACACATGAAAACAAAAAATAACACACAACTGCATAACACACACAAACTCGCTTCTTTTTTGCTTCTCTGTACAAGGCTACACAGTACACAGTTGTTTGTATGATCAATTTCTTTTTTGCCGATTTGTGTCTTTTCGAAGATTGGCTGCTGCTGTTTTTGTTGTTGTCGTTGTTGTTGAATTTTTTTTTTTTGCTTGATCAAAATAGAAAGAAAAGCAATTACATCATTGTTTATATATGGGGTGGCTATCTTGATTTATGTTTTTTCGAATGTGATAATTTGAAGTGTGTGCACAAAATGCACAAATAATTTGCATTCATTATCATGGGCCCATGGAAATAACATTGCCAAAGAAATGTTAAAAAAGAAGAATCTGATGACGGCGACAACGACAAAAATACACGTACATACTCAAATAAGCAGAAATAAAACAAAAAAAAAACAACAACAACAGTAGCATTCATTCGGGCAACTGCTACTTTGTAATGATCAATTCAATTAATATGTCAGTCAAAACAAATGCAGAAACGCAATGTAAGCAATGCGTTTGCCGAGCAATTCGAATGATAATCGGTTTGGATTATCAAAACATCCGGTTGATGATGGATGGTTGAATGAAACTAAAGTCTTCTCGTTGTTTTTTTTTTTTCGCCCAAAAACAACGAACGAACAAAAAAAAAATGGTATGCCATTCAATCAACTATTCAAATGGCGTGTAGAATTTGCAGCACAGAAAGTAACTCAAACCAATTTCATTTCAATGAGCTCTCGATGTGATTTTGACTGTCTCTCGAAAATTCAAAATGGAATGAGAGCACCGAGTGAGCTTTGTCGTTTATAATAGAGCAAATATATTTCAAGTGATTTCAAGAACGCCATCGTGACTGGTTTTTGCATTGAATTTAGCTGTGTGTTTTCGTATCAATCTTTAATGACCGGTTGAGACGATTTCGTTCACATCAATTTCCAATTAAAGTGACTAACGAAAAACTCTTCGATTGGCCTTATACTAATCTCAATCTCTGCCACAAGCCCATGGATCCAATGGATTGGTTGAATGAAAAACAATGTTTAAAATGGTTTTTCGTTGCAATGCAACCGAACCAGCAACTGCCACTCCGAAGAAAGGCACTCGTTCCTTCTCTCCGGTTTTTTTTGGTCGTTACTCGCTCTCTGTCTCTCTTTCGAGACGAAAACAAGAATGCACGCGCGTCAATCAGTTAACTGTGCAGTGTGCATGGGCGAAGTGTGCAATTACGAGACATGGCAAGGAAAGCTGAAATGTGTTGTTGTTGTTGTTGTTGTTGTTGTTGTTGTTGTAGCTGTTCCGTATGCTTTATAGTTTCAACGCTCAAACCAAAACAATGTTTGCAATGTGATGCAAAATTATGCGATATAATCACGATTACATGGTGAAACGATAGAACCAAATAATATCTTTTTATTAAATCAAAATAAGAAGTAATTGTGGGGATAACCAAAGCCATATCGATATGCATTCAATTGCAATGCACATGCAAACTACACAATGCTCTGGCTCAACGGTGGAAGAAAAATCAAAAAGCAAAATGGTAAAATTGGCTGGAAATACGGTACCAAATGTGAATATACGATATATTTCAATGTTACACTCGATTCGTTTCATCCACAGATAAAATGATTGCTAGTTTGTAATATCCACTACATGAAATGGTTGTAAATGTACAGTACATACAAGTATATTGTTGATTCCTAGCAACAAATTGATTTAAATTGCAAAGCAATTTTCATTGAATATTGTTATAACATCGAAAATATTATAAGCTTCCCATCTAGATAGGGGAAGAGCAGGAATCTTCGAATTCTATATGAGTCAACTATACTCAATAGAGGTGTCCGTAATCGATATATGAATATCCTCTTATATATCTGTAAGTTTATCCGATCCAAACCAAATTTTCAGTCTCGGATTGCATCGGATCCGTATATTTCTGATATTTTCGCACGAATTGTGAGAATGAATGATGTGACAATATTGTTCAAAACTTTGAAATGTTGACCGTAATTTATTGGATTCCATTAAATCTCACCAAAACTTGACTAAATTTAACGATAATGAGCTCAAAATAGCGAAAAAAAATGTATTTAGCATGGTTCTTTGGCGTTGCTGTGTTTTTTTTTAAACACATAATTAATTTAGTCGAATTTCAGCTCCAAAGGAATTTATAAAAATGATCAAATTTCAGGGTTTTGAAACAATTTAGCCCGGCTAATTTATTTAACCACTTGGAATCGGTTGTGCTATAGTATTCAAGAAATATTTATGTTGAAATTGGGCCCAGATGAGCACGTATTTAAGAATATTTCAAGTCTTTCAATCAGAGCTCTAAATAGATTTATAGGAAAAACTCTCTTAAAACAGATCCTTCGAATTAAGTGTAATCTATTTTTTGAGCAAATTTCGTTAATTGCCAATTAACTGATGACTTTTTTTGGGACTTAATTGTTATAAACGTTTTAATTGGCAAATTTTGTCACCCAAATTCTGACTCGATGGGAAGGATTTCACTCACCCATGAGAAAAAAAACTCATAAATGGGTCAATTTTTACTCAAAAGATCCGTTTTGTGAGAGCTCTTTCAATTGACTCTATTGAGATATCGATGCGATTGGAAATTCTATACCCTGCTTTCAATTGAATTCTTAGTAGGTATTGAAACCTATTGCATGTGTATTAAAATCTCGCTTAAAATCCTTAAAATACTTCTTTATTTACGCATTTTACACGATACTCACTGCTTACCAAAAGATATCAATTGGAATAAATGGTCTAGAAAAGCTGTTTAGATCATTCTTCAGAATACTGCCAAATTTCATCTGATACTTGAAAATGCATACCTATTCGAGAAGTGTTCAAAACTCTCTATGTTTATGTCATTCCCAGTTAAGAAGTTTTGACGAAGTATTTTTGAAAGTTTTACTCGTTTCAACGATTCTCGGTACACTGAACGAAGTTGGATGTGGCACTCATTCGAGTAGATAGTACATCGACCTACTAGATACAGTGTACAAAATATATAAATTTTGAAATGAAACACGCTTATTCGAAAAGAAATGGTGTCTTGCGAAAATATATCAATTAATTGTAAAATGAAAAATTAACTCAAAACTTTTGGTGTAAAATTGTATGTTGGGAATTTCCATTTTTCCCTAATATCGGTTTTTGGATTTACTCCGCCTCTGGATTTCAAACCCATTTGTGCGATCTAATAATACTTATTGATTATATTACTCTAAATTATATGTGATTACAATCCAAGTTTTATAAACAATTGAAATCCAATCATTTAAAACGTTACGTTAGAAATGTAGGCTAGCAAACATGCAAGCGAAGGGAGCTTACTTGTTCATGTTACATTGTATATATTATTTATGCTGAATTTGATGCATCTCACATCAGTTGTTTGTTTGTTTTTTTTTTTTAATGTAGCTCATGGTACTCATTGTCGAACGATGGTATGTTATTATTTGTTTCGTTGCAGCTTCCTGTAAGCATGTACAGTGTCCAGTTGGGCAACATTGTCTTGAGGATCAAAACTTGATGCCACATTGTGTGACGTGCTCAATAACCTGTCCACCATATGATCCTGCTGTGAAATCGATTATATCAAATCCATCCCGTTTGGTATGCGGAGTTGATGGCAATACATACCGTAATCTGTGTGAAATCAAGCGGACTGCATGCATGTTAGGACGCTCCATTCCGGTTGCATATCGCGGAACCTGCAAAGGTAAGATCGCCCTCTGCCCATTTTTTATTTTGGTTTGAATATCAAACTGTTACCGTTTGTTAAGATGTACACAAAATAGATATTATCATTACATTTTAAGCGGTCATTCGCGGTCATTTATCAAATTTACGATCGTGTCATTTGATGTCAAATGAAATTGGATGAATCACACAAAATGACACACAACAATTATTATATCACATGTCGTGCATTATTGATAATGTAGATGTTATAATCCGTTTGAAAACCATTCGGTTATTTTTCCTGCGATTGCATTTTTTTTCCATCAAAATTCATTGATAAACTCCTTGAATCGCATTCAATAGTTTGATAGTCACATTCATTGTGAGAAAATACCAAAAAGAAAAACAAAAGGGAGAAATAAATATATTGCAGACAACAAACACAATTCAACAACGTAAGGACTGTTTCACCTGCACAAATTGCAGTGGGAGAAATGTAACAAATGGAAATGTAAATGAACTTTCTGTTCCAAGGTTGCCGAAGGTCATAATTCGAATACGTTCAATAGAATGTGTACATTCAAACTAAAGCCCAAGTATTTTGGCTTATTTACTCGGCCAAACGATATGTATAAATGTTTGTTTGTGTAAATTGCGAATCAGTTTGTTTCGTTTTTTTTCCGCGTTCCTTTTGTCTCTTTCTAATTCTATATCAGCATTAAGTGCAACACATTTCAAGGTATAACAAACACCAGAGTGTCGCATAAAAATACGCGACACGCAAACTTTTATCATTTTCAGTTGTCGAGTTGTTGGGACTTTTGGGGCCGGCTCAATGTGTGTGCGCGCGCGCGAGAGAGAGAGAGAGAGCGCTCGCGATGGTAGAATAAGAAGAACAAAAAAAAAACAACAACATTAAAAACATTCAACAGACACACAAGCGTAACACAAAATTGGAAAACGCAAACTTCGTGATACTGCATGCAACTTATCGGAATTATTTTAGCACAGTGCTTCTCATTTAAATTGTTCATGCTCATTCATTGAAACAGTCGCTTCTCGTTTTATATTTTGTGCATACATTACATACATTCCCATCGAAGGGAATCAGAACGTGCGCGTTCAGTAGAGATGTCATGCATTAAACAGATGTATGGCAATTCTGCTTATCACGCGCTTCGCACTCTCTATGTACTCTCTCAATGGATTGCATTGACCATTGTGTCATTGTGTGTATCCCATATGCAAACGGTTACCATGGTAATAAACATTGGATTTTATGCTTCCATTAGAAAGAGTGCAAGGCATGTTTTAATTTTGGTCATTTGAAATACGGTCGGGTTTTTGAACGATGCAACATTTTGGCGTCACGAGTTTCACATTTAAATTTTCCATTTCAATGATCGCACATTTACATTTGAAATGACACGGTCAGTTTGAATTTTGGGACATCGCACATGAAACTTTGAATCTCAATGAAATGAGAGAGAGAGAGAGAGAGAGAGAGAGAGAGAGAGAGAGAGAGAGAGAGAGAGAGAGAGAGAGATTTGCCATTGAACACTTGTATAATTCGCCAGTAAAATTGTGTACAATGGCGAATACATACATGTTGTATGTTTTAACCTTGCACGGTAATGTAAAACTTCGATGCAACAGTATACATGGACATATGCAACCTGCCGGCTTCTTGACGGATTGTAATTGGCCTGCAATAACATAAATTATTGCTTGCATTTGAGCAATCCGTACAATTGGCAAATCGATAAATTTGATGATTGAAACAACAGATAGAGATAGAATCAGACACACATAAACCGATTAGAAATGTTAGAAATGAATGCATTGAGCTACACGAGAAAAACGGACAAGCCACACAAATTGGCCTTTGCTGCAGCTCATTTAATTGATCTTCAAACGAATCCAATTAAAGTCTAACCGACTACCCCTGAATACGGCCAACAATGATGAGCATAACTGAGAATGATCAAACCAAAAAATGATATTCAATTGGTGTTGATAAACTCACACACTCTTACTATCAGCCGCCGTCTCTCCCGCAGTAACCCCTGCCCCCCTCCTCCTCCTCCTCTTCTCTCCTTTTCGCTCTCTTTCTCTCTCTCTCTCCATCGCTATCCCTCTCGAGCAAACGGCCATGGTTTAACTCCACGTACACATTTGCATATGGTTGTATCCTTTCATATCGCGTCTGGTTGGAAGAATTATGCTTGCAATTTAATCAAAATAGTTACCAACGATGACTCCAAATTAAACCGTATTTCGTCAATCGCAATTTTATTTCGTGAATTGTATATGCAAACGTTTTTAATGAAAATTTATGTGTCTGTAAACATTGACATTATACGTTCGTGTGTCTTGTATCTTCTGTATCTCTGTTGTAGTTGTTTCTGTGTTGTTGTTGTTGGTTTTTTTTCGGTGTTTGATGCAAAGTGAGCTGCAAAGCGATGTGCGAATATGTGTTTAAATTATTGTAAACTATAAAAAAAAATAACAAGTAAGAAAAACGAAATTACGAAGAAGACTGGAGCGTGCTGCGACTCGTTGGGCGAGCAGAAAAAAAAACAGAAGAGAGTCATAAACCGAATGTATATAACACGTCAAAATTTTTTCGAATTCTGTGATAACGACATGTCTCGCTGTACTCATGCTTGCCACGTCTGGATCCACACATTAGTGAATGTGTAAATTCAATTCGGTCGTTTTGAATAAAGAAATGACTTTGCAATGCATTCGCTCACGCAGAGGAAGAGGCGATAATTTCAACGGAGCAGCAACAAAAAAAAAGAGTTTTATAAAAAAAAATATATATATATATATAATATAATATAATATAATGCCAATAACAGCGCAAACATTCGCACATATTGTGCGTAAACACACGTTAACGAAAAAAAAAACACACACACACACACACAACAAATTATTATAAGACAAGGTACCATAAAATTCATTCGCCAGATCCACAAATTATCATTTGGATAAAGCATAAATTGAAGGAAAACTGTCTGCGGTCATCTCTCATGCATGTGAACATTTTTCATTTTGGATATACTCAGTGAAAAGAAACCACAAAGCCAAATGTGCCTAGCATAAGCCCATTTACTTCGAAAGTTTGCCAATTGTTGTTGTTGTTAATTTTTTTTATTCTTCATTTGATTGTATTCATGAGGCGAGAGCCTGAACAGAAACCATGCACACCCGAAAGTGAAGTAGAGAGACCAAGAGGATTAAATGATACGTAATAATCGTGTTGTTTACATTTGTTTAAAAATGCGCACCGATTGCGTTTGTTTTCGTCCGTTTTGTTGACGTTCTCTCAGTTTTTGGCTTAATTTTATTTTTGACCTAGACATAATTTATAAAAGGAGCCACTTTGACCGCGTCCATTCAACCGTATTATAATATTTTCGGTTTGGCTCAATCATACGCCGTTTTAGTGGTTTCTTTGCGTCTCTTCATGCCGAGCATGAAGCAACGACAGCATTGGACGCGATGATGAGATCGTCCGCGGTAAGCATAAAAAATTCCTAGAAATTCACTGAAATTCAATAACACACACACACACACACCACACGGCATACTGCATATTATAGAAACGAGACGAAGACACACGGAGTACAAGAAAGAGAGAGAGAGAGAGAGAGAGAGAAAGAGAGAGAAAGAGAGGTGATGTACTGTAGTATAAACATATTAGCGGTTTATAAAGAAGCCGTTCCGTAAGGTGCGCCCAATGTCCAAAGAATGCAATTTGCAAAAATGCGGAAATTTTTTCGACTCGTTTTTTTTTCGGTGTCTGCTGTTTTTGGTTGCCGGATGACGTTATATGTGTTTCGTTCGTTTGTACGCTCGTTCGGTTGCCTCACTCGGTTTTTGTTGGTTGGCTGTTGGATGTTCTTTTGACCTCACCTAATGGATGTTCAACCGCCGCTCTTTTTTTTTATCGTCCCATTAGGCGGCTGCATCCTCAGACAATGACTACGAGCTTCTATGTGGTTTTGTGATGAGTTATAAGAAAATCTCATTTTGCATGGTTTTTGCCATAAATTGGACGTTCATTTATTTGGAAAAAAAAATTTCAGACTTTTTGAAAATGGTCTAATATTCATCAATGTAACCAACAACTTAAGTAGCGGTTAAAATCACTTGCGAAATGTAAAATACAAGAAATGTCATGACAAAAACAAGGGCATTTTTGAAGATTATTTTGGATGTATTCATCGTTACCAAGTTTTGACGGTTAATTACAAACATTATTGGCCACAATGAATTTGTAATTCAAAAAACATGTTGTTATTTGTAAAAAAAAAACTGACATAAAAAATCTCATTGCGATATTTCTGTTTGTGTGTATATTCAACAATACATCAAAAGACATGCTCCAAGATTGGACTAATAATAATCCAACGCTGTGAATCCTTTTGCAAATGTTTACCAAAAACACAAATTACATTATTAAAAATCCACATGTGCGGTTCATGGTTAACCTGAACCATTTCTTCGAATCGCTTATATAAAACGAAATTAGACAAATCAAATCAGATCAGAATGGATCAGGAAATGTTTATTCATTTGAATTCACATTTTTTTTTGTTATACAAAACGATGATATTTCAATTGGCAAAACTAAATATACGAAATATTGAAGCACCGTAACTAATTGAATTTGGTCTTTTATTTTGCAGAAAGTGCGAACTGTGATACGGTTAGATGCAAAGACAGGCAGGTGTGCTTGAGTGATTTGGTAACACACCGTCCGAGATGTGTTTCGTGCAGTTTCAAGTGTCCACGACGGAAACGACCGCAGGTATGTAATATAATGAAAATATGCTATAAATATTACCTCATACTCAACGGGATCTTTTATGTTCAACTCCCTTTCGATTCTCTCTCTCTCTCTCTCTCTCTCTCTCTCTCTCTCTCTCTCTCTCTCTTTCTCTCTCTTTCTCTCGGATTTCGATTGCAATGTGCACTGCAAATTGTGTGCCACAAAATAATCAAAATTTATTTTTATTGCGGAACAGGGCCAACAATCAGCGTTCATAAAAATCTGCGGAATGAACAACAAATCGTATCATTCATGGTGCCACATGATGCGAGATTCATGTAATACCGGCTATTACATTGATATTAAACATAATGGAGTCTGTCAAAACTCAACGAAAACTTAACGATATTTAAGAGACATTTTTTTTAACTTTATTTTTTTTTTATTAATTTAATGTGAATGTTTTAATGAAATGAAATTTCTATTTGAGTAAGTTTAACGATTAAAATTTATCCCATTGTATATAACTGTGGTCTTTAATTTCATTTGCATCATTGAAGCAACAGAAGAAATTGGGCGACTTCAATTAGTGGTGAGACTGTTTTGTTGTTGTTGGAAATAAAAACACAATTTAATTTTAAGCAAAATTTATTCTCGAATCAGGTGAATTTCATTGGACTACAATCTGAATTGAAAAAAAAAAAACAGAACAAAAAAAAACATTCGGTTGGCATAAGAAACGATATGGTGATTCTTTGGTTCGGTTTCAGTTGGAGTCCAAAGGCTTATTTTATTATTCTGTGAACTTTGAATTGGTTACATTTACTTCTGTTTGGTGGATTTTGTGGTTGAATGGCTGAATACTCTGGATATTTACAATCATGACAGACTTAAGATGGAAATTGAAATCTTATATTTGCAATTAGTTGTCCGATTTGATTGAAGCATTATTTATAAGCGAATATAACATTTTGTTTGTTTGTTTGTTTGTTTGTTTGTAGAGATCACAATTTTTGGTTGTACTGTATTTCAATTGCTCATTTGCTCACACACAATTTTCAATTTAGGGCTAGACCAATTCCATGTCATTGAATGACACTTGATGTTCGTTTGACATGAGAATAAAAATCACCACATATTCTAAATAGATTTTGACATTTAATTTTGATTTTTTCATTCATAAGAACAATAAGGGATTCCCTCTATTTGTTGTTGTTGTTTTTTTTGTTTCATTTGTTTCCAAACAAATACTTTTTTGAGCTACTACAATTTCGATTTCCGTTGTATTTCATTCTAAATCAATTTGATATGAATTAAAAAAAAAAAATCAAAAGGATAAAAAAAAATACAGAAAACCCTCTCAATAGCGGAATTCATGAAGTCATTTCCATTACCTCCAACCCGACCAGTATTTGAACCTCCGAATGGTAGATTCCTTTGTCTTGTATATATTCAGAGGATTTTCAGTGATATTCAAAATATTGTTGATTTTTTACAGTGATATTTAAAATAACATAAAACGAGAAGCTTACATAAATGTTTTAAACTTTAACATTTGTTTTTGAAGTGTTTTCTCACGAGTTTTTAAATTTGAATCAATTTCAACGTTTTATTTTGTAAACCAAATTCAAAACGATTCATTTCAAATTGAAATTGTATGATGGATAAATTTAATTTTTTTCTTTTTCAATTGTTGATATTCACAAGTCAATCTCTACAAGAAGTTGGCCTTGAACTTGCTATTGAAAAAAAAAAAAAAAAAATTGGACTGAATATGTGTATTCAATGTCTAATTAAATCACGGTTTATAACTAGAAGTGTCTGGAACTGACCAGTTTTATAGAATATTATCGAATCAAATTGTTACTCTCATTCATTAGTGTGCCTTCATAAGCGGGGGTCTAAAAAGTGAATTTTTGTAAAATGATCATTCATGTTGGGCCTAAACCAATTAAAAACAGAAAATTGAATTGAAAAACATGTAAGTAAAAACGATATGACTAATCAATTTCATTTCGAAATATTATCTCTCATTTAAATGTCATAACTGTAAACTTGGTGCACTATTTTATACTATTTGAAATCAATGTTAAATATATTTTGCAATATATGATAAAATTTTGATTGTCCATGATGACAAATGCATAAAATGTCAACGAATTAACATCATTTAAATAGAGTTTAGCTATGAATGAAAATATATTTGTTATTTTATTTGAAAATATATTGAGCATTTGAATTTGCCATTTTTCTTCGTATAGAATCGTCTATTTTTCTAGGTTTTCATTTCGGACGTTGCATTCGTGTTTTTTTCTTTCGTCTTCTCCGTTTTCAGTTTCAATCTCCAATAATTTGGCGTTCCATAAAATTCAATATTCTTAAGTTAGAGTTCATTTCTTAAGACCTAGTTAGTAACTACAGTTAAGTTTCACGACGTGGCGTCCTTTGGTGCACTAACCTAGGGGCTTCTGTCAAAATGAATATGCGTGTGAATGTGTGAATGTATTTGTATATTTTGAATGTCTATGAATATGTTTGTATGCTGTGAATATTTGTGAATGTTATCGTGAATGTGTTTGTATAGTGTGAATATTTGTGAATGTGAACATAAACTCCCGAATATTTGAATATTTGTGTTAATGTTCGTATATAAATTTGAGCGGGATTTATAAATTAATTGATGCATGTTTTTATGTATGAAAATTGGACCAACTTAATTGGCGCCTCGGACTACGTTGCAGTTGGTTGTGTTAGGAAAAAATATACATTTATCTATTCAAAAAATGAAAAATTTCAAATTTCGCGAGAATATTTACGCATTTGTTCATTTATTCAAAATATACATGACATTCACAATATATTCAAAATATACACGATATTCACAAAACATTTGAAAAATACACACCATTCACACAATATTTGAAATATACACGCAATTCAAAATATATGTAGTATTAAATGTCGTTTTTGATATTGCAACTAAAATATATATTTCAAAAACGACATTTAATACTACATGTATTTTGAATTGCGTGTATATTTCAAATATTGTGTGAATGGTGTGTATTTTTCAAATGTTTTGTGAATATCGTGTATATTTTGAATATATTGTGAATGTCATGTATATTTTGAATAAATGAACAAATGCGTGAATATTCTCGTGTATTTTTGAATTTTTGAATAGATAAATGCCCCTAGGCACTAACTGTTCGCACAGACGTTTCATCAATCAGCTTTACGAATATTATAGCATTAAGTGTAGGCCTGCCAATAGAATTTTGATTTTAATCAGAAATTCAAATCTGATTTTTTTTTTTTTAAATTAAAGGAAACACAAATTATTCTATGGTTCGGAATTTTACGCCAAATTGGAGTAAACCAGTTATTTGAAACTAAACCGAAATGTCGTAACATTCATTTTCAATCGATTTCTGTATTTTTTGTTTTGTTTTGTAAATAAATTATTCGTCCATTTGTTTGCTAAATCATTTGTTTTGCTGGTAGCTTTTGATTCAAATCTTTCCAACATAGAGCATATTTATCCGTTGCTCGAACATAGTAATATTGTCGCATATTAAAATTAAAGATTTAATTAATGCCATTTCAATTTATTTTAATATAATTTGTTGGTTTTCTTTTTTTGTTTTGTTAATATTATTAAATATTGTTGTTTTTGTTTTATTTTGTATCTTCATTTAGTTTTGTTATTTCGTTTTTTGTATGACTTTGTCATCTTTCAGTTACGTTTAATTATTTGTCACTTCTTCATTTGTTTATTGCTTTATCACTTAATATCAACTAAGTTTAGTTGTTGTGGTACATTGTGCCGAATATGAGCTCGGGGACTAAATAAAGCCGGGCACGGGGCAATATCAAGGCTAAATTTGAACGTTTTTTCTTTTTTCAAAAAGAGATATGGAAAGATGCAGATGTCTCTTTTTGTTCTGTTTTTATACCTAAAAAAACCCTACAACATTAGTTTGGCTATCGCCCCATGAAGCCGTTTTTTTTGTTGTTGTTATGCTGATTAGCATTCTATTCGAATGATAAAATCAACAAATCGACTGCAAAAAAAAAGAAACCAATTCGTTTGTATGTGTACTGTTGTATGGGAGGGGAGAAGAAACCAATGAATTATTTGTTAAGTGGTTTTGTGTTGATTCGTCGTACAGACCAAAAATATATATATACGTACAAAGCCACATAATTTGTATGGGGATAACACTCGCAAGTGAAGCAAGCAATCAATCAATCAAAATTGATGATTGTTTATTTTATTTGAAAACCGCAATTGCCAAATTCTTCTCATTGAATTTCGATTCGTAGATGCAAATGTGCATATACCAAAAATTAATGCACTAAAATCAAATTCAAAAAGTACATTTTGCAATTTAACAATTCTGTGCACATCAATTCGTGATATTTGTGCGATTTTTCACATAATTTGATTACATGCTTGTCTCGCTTATCACATGAATTATTCTATTAGTTGACTAGACCGTAGATCGGGACAGTTTTTATTTTTTAGGTTTGTCATATCGTACAGAACTTTATCAAAAATCTAAATAAATCTGTTGCCGCTGCTGCTGCTGCTGCTGCTGCACAATTTCACAACTAATTGTATCATTCAAAATACACACAGGCAACAATTAAAAATTGATCGATGACATTCGCCTGACAAATTGAAGAAAAATTAAATGAACCACAAATGTGTGAGATGTGTGTCCATTTAATTTCAAATTAATACAGTTGTAATCCGTCCACAAGAATCGGCTGCATTTTTTATTGGAGTTCCGTATGTAAATAGCGCCATATCGATTGAAACCATATTGCAATCTATCAATAACTATGTCAGTGTACATGGCACGACAGATGCCATAACAAGAACGAAAACAAAAAATGAATATTTGAACCAAGCGCTCAAAAGTTGCGATTAAAATGCGATGTTTCTGATAGCAAAATGTGTTTTTTTTTTTTCTTAAAAATGATCAAATATTCAAAATGAAAAAAAAACAAACAAACAAACAACAAACTTCATGGAATAGCTTATATTTGGTTCAAAACGCTTTTGTTGTGTTTAAGTCAAGGTGGAAGAAATCTAAGTACAACTTCAAATAAAGTACTAGCAACTAAATGTTAATTTAAAAAAAAAAAAATAATAATCATATGAATAATAATTAGAATAATAAAATTAAATAAGTCAATTAAAAACGATCAAAATCATTCACAATACGAATTCAATCGACTTGAATAAATCAATCTAAATAATACATATCTATTGAACTGCTTGTGCATGCCACTAATAAAAATATATACCTATAAGTTAAAAATGAGGTCAGTAACTTTGTTTTTAAATCATGCGTCCGCATGTTTTCGATGTAAATTTTCTTCTTCATTTGTGTGTGTGTGTGTGTGTGTGTTTCATATCGCATTGAAGCATTGTGCCGCTATAACAGTTTAACGACCGAGCGTGTTGAATTCAATTTTATTTGGTTGTTGTTACATTTTCTTTTATGTTTATGATCAGGTGATTTATCCATAAATGCAAATGAAATCAATATCAAAATATGTTGTGAAATGACTTTGTATCGGGATCAAAGCGAAACGGAGGCGAATGGATACAATCATGTTTGTAAGGTTTGGCTGCATTTTGTAGCTGATCGACACATTGAAATACATATATATGGGGGCGGGGGGAGGAAACATGTGGTAAAATATATTTGGTTAATATACAAAATAAAAATTCTTTGATTTTTTTGGTGTTCGAGCGATTTTGTTTCGAGTTTTTTTTTAAACATTTTCATTATATGAGCAACGTTTGTACGTTTTTTTTTGCATTGAAATTTCTTTCTTTCTTTTTAAGAACATATATATATATATATATCTATGTATATGGGATTTTGTTTATCGCATTGCATTTGTTTTAATGGTGATTAGTATTTGTTTCTGTTTTTTTGTTTGTTATTTTATTTTCTATTTTCTTTAAATCATCGGAAACGATTAAAAATATGTACTCAAAAAAAAGTTCAATTCCATGGGAGTAACAACAAAAAAAAAGTGCTCTAGCACATGGTCTCATTGAGTGGTGGATCGGAGCTATTTTCATCTTTTTCATCGCTTCGATTGATATTTGACGATAATTTAGCAATCTCATCTTGAACAACGTTCGTACTGATTGTTGGAATGTCACGTTCGTCTTTTGACTCATCCGTGCTCGTTGAGCTGCTCACGACCGCTGACAGTGTTTTTGTTGGCGTCGCTGGTATTGTACTGATTGTTGGAAGTTTTAAATTGGGCTTTGTGGCTATGGTGCCACCAACGCCACCATCTAATTTTGTTGAATGATCAATGCTAAATTGTTTACGAAGTGAACGTGCTGGACAACCTTCGCTCATCTGGCGTCCAATTTTGATTGGTTGATGTTGGTGTGGCGTTTCAATGGCACCACTCGATTTTGTTAATGATGCCGTATCTGAACTCGATCCAAGATCCACATTTTCAATGACAGTTGTATAATGTGCGCTGGTTTCATTTGTATCGAGCGATAATTCGTGGCCGCCAAACGATTGATCAATATTAAATGAACCGGTCAGTGATGTGTTGGTTTCGTTTGAGCTTTGCTTAATTACACGATATGGTTGCAATGAATATTCGGTTTCGCTGCTCGAATTTTTCGGCAAACTTTCAATGGATTTTTTAAAACGTGGCTGACACGGTTCAGATTGTGATGGTATGAGATAATTTTTTCGATCACCCGATAAATTGCGATTTAACAGTGGAGATGATCCATCGCCACGCTCATTTATATTTGAAATGCCACTGCCATCGATGTCTGCCGATGTTCCAGCCACACTCACCGATTTTGATGGCGTTATTGGCAATTCCACAGCTGTTTCACGGCGCAGCATTCGACGCTGAGGTATATCACCGGATGAATTATCCTTGAATGGAATGGCACAAAACATAAATAAATCATATTAAATACAGTCGAATCATCGAATCATCGAATCAAGTACAATCAAATCAATAGATTTTAATTTTATTGTTTTATTGAAAGCTTTGCACAGTTTCTCAAATCAAGAAGAAAATTCAACCAATTTGATAAATGAATGAAAATACATTCTTCAGTTCAAATGAACATCAATTTAAAGGCACATTATCATTAAGTTTCGGGTCTTTTTGCTTGTCAATTTTTAATGAATAAATTGAAGAATGGATTTTCCTTGCACATCAAAATATATTTGACACCATTTATGAAAATTTTTGCTACTGTGAAAAACATTTGATATGATTTGCTGTTGCTGTTGTTGTTGCTGCTTTTGTTGAATAACGCACACAAACGAACAAAAACACACACACATTACAATAGAAAACAAAATATAAAGAGTAAGCATTATGGAATAAGATGACATACATCTCCGAAAGCGTCGTCACTATCGTTAACTGAGTCTCGATTTTGGAACAGCTTTGAGAGCATAAGATAATCACTTTCTTCGCATTCATGCAAATGTTTTGCTTCCAAAAGGGCGGCGAATTCGGCATTTGAACATGATTTTTCGTTTGATTCACGATTTAACGACAATGTTGGTGATGTGATCATTTGACACACGTTTTCAAGCTCATCAGTGATGGATGTGTATTCTGAGTGAAACTGGAGAAGCAACTGGCGATTTGATTTGATTGGTATGACACCTGACTTGGCTGGACCACCTTTTGGGTTTAGTTTTTTTTGTGTGGTTTTTGTTTTGTTTTGTTTTTTTTTTTTTTTTTTTTTTTGTATTTGGTTGCCATGGAAAAATGTAAAAACAAATGCGGTTAGTGGATAAAAAAAAATCAGATAAAAAAAATGGATTTTCTGCCTTGGCTCGATAAAAACAAAAATATATACATAAAATGACATCATGTAATTTTCAAATGTGATTCGAATAAGCTCAAACGGTTTTAGATATTAAAACACGTGGAAAATGACATACCTGTCAATTCATTGCCACTGTCTGGTTCTGATTGCGTAAGACTTAGCTGCCGCCGTGACATTGCTAATGTCGCATTTAAACTGGTTTGTGAACGATTCAAATCGTAATTGGAACAGCATTCCGATGATAAACGTCTGCCCATGCCCATTGAACGTCGTCGCATCGCTTTTTGACGTGCTGTTTCAAAATTCAATTCCATTATATTTTCGGACGATGCATCTTCTTCATCTTCGACAGGTACTTGAGCTTCACCGCTTTCAATCGGCGTTAGAGTATCTTTACTTTCAGTGCTGGTCGTTTCTTGACGTGTTTGAATATTTAAATATGGTGGTTTTAATGGTTCAACGGGCGGTGGCGGTGCTGGTGGTGTCACCCCACTAAACACTTTATCGGTGATAAAAATATCCGAATCCTCAGACATGATCGAAATTTTACGCATTGTTGGCTTCTGTTGAAGTTGCTGTTCGTTAAGTGTTTCATGTGAACGGGGCACTTCGTCCTCTTCTTGAACGGTGCGCACTTCAAAATGTAAACCATCATCGAAAATATATGCGTCCGGTCTGACTTCCGTGAGTGACCGATTGAATCGTTTCCGATTTTGATTGGCCTAGATTTTTTTTTTTTTTGGACAAATTAAATCAAACTTAACAACAACCAAGTGGACATTTGACCGGTTGTTCATTAGTGTATCAAAACTCACAATATTTAGGTTGCCAGTATTTTCAGTTTCCGACACCGTTCTCAATCGCATTGGAATGTTCTCATGAACATTGACAGCCGATCCCTGCATACTATCTTGTAATGTGGTGTGTGCGGACATAAAACGATGTATAACAGCCAATGTAGATAAAATCTGTTCGGTGGATTCTTCCATTTTTCGCAATCGAAAGTCCATAGTCTGCAATGACATTTTGCATGCATAAATTCATGTAGAAGTGAGTACCATGTGCACTGTGCATTGCATACTTTCGAGATTGAATACACAGAAGCACACCCAACTTGTAAATCTAATGGTCAACAATACTATCGAACAAGTGAAGCAATAGCAATAAAGAAAAACTTGTAACACATTACTTGTACGGTGGCCGATTGTAAATTCTCCTTTTGGTTGATATCTTCGACTTTTTGTGACATATTTTCGACACGTTCATTGGTCGTTTTAATGCGTTCCTCGGTGGATTGTTGGAGTGCAACATCGCTTTCACGGAAATAGCCTTCAACACATTCCTCTTCAAAATCGTACAGCCGTTCCATGTCCTCTTTCTCCAAAAATAGCTTCAGACCGTTATCACGTGGAATATCCAACCCTATTTAGCATATTTAATTGCCCGACGGGTGAAAATGCAACATTTTGCCATTGTATTTTCCGCCGTAAAAAACGTCATCGTCATCAATTTTGTGGCATGTTTGTGTTTGTATTGTGTTTGTGTGTTTGTGTGGGTGGGTGGGTGTGTGTGTGATTTTATTTGGTCGTTGTCATCATTATCGTCATCGGCCATATGGGAATCGTGTGTATGAAGCGTGTTTAAGAGTAAAAGAGACAAACAAAATTCTCGTGTAAAATACAACTGTCAAACATTCGATCGAACTTTACTGACATTCTTTACCTCTTGCTTTCCGTATCAAATACCGCATCAACGAATAAAAATGGGAAAAGGCAATGAACGGTGGTGGTAAGACGGGCTTTTGCTGATATTCCATAACGACTGTGAATCGTTGGAACATCCAGACCTATTTTCACGAAAAGAGACGTGGGGAATCGAACGAGAGAAATTGCCGTTTGCTTGAATCATTCAATCCATCATGTTTCGCAAAACATATAATATACAACAACAAAATTGGGTGAAGAAAAAAAAAACGTCTCTACAATCTACGACCAATTCTTTTAACTGCATTCAATCGTTAAAAGCCCGGCATTTCACTTCGGTTGTCAACAACAATCAACAATGAAAATGTGAAATAACCATTTTGCAGTGGTGATGGTCAAAATGAGGAAAATAAAAACCATGTTCGAAATATTTGAAGTGAGAAAATGCTATGAATTTAAATAAACTTGCGTTGAAGCGGAAAATCCGTCATAAGCGAAAACAAATCAAATTATAAAATAAATTGAATAACATTCGTAATCCTGACTTTTCCGCTTTGATATGAAATTTGTTTTTTTCTATTGAATTCAATTTAATTCGTCGACTAGTCAAGAGAGTATTGGTTCTGCCATAGAATCGGGGAAAATGTTAATTGTCATACAATGTTTTGGATTTGGGCCCAGTACTCAACATCTGCACTTTTTGATTTGAGACTCCTTTCTTGAGTATATATTCATACCACAATTCGAGTTTCTAAGAATTTCGTACATTTTCACAACTTTTCATATATTCCCATGATTTTTTGGCATGAAGATACATTTTCTGCATAGTTCAAAATGTTCAACGTCAAAACGGCTTGAATATCTTTCAAATGGCGCAAAGTGCATGAATTGTCATTGAAAAATACGATCAGGAGCCCGTTCGGTAATCATTTACTCAAGCGCGGTGGAGTTAAATTTTCGAGACAAAACCAATACAATGTCCTGAGTACATTTCATGTGCGGAAAAGTAAGAAGTATTCAACTGAACTAAATTTCAACATTTGCAATTTATTCGATGAATTTCAATGAATGCATTTCAATTGAGACAAATCACAACATTTCCACCACACAAAATCACAGTGGATGGTGTTCTTGGCATCTGAATGTCCATTGTCCACGAAATAAATGACAAACCATAAATTAAAGTATTCCGACTGGAAAATAAAATACTCGCAAAATAAATTATTATATGAACAAAACAAAAAAAAAAAAAAAAAAAACACAAAAAAGAACTGTTCCATTAAATAAATGAAAATGTTTGGAACAAGCCACATACATTAAATAAAAGTTACCAGAGAAGAAGAAAAAAAAATAACAAGTGCAGACAGGCACTATAATACCAAGCATATGTCGGTATTTATTTACCTGGTGTGAAACCGCATTAACTTCAATAAATATGTTGTTGAATACCGCAATTAGTAGATTTATCAACAAAATGTTAGCGATCAATAGGTACATGGACATCGTGATTGGCGTCACCCAGTGACCTAAGTAAAGAAAAAATACAAAAAAAAACAAATGCAAAAACAAACGAACAAAAAAAAATTAAATTTTAATTAGTTCGCTGAAAACTCATCATTTGCAGTAGGAAATTTAATGTGAAAAGTGATGCAGAAAAAATGTGATGTAATTGCAATCATTTGATTGCCATGCGAAAGAAAGAAAAAAAAACCACTGCGATTAATTAATCGTGTGTCAAATGATAAATGACTTGAATTGAAATAATCATTTAAAACATTTAATGTGCAAATGAGATGTTAAAGTGATGGCAAATCATAAAGTACCTGTGATACATGGTGGATGACCTTCAACGCCGCAGGGTGGATCAATTTCGCCAGCAAACACTTCACCATACAACATGAAATACGGTTGAAAATATACCTATTTTCGTAGTAAGCAAACGGAAATTGACAATGGAAATTAAGATCGATCAATTTTCTCGCATGGAAAAACACGTCTATATCCGAATCGAAACTTACATCGCGTATAAGTCGCCAACTGGCCTCTTCGTTTGGAAATAAGATGGATTGTCTGCTTACGCCAAAACTTAATAAAACGACAAGTAACAGAACCACAAAGTATATCATATTTTTCACCATTTTGCCCATCATTGTGACTAGTGGACCTATATTGATATTGATATCGTATAGAAAAAAAAATACACACATCAAAAGAGCTTTAATTCAATTCGACTCGTTGCACATATGGTTTTAGTAATTAGAATGAGTCGCAAATTGACCGGATGTGTGAACAGTTTCCGTACTGCATCGCATTCCATTGCACAATGTATAAATTATTGGTTGTTGTTGTTTTTTTTTCAAAGTGTGTGTACGTGCGTGCGTGCGTGTGTGTGTGTGTGTGTGTGTGTGTGTCGGTAGGTCGTTTATCATGTGTGTAAAAGTGAATGTGTACTGTTGTTTTTGTTGTTATTGTTAACAGTGGAAATGTGTTAAAATAAGGATTTTAATTTCATCATTACCTAAGTATTTATTAACGCCTAATATGTTCAATATGCGTAAGTACCAATATATGCTATCAACACAATAAATAACACGCCCCACATCCATGTATGCGGGTTGAAAACGTAACGTTAAACCAATTAAAAAGAATATTATTGCCAATGCATCACAGGGGTTCCAAGTGTTCCATGTCCATACTTGAAACTTTTGCCTGAAAATAGCGTGTTCATTTAGTGTTCAATCTTTTTTTGTTGTTGTTGTTTTGTTTTATTTTAAACATGTAGTTGTTGTAATTTCTGCTCTTCAATTTAATTAAAGCACCTAATGGCACCCTAATGAATGTGGTTCATTAAAATAATATATTGTAACATTTAAAGAGTAAATTTGATTGAAAATGTGATTTGATTTCTATTTTAATTGTGAATAAATTTGATTTTGTATTTTATAAATTTTATCAAATAACTTTCGAATTGCATTGCAAATCAATTGATAAAAAAACCACAGAATTCAGTTTGATATATTTATTGATTTGAATTTGTTTTTTTATTCTTTTCAACCGAATTCCAGAACGAGGTTATCGAATTCGAGAGCACACACAACGTTTCGAGAGTATTGAATCATCGAGAGTATCACTCGAATTAAGTTTTTATGAAAGTTTCAGTCAATAAAAATAGCAGCCACAAACATTTTCGCCAGCATGTATTTCCCTTGAGCGAGTTGAACGCCTTTTAAGATATCATAGATTCATATTTATTTCAATGCGAAACGGCGAATGGTGCAAGCATAGCCACATCATGTGCATGGGTTATGCTATCGCATAAATACCGACGACGTTGTTAAATCTCAATCTATATATACTATAACGGGATGAACAACCATATAATATCTAACGATTTGGTGGTTTGTGACGCATTTTTATTGAACGTAAACTCTCATTCTCTCTCTCTTTCTCACTGTGAATTTTATGCTATCGCAACATAGGTGCCTTTTTAGCACCTAATAATGTAATAATTCAAGAATTAAATCAATAAAATCCCACGATCAGCGATAATTTAATCATTCGCAATGACGATGGGATTTTTGCGATTAGAATAATTGAAATTGGAAAACGGTGTGAATGAGTGAAAAGTAAAAAAAAAAAAAATAAAATAAAAAAACGGTTTCTTACATTATTGCGACCGGTTCCGATGAAATGACCTCGCGAACTTTTTCACAGCCAAGCGTGGTGATATATGCTATTGAGTAGGCCTCCTGCCACGTCGGCGTTGGTCCCATACGAACCAGCACCGTATACGAAAATAACATTAAAAATACCATATAGGCAATCTGGTGTAGGAGGAATGGATAGAAGAAGAAAAAAAAAACACCGTCGAGCGCATACGAGCACCCAACAAACGATCCCAATTAATTTTCCAGTTTATTTAAGTGAATGGGGTTTTGACTTTGGGCAAACTTTACGTCAAATGAAATTGGTTTTTTATATATCTTTTGTGAAATATAAGAGTTACTTACCGAATCGGCCCAAAACTTTGTTATTGGTGCAGTATAAAACTCGTAAATTTTCTTCTTAAGTCGTAATGGTTGATGATGTCGAATTTCGAAGTCATGTGATAATTGTGCAAACTCCTTTTGACACGCATCTGCATCAGTCAGTGATACCTATGCCAACGTATAAAAATGTGAAATAGAACCAGAAGAGGTAGAAAGAAGACCAGAGAAGAACAAAGAATGCAAGAGAACGAGAAGGAAAAAGAAGAAGAAGAAGAAGATGGAGAAAAATTTCATTAGGTTTAAAGTGTTTTTGATTTGAAATGCGAACAATAATGTTTTTTTTTTAATGTGAACTATTTGGAAGATGAATCAATCGGTGTGGCAGGCGTAAAAGTCAATGAATATTCAATGGATGAGCATTAAAAAAAAACAACAAACAGCGTGAGAGTTAAAACAACGGCTAAGCTTCAACAAATAAATAGATGATTCATTTTTGCTTTTACTATACGTGGTGAATGAAAAGGATGTTTAATTCGATAAAGCTGCGAACAATGTGTTTTGTTATTGCTTCTATTTGATGGATGTTCAAAAAAATGACGAAAAAATATGATGAATTTTGATGATAAACAGATCGGTCAAACGAGAAGATTTTCTATCTCTTTTTCAAGGAAATTTCATAATTTGATGTACAGATATTGCATTCAATTTTCTCACAATTGCCCAAATGTACGCTTTAAAAAAGAAAGAAAAAAAAATTTGTTGACAAATTTATAACATCGGAACTTCTGGCCGACTCAGAAGTGGAAATGATGTCATATAAGACCGAAAGATGTGCTCACTTGTCTCATATAAATTATGATATGATACATAATGTATCTAAATAAATTATATTTGCGGAATGCCTGTGAGGGAAATAAGTGTCGAACTGAATTTAAATCAATCTTGTCTTGGAATCATAACGGTGATACTTTAATGTGAAATTTTAATAGCATTATTTTAGAGACCGACAGATGGAGAGGAAAATAAGAAATGTACTGCCAAAGCATTCTGACTTCTAAAACTTTTATTTGTTTACGAAGCAAACAAAAAAATAAACGAAACATATTTGAAATCGTATAAATATATTTCTATTGAGAGAGCATGAAAAAAAAACACTGTACACAGCATTTATGAGCTGAAAATGGTACACACGCACTTCAGTTATTCTCTTTTCTCTCACTTCCCCCTCAGTTGACCCAAAATGATATATTGACATGAAAAGTAATCATTGCAATTATACCATACAAATGCTATTGTTCGATAAATTGAAGTATAAATGTATGTTTTGTTTGGTTCAGCAAACAGAGTTCGTTTAACAAACACGAGGGAAACAAAATGAGCGTCAATCATCATCATCATTTGATCACCTGGTTTTTTTTTCTCTCACTCTCTCTCTGTCTTTGTTTTTTTGCTTTGTCAGATGCAGAAACATATCGTTTTTGTTTGCCAAAAATTGTTGCCGACAAAAGAAAAAACATGTTTTAGTTTGTTTTTTATATCGAAATACGAATGCCAGCCGGTGAATGATTGATTTTATCATCAGCAGTTTGGTTTACATTTGTTAGGCGTCAATTTTGTTCAACAATCTCAATTGATTTATAGTGAAATTGAATATGTTTGTCATTTTTGCTATGAGGTGAGTGTGGCTTGTGGCACCGAACCCAGCTGTCCCATTCATAAAATGATCGATTTTATACAATTTGTTTTTTTATTTGGACTGATGATCGATTCTATACCACATACAACATACATGTAAAATGGAATCTTGTCGTTTCGGCTAACACCAAACGAGAAAATGATACTGTTTCACCGTGGTAGAAAATCATTTCACAATTAAGAAGAATGAATTCTATTGCGAATTTTACAAAACAATTATAAAAGTTTCATTAAACAATTGTTTGATGTAAAAAAAAAAAAACGAAAACACATGAAATTTGGAAATACAAGAAAATATTTTGAAATGGAATTTGGATTTGTTCGATTAATGAAAAATTTCGATGTTATTTTTTTTACTGTTTTTAGTATAATATAAAGAATTGATATAAAATGCAAAATTATAAAAATAACGTAGTTAAAAAAAACACACACACATATAAATCGATATCAAAAATGCGAAAGCCAATCAATGTTGCTATGATAAATATTTAATGAAAGCTAGATCTGAGCCAATAAAATACTAAAAGATAGAATAAAAGAAAAGAAAAACCAAATGTATGGCGCCGAATTCGAAAATATACCTCATAACCATAACGGAAAAACAAAATGACATGCTTTTGAGAGTAGACGATGATTATTATGCGGGAGAAGACCTTTCTATGTTAAGTAAACGCTTTCGGGCATCATTCGAGCATGGTGCGAAAATGGTCTGGGTTATATTATTGAGTGTGAGTGGTAACCAACCTATAGCGAATTTATTTAGGTGTGTGTGTGTGTGTGTGAGTGTGTTTTAATGTGCGTTTTCGAAGTTTTCTGCATATTTATTAGTAGTATATTTGCTTTAGTAAACAATATTAATATTACAGGTTATTTGCTATATCAGACTAATGGTTTGTTGTGTGTTCTGTGTTTCAATCGCTGTGTATGCTTTATTTTTCGGTTTGTTTCTTTATGCCTGTGTATATTGTGGATGTTTGTTTGTGTGTGTTTGTATGTTGTGTGTGTGTGTTTAAGTGTGTTTGTGTAAATGTTAACATACAGCCATAAAAGGTTTTAAATGATTTAGAATAAGAAGATGGCAGTGAAAGCGAAAACAGAGAGAGAGAGAGAGAGAGAGAGAGAGAGAGAGAGAGAGATAAAAGATAAAAAATATGGAAAGCTTCTGATTCACCCATTTCCCAATTTATTAACGTAAACGGAATTAGTTGAAATAATATGTCGAAAATATCAGTTTGATAACACACACAAAAAATGGAAAGGATCACACGCACACACAAAACATAAAATGATAAAAATGAACAAACAAATGATGTTATCAAAACGATTTACTCAGGTATTTGCAATCAAAAAAATGTATAATATAGAGTATAAACGCATCTACGATACAAATGTTATCAGTTGTAAGTTGGTCGCTGGTAATTTTAAATTTTAAAATGGTTTGTGTTGTTGATCAAATGTGAAAAAGGGAGATAAAATTACACACATATATTATATATAAATATTTATATATAGATAGAGAGAAAGGTAGATAGAGAATAACAAAATACAACAGTGTGTGACTAATTGAAAACTCGAACGAAAATTGTTGAGAGCTTTAAGAGAAAACTTCGAAGAGTAAAAGCTCTGGTTCCTCTGCATTTCATTCGATCACAATTTGTGGCCAGTTTCTTTTCTTTGCTTTTTTTTTTTTAATTAATTGTGGGTTTTTATTGTGTTAACATACTTTTCCATTTTCTTGAACTTTGGTGGCTTTCATCGCGTACGTATCAGCTAAAAGAGCCTAAAATATTAAAAAAAAAAGAAAAACAAAAGTTGATAATCAAATCAAAAAAATAGATCCGACAGTGAAAAAAATTGTTCATTTCAAAAAAAGAAGGCAAAACAAAAAGAATTGTGGCGTTTTCTGAGGCATTTTTTGTTTTTGTTTTATTCCACACATATTTGATTCCTGTTATTTTTTGTCATAAGGGTTTCCGAATACCAACCGACTGGACTGTGGGTGGTATGAAATCCTTCTTCAATAAAAACCCGTCGAACCCTTCGTTAGCATGAACACACACAGAAATAACACTAACAATCCATTTAAATGTAGCAGCTTTAAAGATAGATAACAGTTTTTGTTGTTGTTGCTATATGAATTTGCGGTACAAGCATCTTTTGGTTTATTTAATGCTGCGTATTTTTTGTATATTCTTTATTGTGTCTATAAGAGGAACGTTTTGGTGTTCTTTTTTTTGGTCTTATCTAATATCTTTTTGCCAGCTTATTTGCAATATTCAATATAAAATAGTCATAAGGAAATGACATACCTCCGCATCCGGATGTTGCTTTTCCTGATCTTCATAATCTAGATTTTGGTTTTCTAAATGCTCCTCTTCAGTTTGTGGCATTTGCTGAAGCTCCTCTTTTGATTTAAAGTCGAGCCGTTTTATAAATGGTGGAAAAAGCAAACCCAAAATCACCTGGAAATGAAGTGGAATTTTCTTTATGTTAATGCTTTCTCTCTTTTTCATATCCCTCATATGCTCTCGGTGTGTATATATGTGTGTGTGTGTGTGTGTGTGTGTGCTTTTGGCTGCCAGTAATGGATCCAAAACCATATTCTGCCAAATAACATGCATTCAGAGAAAAAAAACCAGCACCAAACGAACACAACGCTTATAAATAAACAAACATGAACATTACCTTGAGATTTGTATTTTTTCGTGTTCGTAGACCACCCATCCATAAATCAGCCAATATAACTTGACTGCATGGATGTGCGAGCAGCGCACGATGGTTGGCCGCCACCGCCAGTGATAAACAGCTTTGATTTGACCATGAGTGTAATTCGCAGGTGAGCAAGCGTTGTGCACGTTCAGCGTCACATCGATAGCAAAAATCCAACAGTTTGATGCCTTTGCATTCGAAATCTTTCGCATAGCTTTTTAGCTCATCATAAATTTCCGTGTCCAAATCATCTTCAGCCGCTTCATGTGCCATGGCTTTGTACAATTTACATGCAACCAATGATTTAGCCAATGATTCTTCGCCATGTGCCCACATCAAAATCGACATCTCTTGACGTTTTGTGAGAACCGCCCAAATCTACGGATACAAACGAACATTTGCTCAATTGTAATTTGTTATTTTGTCGAAATCAATTTTTCATTTTAATTTTCAAGCGCTTACGTAAATTACAAGCATTTATCAAACGTTATAAAAAAAAAAAAATCGAACAACAAAATGATTGAAAGATGGTAATTGGTATGATGTGCAAAAGACTCAGATAAAATGATTGATGACATATTGTTTTGCACAAAGTTTAACCGCACAAAAGAAATTGTTTGACTATAAAAAAAAGAATGAAACAAAAATTATGGAATCTAATGCTCTTTTCTTTTGCATCATGGCTTATATGTTTGAATCTTAAGCGAAACAACAATTCGGAAATTGATTTAGTATTTGGAAGAATTCCTTGCAAAGGCAATGACATATATATTTTTTTTCTTGTTTTGTTTTTAAAAGTGGCTTAATTGAGCTAAGGAAAGGTATATGAGCCCAAATTGCTTTTATTTTCATCGAATAAAAAATAGACATTCATTTTTTGTTGAAAAATGAAAAAAAACGACTATAAAAGAAATAAAACTTTCAACGAAAATATATCTTAAAGGATAAAAATGGAGCACCTTCCGCAATCCAGGGGACAAAAAAGGCTTTCGTTTCTTTGAAGACTAAAAAGGTTTTTTTTTTGCCACCTGCCACTTAACCCGTGCATTGTTTTATTGTGAAAAAATGTCACCAAATATTTGTGTGAAAACATTTTCGGCGGGAGATTTTTTCTTTTTAACTCACCAGCAGTTCATTGAATGGAAATTCGAAAAGTGCCATTTCGGAAGTGAACGGCAACAAACCGGTAACCAAACTCATTGAATTAGCACCCGGATGACGTTGAAATGTTGAAGACTTGCGATGCGTGTTCACATAACTGTTCATAACTTTGGCGTAAATTGGACGAAACTTTCGTCTTGTATAATACGAGCTGTAAACGAAAGAATAAAACAACACATAAAACATGAATAATTTTGTAATAAATAATAGTGAAATGCCACATAATTGAGCAGTAAAAGTTGTGTGTGTGTGTGTGTTAGTCTGTGTAAGAAAACATGTTATAAACAAAGTTTAGGTGTGTAAATGGTTGTTTTTGTTGGTAATAAAACTAGAAACTTGCCATAAAAAAAAAAATTCAATCTTAGCCATAATTGTCTTACCGATATGCACCGCCCATTAATTTATTGATGACTAAACCAATATCATGCAGCGTGTAAACGTATCCTTTGGGTATATGCGGTCTTACGTCTCTCAAAATGTATCTATGAAGATGAAAAATAGAAAAATGCGAATGAAAAACCCAACTGAGCATTTTAATTGGAAAAACTTGGGAAAACGAGAGCTCAACCGTTTCATCGACTAATAAGTCGATATTCATAGGTTTGTTGCATAATAATAATTTCCGCGAAGAAAGCGTTTTATGCATCATCAAAACGGAAGCAATGTTTCAACAAACATGCTATGGGATATGTGTTTTTCACCTATCTCAATAATAAAACAATTACCCTAATGTATTGGCCGGTCCATGTTTTGTGTTGTACAATTCTTCGAGCCGTGGTATCGTTAAGAATTTCTTCATCGATACACCATTTTCGAGAAGCAATTTAACAAAATCGATACGATCATGTTCAAGCGCCTGCATCATTGCATCATCAAGTGCACCATGTGGCCATTCCTGTCCATACACAAAGATTTCACTTTGTGCAATATCAACTCGATTCCATGTCAATGCCAGGCTCAGTTGCTCTGGTGGCGAAAGATGTTGAGATTTGAATAGCGCCGTCAGTATTGTTTGATCTAGTTCCTGAGTTTCGCCTTCAGGCTTCTCCTGAATCCGGTATACCGTGATCTATTTGATTAAAATTTCAATTATTAAACGTTCATTGCTTCGAAGTTTGTTTTTATTTCTCTTGTTTGAGAAAATGTATTATGGCAAAAAAGACAACATTGAACGATGTGAGAGTGTGTGTACGGTTGGAGTTTGTGTTTTTTTCGTGAGTTTATCAAGGATACAGTTTTTTTTTTTTTTTTTTTTTAAACAAGCTTGTGCACATGACCCGAAAAAAGTGACAAACACAAACACACACTGGATTATGGTTGCAGTGAATGCCACATTGAAGCATAAATTCAAATGTGGCCGTCGTGTTCTAAATGTGTAATTAAATATTCAACGGTACATAATGTCCACTTGATTATTTGTGGAGGTTGTGCGAATTTTTCATGCATCGTGTTCGAGTTGTATGCATAAAATGCCAAAGTGCAAAATTGGAATTTACCAAGTTCTTGTTGCGAGTGCATTGCAGCAACTCTTGATATAAGCACTCAGCTTGGTCAATGCCAACCTCAAACGTTTTTTGAATGGTACTCAGTAGATATTCGCGCATTGATTCGAGAACTGTTTGCTCTTCACCATCCGATGCATACCTGGAATTTCAAATGTAAATAATAATGTGAGGCCAGAGAATTAGATAAAGAGAGCATGAGATAGAGATTGCGAGCATGAGTATATTATGAGCATGTGTATGAGAAAAAAAAAAGAATTGATGATATAAGCTATTCAATTGCCTACAATCAATTGATCAAATGATGGGGTAAAAATTGATGACTCTTTGAAAATTGATTCCGAAAGACCGAGCCAAAAAAAAAACCAACGAGTCAAGTTGTAACGCTTACTTATGTACAAATGCAATGAGATCTGCTGCACGACCGGATCCATCACAAATGACAACTGGAACAGGTGGTGTATCAGTCACATATTCTAAAACTGCTCGTATTGTATTCGTACCGCCTTCGATGACCAAACACACCACGGGCGTACTTGAGTGTGTAACTAAAGTGCAATCACAAAATCAAACAAACGAGAAAGAAGAAGATAACAACAACAACAACAAAAAACAAACAAAATAATAAAAAAGTTGAAGCATTAAATAAAGTTTTGATTACACACACAAAATTGGTGACAACAACAATGACAACCAAATGGTAAACTTTCGAAAAAGCTTTAAACATGTTTTAAGTTCGAAGAGCTAGTAAGCTGACCAAAATGCGGCCTATTTCACGAACATTTAATTTAATGGCACATAATTAAACGCGACAACAAATGCATTGTCTTACATTGGGCCCGTTGGACATAAAAATTCCGGTCAAACAATAACAACAACAAAATACTTACATGGATGCAATTTTAGGCCTGATATGAATTTTTCCAATTTACGTCGAAGAATAAGTTCAGCACCATATTTTCCCTGTGTTCCATTATCCACCAGCAAAAAGTATGCGTGTCGATTATTCAATACAGCCAATTTTGATCTGTTGCATGAAAGATACACGCGTAAGTTAAGTGAGGGAGAGAGACAAAAATGTGATGTCAATGAAAAAAATCAATGGAAATGCGATTGTGATTGAATATTTGTATAACACCCAAGTGTGTTAAAAGTGTTTGTAAACAGCCAATTGCTGTAAAAAAATTGTTTTCAATGATTCATCAAAAAAAAAAACACATAGAACAGAAATAGAATGAACGATAAAGAAGATTGGACAGAAGGGAACAATGTGCTTAACAAGAATAAGAGTCTCAACAATGTGTTTACCTCGGTGAGCTTATACTATGACAAGGTACATCTCGATTATGTCCTAAGAGTTCGTGATTTCGTTCCACAATTCCCCAGGGTGCTGGAAAAAAAACCGAAAAAAAAATGTAAACGATGGAAAAAAGACATTTTACGATTTCTATACAATATATATGGTTGCATTATTATACAGCAATTGTAAGAAGCGACAAGTACAAGTATCAGACGAAAATGTGTACGTCTCATTTTTTTGTTTGACTTATTGACGATCCAATTTTGTTCCAAAATGGCATTTGGACAAAAATGCAAACAAAAATACAAACTCTAACGCCCAGTAATCTTTTTGTATTTTTCTTGATCTTTAAATAAGCGTACCTCTCAATGTGTACAATTCAAATCATTCGGCTGATCCCGAAAATTTCTATTTCATTTATTATTATTGTCAGACTAAGTTCACCATGAAAAAAAAGCCAAAGCGAATAAGGTAAAAGTGTATGGGAACAATAATTTATATTCAAAACACACGGATTTCTGTCAGGGCATACTATTGAATAAATTTATTATTATGGATAAATCTAGAACATGGGATTTATGTATTATTATTTACTCCAATCAAAATTGTTGTTGACTATTATTTATAACATAAATTTGCTCTGATTTGTATTAAAGGACTAGGAATCAGAGGTGTAAGCGGAGTCGTTTAGTGCTAGGAATCAATTAGCTTTTTTTCTGTACTCTAGGAATTTTTGGAATAAATTTTTTTTTTCTGATGAAAAATTAATTTTCAAATTGTTGTTTAAAATAGATAAAAACTTGGATAATGCTAATAACAGACCAAAGAGACCAATTACTAAAAAACTAGCAATTTACACATTAATTATTTCTGTTAAAAAAAAAAACTTAAAATGGAGACTAAACTTAATTTATTCATTTTTAGCTGGAATCCGTCGAACAAAATGTCATGTTAAAAGCATAATGAAATTAAATGATGAAACATATACATTGAATAGATTCGCCAATCAGTCGATATGGCGCTTATTAAAATCGGTACACGAAATTCAACAAATACTCACCAATTCCAATACTGACAACACGGCCAGTTCGTTGCTGTCCTTCCAATAAAAGCGCATCGCCAACTTGTTTTGTTACGCCTGAAAATTGAATTTACAAACAAATAAAAATCAATCGAAATGGCGAACGTTTTTTTTTTAAGCTTCCATTCCCATAGCTCGTACGTCTCACATCCAATTCACCATGTCTATTCAATTTAATAATTTCTTGAGCTGAGCACACAGCAAACAGTGCCAAGAGATTCGAAAAAAGAAACACCAAAAACTTTTTTGAAACAAATCAAACAAAGTTTAATCGTTATCAATTGTTAGATACTGTTAGTGATTCTCTGTGTCTTTCGCTGCGTGTCGTTTCAGTTTGACAGCAATTTATTCTGGGAATTGCACTGAATTTACGCACCAACTTTGGTATACATGCCGTATCTGCGTATAAAACTGAATTCTCGCCAACTGGGCGAAACATGTTCATGCTTGTGCTGAATGAAGTAAATTAAAAGTGGAGCCTGAAAATCGAATGCCGAAAGATGACGAAAGCGACGACAACAATAACGACACCAACAATACAAAACGATTGATGTACGCAACGGATTTGCGTGAGTAAATCATCTGGAAAAGCGTTGACTCAAAACGTTGCCAACCATTCGAATAATCCGATAATTTTATCCTGGTGTTGGTATGCTCACTTCGGTACTCAGTCGTCTACACTTGCTCATATTATATATATGCGCACACACTAATTGAATGTCATTAAATTCGCGCGCACACCAAATAAAACGGCACCAAAACGAAAATTACATTTGGCTTTTTATGATGTTGTTGTTTCTCTCACTCATTTTATTAAATCACACGATATATACCGATAAAAAGCGGTCCATAGGCAAAAGCAGGCGGGCGGAAAAATTTACGACTAATTTTAAATCTTTACAGAGATTCAATTATACATTCTTTAGTTGGTGAATTAGCAAACAAATTACCTGTGTTTGTGCCACCTGTAAACACCCATGCGCCTGTAGTTTTTGCCGCTTTCAGTAATCCCTTTCGTATTTCCTTCATAATGTGAAAAATGTAAAAGAAATGAGAATCCAAAAAAAAAAAAACAAATGGGAAGAAAAGAAAAGAAAATATTATACAGGAGATAGAAAAAGAGAAAGACGGAAAAGAATGAAACAGATGAAGAGACAGAGAGAGAAAGAGATGAACACGGTTTCCGTAAGGACCCCCCGTCTATCAGATGTGAGCCCCAAACCAACCCACAGATGGATTGATCACCTGCAAAACGTGCATTGGACTGATATATTGTGTGCTTGTTCGCTTGGGTGATACTGACACAATACATTTTGTGTGGCCTGAATAGATATGTGTGTGTCTGTATGTTCGTGTCTCAGTCTTTCTGTACCTGTTTACGATCACCATTATGGAACAATTTTGAAGAACGTCAATTCTTGCATGCATACCAAATATGATAAAAACTACCTTTGCGCTGAAATAGTCAGCCACCAACACAACGAATCATGCCAACAATATAATAATGTATGGCATTCGCACCAGCATACAATATATCTCAGGTATACAATCAAAATATACGCCTCTAACACAATGCCTAACTCGAATATTAAATTGTGTCAAAACAAAATGAGAATGTTTTCATTCTTAATAGAAAAAAGCACGCACGAAGACGAAGAGCAAGAAACGCTTGAGCGTGGTAACCGGGATATGATAAAAGATCGAGAGAGAGAGAGAGAGTGAGAGAAGAAGAAGAAGAAGAAGAAGAAGAAGAACAGATGAAGAGTTGGAAAAAGTGTAATAGTGCGAAGTGAAATGGATTTTCATACGATGCTGTTGGATAGAAAGAAGGTGTTAAGTAAAACTGTCTTGTGCCTGAGCTCATATAGATTAACACCGTGTGTGACTGACACAACCAAATGCTTCAGCTTTAGATGACATTCAATCACGCTCTTTTCGAAATGTTTTCTACATATTTTTGGCGCGTGCACACACTGCACAACACACACTTATTTACACACCTACATATTACACATGCGAAACGAAACGATGGCATTTTTCCATTCTTCTATACATTTATTGAGCCTCTCTAACTGGCATCCATATATGTATATATTTTGTGGTTTCTTAAAAGCTACGATGTCTAGCATTAACGTTGTGGAATGTTGACTTGCCGTATGGTATCTCGGCACTTTTGACATTTATACAATCCATATAAATCCACTACACGCATCGTAAATATGCGGCTATGGGTCCTGGTTCTGGATCTGGTTTTCGTTCGATTTTCCCATACATTTTCTTGACTCGCATATACTCTCGCTTAAAGCGTGTATGCATTTTTGATGTGGCTCATATTGTCAAAACAAGAATTCCAACAAGTTATGTGTGTGTGTTGTGTGTAAGTTGTACAAAAGAACCATAATAACGAATTTGTTCCCATTTCATTTCATTCTTGATACATCGAAACAGGCACACAGGCCAACAGAATGAGATGAAAAACAGATATATACATAATGCGATGTGAAGTAGTAAAACGATAACTTCAGCAAATGTATATACGTTATTAAATGCTCGGGACATTGGAATTGAGCTTCATGTCTGTTTGGTTGGCCATCTGGTCGAAACCAGACGATTCAGCTGAATGTTAACGCCTGTATTTTATTCACAATATTCACTTCGATCCACACATGTTTACCGAAAACGATACAATAGAAAATCAATTTCTTTTTAATAATTCGGCGTTGGTATTACATCTATTTAAAACTTCAATCGACGCTTCTCTATTTTTTATGAGCACAAAAACGAAAACCATACACACATGTGGACAGAAAGACGGAGAGAACAAATGGAAACTGCGAAAAATGTAATAAGAAAGTTTTTTTTCTCTTCTATATGTGTGTTTGTGTTCAGTCATTGTTGTTGTTGTTGTATGGATGTTCTAAGCCACAGGCCCAAAAGAAAACATCAATTTCAACTGATGGTCAGTCGTTTATCGGTCGCTTTGAAAAAGTTTTTCAATGTAAGCCATGGTGTTAGTCCAGGCGAATCCTTCAAATCATCAACAACAACAACAACACAGAAAATAATGGTTAAATTGAACGAGAAAGAGAGCAAATGCTTGGCCTCATACACAATCTGCGCTCTATCAAGTTGTCAGTGTTCGAATCATTTTGTCACACAAAGCTCAATGTTTGCTCGTATTTTGGTTGATTGCACGTTCAATGCTTATTTTACAGTTGAATGAAGGAGTCACAAGATCAATTGAGAGAGAAAACCCATTTCAGCGAAAAACGAAATTTATTTCCGGTCAATGATACACTTGAGTGGGGGGGTGGGGGAGTGGGTGATCTTGAATCAATGCATATTTTAATTCATTTCAGTCCCACTCGGTCCGGGAATACTTGAATAATGAAAACGAGTTAAAATGAATTGAATTAAGTGAGCAAACACAATAGCCTGGTGATGATTATGGGCTGTTTCGGCATTGACTTGTTCAATGACAGCCCCCATTATAATATGTGCTGGTATTAACCAAAACATAAAGCCCAGACAACAGCCAAACCCCAAAGAGACTCTGACTGACTCTCAATGAAAAGAAGAAAGTAAAAAATCAAGAGTGAAAGAGTGTGAGAGAGACCTTTAAATAGAAAATTGAAATATCGTAATTATCTTTCAAATTTTCATTCATTTATTATTCATTAGAGAATGCGTGAGCTCTACTCAGCCGAAAACCACTTTATTTATCATGATTTAAAATATCGATCCAAACCGATCCGAACCGAGCTTACCAGTTAATAACCATTGGTGTTATTGTTGGTGTTGTGTGTGTGTGTGTGTGTGAGCACGGAGGTGCTTGCATGTGGGAAATTTTCCAGTCCATAATTTTACATCGATGAATATCACGTGGACTCATTTTCGGAATCGCTCAAGGGCTGAAAATTGCTTGAAGAAAGCATTTTCTGTTTCTTTTTCTTCTTCTTCATTTTTTGTTTGCCGCCGTGTGTTCTAAAGTCACGTGAATGCATTATTCATAACTGATTTACACATTGATTTTCATATGCTAACAGACAAAAGATTCGTTTAAACCATCATGTGTTTTTCGGGATGAAAATGTATTGTTAAACTGTTTAAACGGCAGTGATATAACACAATGGCAATGGCAACAGCACACAAACACCATTTGTGTATCTCCGGAAAATGAATATTTGTTTCAGAAACGCACATCTAGAAAATGTGTGTGTGTGTCACACACACACACTGATTCGTGATTCTCGAAACGAGAACAATTTAATGCATGGCACGTGTGTGTCTGTGTTTGTGTGTCTGTGTGTATGAATGCATGTGCTGTTTGTGTTGTATTTTATCAAAGAACATGATTTATTTTGAAGTCATTCAACATAAAAAACAATCACACTTCGCATGTCAACTGAAATAAGCGGCTGACACGATTTCAATCAGAGATAAGTGAAAATAATCATGTTTCACTTGATGTTGTGTTGAATGTCGTTTTCCAAGTGAATTCCATAAAATTAGAAACAAACAAAAAAAAAATAAATAAAAATAGTAAAATTGTTTGAAATATATAAAATTATTAACTTTAATTTAGTTAATTAGGCGACCCCAAATCGCACAAACCAACTTCCATCGCTCATAATGGCAAAATTGCCTGAATGTTTCACTTTTCACGAAATAACACCAACACCAATAACAATAAACGCATGAATGGCTTTTCCTGTGCTACATTTTGTTCACTTTTTTTTCTCTCACCCCTTTTTCCGACGAAAATGAAAGCAAAAAAAAAAACGTTTTACATCCTGAAAAGTGTTTCTATTTTAATCAAGTCTCTCTTGCTCAATTTCGAAATTAATATTTGCTCATTTAAAATATTTTCCAGGCGAATGTGTTGAAATGAACAACAACAACAAAAAACACACACAAAATAATCAGAAAAACATAAAATTAAAACAGCACGAAAAACGACAAGGTAAAGGTAAGCGCATGAAAACGCTAAATGTGAGGGCAACAGGAAATTAAGTGAATCATATGTGTCTATATTGTGCAAAATGAATCCGAATGTAAACTGAAAACTTCGGTTTCTTTGTTTAAATTCGGTAATTAAAGTCATCTCTTCCTTTCGCCTCTCTAGCTCTACCATTGCCTCAATGTTTTCTTTTCCTGTTTAATTTAAAGAATAATGTTGTTCGTGTGTTTTCTCAAAACTATGTAGCATGTCACCTCGTAGATAATATTTTTTGATGATCAGAGCCAAAAAGAAGCAACTTTTGGATGACTTGTGTGTGTGTGTGTGTGTTTTTTTTCGGGTCATAAATTGTATTTTGCTATGACTAATAACACTTTACATTAATTAACTCAAAACTAAACAACATTAGCTCGATTTCTTCTCTATCTAGGGTGTACGCATTGAGAGCTTTTATAGATAGGTCGTGCGACCTCAGCATTTACGACTTATCTGGATAATCAAGCCAAAGTTTAATAGAACTGTCTGAACGTAAATACAATATATCTGATGAATGTGCACCAAAAACGAAATTATTGCTTTGCTGTTCGTTTCATCATCCCATCCCATCCTATCCCATCCCATCCCCCAAAATATATATACAACTTTGAGCTCGGAATCGGATCAAGAGTAAATTTCAACAGGACAACTTTTAACCGAGATAAAGTCCGTTCAGTGCAGAGATTTTGATATAGAATTTGCGTAAATTAAGTAGAGTATCATTTTGCATCTTTGTTCGGGGAAAAAAAACGAAGATTTGTACATGTACGAAGTGAGGGCTCTTAGTCATCACGGATTATCAGCATTTTATAGTAGCCACAAAAAGTTTGCCTATTGAAAGTTGTGTTTTTAACATTATTTTCCATTTCCTGCACGCGTGCCCAATCAATGGGACCGTGTCATTTCTGTCTTCGAAGAGAAAAGAGTGGTAGAATGAGTGTAGTGGAAAGAGACAGAGAGAGACAGCGAGAGACAGAGTGAGTGAAAGAGCAACAATTCGTGTCACTTGATCAATCTTTTCGAATATTATAAACTGATTTTCTGAATTGATACGTACCTTTTTGAGCTTTGGTTGAAGTTCAAAGTTTGCTTTGCCACCCTGTACGGTGATAAGAAGTTTTGGCAGCTCCAAGTTCCATTCTCGTGTGAAAAGTTGTACCAGCAATTCGGGTCGGGTATCATACGATAAACGTACGTACTATGTTTATATACACACGTCAAGATTTTTATGTCATCGTTATTCCATCAAACGCATGAAAGCACAGCCATCGACATCGACATCATACGCAGACGAAAACAGAGACCGAGAGAAGAAGAAAGAAAGAAAAAAAAAACAGAATATGTAACAAACGATGGAGAGAAAAGAGAAAAAAACACTGAATATTATTACAAAGACACAAATGGTATGAATGGGAAGATGAGAACAATTTTTACGTGAGAAGAAACAAAAAACGATAAGACTCGGTGAGCTCAGTCACAGGCGGTTGCCTCTAATCGGAATTTCTCATGCTATTCTCATTTCACTTGGCTTGCTCAAGCTCACTTGGATTGCTCTCAATCCCTTTTACTACGTTTCTTAAAGCAATTCCTTTAAAATACCGTTTCATGTATGGCGAATATTTGCTTGATATGCTCACGCACGTTGCCAAAAAAAAGAAGAGATAGATAGCCGAAATGGAACCACTTTCATGCATTCATATCTTCATCGATGAAATGTGATGTGTGTAAAATGTAATTTAATTGAAAAAAAAAGAGAAGATACGAAGATACGCACGCCACATATAGTACAGGCTGAGAACAATTTTGCTGACATTTTTATATAATTTACGCTCCATTTATACAAGTGGCTTGGTCATAACTTTACGTGGCTTTTTTTTTCTCTTTTTGCACTCTCTTTAAGCCGTTCTAACACAAACGTAGAAAACATAAAGATAAAAGAATGAAAGTAAAAATAAATGGAAAAAAGCCTTGTGGGCATATAGGTAGGGAGCAGCATGCTATCATATCATCAATAAATTTATATTAGCGAACGAAATTCAATCACGAAAATATTGTTTAAAAAAATCGTATATAATGTGATAAGCTTTTTTCCCCATGCTGTGTGTTCTTCTTCAATTCTTGTTTGTTTTTTTTTTGTTGCTGCTACTGTTTTGATGTCTGTATCAATCGAATACTGTACATCCTGCGGTTTCATTTTTATAATCATTTAGTTCAATTTATTTCCTCGTCTGTGGTTCATTAGCAGGATTGTGTTTGTAAAAACAACATAAAATAAAAGCTTGCGGATGTATTTAATCTGGTTTCCCTAATTCGATGTGAATACGATGCAATTTGTCTGTTGCATGAAGAAAAGAACGTCTGGATGGAATGATGTTGTGTTTTGGTGTTGCTGTTGTGTGGTGTGGTGTATGTTCATGTGATGACGCATTACACACATCTAACAATATAGCGTAAAATCCTATCTTGTGTGTGTGTGTTTTTTTTTACTCGTCGCTTATAAAATAATTTGTGACACACCACAAATCGAATGTGCAGTGGTTGGGCAACCAAAAAGAATTGATTTCCATTTCGAAAACGAAAAGTGATTAAAGCTTCATTTAATGAATTAAACAGTTTGACCGGAGGCATCAATTGAACATTCACAGCATAAATACACCCCAAACTTGCATTGATATCAAACAATTAATTTACCATTTATGTTTGCTGACTGAATTATTGATTGGTGGATTTTACCTGTGCTTTGGTCGGATGTGCTCCACCTTGAAATTCGATCGTACCGTATGCATCGGTCGCATGTGGACGTGTATGTTTGTTTGGTAGCCATACATCTCCAGGTGAACCCGGCTCGATTCCAGGTATCGTTGGATGTGTTTGACGATTCTGGCCACAGCAACATCTGAACAACAACAACAACAACAAAAAGAAAATAAACATTCATTTCGTTTGTACAAGCACAAGTTATCAATTAACGTAAACCAGAACAATGAGCATGACATGGAATAATTGAAACGGCTACGGGCCAGCCGTATTGTCACAACAGCTGAGCTGATAAATGGAATGGATTTTATACTGGTGCATCCATCAAGATTCAGAAATCATGTGGTGCTTTGTGCAAACAGACAATGCCAAAAAATGTGCCATGAAATGAATTGAATATGCTGCAATTTTACAAACGACCAATACTTACTTTGTTTCATCTTTTGGGTTAGGTATGAATTTAACACAGTCTCTTTTCTGAAAATTTGCCTCAATCCAACTTCGTGGAGAATGCTAAATTGAGTGGAAAATTGAAAGAATAAGAAAGAAAAAAGACAAAAAGAAAGAGAGAGAGAGAGAGAGAGAGAGAGAGAGAGAGAGAGAGAGAGAGAGAGAGAGAGAGAGAGAGAGAGAGAGAGAGAGAGAGAGAGAGAAGAACGAAGAAACAATTTTGATTAGAAATGCAAATGATGACAACATTTTATGTACAATTTTATAGACATTCAGTGTCTACGGTATCTATAACCCTTATTTAGCCATCCCTTAGAATCTAAGACTTAGATATACGAAAGAAAAGGATCGGCAACCAACCGACAGTAAAGAAAGAAAACGATTTAATTTATTTTACGTAAAACCGACACACAGACAAAAAAATATCCCCACTGAATTAATCAGTGATGCTTTAAAAGACATTTTTATTGAATACGACCAAAAAAGATTAACCGACAAAGAAAAGATATATTGAATTACAATCAAAAGCTAAACCCTTTACAGCGGTCACACTCTCAGCGAATCATATTTATTAACAACCATAATATTTATTTGGGGTCCAATTTTCGTAGTTTTACCGGTGAAATTGGCCATGAAATGGTACGTGCGACGAAGAGAAGATTCATGTCAGTTTCTCATTTCACATGAAAAGACTCTATGCTTAAATCTTGGCACCCATTCCGTTTTATGTAGTGTAAAATAGCGTCAAATTTTTGGGTTTGCATACCAAACATGACGCTTACTTGGCACCGAATCTATCTCAAGCAAATAACAATTGTACAAAATAGATAAATACTTTGAAGTGGTAAACACTAGCATTGATTTACTTTTGGTACGGTATTAATGTCAAACCTTAACCCATTGCATTTACTCATACACATTGTCAGAAAAAAAGTCCCCAGCGTATAGCTAGGAATTTTGACAATTTTTTAACATTAATAATTTAAAAAAAAACCTCATGAAACATTTTACACAAATCAGTAAAATGTTTCATGAGAGGTTTTTTTGATGAGCAATTGAGTGATGTCTGACACGATCAGTCTACCTTATGTAAATGCTAATTGAAATCTTCAACATTCATTTTTGAGAGAGAATAAATCCAATTCAATTGAATTTGACCATAAAATGGAAGTTTCTTCTTCTTTGCCCGCACAAATTCAATAAATTTATTTATTTGACAAACATTGTTTTCAACTGAAATAAAACGGCATCAAGAGGTTGGAAAATCAGAAAAAAACATTGCAATATGTTTCAATTTGAAGTTAAATATCGTTTCTGAAAATGAAATGACCACGTGCGAACGAATATTGCAGCACACGAAACCACCACCAATAATCAAATCCAACATTGTATGTTCAAACGAAAGAGAAACTTGTTGTTTGCATCCCATCGGGAACAAGATAAATGGTGAGCTACAAAAACCAAAAATTCAGTGATACATGGAATACGTATAAATTCCATTGACCGAACGACCGAGCGACCGAGCGACCGAGCGACCCAACATTCATCGACGTAGTCGATCCATCGTCTCATGGTGAATGTATCTGTGGATGTGTGTATATGTGTGTTTTTCCACACCGTTTCCAACAATGAATGCATATTTTATGGGCACATGAGTTGGCCATTAAATATTTCATTCATCTGATAGTGGGTCTACCTTTATCACACGCATCACCTCGAATGAGGTGGCCGGTATGTATGCAAGTTAATCAATGGGCATCGTGTATGCATGCACTATTACCAGCGCATATTGGATTTATATACAATTTTAGCTGAACAGACATTACATCGACATCGAAACATGCCAAATTCACCGCAACAATTCAAGTACATCATTGTAGCTGGTGATACAGATGAGGTGACTGGTTGGTTCACTAGATGAATATATTGCACAAATGTATGCAACAATAAATGGAAAATAACTATATGGCATCAAATGATAAAGTGAGAAACATTTACGATTCAACGATATTTGTTTTTCTCGTAGATTTTATGATGTTTGCACAGACATTGAAATGATTTTAGCATAAAAATTCATCTAAACAAATGTAAAATCCAAGAGAAAGATCATAGGCGGCTATTAAACACAAATTTGTTTCACAAATAAATGCGTTTTTGTTTTCATTAGAAGTTGAAACAATTCACGACTAAATGTCACAAAGTAGGCCAGGTTTTAATCAGTAATACAATTGCTGCATGAAATATGAAGCACAGCCAATCAAATTGAAAAACATATAAATAAAATAATATGATGTATATATAACATTGTATGTCTAACCTCAAACCGTAATTCTCTGAACAATTCAACCATTTGGTACATTAACAAAAATTATCATTTTAAAACTCGAAAAACAATCGAACCAAAAAAAGAACGCAAACACACGCGCACAAACGCCGAAGCACAAACACTCAAACCAAATGATCTCATTTGAATGCTGCAGTGCCTACTAGCGTATATATATATGTGTGTGTTTGTGTGTGGAAATGTGCATTTGGTAGAATTTATTCAATTTTTGGTTGATAAATTCCTTCCATTTAAGTTTTCCAAAGTTATTTAAACGCGCTCATACATGCGTGTTGCATAAAATAAACAAATATAAAATGGAAAATATGATGTTTTATGAAAATTGGCTGTATATTACATACAATATGTATTTATATTTTCGGTTGTCATTATCGGCTACATAATGTTTAAAGAACACGTATGAAATTGCTCGGAAAAAGCTTTGCGACAGCCCAACGAATGAAACATATTGTCTGGCTGAGAATTAACGTTTAAAAAAAAAGAAATCCAAATATGTTGAGTGAATCTCAAAAAAAAATAATAATAACTGAAAGAAAGACAAAGAAAAAACTGCCACTTTGTAATACGTTTTCCAAGATTAAATCGGGCAAAGACGGGACATTAGATTGAATTGAGAATGTGCGAAAATAATTTTCACCAAAGACACATCTTTGTGTTCAATTCTCGTCTCATCTCGACTGAGAGTGAACATTTACGTTTTTTGTTCCCCATTTTCATCGTCACATCATTTTTTGAAAAAAAAAAAAAAAAAAAATCCTAACACCATTTGGTGGTATAGTATAACCGACAACTCTCTTTCACACAGAAAAAAAACAGCACAAACACACAAACACACACAATGAAGATGCCGCTACGAATTGGCCATAGAATTTAAATGGGCTTTGATATAAATTGCCAAGAAATTGTCCGTGATTTACAATAATCTGTTACGATTTGTTTGAGATGCTTTTCGTCGTCCACACAAATTATAGACGCACATTTTTCAACCAGTAAAATCACATACATTCCAAATTCATTTCGAATGAATCATTTGAACCGCTTGTTCCGTCCGAAATTTTTTGTGGTCGTTGGTTTCTCTAAGAGAGTGTGTGTGTGTGCGTTAGGGAGAAAGAGGAGCTAATATAAATTCTGCACATTATTATAATTTGTTTGCAAATTGTGTTAAAGATGATGATGACGATGTTATTCAATGTTGGTAAGATTTTTACCGACACACAGCAGAGTTTAAATGATTCTATATGTGCAATGTATGAACTAGTGACACTCAACTATTCATTTTATGGTTGAATGCTGCAGAATGGCATACAAGAAACTATTCGCCTCGAGTGGTACACATTTAATAGATGATGCTTAAGTAATACACGAGCACAATTATCAACAAAATATTCATGAAAAAAAAGAGGAGCAAATGCTGTCATTGCGTGCTCACGGATTTAACAACTACAGCGAATGGACGTAGTCCGCAACATACAATTCAGCAGATTATACGCCGTTTCCAAGCGATATTCAAATCAAATGTCACATTAAGCGGAATAATAACGGAAAACATTTCAATGAAATCGTGTTTAATAGCCAAAAATTGTAAGATTATTTTCGTTGTACAATTAGAATTTCTTCCTATTTCGTATTGTTTAACACCACATAAATGTTAAGATGTCTTGATGATTTGATATGTATATTTTAAGTCAATCGATTACAGCAAAGCAATTCACACCAAATTACAGTTTCTTATGACATAAGCCTTGAATTTGATTTTCAAATAAAGAACAAACATAAAATATTTCATTCGATTTTTTTTTTGCAAAAACAAAACTGCAATAAAATGGTGCAAGTGTATGTATCTGTACCACGTCCGTTTACTGTAATCGCCCAAATTGTACGAGCCAATTTGAATTTCTTTTGTTGACAAAAAAAAAACAACAACTTTGACTCACACAGCTAAATTAGAGTAAGCATTGTTGTGTCATTCGCATTCGTAATTAATCACATATTTTATATGAAAACGTAATGTCAGTTATGAATACTGCATTGAAATGTCATTTTCACGGAGATGTGGATAGAGTGAATTTTATTGCATAACCACAACCACCGCACGAAAATGGATAATTTGTTGAATTAGCCTATGTTTATGGTTACAATGATAATGATATTCGCCAAGAAATGAAAACCAAAAAAAAAAAAAAATGAGAAGAAAAAAAGAAACAGAGAGAACAAATTGGACGATGACGTGAATGGTGGTTACAATGCCACTTAGCTTTGCATGTATGCATACTGGCATACTAGTTGAAATGGCATTTGCAACGGTCTTTTTCTCTCGTTTTCACACTGTTCAGTGTGTGAGTGTGTTTTTGTCGCTTTCCTTTTTGTTGTGGTTATGTGTGTGTGTGTGTGTGTGTGCTCTGCTGCCATCAAAGAGAAAACATAAATAATCTTCGCCCAATAACAAAGAACTCTCTTTTTTTTGTAACAAGCGATGAATGTCGGAAATATGGTGCACAAGCCATAGCCTTTTTCGAGTGTCCGTTGCATGCCAAGGCAAATGACTGCAAATAAACACAATGGACGAAAACGGAGCAAAACAAAAAAAAATATATGGGAGAATAAAAGAGAAAAAAGGCCAGAACAGTCACATGTTCAATATCCGGTGCATAGTGTGCTGCTCATTTGGTCATATTGAAGGGTAAGCGGCCACCATAGGCCCATTTATTTCAGGGTTTTTCACTGGACAACTAAATATTGTCAGCGTTGTTAGAGCACCCCCTCCTTAACATATCTTTACTTGATTTGATTGTGTGGCAACAATTTTCCTTGTTCCATATCAAATTTAAGGGTTAGAATGCAATTTAGACTTTATCTTCTTTTGTGTTGTGTAAATTGGAACGACTTTTGGCGATTATCTTTACTATTGCTTCAACAGAGGTGAATACGTATACGTTGAATGGATGATGGTTTCAATTTCATCGTACAAAAAAAGCTGTACAACAGCAACAAAAAGTGGTCATGATTTGATTAAAATGCCACTTCTCAATCTATTTTGTTATGTATTCTTGAAGATGTGCTTTTGACAGGCCGCACTAAGAATATGTGTCCTCATTTTTTTTCTCCTTAATTTTGATGAATAGCTATCACTCGTTCGTAAGATATATTCAAATGTACAATTTTATTCATTCACTTTATTCACTTATATGATTTTCCTCTATTTTCCTTTTTTTTGTATGTGTGATTTCATCGTTTTTCGCTCTATGAATACACATTTTAGTCAGCATTTATTGTGCCAAAGTAATTCGCCTTTTGTACGAAATATGTGTGTGTTATGTAAGGAGAGAGAGAGAAAAAAAAGCTTTTAACTGAAATTGAAATTGCACACATTGATATAACGCACACCCAACACAACTGGAAAACAGATTCAAAAGAGAGGGAGAGAACAGCAACAACAACAACAACAACAAAACTATATAATAAAGATAAGACAACAGAGAAAAGGATCTGGAAAAGGGCAAATGGAATACAAAAGGATAAACAATGAGGCGTTAAATGGGTTCATCCATTGGCTGTGTTAAGCATGCCTTTGAATAATTATACATTTATGACAGAACAAGTATTTGTTGAGTCAAATAAGTGTTCGAAGTACGTGATAAACACTGGTGCTCCATTCACTCTACATTCAGATATTCGCATAAATAACGACAAATAAACGAATCTAGTTTTGGCCTAGTCCACGTGAAGCGTGCACTCACTCTCTCTCTCTCGCGCGCGCTCTCTCACTTTCTGGTACACCACAGGAGAGTGTATAAGTAATTATTCTTAATGTTACTATCCCACTAGTTTTTCGATAGCGAAAATTTATTGAAGTGTTCATCTTCACCTTGGGACGCGAAATGATATGTTTGTTCTTTCACTGACGTTACAAGGTGTTTGCGTCGTTATTGTTGTTGTCGTCGTCGTAAATTAGAAGAACAAAAAAAAAAATATTACCTGCGAATGTGCATCGCCACACGTTTGTTGCCGTAGCAAATCTCTCACATTGAGTAAAAGAAGTTTCGTAATCGTCGAGTTTGCTGTATTCTTGGTCATGATTGAATCATATTTTTTTTTCTTCTAAATTTGCAATTTAAGTATTCAATCACTTCTTTTTTTATCTCTTTCTATCGCTCTCTTTCTGTCAATCCGTATTTGTCCTATTTTTTTGTATATATTTTGTTTCACTTGTAAATATTTTCTTCTGGATAATTGAGTCTCTTCAGTTTGATTAAAACACTTGGCTATTTACTCAAAGCCATTCATATTTTATTCAATTGAACAACTTAATCCATCGTATCTAAATAAACAATTTATTTGATTAATTTATTTATTGTTCCATCGTGTAAATATCGTGATTTTTTTTTCTAATTTCGATTCTCAACTTTCACTCATCGATTGAAACGGTTTTATATTTAGATCGATGCAATCGAAGCGAACTCACAACACTTTTTTTACTGTTTCTGAATTCGATGTCTTGATTGATTTTATGAAATACGATTTCGATTGACCAAAGTAAATATTAGCACCATTCAAGGAAATGTGACATTGATTGCCATCATTTTTATGTGTCAAATAACCATATGATTGATCAATTTGATTGGCTTTAATAACGTTCTGACAACCCACTCTTCAAACAATGGCTCTGTTTTTTGTGTTTTGCTGTTTTTAATTTGTTTTTTCGCCATGATAAAATAACACACAACCAAAAAAAAAAAATTGCGACAAAAGCGCACACAATTCAATTACAAATTGATAACTTTGATTTTTGATTACAAATTGCGCTAATTAAAGTGACAAACAGACAGCAGTTGATGATACACTAAATTATCAATAACAATTATGAACACTGAATTGTGTGGATTTGTAAAAATTTACGAATGATAATGTGGTGGACGCAACACTCTTGGGAAAGTTGTTCCGTGTTGAAGTGTTGTCGACGTTATCATCGTATTGGCGATGATGCAAATGCGGCATGTAACAAAAGCTCTTGAAAAAAAAAACAATATCGAATCGCCTTATCGTCCGATTTCATAGAATAAATGGAAACGCAGCTCCAACCAATATAACAATTTAGTAACATTGAGTGAACGAGTGAGCTGGCAAATGAATGAGCGTGTAAGTGAACGCCTGAGCTCGTTCCACCAGAGAGAATATTGTTTGGAACACTTGCGGTTTCGCAATAAAAATCTTAATTAATTCACACAAAACCGAAGAGGGTGGGGGGAAGGAGGTAGAAATAGAGAGAGCGAGAGAGCGAGAGAGCGACTTCGTATTAATTTCTATTTCATTACATTCAATGTGCGAGAGATCGCATTGATGAGCGAAAATGGCACGCAAACATTTCAATGTTACACTTCATTAAATTGAAATCCATTCGAAGCATCTCGGTGTGGCTGTTGCAAACGCATACATTCCATATTCCAGGTACAAAAACCAAATAAAAAATACAACCCAAACCACACGGCAAAATAAATGTATTACAAGTGCGCATCAAACGCACACTTCCAACACGGCACACAACAGCAAATCAACAAACTAAAAAAATTACAGCATTAACAAATCGTTATTAGTGTTATCGTTCGAAGTAAAACTTTTGCCTTGTTTATATTCGGATAAAATGATGAGAGTTCGACATTTCTCATTCGTCTATTGAAGGGAACTTGGGCAATATATGCATTCTTAGGGCATTTCGATGAGACGCATGTAATTGAAATTGGTTTTGATGAGAAGCGTGCGTGAGAATTGTTTACATGCAGCATCATTAAACGGTCAACATGGTACGTACATGGTAAGACATTATGATCACCCTTTGGTTAATAAAATATTGCAATTCGGAAATGTCACGTGAAAATGACATGCTGTTATTTGACCTGCCATTCACATTAAAATCCAACGAAAGATATCGAATTCAAATGTGTTTTGGGCAATTGGCAATTGAGAGTAAATAGCTTAGAAATTCATTGTTTAACTGTCAATATTCCGAAGTGAATTGCATCTGGGTGAATTGAAAACAAAAGAGAACAGACACTTCAATAACTGCCCACTTCAAACAAACACCGAATATAGAATAGACAGCCACAGTAAATGAATGAGTGAGTGAGAGAACGGGTGTGTGTGTCGAAGTGTGTACGTTGAGTAAACAATTTTCATAATTAGCATGCATCTGAGCTCATGCATTTTGAACCGATGCTCGTTTTGCATTTTACACTGTATAATTAATTTGTTATGCTGTGTGCGAATTTCCTTCCTCGACCCAAAAATCCGGAACTAATGGCAAACACTTTTCATGGTTCAAACGTATATATAAATACACCGTAATCGATGAATTTGCGATGTTTTCATAATGAATTTGCATTGAACACGAAAACGAGATCAAACGAATTTGTGTGTGTGTGAGTAATTGCAATGTGCGTTCAGCACAACCAAAATAAAGCATTGCCAACGAAATTCGATTTGGTTTCAAACAAATTTTGCAAAGAGGGACGCGCCTCTGTTCATTCTGTCGATTGCATTTCGATTTTGATTTGAAATTGTTCGAATTTGATTTCAAATTCAGATGCAAATATTGTTTAATTGCAATTGGTCGTGAAATTCAGGGCCAAATGGATTCAACGGGAAAATCGGGTACGCATTTTGCATACTGAAAAATTGAAACCCTTTGATTGAGTTTCCGAAAGTAAAAATTTGTTTGTTTATGTGTTCTCGGTGGAAAAAAAACTGTGTTTCGATACCGGAGCTAAGGCATTTCACTGAGTTCTTTATTTAGGAAGTGTGCAATTTTCATGAATATATCAATAAACAACATCCAACGAATTGGTAATTGAACAAACTTTTCGGGCATTCTATGTGCAATGCATATTCACAAGCAATCGAAGTATAGACAATTTTTATTTAAAAAAAAAAAATAAAAAAAAAAAAATAAATAAAATTGTATATGTGGAATTATTGAAATTGCCGACCCCTTTGCAAACACTTTTCTGAAGTTCAATTGCGAGATAGCATTTTGAGGTCATGAGCCAGATGTAAACAAATCAAGATATGAAGAAAAATGTTCTTGGTCTCGAAGTATTTTGGCATACGAACAAGATTTTTGAGATAATAAATATAATGAATGATACTTTCGGCCCATTTTTATGGGCAAGTGTATACATCTTATTTTCTCTCTCTCTCTTTCTCTCTCTCTCTCTCTTTCTCTGTGTGTGTGTCTCGTTCTCTGTTTTTCGGAGAAGTCAAACGCGTTAACAAATTGCTATTTCTCGATTTGAAACAGCCAAAGTGACGCAGCCTTCATCATGAAAACTCGTCAAAATCAATAAATTTTTTGGGCTCTACTTCAAAACATTCCGATATTAGATTATCGAGTTGTTGTTTTTTTTTTTATTCATCATCAAGCGTCCTTTTCAGTTAAAGGGGTTCAATTCAATTTGCCACGGCACGTGCAAATGTTGTGTCCCCGCCACACCGTTCTTTTTGACTCTGCTTTTTTTTCGTTCTCGTTTTTGATCGAGTGGTAAAAAATACAGTAACAACAACATCGATGAACGAAAAAAATGAAAAAATTACGGTCTTATGATGCTGAATATATAGATTTATGCATAATAGAGTTGAAATGAAAACTGGAATCCAATTTCCGTAACTATGGTTGTTGTTGTTTCAAAAAGAGGTGCAAAAAAAAATCATCATTTTCAACGAGGGAGAGAGAAACATTGAAAATAGAGACAAATAGAGTGGCAACGTACAGACATTTCAATGAACGTTGACGCATTTATTCGGAATGTAAACGAAATTACCTTCGATTTTCGGAGCTTATTTCAATCAAACTTCTCTTCGGTTATTTTCTTTTTTTTTTATTCATAATATTTTCAGCATCTGCAAAATATGCACTATGCTTTTTTCCATCCTCAAACACATTTTCTCGCATTCATTTTGTACACGATTTGAACTTAATTTAAATTCAAATGATTGTTTTGGATTCCATCACATATGCAACAGTATTCTTGGTTTCGAAAATGATAGCGAATGATATGTTCATATCGCATAGTTACAGCATACATGAACAAAAAAAAAACAATGCCAACAAATCCATGACAAATGATATGCAACGCTATTTTGTGGGTATTTTCATGTGCATGTGTGCATCGGCGTGTAAATTATCAGCTGCATATGATATTACTTTTTTGTTTTAAATGCATTTTAGGCCAGTTTCAGTTAAGTTTGATCCTGTACTACATAAATTAAACGAAAATTCGAGTGTTACCCATTCGATAGGATATATTTCATTGCACTTGCAATTGGTGTACTATATTCATGTTTTTTTTTTATGTGCGACTAATGAACTTCAAATCCATGAAAATTGAATGAATTAATCGACTTTATTTCGGTGATATTTCAGTATTCATGCAATATAATTGAATACGTAAATAGATTGACCAATTTTCAGTGAAAATGTATAGAGAGAAAAGGAATGTAGCTGTGAATGGATTTTTTTGTTGTTGCAGCACCAATGGTGGTGGTAGTGGTATTTTGGTAACACTAATTTATCATAGAATTCAAGCACTTGTTAATGTTTCAAGTATTTGATATCTGGAATCTCTCGTAAATTGTATGCGGATTTTTAAAAAAATGGCTGAGAATGAATGCTGATTTTTCCCTGTTCCGGCTTATTAATTTTCCACAAGTAGTGTACATTTTGCAATATTGCGAACAGATTACAGTTTATTTGCGTGGCTCAAACGATCCATATCGCTCTCTCTCTCTCTCTGTTTCTCTCTCCGCCTCGCAATGGGATCCCGAGAGGTTTATGGGAGGAAGAGAAGAAAAGCAACTTGCAACAGTTTGACGAAGATTCATCGAACTGGTTGATGTGTGCAGCCGCGTTTGCGTTCAACATCAGATGAGAACGAATTCATTTTCAAGTGGTTATAAATTAGTTTCACATACTGGCAATACCATATTCCATTTCGTTGCGATTTGTATCATATCGAAATCAATGATTGAATCAGCGCAAGTGAGAGCATAGCATGGCAGTGATCGTGGAAAATGAAATGAGAAACAAAAAAAAACTCCATCAAATCAATCAATTCTTCGTGAACCACTTACATTCCATGGAATGAATACAAAATTGTATATTTTTTTTATTCGTGTTGCGGAAAATAAGAGAGAGAGAGAGAGAGAAGGAGAGAAGGTGAAAGGTAGAGAGAAATGAGAAATAGAGAATCGCAATGCGAGCAATGTTGCAAATATCATTACTCTGACACCAATAGATAGCCACTTTCGTCGGAACGCGGGATGTGAATTCTAAGTGGTGCTTCTCATCTGGACGATGCTCTCTTAATGAAATATTAATGGCATATTAATATTGTAAAACGGGCGCATGAGTTTAACATCAAATTGCAATAGCCGGATTTAGATTAATTTCCATAATGAAAACGCATTTCACAGGTATAAATACATATTTCCGCTGGGCGTTGGAATAAAATCAATTATAATATTTAATTTAGAGCACACTTTGCTTCATGTATTTAATGACTGCCACTTGTATGATGGCGCATTGAAAGTGCGAGATAAATAAATATGTGGAAAAAAAAACAAAACAAAAACAAAAGCAGACACACAACAAGTGCTGGCGTCATATAAAAACCAGTGCAAGTACGTTTCAGTTTCATTGACGTTTTATGATACACGTACGCAAGCATTGAGCAGAGCACTAAAAATGGCTGAGAACACACACACACACACAAAAAATGAATGCTATCTATTTATTTCTACTTCTCACACACAACATTCATTCACAACAGAAAATTCCGAAATGTTGGCATTATCCCACGCATTGTAATCAATGTCTTTGCATAAACAAAACACAAAATTAGCATCGTCTCCATCGAAACGAAAATAAAGACGGATAAAAAACGTATTAAATTACAAATCTATAGACAATTTCTATGATAATTTCTTTCATACTCGTTTACAACACCTATTAAATGCCATGAATTAGATCGGATTCGCTGTTTTTTGTGTGTGTATTTATTTCATTCTACATCTTGATAATTCTTGTTCGGCATCATCCTCATTGAAAATGTACGCATCACACTGCGATGACAAGGCTCACTTTGTAGGGTTTTTTTTAGATGTGAACACAGAACAAAAAGAGATGGAAATATACATCTGTATCTATCCGTCTCTCTCCAACATTCTCTGCCAGAAAAAAAACCCTTTAAAGTGAGCCTTGTCATCGCACTGTGGTACGCATTATCAAAATGGATAGTAGCTTAACACTTATTCACTATTTCAATGGAATATCCGCTTTGCCGATTTCATTGAATGCCATGAAAAAGGATTTGAAGCATTTTGCAACAGACACACTTACAATCACACACACACACACACACACACACACACTAAATACTCGCAAAAGTAAAAAACGTAGAAAATTTGCAAGAAAATCAACTAAATTTTCTATGAACCGTGTGTTTAACAAGTGTATCATCGTCACAATTTACTTTGCACTTTGTGCATTAGCGTTTTTAGTGTGCAAAGCTTTTAAAGTGCTTGAATGGAAGAATATTAATATATTTTGTGTTTTCTTTTTTTTCTGCTTTCATGTTGTTTGGATTTCATTTGAAAAATAACAACAATAAAAATAACAAAAAAAATACTTTATGAAAAAGCTTCATTAAAAAGTGTCCTCGGCAGACAGGTTGAGAATAAGAAATGAGCATTGTGTAACAACTTGGTATAAAACATTGTTTCGGACACACCGACATCGGTACATCATTGGAATGTTTTGGGTGAGCTGCAAGAGATTGGAATAGATTACATCTATCAAAAGTTGTTAGCGTCAGGCGCAAGCATGAAACCATTTTGCAAAATGGTCGCAAATCAAGCGAATTGATCTTATAGATGAGGCTTAATATTCACTGCACTGAATTTGGCAAAAAGCTCTAAATGAATGTGTATGAATGTGTGTGTGTGTGTGTGTGTGTGTGTGTGTGTGTGTGTGTTGGCTATTGTGCTCAATGTCTATATAAGGCAAAAGGTAAATCTCCTTAATAAATGTGTGATTTTCCGTGTGCCCTTAAATAATGATAATAATACATTGGCAGAGGGTGGCACTGTAATGAAAATAAGCGGATAAAATAAACACGACCAATCGAATTATGGACCGAAATTGATGCGCTCGCAATGTGAACAAGACGCTTAACATTTCGAAAGATATTTGCACGGTAATCTGTTTTTTTTTCGTAAATGTAAAAAGACACAGTGAACGACGAACAAACAAACCAAAAATCATTGAATCGAAATGAATTTGCTAGAACATTTTTGGTCACATGATAAACAGCGAAACAAATCACAGCTGAGCAGTTGAGAAATTGGTATTTTTTCTCTGTGTTTTTGTGTTTATGTGTGCCAAAAAAACCAAAAACATGCAGGACCACAAAAGGAAACAACAATAAAACAAAAATAAATAGGTAAATGTCATTGCATGAGCCTGGCCATATGTGCTGGAATTGTTTGAATTGTGATTTCGATCAATTTTCTACCAATTGATTTTTGATATTGCGCGTAGATGCATTTGGATGTTCTGCTAAAATACTTACTTTTACTTCGTACGTATAATAGGAAAATCTTCTATTATACATTGTGCTGTAAATAAAGTGGAAAAAATAGCCAATTTAAATGAAATCGAAACAAATAAATCAACAAAAAAAAGAAAAGAAAAATAAAATGAAAAAGAAAAAAAGAAATAATAAAAATAAATCGCACGATGCAAGCGAAAAAAGCTCTTGTCTTTGAGAGGCTTTTTCGTCGATTGAATCGCAAACTTAACGAAACCAAAAACAACAACAATAATGGTTTTCTGTGTACAAAAATGAAACGATATGAACCACAAAACAATGCAACAAATGATAAAATACAAAGAGAAAAAACACATAACAAACGAGAAAAAAACGGGAAGTACTAAAGGAATGTTTTCAATTGAATAATGATGGATATGAGAATATGAGAATATAATTACAGATATGCCACAAAAGAAGCGATACATACCAACCGAATTTTGTCTATAAAGTATCTCTTGTCATATTCTTTTCTGTTTTTTTATTTTTTTTTATTTTAAGTGTTTCGTTTTCACGTGCAAACTTAACTATTTTTTTTATCCAACTATTGGAATATGTTAGCATTTGTGAGTTAAAAATGTTCAACAATAACTCCCAACATCCATGTAAATTACGATTATTATTTTTTTCGTTTGTGTTTTATTTCTCATTCAAACATCATCATCACTAGGCATCTTTGTCTTGCATGCAAAACGAAATATATAGAGTATATGCATTCTCATCAAAAGAATGGATAGAAAGGGGATGAAGAGTGCAAAGATGAAAACAGAGAGACAGAAAGAGCGAGAAAGCGAAAGAGAGAGAGAGAGGAATATAGAGAGAAAGAAAGGAAATTTCATGACACAATGATCATGAGCAGATTAAATAATTCCAAGTGGTGTTTCATGAGTAAACAATGGGATTATCATACATAAATGCACAATTTAATACAAACGGTGACTTATAATTTGTGCTTGGTTGCGAAACAATTTGAGCTTTGGCTTGTATGCTCATTGCTCATAGTTACAGTTGCACCGCATATCACATCTCGGGGACGAAACAATAGAACGGCCAAGTGTGCTAATCCAGTCTTATGAACCCATTGGCAACATATTAGCAATAAAAAACAAAGCGAAATATCTTTCACTTCTGCATCGTTCTTTCATTGTAATCGAACAATGGGCGCTACTGATACGACCGAAAGTAAGACAAAAACAAAAACCGAACAACACCAACAGAAATATGTTCTTCGCCTGACTGAAACTGTTCTTGTTGAACAAACAACACAAAGTCGAATAAATTGTTCACCAATACCAAAGTGTTGGACAATATCGAAACAATTTATACTTATGTGCCGCAGAGGGATGAGTGTTAATTCCATCTCTCCGCCAACACCATTTCACACCTAAATGGACGCGCAATGATCACAGACGCGTGATATCGTTACTCGAATGTGTCATGGCATGGGAATCATAAAAATAAATTTATATGTCAAGTGGTGATTGTTATGAAAACTTATTAGCTTGGAAGTTTGCACCGTTGAGCAACCGGCGCTGATTGCTGTTGCAACAGCAGCAGCATCAGCCCCAGCCCCCACCACAACCAGAAATCCGACGAAGAACTGTTCGAGTCAAGTGAAGTGTAGAGTGAACTTATATTCAAATCAAGAGCACATTGCCGTTCCCTTTATCTCACTCTCGCTCTCGCTCTCGCTCTCTTTCTCTTTCTCTTTCTCTTTCTCTTTCTCTGTATCTTTCGTAACTTATTTCACAACAACTCTCCACAATGTATTATCAACAGAATAATTCATTATGCGATAATGCACTCTGTTTTAATTACATTTTCTTTCCTGTTTCGGTCTTTTTCTACAATTTAAATTGACTAGAGAAGCTCCTTAAAGTCAAATTAGTCCTATTCTGCTGACGAAGGGGCAGACGAAACGTCACACACGATCATTTTCACGAATATGGATGGAACATTTTTCAAGAAAAAATCGCGGTTTTTTTTCGGGGTCAGTGACGTGGCACTGGGTAATTAACAGTTTAAGTGCACCTCGTATGGGTGTATTAAGTATAATTTTTTGTTTAACATTTGAATTTTGCATGTTTTTGCACACAGCGAACAGCGGAGATGGAGAGCAAGAAGAGAGTAAACTGATTGCTGTTCGGTCGCATCAAATGAAAGGGAAAGAGAGTGAGAGCAAGAGCGAAAATGCGTTCACGAATGATTGAATTTCACTTCATTTAAAGTTCAACAACTAAAGTGTTTACCAACCAGGGAAGTACGTGATTTTTTAAGTGGCAAATTATATTCGAGTGATGAAAAATTCGAAAACTCCAACCCGGTTATGCCGAGCAACTTTTTGTTTCGATTCAAACCGTTCAGTGACGAAGTGCAAACCAAATTGATTGCTGACACAATTTTACCCGTACAGATTTTAAAGCTTTTCAGTCAGAATATTGTCAAATCTTTAAAAGAGAAAGAGAGAGAGAGAGAAAGAGAGAGAGAGAGAGAGAGAGAGAGAGAGAGAAAGTGGAGTGCATCCACTTATAACTATTGCGAATGACTGATGCACCCTTACATCAAATACATTTCAATGAAAATAATTACACTTGAATGTTTCCCATTAGAGACGATTAGACGTTAAATATTGGGCGCCTATTTTATCGGTCATGTTGACAAAACAACTGACCTGCACACAAAATTAAAATAAATCCCACTCATTTCGAGTAAGCTCCATGTTACCGAAAGCTGTCTAGCTACAATTCGTATTAATAATTTAATCGCTTAATCACTTTTGTTATTCGTTTTAATATATATATATATATATATATTTTTGATTTATTAATGCATATTTGAAATCGGTGCATTGGATATCATAAATATTAAATAGGTGCTGTTTTTCCGAATACCATTCATTAGTTTATGCTGTTAAATTAAGTCGACGATAGTCGAGACACCAGAACATTCAGTTAATTTTATCAAATATTTTGATGCTTCGCTATATAATTCATTCGAGAGAGTGAAAAAAAAAACTATTCAAAAGATCCATAAAAATTAACCATTAGTTCATTAACTTGAAAGCTTATAACTTATAACTTATATAAACAGATAGATACTAAAACCCCTCTGTCTTCCATTAAAGAAATGTAATAAAAGAAATGATATTATTCATTTGAAAAAAAAAGAAAAAAAAAATAAAAGTTTTGTGTTAATCTTACCCGAGGTACAGTTATATTAACAAGTCCCCAACAGATTTTCTTGAGACCCCAACCTATTTTCTGTGAACGTTTTCAGTCGATGAATATGTATGATTGTTTTTTTTTTTTTTTTTGTTCGATATTTCAATTTGTGAGTAGTTGTGTGTGTGTGTTAAAATTGGTTTGGTTGGGTGTTTTCGTGTGTATATCATTCAACGCAAATGATATTTTAATTTTAGTGGTGCAGTAGACAGTGCAAATTTGCATTTTGTGGAAGTGTTTACAAAAGAGTTGTGTTTGTGTGTGCGTGTATTTATTTTAGGTTTTTGATTGAAGTTGTATTGAATAATAGTGGAACATCATAAAAAAAAGAAGAAGAAAAATAAATGGAAAAAAAAGTTGAAATAAATAAAATAACCAAAGAAAAAGTAAAAGTAAATGATTTAAATTTAAATTGCAGTGTTTTATTTTTAAAAAAAAGAAAACGACATAAAAAAAAGAATTAATGTCAAACGTAAAGCAAGACACAAAAACCAAATGAAAACCAAACAAAAGTGATGATAAAATAGACAACATTTGTGTATTATGTCAATTTAAATGTAATCCAAATTGATGTAGAAGTCGTGCCGTTTGATTAGATTCGTTCAGCGTTCATTTCTACAATGAGGGGTTAAATAGGCGAACAGTCACATCTGTTAAAATCTACTCGGATGACGTTTATCCTTGAAATCGGCAAGTTGCCTTTATGCCAATGGCTCTTAACCGTTCTCTAAATGTCTTAGTGTAAAATGTGTTCAGTTTTTATTGGGTACATTGTACAATGTGTGCCCCCATCATTCAATGGTACAGAGCGAGATTCTTTGAATGCAACGTTTAAGCTTCACTCGTTCGGTTTTAAGTTTTTAGAACTGGATGATTTTTAATATCGAATTGGAATAAAATGAACCAGCTGAAAAAAAAAACACCAACAAAATGCGAACTGGTCCATTTCAGTCTGAATGTGAGTTTCAAGTGAAAAACAGACAGAGTGAAAATCTAAACAAACGTAACTTTGTGTCTTATGGGTATTACAATTTTCCTTCGAATAAAACGCAACAGTGTGTATAAAACCCGGCTCTGCCAGCCCGTATCACCGAATGCAGTACACCCTGTATAAAAATCAATTAAATTTTACACCAAAATATATATACACGTTAGTGTAGTGAATTTTGTCTTTATCACGAACCGTCATCACCCCTCCCCGTCCCACACTCCCCATCGTGTATCAATCTCAAAGAAAAACAGTCTATTCACAAGTTCAGAATATGTTAAATATGAATATTTTCGATTGGAAAATGAAGCGATTACCCGCAAGCCAAATGGTTGTTACTTAATTTGCCGAGATGTAGTCCCTTTATTCAGATTCCGTACATAACATTTTGCGGTAGAAGAATCTGTGAGCAGCAAAAACTAGGACAATCACTTTATTATTTAACCATATCACAATTGGTTTGGAGAGTTCCAAATAATTGAATATAGTTGTTGAAATGCTGGAAGCGATTTAAACCCTCCCCCAAAATATGGGAAAATATAGAAGCAACCAACAAACAAACACACACACATGAACTTCGTATTTCCAATATTCTTCGTGGTTGGTGTATTCAATTATTGTGAATTACAACCGATTGTGGGAAAATGTACAAACTGACAACTGTAAACTAACTTTGTTCAGCTGGATCGAACATTTGCTCGTTGTTTAGGTTCATTTGGTTAGCTCTGCCAATTGATTTTCAACCATCGACTTTTGATAAATATCTATCGACTGTTTCGCCAATGATTTTGCCTTTTTTTTTTGGATCAATGAAATTTCGGGCTAAACATTCGAATATGCTTTTGAACTGCCAACAGTCTTTTGATTTTTGTTGGTGTTTCAATCTAAGCGAAGCTCTTCCCACCTGTTTCATTCTCTCTCTTTGTGAGTTTGATGCTACAAAAAGTAAACTGTCTATCGGTTTGGAAAATTACAAAAACCTGTACTCCGTGTGTGTTTGTCTGTGGGTTTTTCGCTATTCTATGTTCGCTTTCAAGTGTGTGTGATTCGAAAATTGCATTTACATCCTAATCGAATGTACCAATTTACAGAGTGACAACGGTGATTAGCTTAAATTGAGCAGAAAATGTGAAACGCACCATCCTGACCATTTCTGAATTGATTGAAATTTCGCGGTGAAAAATAAATATCACATAACGATTTATCTTGATTTTGCTTGCACAACTACAGCTTGTGTGTGTGTGTGTGTTTGTGCATGTGCATGCGAATGGCATTTTTTGTTGTTGTTTTGAAACAGCAATTTACAAAATATACCATATCCTGATGAAGAGCGGTAATAGTTGGTGTTAGTGTATACAACCATTTTTATTCGTCGACTACATGTATATATATTTTGATGATGGGAAAATGAAGTTATTGCCTCTACCATTGCAAAGCACAATAGAATAGCGCATAGAGTGTTAGTTGCGGTGTGCGTGTGCGCTTCAAAATGCTCTGAATACTTTCATTCTGGCAATGTTTCATCGATGCAACATACAACGAGGGCATAACAAACACGATACAAAAAAAAAGGGAGTATGCAAATTACACACCATCCCGGTTGAAGGGAATCTTCAACGGAATGTTCGGATGATAGTTTTTGGATTTGCATTCTTCTTTTAACTTTCTGTATCTCTCTCGCTCGCTCTCTTGCTCTCTGTTGCAATGCACTCGATGAAAAAGTGAAACTGTTCGAATATTCAAAGCATCTGTTTGATCCCCCCAATCAAAAAACGATTGAGAGATAGAAATAGAGGAGCAGAAAATGGAGTTTTGATTCGTTTGGTTAGTCATTCAGATGAATGTGATTAGTGATGGTTAGTACCCATTTAGTAAGTAAAAACCCAGTGATGATTTCAAAAAGCATCTGTTGAAGATTTTTTCATTGGTTGCTTTTTATTGCTGTTTTTTTTTTTTTTTTTTTGTTTTTTGTTTTTTGTTGTTATTATTTCGAATTTTATTAGATTATACGATTCAATTACACAGCGCAAAACTATAATTTAAATATGGCGCGTTTAATTTGCCATGGCTCATGATTAAACCACTTGCTCTACATCCAGAAAAGCCAATTGAATGACGATGAACACAATTACCATTGATGCCCCCTCGGCACCGTAACGTTTGCCGCGGTCACACAGCAATATTTTAAACGCACCATATTTTCCATATTGATTTCTACTTATAAAAAGGAGCAATAAAACATGCCGATTTAATCGTAATTATAATGGTTGTACTTACTGGTTTTGATTGTCTTTTATGCTGTTTGAGCATTTCGCATTTAAATACCGAAATAAATCGTCCGCCGTTGAAATGAGTTATAGCTGCTTATTCCGCCGGTTGATGACGATGTATCGTATAAGTGCGATATTTTTGATGGTTTGTTGTCGTTAATGTTATTGTTGCGTCGCAATGAGAGAGTATGTGTGTGGATGAGTTGGAGTTTTTTTTTTTAAACTCTTATAATATACAAAAATAAATGATTTTCTTCTTTCTTTCTACACTTTCACAATACACAACTAATATTCTAAACACGTTTTATTCATTTGCACCGCATTAAATTTGCCCAAAAATAGCGTCAAATAAACCACGAACTTAATAAGTACACAAACATTTGTATATGACAACACTTCCTATATCTTCTCTCTTTTTTTTGCGGGTTTGACGCAATTCAGTAGTTTACTACAATTCAACTAATTTTGTTGTTGTTTAATTTTAATTCATTTTACGTTTAAAATCACAGATTTTTTTTCGCTTCTTTTTTTGTTTGCTTTGTAAATTTTCATGGGAAATTAAAAATCACATTTTTTTTTTAAAATTTTTTGATTGATCGTAAAAGTAAAATTGACACGAAAAAAACAAAATTAATAATAATCGATTTGACATAGGAAACAAAAAAAATACAACAAAAAAATGAAATGAGAAAAGCGAAATGTTTAAAGGAAGTTAAGAGTAGAAATTGTTTGGTATTTTCCGTTCAGTTACAACTGATTTTAAATGTTCGTTTCACTGCTTTTTCAGTCACATTTTTTGATTATCTTGGTAACTGTTCCACAATTTTATGAAATATGATGCTCATTTTTGGTGTTGAGAGGCCGTAATTTTCCGAAAAATTTCTGATTATCCATCTATCATTTGCCAGTCATGCAATTCATCGGTACTCATTTTGGTTGCGATTCTTGTGCCTGAAAACATAAAGGAGATGAAATGAATGGATGCCAAAACATAAATGAACACACACACACAAACACAGAGAGCGAGAGAGAGAGAGAAGAACTGAAATTGGGGGGTAGAGAGAAAGAGGCAAAGACACTTGCACAATATCATTATATGAAGCTTAAAGTGTAATTTCGCGTATTTCGTGAATGAAATGAAAACAAATTTGGTAATTAAAGGAAAATACAGAGTTTGGGCTATGTATGCATAGAATTAAGTGTTTCGCGTTTGCCCCCACTTCAGACACTCAACGTTCAATGACAATTCTTAAAGACAAAGGAAATGACAGTAACGCTACGACTTGTGCTTCGCTGCTATGTGAGAAAGTTTCAAGTAGACCTTCAATTTGAGCTCGATTTAGGTGTGGCGAATATTTTATAGTACTATGAATGTATATTATGTAAATATATATGTATATATTATACCACTGAACGAAAGTAAATGAGCATCATCAACACTTTCGCGATAGCGGGCGAAACAATAGCACGCCATTGATCGGTTTTCACAAACAATTAATCCTTTTCAATCATTTTTAATTATTTGACAACTAAAATGACGTGAACGGGCACACGTTTTTATAGTGGGCTCTCACATGTTAGCCATGTCAATTGATATGGCTGGGTGTTGTTGTGTGTGATAACAAGTGTACATTTTTGAATTTGTTGCAAAGTACTTATTAGAATAAGTACATTTATTATATATATATATATATATATATTTATACATAAGTTGAAATACAACAAAACAATTTTGTTGACTCTAGGTTTATCAGTCGATGCTTACACAGCGAATTGCTTAAAAAAAACCAGTGCCATTTGTGGGTGTGTGAGTAAAAATAACGACACTTCTGTGTATTCCTTCATTACATCAACAGTAAATAATCAGCAAAAAAATAAAAAAAATAAAAATAAAAAGAAACCTTCAACCGGATTTCCTAAGCACAACAAAATCACATATTATTATTGAATGTGATAATCTGCTTTATTTCGGGGTTTTTCGATTAAAATTCAAATGTAATCATCATTCAAACATCTCCAATTGATTGAAGTTAATGTTGATTTCAGCTCAAGATTGACTTCATTTGAAATGGCCGAACAAACATCGTAAAATGAATATAAATGCTTTTGGTATATTTTTCTTCGGAGTATTTTTTTGTGTTCAAAAGGTTTTTTTTTTCATTTTCGATTGTTTTTCAATACATAAATTACTCGGTTGAAATGTTTTGAAAATTCTGTTCACCATTGAACAAAGCAATTTTCGCGTATTTTGGGACTCTTTTTTTATTTCCATAATGAAAGATTGCAAATCGACTCTATACATTAGAGAGAGAGAGAGAGTGAGTAAGAGAGAGAGAGAGGGAGAGAAGCGGCACACAATTTATGAGCTTTGTACCGGAATGTTTAGCTGAATAACCAATTGACTTTGAAATCGATCAGCTCAAACGAAAATCAAATAAAAACGAGAAAACCAACACGTTTTCCATGTGGTTGTCTGTATTTTGTTCTTTGTCAATTGTTCGCCCCAATTTTATTACGTCTGTTTAGATGCACTGAGATTGTGGCCGCACAATGAAATGCCTCAAACAATAACAACAACAAATCTAGAACATTTTAATTGTTGAGCAAATAAATATATAATAAATGCCCATAAATGTGACAACAAAAGATAAAGTGGACGGACAATGCGCAAAACTGTCCTGTAAAATCGTATGCACCGCTGAATGTGACAAGACATTGCAAATACTGAAATACGACATGCGAATGTGAACAAACAAAAAATTATTGTATATATACGAAAATCAAATGAGCAACAACAAAAAAAGCACAACGAAAAATTGCACGTTGAAATTTCAGCGCGCACATGCTTTTTGTTTCTTGCTCAATACTCGTACGTTGATCGAGCGAGCGCGCGGTACACAACAAAATTCACGCTCTCACACAATTTATAATCTAAAATTATAATTGAAGCTCAATAAAATCAATCGTCATTCATAATGATCGACAGAGAACATGAAGATAAAAATAGAGATAAAGATAAAGATAGGACGAGACAGTATTTCAGACTTCAAATGATTTGAACTTAGAAACAAAAACACAGATGAAAAGAAAAGAAGAATAAAAAAACACACAAAATTGTCGTCGCCGTCGGACAAAAAAAAAATCGAAAATAAAATATGCGTCAAACTACAATTACTGTTTACCTTCACCGTTCTTATTTCACGCCGTCTCGATATCATTTGAATCGTGGGGCTGTGACGAGACGATTTTTTGTTGTTGCATGTGTGTGTGTGTGTGTGTGTTGATAAAGTTACTAATTCAATAAAACTTTATAATATCCATTCAGTAGGATCAAGTCAATCGAATTCGAGAATATTGTCGACATTTTCGATGTAAATTTTGTTTCAAATCAATCGAATCGTTTTTATTTTCGCGGAGACTTTGGTAATTCACGATAATTCACTGTCAATGCTGAAAAAACGAATAAATACAAACCAAATTACTGGCTCTTAAAATTGGAATTCAGAATTGAACGAGAAAGTGAGTGAGCGAGTATGAATGAGATACAGATTAGCATTTTACTTTTCCGAATAAAAACCCCGAGTGCTCGCAAGGACCGAAACATTCAAAATGCACAGATCCGTTGTATGTACGATTGTATTGGTTCATCATGAATATGTTGAATGTTTCGTTTCGATTTGAGCCATTTGAGTTAGTAAGATAGAGCCTATTTTTATTTTCATTTCAAACACATAAATACCCACTCTCACTCACTCACACATGCACACACTTCTTGACTTTTCATTTCAACATTACAGCATGCACGTTTCTTCTTCGGTTTGTTTCTTTTTTCAACAAAGTCTCTCTCTTTCGCATATAATTGTGTAGTTGTTGTTGTTGTTGTTGGTTTAAATCAGAGCTGTTTTGCTTTAGCCGCTTGCGAGAACGCTATGTGCTGTGGCTTGCCTTACATATTTCAAATCGAGCGTGTGTGTGCACTATCGCACACATGCCATGATATATCAGGCTGGCAATGTGTGTTCTATGACGTCGTCTCAGCTGTGAGAAAGTTTCAATGTGAATTTCAGACGATTTTGTATATTTATTTATTGCTTTGATTTCATTCGGTTGCTCTGGCTATTTTTTTTTCTTTCTGTTCCTATTTTTTTTTTTTTTTTTTTTTTTCATTTTGCTCACGCGAAACATTTCGAACACCGTGAAACTAGAGCCAAAAAGTGTAAATCATATAGAAACAAAAACCGAAACCAGAATTATCGTAAATAATAATGCAAAATGTGTTTGTGCGTGTGTGTGTTTGCTTTCTGACAAACGCAGTCGTGGCCATCGAAGTCATACGCTCAACAACAAAAACAAAACTCTATTACTAATTTTGTTGTTTCCACCATTTCTTTGATACGTTGCATTGTTATTCGTTCTTTTTTTTTGTCCTCTGTAAACATTCACAATTGTTACATTTCATCGAATTAGAATGCTTATGATTGAATCATTTATGGGATTGGTTGTTTGGTTTTTGATGTGATTTCATATGTCACTGAAATTCGTATACCGTCCAATTCATTCAATTTTTCGTCGATTGGGTGACACATTTTGAGTTGTTCATTTTTACGAGAAAGAAAAAAAGCATTCAATTTTCGGAATTTGGGTTTTTGCCGCCCAGTTCATAATAGTTTGTGTTTGTTTTTTTTTCTCACCTCAAACTAAAAGCTGTTATAAATAGTTTGTAATCTGGCAAATAATGTGTGAAATTGCTCACGAACATGTTAGCAAGATTAGTCCATGAGGGATAACACAACTGGGAAGCTAATAACTAATGTGCTTACTTCGGGTGATTTTTTTTTTGTTTTGTTTTGTTCTGTTTTATTATTATTATTATTCGTTATATTTCTTGGTCGACAGAGTGTGTATGAGTGTGTTTAATATGTGCTTGGGCAGTGTACATTGTACACACAACGAGACAGCGGAGCACATTCAACCATGGACTTTACACGGAGAGCATGTGTAAGCAATAGCAAGCCTTGGCGGCCATGCAAAACTAAGAACTTCGACACACATATTCATGGCTTTTAACTATTTTCACATGCACATACCTCGTTTGAATTACGTTTTCGTTTTCTTTTCTTTCGTTTGTATTTTTGTTTTATTATTTTGGACACAAAACACGCGACGGAGAAAAAAACAACCAAGAAGAAATGTCGTAACCCAATCGAAACAAGCAAAAGAATTCTGTGTTGTTTTTTTATTCTCTTCAAATCAGTGTAGCATTTCATAGCCAACCGAAGAAGTCAGAGAAAAAAAAAATGAAACAAAACAAAACCAAAGAAGCAACAGTGACGAAACTTGAAGAATATGAAGTCGTCATATGTCGATCTGTCCACACTTTGCATTTAATTTTGGAAACATCAACGGTGTGTGTTTTTATTTGTTATTTTGTTCCTTGTTCATTCGATTCAAATGTTACCTTTTAACATTTACGTGAAATTTTTTCGATAGGAATTTTATTCAGTCTCATTTTTTTTTTTTTTTTAAATCTTGTAACTAATCTAGTTTTAACGAAAACACATTGAGTTGTGTGGTAAAAAGCACAAGACAGCAAAACTCGTTATGAATGATCGATCATCGAACTCTGCGGCGAATATACATATCATTCAAAAACAGGATAAGGAAGAATCAAGGGAAGAACCCTCTCAACTCGTTCTGGCTCCGTTTCTATCACACCGTTAAACAAAATAATAATAACAACAACCAACGAAACGAACACGGCTTTAAAAAAAAAAAAAATCTACAACTCGGAATCGAATACGGCATTCTCATCGTATACACTCTCCTGTTTGTGACACGGTTTTAACTGGAATAAACTCCAGAAAGAAATCTAGAGCGCATATATTTAAAATTCAAACAAGTCGATCTACTCAATAGATGCATGCATAAAATATTATGATTACTTTGTATCGCCGCGTTTGGCGTTTGCCGTAGCCGCTTGCCTCTACCTCTTTTCACTTTAAAATCGCATTCTTTCATTGTTCCAATTAAAAATAATCGTTCATGCACATGTATTGAAACACTCATCAGCTGAATCGAATGATGTCGAAATGAAAAAAAAGAAGAGACAGTGACACACAAACAAACAAACAAACAAACCAAATCATGAAGAAGAGACACACTGAAATTGAAATTCGAAGTTTAAGGGCGCTCAGTAATTTATCTCGCTCATAACTTACGCACTCGCACACTCGCACAACACATAATATGCACGCACACATTCATTCATTTCTGTTGTTGAAATTTATTTTGAATTGATGTTTTTTCTTTCATACACACACCAAGTGAACGCAACGAGTCCCTGTTACACATTTTTTTTTTGCTTCTTCTTCTTCTTATTTTTATTTTAAACATTAATAATTTTTTTCTGTTCTGTTTTATTTTATACTGATTCGTGTTCGAAAACAAAGAATAATAATTCGCACATCTTACATACGTTCATCACGCACTCACACGATGATAATAACAAAAAAAAAATCGAATTTGAATCATTCATTTGTGACACACACAAAAATTAACTCGGAATTGTTTCAATTAAAACAAATTTTAATGCGAAAACAATAAAATTCAACCATTAAAAAAAAAAACATTCATTGAATTTCGCTTGTGCTCACGGTTTCATTCTCACATGTTTTGCATCGTTTAAAATGTTGATCACAATTTTTTTGTTTGTTTCTGCATTTGTTTGTGTGTGTATTTTGGCGTATGTGTGATTTAATTTCGGGAAGGATTAGAACTTGAACGCCAAGTATCTTTATACATTACTCACATTTTCCACTCATTGCCAAAGCACTAGTTGATCGGCGAAAAAAAAAAACTATTGTTTATGAAGTATATAAAATACTTTTTCAATAGTTTTGTGTCGTCTCGACGGGCCGCGATATTTAATTTTTCTTTTCTTTTTTAGGCTATCGCTTAAATTCAAAAGGTTCTCTCGATTGGTTTTTGTTGTTGTTGTTTTGTTTTATTTCAAATTTCGTTGACGTTCTATCTTATTTCACGTATTACAAAGCAGGAGAAACAGAAAAAAACAAACATTTAAGTACGCGATTTAGCAATTGGTTGGCGCAAATTCTTCTGTCTCTGTGTCGAACTTACTTAATTTTTTCTCTTTTTTTTTTGTTGTTGTTGCAGTTTTTCGTTTGTTTTTGGCGCAAATCAAGGAATAGTCCGAAAACAAATCGATAAAATGTAAAACACAAAATGTTCTTTTCTTTATATGATTATATTCTTCTTTTTTTTTCTTTTAAAACAGAATAATAAATGATAATAAATAAATGGAATTTTCGATTGACGAGTGCGAAAACACTACAGACAAAAGACCGTACGACATCTGAACATGGAGGTGCAACGAACACTGAATCAGATATTTGTTGCGAATCGTAGATTTCGTTACACACAACGTCTAGTGGAATTGGATGGGCCCATTGCATGTGTGTGTTCGTAACCATGAGCTCGGCTGTATCGGTACTGTTGAAACCTTATGTGAAATACGGACTGTCGTGTAGCATGCGGCTCGCTCTCTTGGGTATCACCATACACACTGTTGTTCACAACAATAATGCTCAACAACTCAACAACTATGTGTGCGATCTTGAGTCTTGCTATGGCAACAGTGTGATGCTCAAGAGTTTGACAGTACACGTGAGCCACACAACATCAACGATACGTCAATCCAACAAATTGATACATTTCGCACCCTGTACAAGTCAACCGTTTCACCGTACAATTTCGGCCGGACTGGTGTCTGAGACTCAGCTCTCGCTCACTCTATCCTATTCGCCTCTACGAATGCGTATGTGTACGAATATCATATGTTCGTCCGTAATTGTAAACTCGTAAACACTAATACCAGTATGGAAACGCGTGCAATAAAGTTTCACATCATACCAATGCGATATGGCTTTGGCTTTGGCTTTGGTGCTGCGTGCACAGACGATGTGTATGAGTAACCAGACGCATTGTGGTAGTGGTGTGTGCACGCGTGTGTGTGTGTGTGTGTGTGTGTGTGTGTGTGTACAGATATTTCTCTATTTTGCTGCAAAGCAATGCGGATGTATTTAAAACGACAACGTGCTTTTTCGTGCGCTCTCTGTCAATTCCCGATGCCCGAACACCAGCCAGCCAACATTCAACCATAATATATATAGCAAGTAGTAAAGTTTTGACGGTGTACAGGAATTGTGCCATTTCTGTGCTCGTTCTATCCCGAAAACGGTTGGCAATATTTTTTGCGTAACATTTTATCGTATCCATTTCGAGAGATTCCTTTGTATATTCTCTCGTACGTTTCGTTGTATTTTGGTTTTATTTTTGTTATTGTTGTTGTTTGTTTTTCGTTGTTGCAGTTGTTGTTGTTGTTTATGGTTGTTTAGCTTCCGTTCGCTTCCGTTCGCTTCCTTTCGTTTACGTTATGCTCATACATTTTAGTGGTATAGCCCTCCCGTGTATCATTTGTGCACACGTTGTATGTATGCATTTCGCATCATAATCAAGTCACATCGCTAGCGGGTACATGACACAGTCACCTTTGTCTAGCTTTAGCGGTGAAAGCATTGACCAAACACATCAAGTCCTTCGTTTAGTCAATGTAGTTGCAAATTGCAAACTCGCATAAATGATCAATGAGCTTAACGAGCGAAACCGCAACAACACTCGTTTCTTTTCACTGCCACTGTTTGCATTTTTTTTTCTGCCAACTTTTTCTTCAATTTTTATTTTTGCATTGTTTTTTTTCGTTTTGTTTTGTTTTGTTTCCATCGCTCTCAATCTCATTCACTTTGCTTGCACTTTGCATGACAATAACAATGAAATTGTCTCATTGCACTGGCAAAAATGTGAAAACAATTCACTACGAACCGTGGTGATTTATTGGTCCAATGTGAAGAATGTATGAATACAGCTCGCATATCTTTTTTTCACTTGACACCTGAACAATGTATACACACTGCTGTTAGCACTGCTGTTTACCAAAATAAACAGAGAACACACACACACACAGACACACACTTTCTCACTCTTACTAGTTCGCCCCCCAATGTTCTCTCAACAAATTAATGGACGAAAGACGAGAGAAAAGTTTTCACAATAGTTTTGAATCTCTAGGTCTTACATATCTGTCGGAAAAACGGTGGTACAAAGTGTAACCGTTCACAAGTCACTTCCAACATAACTTTGTTGGAAACATTTTATAATAATAAAAAAGAACAACTTTAAAAAAAAAGAGAAAAGAATCAATATTACTAATTTGGTTGGATAGTGAATCCACACTATAATTGGACGTGCAGCAACATGCTAATGGAATTTCACTCTTTTTGAATGGGACAAATTGAAGTCTAAAAACTTTTCCATTCTCGTTACTCGCTCATTCTTCTTCCTTGGGCGCTTGTAAATTCTTTTCCTCTACCGAGGACCTTGTAGCGGGTTTGGAAATAGCATACACCATATGAATAATATGCAGTCTCTCTCTCGTGGTGTCTTTTTACCTGTTTTAAGTCTGATTTTTTGTTTTCTCTATTTCACCCGCGATTTTACGTTCGTTTCCCGAGTGTGAACTTTTTGTTTCCATTTCTAGTTGGATTAAAACTTAAATCGGAACGTAAAATTTTCATTTTAAATAAAGAGTGAGAGAGCGAGCGAGCGAGAGAGAGAGATAAATGGAGAGTTACATTTGTTCATGGCTGTTGAAAAAACATTGGTAGCAACAATTTTGACAGTAAATAAATATACTGCTGAAAAGTGGGTAATCTCTGGCAAAACAAGATTTTGCATTCGAGCCAAACAATAAAAAAAAAAAAAAAAAATGAAATGTATACATTGTATTATGACACACACAAAGTACACAAAGCTATGCATTCTAAATACGTAATATAGTAGCAGGTTGTTTGCGTTATATAATTTCCATAATTGTTGTTTGGAACATATAAATTCTTAAGGTCAGATTTGATAACCCATAGAATGAGCAGTTGCTCTTCATTTGTCATACTCTTGTCGATTTTTATTTTGCTGTTACTTTCATTTGGCCAGTTGTTTTCAGTTCAATGTGAATCATCAATTAAAATTGGTTTAAATTGCAACCGTTCCAAGTTTCGAAATAAAGTTCCAATATCCACAAAACTTGATTGAAAATTGAAGGATGTCGTCTGTCGCACAGAACCCTTTTAAAGCTGTCTTAAGAAAACAAATTAAAAAAGCACTGCTGACGCTATCACATGAGAATAAAAAGCAACAATCTGATGCGATAACAAAAAAGGTACGTTACATCAAAAATTTAATCGGTTTTTACTATTCAGTTTGAGACAAACGTTCAGCATCATTTGTTGTCGTTGTTGTTTCGGTCGTTTTCTCGCTCTCATAATGCGTTCTCGTCTCGCTGGTTCTGGTTTGCGTGTGCGTCATAGATATTGGATTCGGATGCATTCAAGCAATCGACACGAATAAGCGTGTATCTGAGTTTAAACCATGAGGTGAATACCCAGGACATTCTCATCGAAATGTTTCGTCAACAGAAACAAGTAAGATTTCATATCAAATACAAATTGGCACACAGCGAAAAAGATGTGAAATAGCATGAATAATTCATTATAATGTTTTTTTTTTTTTTTTTTTTTTTGTAATCGATGCAGGTATTTGTACCATCATATAGTGGCAACCGAATGGTTATGCTGAAAATCAACGACATGGATGACTTTGAATCGTTACCGTTAACGAAGTGGAATATTCGACAACCGAATGCTGATGGCAGTAGAGAAGATGCCAACGAAACGGGTAAATCACGATGAATAGTCTGAAGAGACAGCAAACAAAAAATCGCGTTTATTTCGTCTCTTGAACTATGATTTTATATATGCTGTTTTCATTAGGGGGACTGGATTTGATTTTATTGCCAGGCGTTGCGTTTACCCATCAAGGCGCTCGATTGGGCCATGGTATGGGCTATTATGACAAATACATGAGTGAACACTTCATTAAAAACCCACATCGTCGCTCAAATTCACCGCAAACGAGCATCAATGCAAAACTTTTTGAACACAAAACCATCCTTTTGGGACTAGCATTTAAAGAGCAGATTGTCGACGAAGTTCCACTCGAAACGACTGATGTGATATTAGATCAAATCATTACTGCATAAGGCTGTTTTCATTTGAAGCTACTTTTTTTTTCTCTTCCAATATTTTGTTTCCAAATTTAAAATTGGGACACGAATTTGAAATGTTGAATGATTTTATTGAAATGAAATGTTCGATTAATAATTTATGAAATGAAAATGAACCATTCCATTTTTCATATGTTTCATATGTGTTTTATTTATAATTTCGAATTCCATACATTTTAGATGTTTAAATGAAGTTGCGCTGGTGCTGTCCTCTGTCGCTTTGACATGAATTGGTCGCATGTCAAATAAATCGAGTGTAGCATTTTATGATTGAATTGTCATTGGGAAAAGCATAAATAAAACAATATTCAACTATTTGTTGTAATTATTCTGTGTGTAAATCGCTTAAATAATTATGGCCGACGATTTACAAAACTACAAATTGCAATTGCAGCAGGTAAATTTGGTGTTGCAGTTTACATTCAAAATGCATTTTGAAATCAGTATTGTTGATTTTTAATTGATAATTTGTGTTTCATTTTTTTTTCTTTCTTTTCGTGCGCGCGTGTGTGTCTAGGTTGAGGCTGCATTGCTGACTGATCCTGATAATAGTGAATTACTGAAATTGAAAGAAGATTTGGTGGAAGTGATCGAATTAACACGTGACCTGATTAAAACACAGTTGGAAGAGCAAAAGAAAACATCATATGTGGAACCAAACAAAACGTATACACCACAATTGGACGCAGGTGAATCGTCGTCGGCCAATTTAGATGAGTCAGATGATTTAGATGAAATTGAAGCGGTACTGTTGGCCGCTGAAAAAGGTACAACACGACCGGTATGGAAAATCGGCGACAAATGTCAAGCAAAATGGACCGAAGATGGTAATTTTTATGATGCGACCATTGAAGGAATCAGTGAAAGTGGTGAAGTTAGTGTTGTGTTTGAAGCGTATCAAAATCGAAGCACCACCACACTGGCCGAATTGAAAGAGCGTGTTGTACGCAATGAAGTGTTCCCATCAACAAAGTAAGATTTTTTCTCGAAATTAAAAAAAAAAAAAAACACACACACAATTTGATTAGAGCCCAACAAATAAACTAAATGTTAATATTTTGAACATTTTCAGACGACATCGACCGAACAACAAAGAATACTTGAAACGAAAAAAGGCAAAAAAACAACAACGATTCAAAGTATTGGAAGAGGAACGCGAACAGGACAAAAATAAATGGCTCAATTTTTCGACAAAAAGTACCAAAAAAACTGGAGCAATCAAAGTGAAAAGTATTTTTGCATCACCAGACAATGTGAATGGGCGAGTTGGTATCGGAACCTGTGGTGTATCGGGCAATCCAATGACTAAATATTCATACGGTGAAAAATATCGAAAGGGAACATAATTGTAGATTAGCCATTACAAATAAAAAAAAAAAAAAAAAATCAACAATTTATCGATTTTTAGCGCGCTACAATCTAACGTAATATTTCCAATTGTGTATTTCATTTTTCCCCTTTTTCTTTCTAATTTCTGTAATACAATAAATGTACTGATGATAAAATAAACACAAACACAATCGAAACGGGAGAATTAGGTTGATCATTTGCTTTTTATTTACTGTCGTTCAACATTTTTCTTTTGTTTCGTTTTCTAAATGTAGTGTCTCATCCGTAGATAGAGAATAATGAAGGAAGAAAGAGAGAGGGAGAGAGAGCGAGTCTCGACTGACGCTTGATGACTAAATGCTCATATTTGTTGAGAGTTATGAAACGCAACGGAACTAGAAACGCACATCAAACATGGAGTAGCGGTAAACTGACGTTTACCTGAATTTCAATGCCAATCAACAGATTTTGTGCAGTACAGAAGAAGAAGAAGAATTAAAAAAAAAACCACACACAAAAAGTACACAAAACACAGTTTATGCTTAGTGTGTGGAGACGAACAAACTGTGTATTAATTTTTTTAAATTATTTATTTCTTTTGTATTAAACTAGGGCAATGGCATCCCAATAAATGTCACACACGAAAAAAAGAAACACATTTTATTTTGGAAAAACAATACTATTATCAAGCAAGTGTTTTGCGTTCAATGAAGTGAAATGAATTTCAATTAGACTTGTTGAGGTGTGTGTTCACATCTGTTTGCGTTTTGATACTTTTTCGTCGGCATGAATCAAATGACATCGGAGAATGTATCGATGTTGCCCACGTTGATATGCAAATATCCTCTTGAAATCAAAATCCAATTTTTGCTTGAATAAAACGAAAATTGTCATAATTATTACCAAAAAAAAAAAATTGCAATTCCATCAGGCAATTTTCAATTTTAATTCGGGCGTTAGCAAAGCTCATTGTTAGAAAAACAAATAAACCCGCACCAATATTTAATAAGACTGTTTTTTTTTGACACAATGTAAGAGAGATAGTGAATCAACGAAGTCAATTCCATGAAATTATATACTCACTTATTTGGTAAATCGATTGCAATAAAGTGATATAAATAAAGACGTTAATTCAAGTAATAAATCCGAGAATTATAGTGTTTAGATAGAAATAAGAAAAAAACAAAATAATGTCAACAGATACATCAAATAATCGAAATAACGTTGATTGGTCCAGGTAAAGTGTGAATTGTTTGTTGTTTTTTTTTGTGTGTATGGTGTTTTATGGTGATGGTGGAGTGACACATATTACCATAAATAAGGCCAAATGATGTCATCACTCGTCATTCCATGTGCGTGATTGATTTTTGTCGTTTCTTTGTTTGTGCGATAGATATGGATTAGGCAATGAAGAACAATACAATTATTCGAATCGTGTCCGGCCACGGGGCAATTCAACTGGATTTGTTGATCTCGGCAATGAATATCAATATGCATCAGGTGGACATCAGGCGTCAGGTGCAAATGAAATATTTGCCGAGGTGCAAGGCGACAAACCGTGGTGGCGAACCAATTTTTTCATATCACAACCCATTTTATTCGGCACCTGGGACGGTGTATTTACCTCTGTACTGATCAATATTTTTGGAGTCATTGTGTAAGCGCGCCATCGTTTCACCTAGTGTTTGGTGTCAAGTGTCATTGTCCGTTATAAATAACAACTTTTAATTAATTTTTCAAATGTTTTATGATTTAACAGTTTTCTTCGTTCCGGTTTTATTGTTGCACAAGCCGGTATTTTCAATGGCATTTTGATTATAATTGCTACAGTCAGTTTGGCTCTAATCAGTGTACTTGCTGCGGTTGGCATTTGTGAGCGATGTCGTATTGAAAGTGGTGGAGTTTATTTTTTGATTGCGCATACACTTGGCTCACGTTTTGGAGGCTCACTTGGACTGTTATATTGCTTTGGACAAGCTGTTGGTTGTGCATTAAATGTGCTAGGTGTGTATCTATGCTGTATTGTGCAGAAGACACTGTGACCATCAATCGTTCATATTCCTAATTCTAAATTTAAATTTAAAAAAAAAAAAAGGTTTTGGTGAGTCTATGGCCGGTTTGGTTGGTTTTGAAAATAACAATTGGGCTATTCGTGGATTTGCTGCCGGAGCTGTACTCTTACTTGGCGTGATTAATGTGGCCGGTGTCAAATGGGTTATTAATATTATTACATTTCATTACAAAGTATTATTTTTCATTACTTTCATTATTTTTTTTGTGATTCTCCCCTAGGTTATTAAGCTACAATTTTTATTGTCATTGATTTTGTTATGCGCTGGACTCAATTTTATGGTTGGCAGTTTTATTGGCGAAGATCCAGGTATGAAAACAAATTTCGCCGATTTTTATGATTATATCAATTAAAAAAACCGGAGCTCAATCAAAATTTGCAATTTTAGGCAGCGGATTTACTGGCTGGAGTGGTGAGAATTTTCTTTCAAATTTCTGGCCACAGTACACAGACGGATACACGTGGTTTCGAGTGTTTGGTATATTTTTCCCAACCATCACCGGTGTTCTATCGGGAATTAATATGAGCGGAGATCTACGTGCACCATCGACCGATATTCCCAATGGAACTCTAGCCGCTTTTGGCACATCGTTAGTAATTTTACACATGTTTTGCGATGAATTTTAACAACAAATTGAATGAAAAACAAATGGCTAAATTTCGTTTATGTGTATTTTTTTATATTTAGAACATTTGCATACCTGATATTTGTGCTGTTTTTGGGCTCAACATGTGTACGAGAAAAACTATTCATTGATTATCAAATTGCTGTGAAAGTATCGGCGGTTCAATTTTTATTGTTGGCTGGTGTTTATGTTTCCAGTATATCATCTTGTTTGGGAGCCATGTATGGCACGCCAAGGTATTTTTTCGATCGATATTAATCGATAGAATCGATGACTTGAGATTATTTTGATTGTTGTTTCTAGAGTATTGCAAAGCATTGCTTTGGAAAATGTCATTCCAGCCATTGGCATTTTAGGCAAAGGTCGTGGTCCGAACAAAGTTCCACTATATGCGATGGGTGAGTTCATATTTTCTATTCAACTCCATGCAACACATTTAATGACTGTCTCTGTTTTTTTTTTACCCAGGTGTGGTAGCTACTGTAACAATTGCATTCATTATGGTTGGTGATATTAATTTCTTGGCGCCAATTGTGACCATGCCATTTTTGTTAACCTACGCATGCATTGATTATTCATATTTTGCATTGGCTCAAACATTTGATATCCAAACGAAACGAGAGGAACGTTTTCGAATTCAAGCGCAAAGCCCATCATATGAGAGTCGACGATACGGTTCAGTTGAAAATGATAATGATAATGATTTGGATCATTTATTTCCGGAACGAACTCGTCACAAGCTCGGAGTAAGTTTTATTTCGTCAAATATGTGTTCACTGTTTTTAAATTGAAATGATGAAAAATTAATTGAATTTTTTTGGTTCGTTTACATTTAACTGATAAAGAACACAGCTAAAGTTCAATCAAACCATAAGGTGCCTTCAACAAATCAGCAAAATCTTCCAAACAGTACAGAATCATCGAGTGCTAATGTTTCAGCTCAAAATAGTACCGAGCAAAGCATGGATGACAATGATCGTGTTACTTTTCGTGGTGGAAATATGTCGAATGTTGCACAGGATTCGGTTAACAGCACAAATGCACAAGTTAATGTCACAAATGATGATGAAGAACCAATCGCACAACCAATTATACCGATTCATTCGAAAACAAAAAACTGGTACTCGATTTACTGTAATCGTTGGGTTTCATTGTTTGGTGCTATTTTAAAAATTGTCATTATGATGTTTGTCAACATGTATTACGGCGTTACATGCATCTGTTTGGTGTTTCTCACCTGGTTTTATGTGTAAATAAATTTTTTACATTTGAAATTTCAAAAAAAGAAAACATCTTAAAATCTAAACTAAAAAAAATATTTATTTGAATATTGATTTTTGCAGGGGTACGGCAAATCCAGCAGTGAAACCAGGTTTGGCAGCCGAATTTCGATTGATTGTGTGGCTAAAGGGGCTCGTTATACGATGCTTTGGGTTCGTTACAATTTCCATCGATATTTTTCTCTGCTGAAATTTTATTTCCAATTTTCAATTCATTTCAATGATTTTTTTTTTATTTCAAATTTTCTTTAAACTAGAAAACGGAACAATGAATATGAACAGATTGTAGTGACACCATCATGTCCAGGCGTTGATTTACGATCCGATCAGATGAACGAAGAGAACGAAGATTTTTCATCTCGACGACGTTACCATCAAACGTCCGTTATTCAGGGTCACTACGTTGATGACGTTTGATATATATCAAATCATGATCTTTTACCTAACATCATTCTGTATATTGTGTTAGAACATTCTACCAGTGCTGTAAATTTCCACCCCTTTTTTTTATTATATCGTTAAGACTCTATGGCAGCTAGGCTGTTTGAATATCAAGAACAAACAAAACAAAAATCTGATTTTTATTCGTGAACTAATTTATTATTGATATATTTAAAAAAAAAAAGTACTAATCGAGTTGTTTCAATCAGATATTAAACAAAAAAACCACTGTAATAAAGTCGAAAACATTTTTGTGAAAATCGTATAAAATTATATTGTAAAACTACAAAATGCTAATTTCCCTCCAAATTTATGAAAATCCGTTTATTTTATGTTGCAAACAACAAAAGAAGAAAAAATGTGATGAAAATACCTTTTTTGTATCAAAAATTTACAGAAATCTAGGCTAATGAGTGCTCAGTAGTGACACCTATGCGTTCGCTCGTGAAATGTGTGTGGCTGTCATAAATTTGCGTCTATTCCCCTATTCTTTATTTTTATTTATGATACAAAGTCTTGAGCATTCACTTTTGCATTTAGGAATTCCATAGTATCGTGTTTCGTATATTGTTTTGGAGAAAAGAGATTCGAAGATCAAATCCATTGAAGTTGAACTGTAATGTTGGCCTGGCAAAATGAACGGAAGTGATGTGAATTTGTAAAAAAAAAAAAATTTGGTGCGCATATGGAGAAAAAAGCATTTGAAACGAGATTTACACTCCCTCCGAATGTGAATGGTCGATGCCGGGGTAGATTGTCTTTGTGTTTGCATGAAATTAAGTGGCACAACGAGGAACCTTTTCAATTCAATTGGATACAAGCGAAACACATTTGGTGGGGTGATAAATTTCATTCGGGTGCAACAATAAAGTATGTGTAGCAATTGGTTGTGTGATCATTCAGTTGCAATGCCATTTTTGAATAATTCTTAATTTGTTTGTTCATTCACATTTTTGTTTGTTTGTTTTGGTTTGGTTTGTTTGTTTGTTTTTTTTTGTTTTTTTTTTTAGATTGAAAAATAAGAAGAGTCAAAAAAAGTCCTTTGGCCATGTGATACATTATAACATTCTTACGAAATTGTCCCTATTCAAAAGCTATTTACTGTCATCAGAAAGTGTGGAAGTAAAATTTTCATCGGGCATATCAAATATTGAAATTGGTAAAGCCAATATTCCCATACCAGTTGAGTTGATTGAATTCATTGATAAGCAATTGATACGTTCCACACAAACGATTGGCAAATTTCGGAAAAAGTGTCAAATATTTAACGTCCAGAATAAACTTATGGGTGAGGTCCTAGCTGATTACGAAATGTTACTGTATGATCGAGTATTCAGCGAAGCTGAAATGGTAAATGACATATTTCCAAGCATATGTACGGAGGTGAATAATGGCATCGAAAATAACATGAATCAATTCAACTTGGATTTGGATCTAATCAGTTCTAAAGTTAAAAAATCTCATAAAAAAAAGTCAAAACCGAAGTCATCAATCAATGAGCAACACGATGCTGTCAATTCACATGAAAAAATACCCATTTCAAGCTCAAAGAGATTGTCTAGTAAAAGTTCACGCTCATCAACATTATTAAGTTACTTAACTGGTCGACCATTAGGTGCCCAGGAGGAGAATGCCGCTGTTAAGGCCATGGAATCAACATCACCAACTGAAAGTCTTATCGATCTGCTGAGCTTCGACTTAAATGGCCTGTATCTACCCAAAAAAACGAACAACACGGAAGTAAATATGCTCAAGAAAATCGACTGTTTGCGTGTTCATCTATTTGATTTATGTCTAACAAGGGCCGGCATTAGAGAGATCCTATCAAAAAATGCACCAGCTGAAACCAGCTTTTCATCCGGTACATTTACAGTGGATGTTGATTTGGACACAATTATAGCGACAAAATCACCATTTGAGAAAACAATGTCGTTCACAAGTCAGGTGACACGAATCTTCTCTAGTTCAATTGAAACGATTCCACCGTGTAAGTTCTCAAAACATCTCCAATCTCAAGTCGCTTGAGTTGAATTCGTTATTTTAACCAATTTTTTTCTTTTTCACAATCTCATTGCAGGTATCGAATTCAATCAGTTTTCAATCCACAAATTGAATACATTTTGTATCAAAAGTCGAAACTCTTTTGTCAATGGAATAATTTCATTGGATATACGATATCGTGACATTGAATCAAGTGTATCACAAAGCCTTGGTCGGGCTCGTTTTCAGTTGGCTGACGTTATTCAGGCGACCAATTTAACATGGCAACAACAATGCCCGGTCCGAATTACAACAACCGATATTATAATTGGCCGTCTATCAGTTCGAGCTGAGCTTGGTTGTCGTGGTTTGCATTTTGGTGCCGATTTTCTTGAAGCAATTTCTTTAAACAGTATCGAAATGGTTAAACCACATGAATATTACAATCGTTCATTATCAAACGAATATAATATGCATCATCCATCATACACTGAGTGTTTGGATTCACACAGAAGCCATGAATACTGTACACATGAATATAAAATGGAAAATTCCATTTATGAGACAAGTGTTTATGACATTCATGACGAACAAACCGAAGACAAATCTGACAATCAATCAACACCGTTAAATATGCAAACGAATTCAAGCACAGCACCGAAAATGAATGGCAATAATTTGGAAAATATTGACAATGAAATGTCAAATAAAGATCTGGTGCATCGATTGAGTAAAGCGGATGAGCTGGTTGACGATGCCGGAACTGAACTGAAAGGTTTATTTCATATTGGACAAATCAATTATTGCAGTTGGTATCAATCAAATGCAGACACATTTTTGGTGTGTCGTCCATTTTGGAGTGATTCGGCACTAGTAACAGAGAACTGCCAACACAAAACTGAAGAAGAAAACTATCAATTAAACTATCTTGAGGTAAATCTTCAATCATCATATCACATTTACAAAATATGATTTTTACGAAAAATAAAAGTTTGTTTAACTGTTCGATTTTCCAGCTATTTTCTGTGATATGTGATAAAAATTTGTTTGAATCAACCAAGCATGGTTTTATGAGCATTGAGATTTGGCAACGCGATGAAAACCAAACCGATACATTGGTCGGTTCAGCAAAAGTGCCGTTGCATCAATTTTTCATTGCATTTAATAACAATAGCATTCGAAATCATGTCAGCAAACAAGAGGTAACTTTATTTTGGCGTATATCGCATAACAAGTTCGATTTTCTAAAAGAAACAAATATTCTTCATATTAATCAATTTAGCTTCCAGTCATTTCGATTGATGGTTGGGTGACAGTTGCATACGCTGCATCACCAAACAGTACACCCGTTGGAACAGTGCAAACAATTTTAGCTGTTGGAACCGCCAAACAGATAAACAATTTGAAAAAATCCAAATGCTTAGTGTCTTGCAATAGCTTTCTAAAGCTACCGCTCGAATTGTTTCCGGTGCAGACAAATCATTCGCCTGCAAATCAAGTGCCAGTTGATGGTGTTCCGAATAAAATTGAAACCGTTACAAAATCTCCGTTGTCCACATCGATGAGTGAACGTCAAAGTAATTTAGCATCAATGTTTAGCAGTTTCATTGATAATCTGGCTTCAAGGCTTCCAGACAGAAGTTTACCATCCACGGAAATTTTAACAAATGATGCAACAACTCAAACAAACAACACCACCATCACCACCACCACCACCACCACAAATAATAATGGCGTTAAAACAAATTTTAATGCTGGCAAATATATGCGACCAACTTCTGAACTGCTAGATGAATTGCAAAAAGCATTAGCAATTGCACCAACACCAGCACAAAAAAATGCCATTCCACATTCGGCAATACCAATTCGTGATCAAATCATCAAAATTGATCCAAATATCGATTCAAATGCAACAAATGCGTCAATGTTTCGTGTGCATATTGAAATTGACAGTGCACTGCATTTGCCATCGATTGCTGTTCATGTGAATAAAAAAAGTGGAAAACGAAATCGAAATTCGGTGAATGCGGCTAAAAAAACGGGCAGCACAACGGAACTTCAACCAAGCACATATGTAACATTTGAAGCAGCTGCATCGGCTGTTCCAGGAACATTGACATCGTATACGACAAATATCGTTGAAAATAGCTGTAGCCCACAATGGAATAAACATTTCGAAGTGCATTTACCCGTTGAGTATTTGCACAATGTAAGTGGAAATTGAAATACATTTTCATTGGTTTTATTTTTTAAATTTATATCATATTAACGCAACACAAATTGTTTCCTTTTTATATTAAAGGATGAAAAACGGTTTGTGATTCGTGTTTGGCGTAAAATTAGCGATAATACACCGAAAACACGTCTAATACCAAACTCTTCAAATGACGTAACAATTGGTTTTGCTTCAGTTGATTTGTCTGTATTGATGGCTGGTCTACCGTCCATTAGTGGCTGGTTTAATATCATTGAACATTCTGGTTGCATAAATGGGCAAATTAAGGTAAAATAAATGAAGCTAAAATCAATTATGGAAATGGAATTTTCCGTTAAACTTTTGAATTGGTTGCATTTTTAGATTCACATCAAGCCAAAAGATGATCTCGTTAACTTCCCGAAACGAGCACAACCAGAAGTAAGCAGTCTGGCCAGTGATTGTGCTTTGGCTGGTCAATCGAAGAGCAGCATGGAACAATTATCATTGAATCTAACACCGAATGAAAATCGTGCAATTGATGATTCCGCATTGAGTCGAGCGCTTAAACGGAAATTCACTGAACTCGAAGAAATTACACAACGGCTCCGAGCTCGATTGTTTGATGTGACTGGCAATATGGCCATTGATCCAGATGATCAATTCGAAAATGATCTAAACACCATCCCCGATGAAGATGATGATGATTTTGAAGAATCAAATATTGCCAGTGAAATGAGTTTGGATTGGCTCGAACATTGCCATAATCAAGCTGCATCAAATGAATCTATAGATTGCAATGAATCAATGATGGCAACTCAAATGCGTGATATTTTTGACTTTTTAACACCTGACATTGGCGGCAATTCATCTACATTGACAAATGAAGAAATGGTTAAACAGATTGAAGGCAATGAATTGTTGCAAAATCGATTCGGTAATCGTTTTAGTGTAGTCTCAAATGATGGAACTGAAGCAGTCGAAGAGGTGGAACATTCAGTTGAAAATATAGCAGAATCTCTGCAAAAATCTCTTATCAATGACTGATTCACCGTCGAACAATGTTAACGAAACGGAGTTCACAGTATTCAAGACCAACAACAACAACAACAACAACAACAACAACAACAACAAAAACAATTCAATTCGTTCGAATAGCATCGTTTATAACGTTTTCATTAACGAATGTTTTCACCATTTTGTATGATTTTTTTTTGTTAGTGCAAAATAACTTAATGTATAAATTGAGACGCAAATAAATTCGATTTGTTCAAAATATGATTTCATTTCGATTTTTGTTTTCTGTTTTAAAAATCATCAAAAATGCATGTTTATTTTTCCTCCGTTGGGATCAATAATTTTGCGACAGTCATAATAAACAGTCACTTCAAATTCCATTTCGTTTCAAACTAACTAGATTGAAACTCTGGTGCCTCTGTCATAATTTTAGTCTAACTTGTCACATAACACCAATAACAAAAAAAAACCACATAAAGCTTAAATATAACTTGATTGGCGGCTAAATCGTCTCAAATTGTTAGTACTTTATAGAAATTTTTGTTGATTGTGTTAAATTTTGTTTTGATATTTGAATGTTTGATCAAAAATGTCACTGCAAGAAGCCCCCGATTCAATCGATGTTACGGTAAAACATTGCTTAATAATGAAATATATATATATATATTCAATTTCAAACATTTAGGTTATGTGTGTTTTGTACGTAATTGTTGATAATTTATTTTATGTTGATTATTTCTTGGCCATACCACAATTAGGACATACAATTTAAAGTGCATAGTAAATATCAACTGTTCAATATAAATGGCAACACATCCAATAACAATGGTGTGGATCTTCTGGCAACGGCTAGCACTTTTGGTTTGGTCATCGTTGGAGTTCCGTCAACGTCAGAAATTCAAGGTTTGTTATAGACATTTCTTCTCACAACTGTTTTACAATTACATTTATATTGAATATTCAAAACGTTGCCTTTTTCGTTCAAAACGTAGTGCTCCGATTGAAAGATGTTATTGAGAATAAAGAAACATCGAGCATTTCGGCTCGATCAATTAATATACCCGGCGAACCATATGCATTGGCGCTCAGTTGTGATCATACGATGTTGTCTGTGTGCTATACCGTCAATGGAATGTCATTTATGGACATCTATGCAGTGCAAACATTCTTGTCAAACGTAAGTAATCCATGAGCTCTGGGTTTTGCAATTTAAATGTTTTGGAAAATTGCAAAAAAAAAGTGTTTCACATGAGAAATGTTCACCGTTTGTCTTGTTTTGTAGAATGTGGCATGTGTGTTGTCAAAAGTATCGCTATCGAATTCAGGCGGTGTAAAAGTGAAGCAAATTCTATGGAATCCAGTGATCCCAAATACAATGGCCATTTGCTTGAGTGATGGAGCATTAGGTGCATATGTCATCAAACCGAACAGTTTTGAATATAATTCATTGGACAAATCAGAAAATGCAAGGTACGTGTGATTTTTTTTTTGTTAGCTATTTTTATATATTTGAATTGTTTGTGTGTATGTATGATTTTAGATGCGCTTGTTGGAGTCCCAAAGGAAAGCAAATCGTTGTCGCATTTCCAAATGGGAAATTGGCTCAATATAAACCAGATTTAAAACTGGCTAAAACGATACCATGCTCTGTACAATTATTTTCCACTCCATTTTCACCAGTTGCCGTACAGTGGCTGTCTACTTATCAATTTGCCGTTGTATTTGTTGAAGAGAAAGAAGATGCAGTCCAAGGTAACTAAATAGCTAAAGTGAGATTTTTATTCGGAACACATTTTTTGAATGTGAATTTTTGTTGTTGTTGCAGCTTTATTCATTGTGAACGCCCCAAAAACGACACCACCGACCTATATAAACTACTTTGACATTACGTACAGTCAATCTGGACCAAGAGCACCCCAAGTTTTTCTTATTCACATTTTGCAATGGTAACATTAACCTAAAACGAAGTAATAAATTGACATCATTTTAATATATTCACAACTGTTAACTTGTTCAAATCAGGAATCTTCTGTTGATGGCTTCATCGAATAGTACAGAAATTGGAGTGTTGGGCACAATCGAATCAGGAGAGACACCAACTTGGAAACAATACATATTTGTATGCGTTTTTACTGCTTAAAGTTCTATTGAAAAGATACATTATTCATGGTTCGAATTTTTCGAATATTTCTGTAGATTGACGAAGGACGTGCGGAACTTCCATTGACGGCTGATAAGCAAGACACTTTTCCCATTGGTTTGGCCCTAGAGACTGGCTGCACTCATCACCTAACAATCGGTATTCATATTTTTATCATACAATTTATTCGTCTTTTCACGCTACATTTGTCATCACATCACATCTTTTTCATCATCAAGAAGTTTTCTAAACATTTAACTCCATACATTTGAACATATATTTCAGGTGAAAATCAAATTCCCGTTATGCCAATGCTTCACATTTTGTCAACGCATGGATTCATTTTGTCGTTTAATTTATTAAATTTGCAACCAACGCGGGTGGATATTTGTTCGCCACCACAAAATCTTCCCGATCAATCCGGATTAAATTTGTTTCGACAAATTACGGTTGACATGAGAGCACCGGCGGCCATTCGACAGAGCACACCACCACAACAGCCGATCGCTTCAAAGAATCCACCGGCAAATGATTTTCAACAAATGAGCAATTTAACATTTTCAATTCCCGAAACTGGTGCCACTTCAACACCAGCAAAACCACCACAAATGCAGTCCAAACTAGGTTTTGGCTTACCGGCAGCTAACACTCAACCGGCTAAACCGGCCATGACCAATTTGTTTGGTGGTACGCCCACATCAGGTTTTGGCTCAAGTTCATTCATATTGGGAGGATCTAAAGAAGCAGCAGCAAAACCATTTGCTACTCAACAACAACCGGTACAAACATCAGCACCAGCATCAGTCTCTACCACACCACAAAACAGTACAGCAAATATTTTGAAATCTTCATCCGAATCCAGTCAACCATTCTTGACTGTTACACCCAACTATAAACCGTCTTCTCAACCAACCAAGTACGTACACACATTTTACAACTTTTGTCATCACTGATTTAATATAAGAAAAACTGTTTAACATTTAATGTTAACAAAATGTCAGAACTTCCACGGCAAGCATTGCTTCAAATTCGGAAAATGATGCAATTCTACGAAAACTCATCAAAGAAGAGATTGAAGCTTTTGATGAAGAAATCCGTGCAGCATTGAATCGATCAAGGCGTGTTCAAATCAACGTTTGTGGCAAAGAAGAGCTCAGCAAACTCATTAAAAGTATTGATGAAATGCAGGAAATTACAACCCAAGCAACTGAAAGCACGGAATCAATTAAGGCTGATGTTCAATCATTGCGTCTCACACTTTATGAAATGCATGCAATGCTAGCTGAAGCACAAAGCAAAGTTGACGAATTCAAGAAAATGGGGTACGCTTAAAAATGTGTTGATTTTATCGAAAATTTAAACTTTCATAAAAATTCAAATCGTTCAAGAGATGAGGCATGAGATTCAATTTGAGATTTTTTTTTTGTTGTAATTAGAAAATCGGCTGAAGAGAGCTTAGCTGTGAATCAAACGCATCGACGATTAGTGAACAAGCTACAAAATCTATTGCAACAGAATCAAACTCGATTTGATGTATTCAGTAAGCAATTGGACGCCAACTGGAATTCTCATCTACAGAACAAGAAAGAAAATGACAAGTATGGATTGGATTAGTCGAAATTTGGTTTCGTTTTATATGTTATCAATTTAATTGAAATGAATTAATATATTTTGTTTCATTAATAGAGCCCGGATGCGAATCCCAACACTCGAAAATGTTTATCAAACGCTGGAAAAACAACATCAAATTCTGTTAAAAGAGAAAGAAAAGATAAACAAGCTGAAAGCTAGAGTTGGTGTTCGTGATTCGTCCCCAAATAAAATCAAATATTCATATTCAAACACTGATAATCTGTACGTAAACCTTCCACATTCGTTCAATTTTTTTTCTTTTCACTATATATATATATTTTTTTGTAATGAACTGCTTCAACAATGGTGAATTTAACATTCAAATGATTAATGGTTTCCATTGATATTTCCAGTAAAGTGAATTCCCTCATTGATTCGGTGCTATCATTAACAATTGGAGATCAAATCAAAAATGAACGTAGAACATTAAACAGTAACAAATTAGAATCGTTGCGCAAATTGACACTAGGAAGTCGTCAGGTGAATTTTATAAAACCATCGAGACCAGATCGGAAAGGCTTAAATTCAGAAGTCATTATCGAGAAAAAGATTGCACAAGGTAAGCCTTAATCCTCACTGAGCATTGCTCACCAATTACGATAATTCGAATTTTATTCAAACGAGTTTTTTTTTTGGGAACTAAAATTGGATCTAACACTAAATCTAATTTATACTTCTGTCTGTAGCTAAAGAAAAAAAAGAAAAGGAGAATTTGAAAAAAGCTGAAGCAGAGATTGAACGTGCCAAACAAGAAAAGATGAAACAAGAAGAATCAGCAAAGCAAAAAGAATTGACAAAACCAAAACCATTGCTACCAACGCCTCAGCCACAAGCCGTCAACTCTATGCCGCTACTTCAAAAACCGAAAGAAACCGCCGAGAAGCAAATGAATGTGTCAAAATCTTCAGCTGCAGTGCCTGCAGTGAATACGTTATCAAAATCGTTTTTCGGTACTGATAAACCGCAATCGCAGCCACAATCACCATTTGGTATTGCACCAGAAAAACAAGCTGCTGAGCCAGTAGTCAGTGCTGCGGGAACAACAGCAATTGGATTTCCATTTGGTGCTAAAACGGACACATCAAATGTATTTGGTTCAAGTAAATCGACCGGTTTTTCATTTGGTGCCCCCAGTAAAACCGCTTCATTTGGCTTAACAACACAATCTAAACCGGATGCATTGAATTTGTCAAAGCCAACAACAATATCAACAACAACTGCAGTTGAGCTGAAATCAACTGGTTTATTAGTAACACCGACTGCGACTCATCGAGAACCATTACTACCCACGCCGGTGTCTGCGGCCGGGATAAATGTAACACCAAAACCATCTACACCGGTTGCCAAACCCACGGCACCGTTGACCACATCATCAACTCAGAATTTCCAACCACAAAAACAACCACTTCTAAGCACACCAACAGTGCCTCCAGTTTCGGCTTCAAGTGCATTCAAATTTGATCTTGGAAACACAATGGGTTTTGCAGACAAACCGAAAAATGATAAAGAAAACAGCCCTGTACCAACTTCGGTGCCAATCACGAAAGCCAGTTCAATCGGAGGTTTCTCATTTTCACTTGGAGCGTCAACTGCATCTACACCAGCGGCAAAGCCAACAACTGTGCAAACGTCAGCCGCAATGCCATTATCTTCAGCACCCGGTTCAGCAACTCTTTCAACACCAGTTTCAGCTCCTGTTTCAACATCAGCGCCCGCATCAAAATCCAGTTCAGTTGGATTCAGTTTTGCAAAAGCAAGTGCTGAATCATCGTTATTTGGTGGAAGTACGGCCACCACAGGCGCTGTCACAACCACTTCGAGTCCGGCTGTTAGTAGTTCAACAGATCCATCAAATATATTCCAAGGCTTTAATATTTGCAAACCAAATGTTGCAGACAATTCAAATGGTAAGTGTTTCGCTACACGAAACAAAATGCAGTACAATGTTGTAACAATTGTCAATTGAATTTTCAGCTCCAAAAACGAACTTGTTTGGTTCCAGTCCATTTGGTTCTTTAGGTGGTAATGCTGCATCGCCGACAAGTACAGCTTCAATTTTCGGTGGAGCCACTGTTAGTGTGGCAGCAACACAATCTCCATCGACATCAGCACCGACCAATATATTTGGTGGCAAACCAATAACAACAAGGTAAGGTGCAAAGTCAATATTTCCAATTTGTGCGTTTGAAATTCAATTGAAATTTTAATTCGTATTTAAAAATCATGCAGCGCTAGTAATGTGCCAACAACTAGCACAACAACAGGGTTTGGTGTCACATCTCCTGATACGTCAGTCAGTCAGCCAACATCAACGATTTTTGGCGCGAAAACAGCCGACAGCGCTTCATTGTCATTTGCCAATTTTGGTTTAGCATCAACGCCAGCATCATCGGCTGCCAGTCCAACTGCATCACCTGGCAATTTATTCGGAGCGGCTGCAGCAAAACCGGCTCAAAGTATTTTTGGCGGTGCGGCTACCGGTAACAATAGCACTACAAGTACAACATCAATTTTTGGTGGAGCATCACCAGCATCACCACCATCAAATAGCTTTGGTTCGAATGTGTTCGGCAGCGCAAACTCAAACACATCAACGAATATATTTGGTGGAGGAAATGCGGTTACCTCAAGTATGTATTCAGTAGGAAAGTACACACACAAGCCACGAACTGTTTTTTTCGCAATCAATGAGTAGAGACCACATTTCTACGCAACTTGGCACTCGTTGCGTAGAAAGTGTGTCCCATTTGACTCCAACCTATTTGGATTCCAATCATTGGACCCCACGTAAACATTGGACCACTTTGTAATCCATTCGGAGGTTACAAGTGGTTGAGGTCCAATGGGACACACTTTCTACGCAACGAGTGTCAAGTTGCGTAGAACTGTGGTCTCTACTCACTGAATGTGAAAAAAACTGATGACGGCTTGTGTGTGTAAATAATAGCAGTTGCAGCATATGATTTACGGGCGAATTTCGTTGTTATGGCATTTCTTTAGCAAATAATACGACATCACCAACACAGAATACTGGTTCAATATTTGGCGGTGGTGCTTCAAGTCCAGTTTCAGGTGGAACTATGTTTGGTGGTTCGACCAGTTTTAGTTCACCACAACAGCAAACAACGGGCTCAGTTTTTGGTGGTACTGCTGCTACTGGCTTTGGTGCTACACAAACATCAAACGTAGCCACATCGGCACCTGCTTTTGGTGGCAGTTTCACACAAGCCACTTCTAATGCACCAGCATTTGGAGCAACATCTGCTTTTGGATCACCGGTATAATTCAAATTATTGATTGAAAATGTCACAATAAATGAACTAATCAATTTTCTTCTATTTGGTTCAATGTCACAAAATGAAATCAGTTTGGTCAAGCGGCCCAACCAGCTCAGACTGGATTCGGTTCACCGCAACAGCAACAAAGCAGTGGATTTGGTTTGGGCGCTATTGCCGCATCGGCAAATCCAACTTTTGGTTCGGGCGCCACATTCGGAACGGGTGCAACATTTGGCAGCCCAAAAGGATTTGGAACGTTTGCAAGCATGAATCAGCCAAACGCATCATTCAACACAACACCACAAAAGAATTCGTTGTTTGAGAGTCTTGGTTCATCCGAAAATACGATGACTTTTGGTAATTTGGCACAAAATCAAAATGCAGCCGCAGCTCCAAAACAATTCTCTGGCGGGTGAGTTAAAAATAGAAGTATTTGGATGAAGACACATTTTAAAATCAATTAATTCTTTGATTGCAGATCATCATTCTCTAGTTGGCGTTAAAATCGATCATGGTCAGGACACGAATTTAACATCGGAATAATCATTTAAAATAAGAACAACATAAAAACAATGACATAACATGTTTGTAATCAATTATTTTCAATTTAAAACACAAATGAATAAAGAAACGTTAATTTGACATTAAATCGGTTGAATTCAATTTTTTTTTTTTTTTTTTTTTTATTGCGTAACTGACAATCATGATTGTTTCATGGGACAGATGAAACGCATTGGAAATGGTACTATAATAATCAAAGCATGAACTGTCACTTGTTGTGTCAAATAAGATAAACATGAATTCATAGTGATTATTATTTGAAAGCAGCAACAAAATAATGGTTTCATTCGCTAAAATTCCAGATTTGGTTGGATATTTAGTTCTAACCGAATACGGTGCCGTACTTGAGAGCGATGGAGATCTAAAAAATGATGAAAACTGTGCAAATATCGTAACATCCATCATCAATTTGGCAGACAGGTTCGTTTAAGTACTAAACAAATACAATTGTTTCATGCTCAGTTTTAATACATTTTTCTTTCAATTGATATCAATTTTTTTTATTGCATTTTTTACACTTTTCAGTGTCGATGAAAACACATTACCAAAAAATGATTGCCAGAGAATATCGGTAGTGTTCGAAAATCACAGTTACACCATTTGCTTGTCCAATAAAAAGATTTTTGTGGCTAAACGAGCCATTCGTAGTGTTACCAATCAACCATCATCATCACCAACATCAGTTACGATTCAACCTGATAATAAAAGCTCAAGTGATGACCTCACCGGCCAACAATCGACCAAAGAACGCGCTGTACATGTTTAAAAATAAATAAAATACATTTTTTTTTGAATTGCACACCTTTTGTGTTTTAATGCGATGCAATTGTTTTCACTTAGCACCAAGAGAAGCTACTAGCTAATAAGGTAAGTAATAGAAGTTTTTTTGCCTGATGACCTTTAGTGACCATTCAATGGAATGACAATATCAAAATGCATTCAAACAAATATTAAACTACTGTTTTTTTTTTTATTTATCGAGAAAATATTATTATTTGGTTCAAGAAAGATAAAAAAAATTTTATATTTTGTCAGTTGTAGAGTTGTTTGAATAGACATATACGAGCAAACAAAAGGTAGCAATGATCGTAGATAAAAAATTGGCCACTTAAATCGCAATATGTTCACAATCTGACAAATCGTGATGAAATCTTATTGAAAGTGCATCGACATCAGTGTTTTTTTCATTGAAAATTGCGGTCCTCTCACTAATGGCGAATATATTGTAACGGCAAACGCCGTGCAAACTCGGTTATGTTAGCGTCCAAATGACAAAAACGCTTTTTCTCTCATACATTCCATTTGGCAGATGTTTGCATTTGGGTGCGTGTGCGTTTATTGTGAAATGTCATTATTTTCAATTATTTACTAAACGTTCGTTATAATATAAATAGCAATACTATGCACTAGGGGAATTTATCAAATTTCAAATATTATATATTTGCGATATTTGAGAATTATTTGCGAGATTTGCAGTGATTTGAGATGCAAATATGCTATTTTATTTGCGATATTCACACAATATTTGCCATATTTGCTCAGCACCTACTGAAAGTGACAGTTGTTGTTGTTGTATTTGATTCGCATGATTCGCAAATATTTGCAGATTTGCATGTAAACGTCCATATGCAGATATCACATATTTGCGATATTTGCAAAATATTCATTTTGATAAATTCCCCTAGACTATGCATTTTAAAGGAGTTCAACTGTAGCAGGATTGATTAAAGTCACTTCGTGTGCATTCTGTATCTAACTCACTTGTTTTATTCCTATCATAAAACATTTTTACTTGATGGAACACATAGCCGTTCATATCTCGAGCGCATACAATTTAAATGAAAAAAAATTGACAACAGGCAAATTAAAGCGAGCTTTTCAAACTTCCAGACAAAAATATTGATAACAAGCGCATTTGAAAAATGTTCATGTAAAAACAAAAAAGGAGCCCGAGCGCATTAAATTTTTAATGAAGAACGAACACAAACTTATTACTCAGAAATGGAGATTTCGATATAAATAGGCGCGAGTAAGCAAAGGCAGCAACGGTATACAATTAAAGCGCTAAATTCGACACAGAATCTCCAAACAGTGCCATTCTAGATTACAAATCAATAGAAACATTCAAAAATCAGTACTGCATCGTTTGTTTATTTGTGTAAGGCAGAAGTGCCGTTGCGTTTGTTTATATACACAAATGCTGTGACTCGCACTTGTCAACAGCACAGGCTAATTTGATCATTCGTGCAAATTTTAAATCTAAGTGAACACGAGCACAACTGATCGGTTCTATAGTTTTGGATTGAATTACACAGCTCACTGTATTTATTTTTTGAAAAAAAAAACCGTCTGGATCCAAATATAAAAAAATGCGTCTTGAAAAATAAGAAAAAGAAAAAAAAATTGTAGCATAAATTTTTAGAAAAAATGTAAACATTTTTCAATCGAAGTCATGGTTTGTTATTTTGTTACTGTTGTTGTGGTTGTTTGTTGTGGCAAAACAAGTGGTTGCAGTGGTTTTGCAGCTGAAAATCAAGAAATATGTGAACGTGATATACAAAATGCTAGTAAAGTAGATCAAATTTCGATGGATTTAGGTTAATTTCTCATATTTGTTACTGCCATTTATTAAATTATTGGGCGATTTTTATGAATTAGTAAAAATTTAATCGAATAGCAACTGTTCAACACATGTTTGTCTAATGCCAAAATCATTAAATGATTTGTTGGAAATGTTCATGGGAAATTTTACAAATCTGGAATGTTACATAGATAAAAAAAAATCAGTCTATTCATTCTATTGTCATATATTTTTTTACTGGTAACCAAATTTGACATCAAAATAAACCACAAAACACTGTTAAAATAAACCACTTTTTGTCCAATTCCAATGTAAATGAAACAACGAATGCCAAATCCAACGGCAAGTAAATTCGAATATTACGAATTGTGCTGTGTGTTATGTGAGCCTGTTACAAGTCTGTCTGCGTTTAGTGCAAACGGTCCGTAATGTTCCATCGTGCGTTTTTGCTCATACGTTTGTCATTTGATTATGTTGGTCTGTACGTTCGTGTTCATACTTTTCTCATCTCTTCTCTCACATTCGATGAAATGTATTCATCAAAAGAGAAGCTCCACTAAAAAAAGACAACCGTATTGTGATTTAATTGATTTTCGTGTATTTCGATTGAGATTTTTTTTAAGTTCAAATAAATTTGATAAATGTATTGAATATGATTTTCAATCGTAAAAATTCGAATTAATTTTAACAGCTTGAAAATTTGAAAATAGTGAAATTTGCTATTTCATCCGGAAAAATGAGTCGTGCATTCTTTTTCTCTTTCGAATTTGATGCGAGATCAACAACAGTCGTTCTTTCGCTACGATGTGAAACTTCTTTCTCTTTTACTCCATTTGAAAAGTGGCGTTGTCTCCGGTTCACCTTAAGTCGACACTATCTCTCCACTGAAATGTCTTGTTGCGAAAACGGGCAAGTGAAATGAAATCATCTTGTTTACGAGGCGCCCATAAAAATCAACATCAAATACCGGAGAATGGTCAGCTTTAAGCACACAATTTGGTTCTCTATTGCTATCTCTCACGTTGTCATTTCTCTCCAACCAACCCGACCAACCCGAGAGAATGGATGCGAGAGACGAACAAAAAAGGCGATGACCAAAAATCATTCGATGCGAAAAGTAAAATAATCGCACAGTCGCTCCTAACAAATGTCTGTTTGTGCCGCATATATTGAACCGTATAACCGCACTTCGTGAGGTTCGATGCACATTTGCACACGTATTTAAAAAGTGGAACAGCGACCGGAAAGCAGTTTCAACCGCGTCATCACAGCTTCAGCAGAGTTCAATTGAGAACAGGCAAACATGAACTCGAGCCTATGTTGACGGCTGTTATTATTAATCATTGATGAGCCTTCAGTGGTGATATTGACTCGTTTCAATGTTGAAGATAAATAAAAAAGAATTGGTAAAATTTTACTTGATTTATACAAAACAAAGGATTGCTAATGTTCTTTTTAAAGAGCGATCGCAGATATGTTTACACCAGAATTAATTTGCCAATTTATTTACATGCATCCATTTTCTTCCAGTCTTTTGTTAACATCGGAATAAGCGGCAAATGGAAGTTTGTTTGTTGATGTTTGGAAGGTTTTGAAAGTGTGTAAACTCATCGAAAGGCGTGTATGAACATCGTAGTCGAGTGGTTTTTTTTGTTGTTTAAGTTTGAGCTAACGACTACCAATAAATTGGGAGAGCTTGACAATTGAATGCATAATTTCAGCCTCCTTAACATGCTCGTTTGATGATTAGGGTCACATAAAAACTACGATATTCACACGTATATTGTGAAATGTGCTCACATTTTTTTTTAAAGCAATTCGCATCGATACGTTTATCGATGGGATCATGTGTGAGTCAATTTTCGAATTTTCTATCCTTGATTTCATTTCAAAACAGCTGAACATGTTCAGACTCTTATGAAAATTTGAATCTCATGCAAAAATGCGTTTATTTTGGTTTCGAAAATTTGCCGGTGACATTCAGCGGTCAAAATTGTCGAATAGCGGTAACGACGCTGTCAGATTTATCACCACACTTGGCTGTCGGTGACGTGAAAGAGATGGCATATTGAAACAGAACGAGGAATCATGGGCAATGTTCATCGATTCACTTGCTCAGAAAGCACTCTTTGATACGGCGCACATAATCAACGACACTGCGGTTTGTGCGTACATGTTTCGTAAAATTATCAGTTTCCATAGTCCCGGTGTGCATTCAGGGTTTTCAGTTTTATTGAAAACTACCGAACAAATTAATGTTTTTTTTTTTTTTGCTCTCAATTGCAAAGAACACATTATGAACATTCTTGATGACTAATTGAAAAATTGAAAATAAAATAAAATTATAATATTGTCATAGTTGACAGGAAATGCATTGTTCACGTCATTTGGAATTCAAATGCACATGCCGTTCAAGTTATGGAATTCGAAATTAGAACAACACGAATGGAAGCTTGGAGTATTTTGTAACTGTTCATTTCCATTATGTTTCGAATTTACGTGCAAACGCTTTAAACATTTGCCAAATGAAATATGAACTTGTCTTTTTAAGTCACTGAACTTGATGTGAGAACTTGAATTGTATTTAATTTTCCTCTTTTTTTTTGAAAACTTCTTTGCAGACGTCTGCAGAGTCGATTTTCCAGACTCAATTTCACTTTCACTTTCAGTTTCGAAATCTGTTTGTGATGATTTCGATTTTGAATTATTAACATTTAGAATAAATATAATAAAAATCGGTTCAGTTGAACGAAATATTGGATCAAGTTTACTTAAATATTTCGTTAGTTATTTTGAATTGTCTATTTTGTTGTTGTTGTCTATTTTTCAAATTTTCCGTTTACCAAACAAATGAAAATCGACTCAAATTTTAATATTGTCGAACAAAAGTTCAATTTCATATCAAAAATCGATCATCAATTGTGGCTGCGTCGACAATTCCAACCCAAATATGGTGAATGGCTGTTGATAATCCATTCGAGTCAAATGAAACAATTGAAAAAAATTGGCGCAATTCGGAAAAAAGGGTTTAAAATGGAATGAAATTCGGAATGGATGAACAGGCACTCAGCATTGATAGCACACCAGTAGCCTGTGTGTGCTGGGTTCCAATTGTTTGACAGTGTCGCGCAGTAGTTGCTGCACACAAATACCAAGCCATTGCTTATATTTGTATTTGTGGTTGCCATTCAAGTGTGGCAAACCAATGGATGCGTATTCAAAACAAAGTTTTCAAATGTCAAAGCATTTTTTTTTTTTTGGAAATGGAAGCAGACAATATGAATGAGCGTACACTTTGCCATTGAAACAAGTCAAAGTGTATTTTCAACAAATACACACACACACACACACACACACACACACACACAATTGTATGCATTCGATTGAGCATATATTTGCCGACGTGTTTTTGAATTCTCATCTCGGTAACACACGTACGCACACACGCACACAGCACAATCAGCTCACCAACACCAGCACATCGATCGTGTGTGCGTGCGTATAATAAATTCGGTAAAATAAACATGAAATGTCAAACTATTATTTATGCCGAGTCAATTGCTTTACGTGGAACGTCTTCTGTATTTCCCATAGAAAATAAATTCAGTGCATTAGACTGATTAGACGATTACATTTTACAATTGAGAAAAACTGTCTACGTCTATGGTAAACAAGTGTTTTATTTTACATGTTTTTAGTGAATTTTCAACAAATGATTCATTACAAATGTTCTATATTTGAAGTGTTGATAACAAAATTGTTTTGCATTACAAATGAAGTTTTTTTTTGTTGTTGTTTTCTGGTTTCATATTTTTTAATAGGCTCGGAATCGCAAAAATGCCGGCAATAATAGCAACTCAAATTCGACAGGCAACTTAAACAAAAGTAGTAGTAGCACAGGTAGCTCTGGATCACCATCATCAGTTGGCCACGGTAGTGGCCATCAAAAATCAAACAATAAATCGAAAAGCCGAATAGTTAATATGACCAAATGGCACTGGATTCTGGGTGTTGGATGTTTACTGTTTATCGCATATTTCGGATATATTGGTTATTTGGAAACACGGGTCAATACACCGTTTGATGCGAAAAAGGTAAACTGTTCTTTTAATTGTTCGTCACATTGTTTTTTTTTTTGTGGGGACATTGTACACATAAAGCGAGATGTATAGATAAAATCTGTATTTTATCTATCTCTTTTTATGTGTACAAAAATCCTACAAAACAAAACAAAGATTACGTTATCATGCTTTGCAATGTTGAATTCAATTAATCCGGCTTATTATTTCTTAGATGGTTCAACATGCACCACATGAATTTACCGAACGATATTGGGGCTCTTATCGTCCTCAAACGTATTTTGGATTGAAAACCCGTGATCCAGATTCACTTGTAATGGGTTTGATGTGGTTCTCACCATTGCGTCTTGGTTCTCGTGGTGAAGGCATTCGGTAAGTGACAAAATATCTAATAATATCGAACACATCGATTGATATGCGGTGCATCAATGCTAGCAATTTGCTTGAAACAATCTATTGTTGTTATCGATTATCAATGCAAAATTTAAATTTCAGACATTGGTGTGAGAGTGGTGACAATCTCGATCGATATGGATGGATGCAGCACGATGGCCGTACATTTGGCTACCAAGAAATTGTCGATTTTCCATTTACATTGGAAACATCATTCGTTAAATTTCCACGTGGCACAAAAGGTGGCGATTGGACCGCACGAATTTCGGTTAAAAATAATTTACCAAATAGCGCAGAGCCAATATCGTTGATATGGTATGCGGCACTCGACAAAAAAACAATTGGATTGTTAAATACCTCGCCCAGTTTATCATCCGCATTGCCATTGATTCGTGGTGAAACATCAGCGCTTGGTGATTTTGTTTTAAATTTTGAACCAGTCAATGGTACAATCAAACATCATTCATATTTAAGTACCGTTGTGCCGAGCCTAAAATACTTACGTGAAACACTGTCATCGGTCATTTACTTTGCCAAAGACAAAGTAACACGCGAAAAAATCTTAGTTTTACCCGGTGAATTACTGCGTAATAATCAGGGTGAAGTGTTCAATGCAAACTTTATCGCTATCATGATAACCGTTGAGGCTCCATTCACATTAGATATTGCATATCGTTCGTTGAGCGATTTAAAATCAAGCGCAAGTGAGTTGCCAGCAAATGCACCGGTTGCGGATTTATATACAAATGCATTGCAAACGAAACGTACCGAATTTCGGCGACGATTTGACAAAACATTTCAATTGAAAGAGAAAGGTTATACACACAGTGAAATTCAATTTGCTGAAGCGGCTATGAGTAATATGATCGGTGGCATTGGCTACTTTTATGGCTCGTCTCAAGTGCAAAGTGAACACACAGCAATGCCAGTTCCATATTGGAAATCACCATTGTATACGGCAGTTCCATCGCGTAGCTTCTTTCCGCGTGGTTTTCTATGGGACGAAGGATTCCATGAGTTGTTGATCGGTACATGGGATGTTGATATTGGACTCGATATAATGTGCCATTGGTTTGATCTGATGAATGTCGAAGGTTGGATTCCCAGAGAAGTAATTTTAGGTGATGAAGCACTTGCAAAAGTACCCGAAGAATTTGTAACACAACGAAATACCAACGCAAATCCGCCAACATTTTTCTTAACGCTTAAATTGATTATTACAAAGTATGCACATTTACTAACGACAAATAATCGCTTAGAAACATTGGAACGACTTTATCCGAGATTACAGGCTTGGATCGCCTGGTATAATACAACACAAAGTGGTCATGTATTTGGAACGTATCGCTGGCGTGGTCGTGAAATTTTCAAAGAAAATGAACTCAATCCAAAGACATTGACATCTGGTCTTGATGATTATCCACGTGCATCACATCCCGATGATATGGAACGGCATGTTGATCTTCGATGTTGGATTGCATTTGCTACTGGTGTTATGGCCGAATTGGCACACCTTCTCGGACGTGACGATTCAAAGTATCTTGAAACACATTTTTATCTCTCGGACAATGCTCTATTAAATGAATTACATTTATCATCACAAACCAAAACCTATTCGGATTGGGGTTTTCATACCGATTCGGTGGCAATCAAAGCTGTACGACAGCCAACACTAAATCATCAACATCCACAGCATCCGATGCAAAAGATTCGCGTACATCGCACACCACCCGAATATAAATTCGTCGATACAGCCTTTGGCTATGTCAGTTTATTTCCATTTTTGATGGAAATTTTAACACCCGATTCACCATATTTGGAAAAAATCCTCCATAATATCCACGATCCAGAGGTATTGTGGTCGAATTATGGTCTACGTTCCCTATCAAAGCAATCACCAATGTACATGAAACGAAATACAGACGACGATCCACCGTATTGGCGCGGTCAAATTTGGATCAATATCAATTATTTGGCATTGAAAGCACTGCATCATTATGCAACACAACCAGGTCCATACAGTGAAGATGCGAAACGCATTTATACCGAATTACGGCACAATGTCGTACGAAATATCATAAATCAGTACAAACGCTCCGGATACATTTGGGAACAATACAATGATTCCACGGGCGAAGGCTCTGGATGCAAACCATTTACGGGATGGTCAGCTCTAGTTGTACTCATTATGGCCGAGCAATACTAAGTCAAATTAATGGTTTTTTTTAACATAACACCTCATTAGGCTATACTTCTTTACAAGAAAAAAAAAAACAAACAAAAACAAAACACACAAAAATGAAAGAAGACACACAAAGCTGACGACATGACAGTCTTTAACGAGTTCCTGCTGTCTCTATCTAAATACGTAAAATATTACCTAGATTAGATTAGACGTATGACAATGAAAGGTTCAACATTTTATAGAGAACAAAAACCAAAATGACTTGATCAACTGCTCATTGATTTAGACCAACATTTTTAATTTAGTAGCAAAAACTACGAAGAAATATTCGAAAGCGTTCTTATCATTTTGCCTGGTTCAATTTAAATAAGAGTAATTGTGATTTTAATTAGAATTTGTAAATAGGTTGAATCAAATTAAATGCTAGAATAAACATTTCGGCAACGAAAATTGAGACAAAAAAACAAAAGAAACTTAAACAACATTGTTACATTTTTCATTGATTTGTAAAATTATTTGAATTTTATTAGAAATCGAGCTTTGTATTATGAAGATTGTGTTGAAATGTGAATTGTGCGTTCGAATGACTAGATGTCGCTACCAATACACCAGCAAACTCAGTACTTATTTGTTAATGGCCACCATTCGGGGCTAAAGTGCTGCCTGATTTGACTGCATGCAAAACCAAATTAGTGTTACATCTTTCGTTGAATTCCATCTGTGAAGTTTGTATTGTCAATTTCCAAGTCGCACCAATACACGCACACACATGCAAACAATAATAAAAAAAACGTCGTCCATTTTTGTTGGAGATACAGGTTTTTTTTTCATTCTCGATACACACTCATTCGAGGTTTTTTCGCACAACAGCAGAGGAGTAAAAAAATTTAATTTATTGTTTGTGTTATTTCGGTGAAGAATTTCTCGGTTATTAAAAAAAAAACCAAATCAACCAAGAGATTGTTAATTTCTTGAATATAATTTGTTGTCCTCAATCAGCCATATCTGTATGTTGATTGATTGAAAAAGTTGGTGTGAAAAAACGAGTTTTATGCTCGCAAAACAAGACAAAAAAAAAATCATTATAAATAAATTCAATTGTGAATTGAGCATCGAAATTCAAACAGAAGAGATCCAATTAATTTATTAAATATGAAAAGATTTGCCTTAGAGACAATACAAATTCCTAAAACGATGGTAAGTTGAATGCAATTTTTATTTTATAAATTTTCTTTTTTCTGTGTTTTTTTTTTGTGTGTGCATATTTTCATTGAAAATATCTCATATTCGAATATATTTACTTATTAACCACATGCTACCATCAGCCATCAACCATTTACAAACACAAACATTTATCAAATTCAATTAAGCGTGTCAAGCCATTGCAACCAAAGTGAGAGAGTGAGCATGACCGAAAAGAAAAAGAAAGAAAAACCTTACAGAAATCTCTCGAATGCTATTGTTAATATTGTAGGCTGATGGTTTCTATTCGTGTGTATATTCAATAAACTAATGCTACTTTGGTGACTTTATATAACATTTTATACATATTGTATGTCGTTTTGAGCGCGCAACAATCTTTTTATTTTTTTTTTTTCACATTTATTATTGTATTGAATGCGGTCCGAAGGGACTAGATGCAATAAAATATAAAATAGTATCTCGTTGTGATATTGGTTGTGATATATTTTGAATGATTGCCATTGGTGTTTTGATCACTGTGACCCAAAATACTCAACGATCATTGCCATTTCTTTGTCTATTCAATCGTCCATAAACGAATACCGCCAAAAACATTTGACGCTGAAAACAAAGAAATTTTTCGCCATATTTATTGTGGCTGTCGTATAGTAAACAAACAAAAGATGGATATTGTATAGATGTGTGTGTGTGCATCTGTACATCTTATCCGGATGATAAGAAACAGTCATTGTGTTGTGAATGTGTCCAATGCGAATCATGTGACACATAACACAAAACATTGACTCTGATTATTATTATTTTTGCAATTCAAATGTCGGTCAATAGACAGTTAACAATGTGAATCGGATTTTCAAGTTGTTATTCGAGCTCAAAAGTTCTTATACGGTAGAGAAAAGGTCGATATTGAACATATTTATTTAAATTACAAAAAAGTGTGCAAAACATTCGATTTTAGTTTCTCTCGCTATCTCACTCTCTCTCTCCCTCTCTTTCTGTTTGTGTGTGTGTGTGTGTGAATGCAAAATATTGTGGCACGTTTTATCAAATTGCTATTCGATATTCGGCAAACTTGTCTAATCAACATTTTAGAGTGTACATATTTGTTTCTGTTTTATTACGTGTTTTTCACGTTACCGTCATGATGCTTTGCCACGTAAATTTATTGCATTGAATTCCCCCATCTACTCGAAATATCGGTAATATTGAAAATTCAAGTGCTTGTTAATACAACATAAGTTAATACGGCGACATCGAACCGAGAAAAACCCACATTCATACACATACACACATCATTAAGATGATAGACATCAAAGCAACCAGATCACATGAATACAGGTTTTTTTTTTTATTTATTTTAAGTCAACAATACAATGTATACATATACACGTACTGCAAATTTCTGTGTTGAACTTTAGAGAATAAATATAAAAAATGATTGTTCAAGTTGAATCCATTTCAAAAAGTTGCACGACAGTGACTCGAAAACTAGTCGAAATGGCATGCATCTAGTGAATGGTTGCAATGATCTAATTTTACAATGAATTTTCATAATATAGTCTCTCGATGATGACAACTCGACGAGACGAAAAATGTCAACCGTTATGTTTTTTTTTCTTTTAACAAAATTGTTTGTCTTTATTTTTCATCTCTTTTTGAAATGAGAAAAAGCTAACTAACTCCAGAATTGTCTACGTCTTTGTCTCTGCTTTCTACAAGTATCTACAATCACATTCTCTTTTTTTTTGTTATTGTCTTACACTGATTTGATTCATTGAGTGTTGGTTTCAGCGACATTTGTGACCTTGAATACGTTTTTTTTTTTCGTTGTTTGCAATTTATTCAGGCTGAGTGTATGCTATGTGTGCATATCGGCCTGTGTCGATTCGGCACATTAACCGGCAATGTGAACGTATAGAATGGTTAATTCAATACCCAGCCGATCGGTGTTGTTCGAATGAGAAAATCAAAGTATACACAATTTGAGTGAATTAGAGCGATGAACATGAACTAGAATTTTGATATATGATTTGTATATTTTGTAATAATGACAAGATGATTTTGTTTTTCAAATGTGGTAACCGAACAGAAATTGACACATTCTCAATACTGTTGAATGATGATTAACAAACGAGTAAATGAGTCATGTGTTGAACGAAACAAAAACCCAAAAATAAGCGGATGACGTTGAATTTGGCGAATAACAATAACATCTTTTACCAATACTCAACAACAAGTTGCATTATTTTTTTTTTTTTACTTCACGTTTCAGTTCAATTATTTAATATTATTATCCAGCGGATCGCAGATTTTTGACATCAAAATGTATATTTAGCTTAAACTCATTGTAAACAAAACAATAAACAAGAGAATGTTTGTTGTTGAGCCGTTCAATTGTTCACTTCTTTTAATCGGGCGGGAGAGAACGCAATTGTATACATTGCAGCTGACAATATAGAAACCGTTCACTTGAATTTGAATTACAACAGCTTGATATAAATCTGTCACTCAGCAATAAATTCGCTAGTTGTCGGGCATTTTTTTTTTGGTTGTTACTTCGTGTGTTGTCTAAACATCAATATGCGTATGCTTGGCCAATCGGTACATTTGCAGTGTTTTGCAAAACATCTGCTGGTCTATTGAAAGTTGATCCAGATATAGTTTTGTTTGAATTTCAATTGAGTTTTTACTTTACATTGATCCAAAACATGCATGCAGTAGTGAAATGTGAAATCTAATGTCGATGTATGACATTCTATCTGTCTATTGGATTGTAATCTCTTTCATTGAAATTCGTACTTTTGTTTCATTCTTCATTCATCTTGCACGTCAACTGCATTATTTTCCAAATTCAGATTCGAAAAACTTCAATGTGTTTTTATTTTCTCTCTCTCTTTTTTTTTAATTGCAGAATTGTGGGCCCACTAGAGCAGCCAATTCGTGAACTCAATTCAATAAAATCGTTTTATTTGTATCTATAAATATTTAATAGTTTTTTTTTGTTTTTTTTTTTGGAAAATAATCTTAATTTAGTAAAGGCATTAAGATCTAAATTAATTTTACAAAGATACAGAAGATTCATCAATTGTAAATTGGCAAACCGTGAAAAGGTCAATCACTTACAACTCAAAACTGTTCAAGCACCGTTTTTTTTTAATGTCTGTAAACTTCAACGCAATTTGTTTAATTCGTTAGAAGTGCTGACTTTTCTTCAATCAAAACTGTTTAACGAATCACCGATCAGATTACAACTTATTTAAAAAAAATTGAGAGAAAGAGAGAAAAATTGTATACAATTGTTGCATCAATCAAGTTGGTTTTTTTGGAAAAAAATTCAATATCAACAACATTGTACTGTACGCCAATTGGACGTAAAACTATTCAAAGAAAGTTTTTATCAAGACATTAAAGTCGAGCTGCAGAATTGTTTGCAACGGTTTGAAACGAGAAAAAAAAGATTTCAAACGGTGGAAAGGGTTTTATTGGGGTTGAAATTCATAGAAAGTCGCCAAAAAACATTGAAAAGAACGAATAATTTTGGTTGTTTATAACGTCGCAATCATGTCTGCTGATCCAGAAAGTCAATCCATTTCATCTGGACGCTCCTTCCCGATGTGGTTGAGAACGAAAACGGACAACAAGTGAGTAAAATATATAAATTAAATTCCGATTCGAGCATAAAATGAAAATGTCGATTCCATTTCCATATCGCATTTTCTAGTGTGTTCAACCAATATTTATTTATGTATTTTTGTTCACAATGTGTGTTCACCAATCGATTTCAAATATATAGAATCGTTCAATTTCGAAATCAACCGTTTTGTGCATCATCATTCAAAGTTTTCCAATTTTTAAGCTAGAAATGACATAAATAAAGTAGATAAAAACAATAACACAAATTTGTGGATGTGTTGACCATAAAATCTCATGAAATTCTCGATTCCCATTTGGTGATGGAAATTTATACAAAGGAAAAATCCATTGAATTTTTTTTTTTTTTTTCATCGAAAAAATTCATTCGATTTTATTTTCTTTTTGGATTCGTTTTTCACAGGTTTGATTTTGATAGTCAAGCTATATCGCCACCGGCTCATGATGAATCATTTTTTTACATCCGCTATCCAACTGGTGCATCGAATAACGATAAGAAACCGTCAATCCCATCAAATAACATCAAATCAATAAGTGACGCAATAACAAAACAACAACTGGATCCCAAAACACAATCATCGAAGAGCTTCATTGAAAAAAAGAATATGGTGCAGCATACTGAACCGTGTAAAAAGTTCTTGAATCAAAAAGAACGTGGTAGGTGTTTTGTCAATTTTTAAATAGATGTATGTATCGATGTGCAATTTTGATGACCGAAACTGTCGGTTCAAAGTGCCAAAAAGCCAATCATTCGTTCAACACACGAAACGTTCACATTTCTAATGATGCTTCAATTTCTTGATATACCGTTTTGTTGGGTTGAACTATTGCCACGAACCGTTGCATGCATTATTCTTTCATTAATTATTTGATGTTTTTGCCAGTCGCTGTGTGACTTCAAGCCAAACAGGTCAAAACCAGCAAGTTTATTGTTTTTTTTTCCCCATTCATTTCATCAATATGATAAACTATAATGTTTGAATATTCAAAACGATAGCGCATTTGCTCATTATGTGCCGTGTTTATTTACACGATCGGCGGAGTGTTGTTGTTTGTCGCATGTCATAGTTTTATTTTGTTTTCCTTATTGAACCATAGCAACAACAACAAAAAAAGAAAATGAACATTACAGGCAGACCAACCACTGTTTTTTCATCGTTGCTGGGTGTCAATTGATCGCTAATGCATTTTTATTTGTGTACATTTCTTCCCTCGGCATCAATAGCACATTATCAACATGCTTGTTTTGAACTCTTTTTTCTAACTAAGAGTTTTGCGAAAATAAAAGAGGTCAATCATCGTTAAAAAGAAAACGCTGACAAAACCGATGATGCACCGACAAACACCGATCAGCAACAATAAATGATATCATTTCGGCTGTAATATTCCATTTTATTGATTCAACCATAATCGAGCTTTTAAATTAAATGAGTTTATTAATCGTTCCGTGTGAACATTAAGCTATAAAATCTAATCTACGCCTCACGCGCCATTTACGGAAAATAAAATGAAGAAGCAACGAAAAGACTAGAAAAAAGTAAATAAACAAATGCCAAGCCTATATTATTCAGCAGCTACGTTAGCTCACTTCAAGCGATAAATGTAAATGGGAACAAGAACAACTTCAACTCACAATGACACATGCCGGTCTCAAAGTATCACATTTCAATTTGTCAGTTTTACACATCACATTATCAAACTATGAAAAATGATAACAATAGCCAATATAAAACGAGATTTTTGCATTTTTGTACCGCCAATTCAATGATAATAATGACCAGACCATTCGATCACTTTTTTTTTCTTTTTTAAATTAAAATACTGAGCAAAAAGCTGGATTGATAGCTTTGCTGAGGGGAAATTTTCCCTTCGAATAAAACGGGAAATCGTAATACATTATTAACATGTGTGACATTATCGATACGTTAGTAATTCCGTGTATATTTAAAAACAAAATCGATATTCAGTTTGGTCAGTGAAAAATGTTTCATTCAAATGTTGTTGTTAAAACAAAATTGTGGTTTTATCATCGTAAAATTCAAAAATGAATGTGGAAAATTTCGATAATTCATATCGAAATATTTATGATACGATGCCAAACAATTCCGTTTCACATATGTTTCGTTACAAACGCTGACTGACCTATTTCATAAATTGCGTCATATTTGTTGATGTTCAACCAAGTTCTATGTGTCGATCTAAAGTAGCCAAATTTTGTGCATTTTAAACGTTCAAATGTCTCAGTCGATATTGCTCAATACACGTTAGCATTTGTATGTTTCGTAGTTAAATGTGCATGTGCACAGTGTGTGAGTGGGTTGTCTGTACAATAGTCAAAGACCTTCAGTCAGCTGTTCTTATCGCACGGTTTCAATCATTTGATTTTAAAAATATAGATATATCTTACCCATTCAAATTCATTAGATAACTATTTCGTTATGTTTTTTTTTGTGTGTGTGTTTTTTTTGAATTTATTTATGTTGTGAATTTAATTCATGCCCGAAACCAACAACAACAGACATTAGTCTAACGAAGTGAATAAAAACTTTCACTTCCTAAAGCTTGAAAAACCGAACGGCTTCGAATTCCGGATTTGCTATTTCAGTTTGACTTGTTTCGATCGCACAGCAGACCAGCTGCCAGCGGTTATTGGTATTGCTTTAAGCAATTTTCATTAGGAATGCATGTTGCACGCTTTTGGCGCATATTCCCGTTTGTTAATCTTTTTTTTTTCTTTCATTTTATTGTAAACGAACGTGAATGCGCTACGTATTGAGATATGATGAAGTCAATTTGATATAGTTCGATGATTGTTTCATTAAAACCGGATCTTAAATCTCAAATGTCAATACATTTACAGTTATCGCATTGAAATATTGAATGTTCAATAGTTTTGGTTTTGTGTCGACATTGCTGAATTTCGGAAGTAAAATGTTTCATTCAAGCATCAAATCTCAAAACCCGATAGAAATGTGGAAAGATACATGTTGTGGAATGTTTTTTGTTTGTTTGGTGTTTTGCTTTCATCAGCAACGATAAATTCGCATTTGGTGAAATTGAACAGCTGTGTTTGGTGCATGCGCACCAATTATTCTGCCCCTTTACACACTCCACCACACACTGATACTTGAGATAAAATAAAAGCTCTATTTTACACTCACTCTCTCACGAGAGAATCCTTCTGTTTGCACCGACAAATTTCAGTAGATAACGCATTCCAAACGACATTGAAATGTGTTGAAAGGCAGACAGTTGTCATTAGTAGAATAGCATTTTCTTTCATTTTTATTTCTATCATTTTTCAAGTGTGTGTGCGCTTCTTTTTTTTTTTAATCAAAGACCTATAACATTTGTTTACACCTGATCGGAGTTTAGTTTGAACACAAATAAACAAATCAAAAACGTTGCAGTAAAAACCAAATAAAGTGCAAGAGTTTATTTGACATTCGATCAAACATTTGTAAATTCAAAAACGATTCTTGAGAGACTTGTTTAACATTTTAAAAATAATAAAAATCTAGTAATTTGCATAAAATCACAGGTAAATTCATAATTTAAACCGTTTATTTTTCATTGGTGAATCGATTTTCAGGCAAAAATTCACATCTTTGCTCGAAACCAATTTACATCTGTATAAATTTGGGCAAATTCACATTCAACATGTTGGATGAATTTTATTACGCAAAAAAATAGTGCAATCTCAAATTGCCAAGAAGTGCACATTGCATGTGGTGATTTACTTTATTGTTGAATATGCATCGATACACAAAACATACAACTAAATGTGGATGCTTCTAGAATCGTCAAGAGACGATGTGTAATTTTCCATCGAAACAAGTGCATGAGAATTATCCGTTGTAATGCATAATTTTTGTTCATTTGACCTCGTCTGTTCTGGGGCATCAAATATGTGGATTGAGTGGTGCAATGTTTTTGACCTTGAACTTGACAAACTTGGCACTCATTGCATATTACTCCAGATCCGTTTGACATACAATTAGCTACATGATCTGATTGAATTCATGATAAAATGTCACCTGAATAGCTTAACATTGGCCACTTGCATTCGAAATAAATGGAAATGTATGTCAGTGGGACAGCCATTAGACATTTATAGATTTGGTGTGTGTGTGTGTGTGTGTGTGTATGCTTTTTTGTGCAGTTGTAATTTTCACCTCACAATGACAATCTACAAGTTAAAAATAAGCATATTCATTGTAAATTAACAATTTATTGTAAATTGCAATTTACAACTGACAATTTGTATATTCGATTCGATGGGTTTGGGCATTTAATATTTGATGTGGAATTTATATATGTATCTGTTTCTAGATTTTCGCAGTACTGTTTTTACTGTTCAATATTTAGTTTTGCTTTCGATTTTTAGCTGTGTTTTATTAAGATAAAACTTAGCGACTTGAATTCGATGTAACCATCGCACCGCGTATATGAACAAATCGGTTTTGCACATGTAAACAGGTGAAGCTAATGAATCTAATTTATGACAAACTCAGTTTGGGCCCCCAAAAATAAATGACCATCACCATTTTACATGTTTATCCTGTGAGATAATTTTCACACAATTGCAAAATATGGAGGTTTACTCATGAAATTAAATGAACTCGATAAAAATAGATGCTGAATTTTCTCGTTGTTGTGTCGCATACCACAACTGATTGCGTTTTTGATTGAACTGGGGCTGAGGGGGGGACCTCAAATTGATATGGGGAAAAAATCCCAATCGATTCTTGGTACTATGTGATTACGTTAAATCGTCATTTATTCTGTTTTATTTAATGAAACAGAGTAAACATCGTTTGGCTGGAGCATGCTCCATTTGAATGATTTGATTGCGATTCACTTAATATCAGACACTTAATATTTTGCATAAAAAAAAACAACAACAACAAAAAATACTGCGCGACAATGATATGCCGGGTTTGAACACACTTCTGAGCCAGTCGGCGGGGCGACGAACGGAAAATTCACAATGGACTTTGAAATCGACGTCGGTTTCAACCAGAATTGTAAACTTAAATAACACATCCATTTTATATTGACGAACGCAATTGTATGTGAAACAGGAACAGCTGATTATGAATTGTTCATTTAAAAACAAAACATTGTATTTAGTTTTTGAGAATGAGAGAGAGAGAGAGAGAGAGACATGACTAATACACCATTTGGTGGTGCATACAATAAGCAAATCGAAATAAAATATGGGAGTAATTAAGCCGAACAACCGCATTTATTGGAATTGATGATATCATTAGCAGAATAATTTCTTGGAAATTGATGACGTATCTGTCAACAATTGTGTAAGCATCACAATTCTCGAAACAATCGAGATTGTTGTGTGTGTGTAGTAAACAACGTTGATACAAATCAATAAATCGAATGTCATTTCATGCATTTAGATATTGAATGATACTTCCTAGATGTTTACATCGAAAATAGTTACGTTCTTGATGGCCATTTGACCATTTCGCATACAAATCCAAATGGAATATATGCAAAAAATATTTTCAGTGGCTGACGTAATCGATCCATTCAATTTCTGTGCTACTTTAGACTCACTGGCGTTTCCACCACAATTCTTCTATTGTGAACGCTTTTGGTAGTCATATTTGATGTGTCGGGTTTTTTTTTTGTTCGTGCGAAGCCGGTTTCGATTTCGATTGCGTCATGATTTTTGTGCTACAACCTTTTTTTTTTGTATACTAAACGTTTGCTTCATTAGAAATACGACACACGCACACCGCATATTTTCTCATCGAAATGTCGAATGAAAATCGACGAAATGATCTTGTTTTTATCAGCACCTTGTGCCACTGCCTACATAAATTTTGTCTCATCAATTAAAAAATGTTAACATTTTGTATGTATTGTATGCAGTATATTTGCCGGCTCAAACTACTAGTTTGATTTGGTCATGCAAACAAAGCCAAACGGCATTTGTTTTAATTCATTTTAAATGATTACCAGTTTCATTTGGTTGATCATCCAGTAGATGAGTGACATCGAAATAAATGCGATTTCAAATTGCATTTTAAACTGACGAAATCTGACATGACAAACATGCTTTGTCTTGCAATTTGCAATTGTGCATTGCAAACAAAAGTAAAAGCAATTAAATAAATTTATTTGTTTGTAGATTGTCATATATTTTATGGGGGAAAAAAAAATTGTGAATGCATCAAACCATGACCAAGGAATTGCATAAATTTGATCTATTGTTTATTTCTTTATTTGCAAAGGAATTGAAAGACATTTCAGTTGATTTCTTGGAAAATGCCATTCCCTCAACACAATCGAACGCATACACGTGCCGCCACTGTTTCCATTTTTTTTCTAGTTCGTTTCATTATTTTCGGGATTTTTGTTTGCCTTTGATCGTTATTCCATACCGTTCGTGGTAATAAACAACCAAACGTGCAAAACTACAATATTCCTGAATATTCTTCTCTTTGCAAATGTGTGTTTGTTTTCTATTTATTGTTATTTTGATCCCATCGAAACGAAAATTGCTTACTCAATAAGAGCGACACACGACAAACAAAATCTAACCGCAATTTTATTAGTTTGGTAAACAGCAACAATTACGCGTTTGAAAACGTATTTGGAATACGTAAATAAAATAATTTATTTGTGACAAACAAGAAAACATCAAATGTGAACATAAATTTGACCGTTAGTTTGGCGAACAAGATACCGAGAGAAATGATCCGATTCAAATGAGAATCAATGTGGATGCGATTCATTTCAAATCAATCGTTTATTTATTTATTTATTTTTTTGTGCTGGAATTTTATAAACGACTTTGTTTGTTGCAAATTGTGTGTCTTCGATAATCGAAGTGCGACTTTGTTATCGATGCACGGTAAATGAAAAAAAAACACCATAATGAATAACATTTTGTGTTTTTGTGTGTTGTGTTTGCATAAGAAATCGCAAACATGTAACGAAAAATCTTTTGCTTGAAAAAAAAAATAACAAAAAGGAAAATTGATTGTAAATTGCGCGCGATAGGAACGCATTGTGTGCCGTTTACTTTATTGTGTAATATTTGTTTAAAGAGCGGGCAAATTGTGGCACACAAACGCTGATTGGTTTAAATCTTCGACGCACCTCTTAATCTCAAAATAGCCCAACGCAAAATGGGCGTCAGAGCGAGACAGAAAGTGTGTGCGTGTGTGTGTGTGTGTGTGACGGCAAATGCATGCATGTTCGCTATGTGTGTATCAATCAATATAAGCAATCTCTAATGAAACGATTTATAAAGTTTTCAATCATTTATATCACTGACCTCAAATCATAAAAAATATCAGTAAAATTGAAACATATTTGTTATATTATTTTGGGGAGAGTGATAAAACTGAAGTGTTTTGATATTTAGTCAATTCAAAGACCTTTAATCAGACGTGTAGACGGGAAAAAACGGTTCGCCTTGCCTCTTTGACCCAACAGGTCATCGCTTGGTCTGATAAACGTGCTAGCAATGAACCGGCAAGATTCTTCTTAAATGAGTCCGTTGGTCAATGAGAAACAAATTGATCAGCTAGCAGTTAGCAATAAGACAAGATAAGAAATTTGCCGGTTGAATTTTACTTTATGTAACTATATGAAAATGTATGGACTTGACAGTTAATCAGCTGTTCGGTGGTGTGTGCAAACGCACACACTGCACACCGACCATTTTTTCACTTCATCGTCATGTGATCAAATGCATCAAATCATTGCATGACGAATGATTTTTTTTTCTGTTCTTGGGGCAAAGCAGGAAAAAAATTGCCATGGGTAACATTTAGACATTTTGTTTTGAAAATAATTGTTTTGTTCCAATTAGAGAGTGTCTATAAAAGAGATTGTGGGGGAAAGCCGTATAGAGAGAACCACTAAAAATATGCCGATGGAAATTCACTCGAAATCGACGAATTGAAGAAAAAAAAACAAACAAACAAACAACAACGATAGATTTAAAGTTGTTTGAACATGAGATTTGTGAACAACCGATGTTTTGAGCCGTTACGATTACAACGTTAAATTTTGTACGTTGTGATATGCTATGTGTTGTGGATTTGCGCATGTATTTGCCAGTTTGAGCCTACAACAAAGAGCCTGTCTCATGAACAACAACCATACCATTTGGAAGCGAATAAAGTGAACAGCGTGAACAAAAAAAAAAATTCCGTCCGATTTACAAACGAGTATGAATATTGTGTGTGCGTCTTGCGATTTTACGAACTCGCTCCTCCGTTTGGTTATCGTTGTATAGTGTGTATAATGCCAGCATATCGCTCACTCTTTGTATACAATCGAATGTGTTTGTGTTTGTGTGTGTTTGTGAGTAGAACACAGTTCGCCCATTTCGCTTTGTGAAATCGCTTTAAATTGAAATTCTTGCCGCAATTCCGACCAGTTAGTCTCAGTGTAGTCATATCGTTAACACACCGCACAACTTGTTTGATGCATATATATATAAAGAAAAGAAAAAATCGTTTTGTTTCATTTTACTTAAAGCACAAATAAATAATGCGTAGTGCGTGCACGTATTTAATAATCGATTCAACGCCAAAGACAAAACAAATCAACGATCAACAACGATTGCACATTTTAAATAAGAAATCGTAACAATTACTTCCGATTTCCCGATTTGATATTCATCAGAAATTATTTCGTTAATTTTCATTCAAATCAAATCCAACCGTAAAAAAACAAAACAACCAGAAATGAATCTGTGTTAAATGAACTGCAATTAATCTGTGATACCATTTCCTAATTTATAAATATCAAATTTAAAGAAACAAATCAACAAAGTAGAGAAACAACAACAACAACAACAACAACAAATATATTGTGATTCTTGCCAACCCAAAAGTGTACAATTACCAACGCGGCATATAGAGTTAATTTAGAGTTTATTTTGATTTAGTTTTCGTTTGATTCTGTGTGCGAGCATATATTTATTCTAAATTAAACGGACGTAACGTGTGCTGATCTGAAAGCGAAAGTCACACACACACACACACAAATTACAACAACAAAAACCATAAGCGGTGAGTGTTTCACGTTTTATGCGAAGCCAAAGATGTTATGTATCAAATTGTCGCGTGTGTTCGAAATTGGCACATTTATTTGATGAGTTTTAAAATATTGTTGTAAACAAAGAGGAGGCAATTTCTTGGAAAGTGCTACATTTCATTGTGAATTTGGCACTAGATTGTTTTTTTTTTTTCATATAGAAAACCATTTTTGGACATTGACACCGGTCCAATGGTTACCGCCGGTGAAATAAAATAGCATTTTGTAGAATGTAAATTTTTAACAATGTCTTATCAATGCGTCCCAAACAGCTCACAGTGTGACATTTCGAAATTTTGTGCAAGAAATTGATTGCGAACACGAGAACAACCGAACAAAGCGAGTTTTCGTATTCTTAGTCTAATTATGACGAAAACGATGACCACAACAACGTCGACACAAATCGACTGTGTGACTTGAGTTTGCCTATAAAAGAAATGTTGGCACGTTGCCAAAATTCGTGCAGCTCAAGTCATGTGATATTTAGATAGAATCAGGTTTTTCCCCCCCAGCCTACCTTTATTTTGTAAATCGTTCGGCTTTGTTTTAATTTTGACAGTGAATTGAAATTGATGGGGTGCGCGTGCTTTACAAAGCCATTATTACGATGTGGATTTTTTTTTGTTCCATTTCGTTCGAAAATACGCAGGAGGCACAATTTAAAATACAGTGCGGTAGAGAAATGGCTTATTGTTTACGATATTTTACCGGTTTCTTAATCGATAAATAGCAACAACAACAACAAAAACGGAAATTCTGACAACTGATTTGCATCGCGAGCAATGACTTCATTTCAATCGAATCCAAAATGTAAACAAAACCAATGAAGTCAATAAGATATTGTGATATTTTTAAAATACGAATTGAATGCAAATAAAAGATCAGATGAAAACTTGTTAATTTCGTCAACACATAATTGTTATTGTCCAGTTTATTTCGAGAGTTAACACATTTGAGATTCAATACCTTGTTTATTGTATCGTTGGCAATGGCGAAAAACGAACAATATCATTGACATTCATGGATTTTATGCAACGATGAAAAAGAATACAATTTCGTGTCACACACACACACACATTCACACGCCCAAGCAAATACATTAAATAATGTCAATGGTATAGTACGGCTGAACGCTGAACAAATCTATTTTTACTATCAGGTGCAAACAGTTGGCTGTTGTTCATTCAAAATGAAATGTGAGCAAAAATTTGTACAAATTTCAAATTGTTGTTTTGGTTTCAAATATTTCTCTCCATTCTGAGTATTGGACAAACAAAACACAATATCTTATGCATTCATATATCGACTTGTTTTAGTATAATGTGGCTTATGTAATTTGGGGAATTTCGTTTGAATGACATCGATGTGATGACAATGTCATCGTGTATTTTTCGTTTTTGGCAATTTTATTGAATGTGTTTTTTTTTTTCTTTTTTCATTTTGTTACAGAGTTGATCATCGACAACGTAAAACATCCACCGAAGCCATTCGGAACAGACGACGGATTCAAAGGAGCAGGTGCTGCTTGTGGCAGTTCAATTGTAAAGGTTGCTCATCAGATGGTATCAGCGAAATCATTGGGCAGAGGATTCGCCATTGCAAAGTATGCATACACATCAAATCTGATAATAATTCATATGAAATTTGTTTTGTTTTGTTTTTTTTTTTTTTTAATTCACACAAAACATTTATTGTTATGGTATTTTATTATCAATTTACAGTAGTCTAAGTAAAGATTCCGAAGAAGTGTTAGCTGAACCAGTAACCGGCATCGATCCAATAACGAATAGCGATTCGCCGATTAACGATCAAATGTCTCATTCGTCACGTTTTATGGTGCGTCGTGGATCAAAATCATTGCCTGCATCACCACTTGGTTCACCAAAAACAATGCGTCGCTCCCACAATCCATACTTCACTGGCACATTTGCCATTGTCAATCAAAATAATGGTCCAACCACAACGACGGGACAAACATCGGATAATTATCGGGGTTGGTTTTTATCCAGCCTGTTGGGCATGCAACGTGAGACAATGTCATCAACAACATCCGTTGCATCATCACATATTAGCGAAGAGGGTGAAGATGGTTTACCATCACAATCCAAATCATCATCAGCCGGTGCACCGAAAGTGATCAAAGCTAAACCATCTGAGTTACGTGAAATGAACTTTTGGTCACCGACATCAATGTAATTTTCATCTTACAACGTATTTCCTTCAACACCGTCATGTCACCACACACTCACAACACACACCCATACAACAATCACGCTCTCACTCAACACACATCTATCTCTCCCCCGTTTAGTTTTATCTTTTTGATCTTTAGGCATTAATTTTGTTTATTTTTCTTTGTGTTAATTCAATTCTTATTTCGATTAGATTGTTTGTGTTTCTTTTTTTTTTCCTGTTCACATTCATTTTTGCCACATTTAACAATTCTATAAATTCTTTTTTAACATGAAACAACAAGAACAAAACATTCATTGATATTGTTACTATCTCTCATGCTGATTTAAACGCAAAACTAACGTGTATTTGAATGTATTCATTGGCAAAATATTTCTACACAAATTCGTAGGTAAATGGAGAAAAAAATTGGCTCTGTAATGTTGAGAAATGAAAAATCAATTCTAGTTGAATAAGTTTTAAGAAGCCAATGATTGATTATGGATTGGTGGCTCATCGGCACGTGTCATTCGATAGCTTATCATGCTAAATAGCCATAGCTTTTTGACAATTGCTAATCTCGAACGCGTGACGAACAACAACAACAAAAAACACACACACACACACACACTCCAAAATCAATCATTGGCTATTTAATCAGTTTCGATCATTTTGATTCTGTTTTATTGAAGAGATAAAAAAAAAATTATAAGAAAGTGTTCATTGCATTAACTTTATTAACTGAAGTGAATGGACCAAACAAAATATACGATTAAATACAATTAGTATAAATGTTAGGTCATATTTGTCTGTATTTTTGATTTTCTTTAATTCATTCATTTCACTCTTTTTCTACTTACCGATGAATTTGGTAAATTGATTGACGACAAAAGACAATTCTCATTTCAAAAACATTTTTTTTTTTTCAAATACAATCAAATAAAGGGAAAATACATTTATTCAATCGAAAAAAAATAGAATAAATCATCACAAACAAAAAAAATCATTTAATTTATTAGCTTAATGATAAATATTAAAACTACTGGATGGAAGATAATTTTTTTTCCGTTTTAATCAATTGACATTTATTGAATAATAAATTCATAGCGAATCTTTTGTTTTTTTTTTCATCATCAATTCAAACGTTTCAATATGTTTTTTTTTTCACACACATAAAAATCAAAACATTAAGTTCATCCAGTTTATTTTGGGCATAATGTATTACTTACAATTTTATTTTATATATAAATGAGACAAATCGTAGTCGAAAATTCAGTTCTCAGTCTTATTTTATTCGTATGCCATTGCTTTGGCACATTCAATGCTGATTGTTCGTAACAATTTGTTGTTAACACCACACCAGCATGATATAATTGCTCGCAAAGTAATCCGGAAATGATTTTGAAAGGTCAATCCCTATCAATAATGGATGATATGATCAGCCAATCAACTTGGTTTTCATTGGCGTTGAAATTTTGCGATTTGTGATCGTATACTTTGACACCCATCAAAGAAAATTTTCTTTAACCGAATCATTATAACTTGTTCATCGATGGATTCAAGCTAAACTACAAAAGAGACACAAGGTATGGTATCGCATCATTACGGCTAGAAGATTCATGTCTTTGGTATGCGCTGACACACAACCATTTTTACGAGTGTGAATGCACACCAAAAATGCACCGGTTTCATCAAGAATGGATCTACAGACGAAGAGAGAATGTGATAAGGGTAAACGTGGACTTTGGATTGGAACCATGACTAAATTGCATATCAATATCATTTTGCACTGTTATCAATATTTATCACCGGCATCAATATCAGTGCACCGACATTCATATTTCGTCAATTGAGCGTAGATTCCATTTTTTTCGTCTATGGGAACGTTAGTTTGATTGTTAATCAGCACAAAATTTATCAAGTACACTCGGTAATCTTGATTAATTTTGTTAACCATCTTTATTTTGATGATTGACATATGAACTATCTGCTATACATATCGATAATTCCATACCAAATCAGTTAAAATTCATACCAAATCTCTATGTGATTCGCCATTTTTATACATAGTTCGATTAGTTTTTAGGGCTTGATCTGTTAAAATGTGATTTATTTTTTCATTGAACAACTCAGGTAATGCATATATTTTAGCTACACTTTTCGAAATTCAGACGGCTCTATTGGACCTTATTAATACTATGGGAACATGAGAGACATTTCTCAAGCTCAGAAATGCGTAACAGCACAACGGAAAAGAAAATCCTTCTCGAAACATAGTAATTAAAAGAAAAACACAGCTTTGGTTTGGATATGGAACATCGATATTTATAATTGATATGAGAAGAATTGGCTTGTTAATTATATTTGTTGTTTAAAGTTGGAAAATCCCAATAAAATGAGTATATTTATTTTTTACGTAAGCGAACCGAATAGTTTGATTTAGGAGTAAAAACAAGTTTTTGCCAATTTGAATGCTTAAATGTAAGTATTGTGTTTGCTCTTCTTAGATTGCTTAATCTCTGAACAGCAAGAGAACTCTTAAAAGGAACGCCAAATTTCAATATGTGTATCCAAAACAGCATGCAGTGAACAAAATTATTGCAAATGAATATACAACAAAAAAAACAACGTGGCGAAACCCGTTCGAAACAAGAATGCAATTAAAATTCTTGGATGTGCATGTTCTTAGTTGCATTTAGGCGAGCAGATAGAATATCTCCTAGTACATCCAGCCAGCCGTGCGGATTCATGCAAACCGGTGACAATATTTTTATTAAGTTCATAGAACCTTTGAATGAAACCTAGGGGAATTTATCATCAAAAATATTCTAAATATCCGCACCGAACTGTATCTTTTACGTTATTGGAATTGCGATAAAAAATCACTAAATAAATCACACTGGCACAAAACATCCCAACAGGATTTATTATTATTTCATTTCATTCAAAAGACAATGAAACCATACATTTTTTTTAAATGAAAGATGAGCTTCACAGAATTGAAATACATTCAGCCAAATGTATTTTCTATGGCGAAATAGATGTTGAACAATTAGTAATTATTAGTTGCGAAGTTGTTCGTAAACAAACCTTGGTAGGATTCCATAAGAAATACATAGCAATGAAATTCTTGTGACAATTATACACCAAAATAATTCAATATTATCACCAATTTTTGTCAAAATTCAACTATTGTAAAAGTGATTCCCCCTAGAATAGAACTTGTTGCATATTTGCCGAGCGTTCGAATTACGGATGAAAATGAATAAAAATCAAAAGAACATGAAAATGGTTGAACCAAAAAGAGAAAGAGTAACGACTAACAAAGCTGTGTTGCTGTCTAGCAAAATAGGACGCGATATTTGTGAAATGCAAGTGATCGTTGTTAGTCGTTGTGAATAATTCAACGTGATAAAATATTTTGGTTGATCATTTTAACAGTCCACAACCGCATAATGAGTGGTAATCATTTGATTTTTGGTGGAATTTTCTTGCTATGGCTACTACAATTAATTGGTGCTCAATTGTTAACTATGCAAAATCTACCGCAATGGCGATCAGTTGTTAGTGTTTGTAATATGAATCTATGTCTGTTCAATGCAAAAATATTCATTACAATGTTATTTTCACTTTTAACTTTTCATTTCATTTATTTCATATATGTCATAGCCGTATCCACAAGACGATTTAGGTAAATTTACTATTCATAAACATTTTATGAACTCATCACTTGAACTGTTTAAGATAAAATCGGAATATTTTCTAAATCAGGTGATCCATTGGTATTGAGCGAATTAATCGAAGATGGAAATGAAGATGAGGCTCGTAAATTGGCGCGTGTGAATGAAAGTGAATTTTTGGGTGTTATCAGTTATTCGGGATTTTTAACCGTCAACGATGATTACGATTCGAATTTATTTTTTTGGTTTTTTCCGGCAATCGGAACGGAAAAATTGTACGAAGATGATCGTGCCGATAGTGATGATGATGATGGTAGCTACAGTGGCATCCATGATGATGATGATACACGAAAAAAAGATCCACCATTAAAATATGGCAGCAAACGAGCACGAAATAATACCAAAAAATATGCACACAAATTGAAAAAAGAATTTCAACGACCGGTAGTACTTTGGCTTCAAGGTGGCCCGGGTAGTTCATCATTATTTGGTCTTTTCACTGAGAATGGACCATTTTTCGTGAACGATGATAAAAAAACAATTCGAAGTAATCATTTTGGTTAACCTGTTGAATTTGTCGTGTAAGAGTCATTGGCATTCTTGATTTTTTTTATATATATATATTTTTTTTCAGAAAATCCATATTCATGGCACACCAAATACAATTTAATATTCATTGACAATCCGGTGGGTGCCGGTTTCAGCTATACTGATCCAGATGGATATTGTCGAAATATTACTCAAGTTGGTGATCATTTATACATTGGTCTGAAGCAATTTTTTGAGCTATTTCCCTGGTTACAACAAAGTGAATTCTTCATCACGGGCGAATCATTTGCCGGAAAGTATATACCATCGATTGGTAATGCCATCTGGGAAGGGAACAAAGAGGAAGACTTTATTATAAATTTACAAGTTAGACATTTTCAATCATTCGAATTGAATCGCTAAATTTGATGTTTTGTTTAACAAATTTTCTCATTGTTCAAATTTCTTTTTGAATGGTACAGGGTTTGGCTCTAGGTAACGCATTATCAGATCCAGTAAATATGCTTGACTATCCTGATTTTGCCTATCAGACTGGTTTGGTTGATATTCATGGCAAAAATGCAATGCGACTATTTGAACTTCTAGCCATAGAGTATTATCCGAGTATTGAGTCGAAAATTGTGAGCTATCTTAAAACACCAAAAACAATCTTTTTATTAATACTTACGGTTTTGTTTTTCTTTTACTTTGCACAGTACTGGGATACGATGCTTTATGCATTTCTTCAAAGCAGTAACTATAGCAATGTGTATAATATTTTACAGCCCGAGGCATTGGACTTGGAATCATATCGCAATTATGTTGAACAAAATCATGTAATGACTTTCAATAAACGAATGAAAATTGAATACCAAAGTAATCGATCCCAATTTGCAGATTCGAAAGGCAATTCATGTAGGTGACGCAAGTTTTAAATCGCCCGAATTTGTGTACCTCAATTTGATACCCGATTTTATGACCACCGCAATGCACTGGACGGAAAAATTGCTAAACGAAGGACTTCGGATTATGTACTATAGCGGTAATATGGACTTTATCGTCGCATATCCACTATCCGAAAATGCATATCAACACATGAAATGGAAGGGATCAGAAAAATATCGAGCTGCTCGGCGCGAGTCACTCATTGTCAATTCGAAAATGGCTGGGTAATTGTGATACATAATTTGACTGAATTGGTTTAAATTGGTTTCTATTTTGTTGATTTTTTTTTTTAAAGTTATGTCAAAAGAGCTGATAATTTTATAGATGCAACTGTGTTAAATGCCGGTCATATGGTTCCAACTGACCAGCCAGAGGTGGCGCTTGAACTTATCGATCGTTTCATTCATAATACATTATAATCTTGCCAACCAATTCTAATATCTTATGATTGAAATTCACAACAAAAAATATAATAAAATAACCAACCGTTTTTGAAAAAAAATTGATAAATTTTTCTTTCATTCAAATTTGTTGTTGTTCATATTTCATTTCATTGTTGTAGAAAATTGATGATTTTTTTTTTCACAGATAAGTCCTTCAACACCTGTTGAACGCTTCAAAAGCCAGTAATTTGAATTTGAGTTTTTTTTTCTCCATCATTTATCTATAAGCAATGTGAAGCGCATGTGCCGCAGAAAGCTTCAACAACATTCACAATTGACATCTTTCCATGTACAAACACATGTTTCGACACACCGACGCAGAATCACACATAATTTCCATCGCAAATATGCTTTCAATGCTTGCAAATATTCAGACGTCATTTTATCCATTTGCAAACAATGCAAAACATTGTTAAGCTTTCTCTCATCAATTCCAGTGTCATGAGGTTACTTTAACTCTTGACCAAAAAAAAGAAAAAGTTTTACTTCATATTCAAACAGTGGTATTATAAAAGTCTATTTATGATTTAGTCAAAGAAGAAAAACTTCAATAGTTGATTTCCTGATATTTATAGTGTGATGTGATGTGATTTTGATTTTCTTCAACAAAGTGAGTGTAGTTTTACCTGAAGATGAAACATGACACCTAGCATTCCCAACACAGACAATTTCAATATTTTAGTTATTTATGCTGGAAATTGTATGCATCGACATTTTGAAGAACATCGAAATTAAGAGCAACGATACGGCGAGTGATTTTAATTGGCCAAAAGTACCAAAAGTGCTTTTTATTTCAAAAAATAGAAAACAACAAAATTGACATTTCAATTTGACAAAATGACAATAAAAATTCATTGACTTTGGAATGTGGTGGCTGAATGAAACTCGATTCAATTGCAAACAAAAACATTTGAAAAAAAAGGAAAACGTTTTCACCCAAAACGATAAACCACTTTACAGCAATTGATAGTAGTCAGTGGTTAATAAATGATATCGGCAGTATGAATATGTAAACAAAGACATCGAAATTGTTTATGCGTGCAATTCAAACAGCAACCAATCGAAAAGCGTGCAAACGTCGTCGCTAAAAGGAGAGGCGGAAAAAAGGTGAACAAAAAAAATTAAACATAAAAAAGAGAGAGAGAGAGTGCGAGAGAGAGAGAGAGAAAGAGAGAAAGAGAAAGAGAAAGAAAAAGAGAGAGAGAGAAAGAGAGAGAGAGAATTTATGAGGCTCAATTAATTGAATGGCAAATAAAAATGGTTATTTTGACGGCAGCCAATGTTTGTTATCACGCATTGGGAACAATTCAATTCCCAAACGAAACAACCAACGAAAAATTATACTGAACGTTTCAATTTGCACTAAAACTCTCGTATTTAAAACAGCAGCACGACACTCACACACCAGTTTGCAATATGACAAGTGGTTGTGCTGTTCGCAAATAAAGCAATAAACATGACATTTATCGATGCACGAAAAGATATCACATCACGCATTTGGACGCATTTCAATAAAAACGGCCCTTTTACCTAGACCAAAGTCTATTTGTCTTGAGCACCGTCATCCCAAAACAATCAAATTTATTTAAACATACAACCTTCGTATGGAAAAACATATACTTGAGTTTATTGAACTTTGAGGCTATTTCATATTTTCATCAACCAATGAAAGCCTTATAATAACAAAGCTGTGAAATATTTTACATGAATCCTTGGGAGCTCTGGAGGAGGGGAAGGTGGAAGAGGACTCACCAAGTCTCAAGACTCCAGTCTACGTTGCAAACGATCCACACGAACGAATTTTCTAACACCAAATATTGGTTTTCTATTGATAAAGTAGAGCACTGAAATGAAATATTTGCATTTTTGCCCGTCGAACATAAATCGTGACGTCAATTAGAATTTATGGTAGCGCAATCGTTTGCGATTGCATCTGTATGGTTAGAACACCCACATACCATCATTTTTAATGTCTTCATGTAATTAATCTCACTTTGCTATTTAATCAAACTGTCAATTTCAAACCAAATAATGCTATCGTCGAATGTTTACCTTTGTTGACTGTCCATTGTTGAATCGAGCATTTAAAGAAGCCATTAAAAGGCAATAAGAATGTAGTAAAATAGCAGCCATTTAGCATCGAAGTTAATAGACATTTATACATGAAAATTAACTGCAACATTTAATTTATCATTGCCCGATCGTAAATTCAAAGTATTGTGATAAGACATGATGGCATTGAAGTAAACGCATGCAATTTATCAATATACAGACTAATGGTTAAATTGGAAATATATCAAGCAAAAAATGTGATGAACATTTCTTGTGTGTTTGAATGTTCGATATATTGAAATCGATATTGCTATTAAATGAGGTACGGTTTGAGCTCGTCTGAAACACAACATTTGTTATTGTTTCGCGGGGCAAATAAATCACATATTTATTACTCAAGCTACTATCAGCAACATGTGAATGTGAATGTTTGTTTGTTTGTTTGTTTCAATTTGGTGCAATGTGAGCTTTTCGATGAGCTTACAACACGATTTGCATGCACCTATATTTTGTTTAATGTCAACCACATATAAATGACTTACTTTTGCCCTTTTTCAGCTGATTCAACGACGGATTTAACGAAATGTTATGTAGCAGACAGACTGTGCTGGAATAGAAGTTAGAGAGAGAGAGAGAGAAAGAGAGAGAGAGACGAAAGAGTGAACGAATTGGATTTCAACGAAATTTCAAAATGAACTATACTAACGACAGAAAGGGTGAATTGGTGGTCAAACCAGCCAAACCAAAAATTCCACCAGTTGCACCACATCATTTACTACCGCCAAAAGAAGAGGAGAGCATTTTACGTCGAAGTCTCAAGGAAATTGGTGAGGATATGAAAAAAATGGAAGATTTAATTACACTCACCGAGGACATTATTCGACGCGAACGTGAACGTGATCGTGAATTTTATTTGCGAGAGCGTCGTCGAAAACTTAGTGCAAATCCATCAATACCACGGCATTTATTTCAAATTCAAAAGATTGAACCGCTTGAATTACAACAAATGCCACTACCACAGCAAATGCAAAACTTCGAAATGCCCGCAATAAAAATGCCATCAACCACGGATAATAAGCAGGAAAACAAAAGCCCATTAACACTACGGAAAAAGATAACCAAGCGATTTAAAAGGAAAAGTTTTAAATCGGAAAAGCGTAAAAATTCAAGTAACCAAGAAGAACAACCATCACCACAGTCAAAACACACCTTGAAATCACCAACACTGAAAATTACCGCAGCAGGTAAAACCGGTCGAAAACTGATTCGGTTCAGCCCGCGTCGTTACAGATCCCGTTTATATTTTCGCAATGGTAAAATTGGTTGTATCGACGCTGAAAATATGAATTCCAATCAAACGAATGTGGAAAAAACACATGCAATCATCAATTATATCACAAGTGATTTGGATTATCCAAATGCAACAGATGCAACAGCCAAACGACCATCGATCACATCAAATATTAGCGACATACTTTCGGAACAGTCATCCGAAAGTTTGGATGAATTACCCAATAGCAATAGTTATTTTAATTTTGATTATTCGGCCACGGAAAGTGATGATCGTGGAATAGCCGATGATGATTATTATATGAACAGTTTAAGTGACATCGATTCATTCACGGTGCAACCAAAAAGTGATGAGGATTTGGCCACATTTAATGAGCCCATGGTTGATGTAATCGAAGGTGCTGTTCGACAGCAAACAATTGACGAAGAAGTTGGCAATAATATGGCCACATCAAATATGTGCGGTTCAGCATCTGATCCCGCTTTGCTGGACTATATTGACGAAACCACATCGAAACATTTACCCGATTCTGAAGAAAAAGCACCCAACAGCGCAATGAGCAATCATTCAAATATCACGTAAGCTCTTTATTCAAATTCAATTTTGTTGTTGTTGTTATTGTTGCAATAAAAACCAAAATCCTGAACAATTTTGTTTGAACAGTTTGAACTCCGATATAAAAAATCAAGTTCGACATTTGGTGAGACGTTTTACAATGCGAACGGGAAAAATGCGAAAACGAATTGAAATGCCGCCAACACCAAGCACAACGAGTTCATCACAATCGCGTTTGACACGGAATCGTGTCAATTTATCGCATCGTGACGGTTCTCCAACGCAATCGCCATCCCATACAAATGGCATTTTCAAAGCAGACGAACATCCAAGCACCGAACATCGATTTACATGGAAAATGCTGAATGGTGGTATCATTGATCCGCAAGGTTTATTATACATTTCCTGGCTGTGTATTGTTTCAATGACATTTCTGTACAATGCTTGGGTAATGCTCGGCTGTTAATGTATATATTTCATTTTCTTTACTTGCTACTTTAATTTCATGTTCTCTCCCTAGGTAATACCATTGCGATCAACATTTCCATTTCAAACGCCCGAAAATACCAACATTTGGCTAGCTCTGGATTTTTGCGCCGATGCAATTTACTTGCTGGATATTATCTTCGTGAAGCATCGCATTATGTTTTTGCATGAAGGATTTTGGGTACTTGATCGAAAATTAACACGGAAAAATTACATGCGAAAATTAAAATTCAAGGTCATTATTAGAAATGGTTATTATTTTGAATGGACAAATTCTGAATAATATTAAATAAAATTTATTCTGCTCTTTACGTTAGATGGATATTTTGTCATTGGTCCCATTGGATTTGCTATACTTTAAGTATGGAACGCAAGCAGTTTACTTGCGGGCACCGCGCTTACTCAAAATTCAATGTTTTTGGGAATTTTTCCGTCTACTCGATCGTGTCATTTCATCCCCCTATTTTGTATGTGATTTGCCATCAAATATTTCATCACTTCAATTCAAATTCACCATTTTTCAAATGTCTTTTCAATTTCATTCTAATTAAGGTGCGAGTTGGGCGAACACTAACCTACATGCTCTACATGATTCACATCACAGCATGCACGTACTATGCATACAGTGACTATCAAGGTATATTTCAATTGATCAAAATTCGCATTCAAACAAATTCAATCATTTTGATATGTATTTGAAATTTAAAAAAAAACACATTTGTCATAGGCTTGGGAAGTGATCGTTGGGTCTTCAGCGGAAAAGGTCATCCATATGTGCGATGTTTTGCATTTGCAACGAAAACGGCCACTTCAATTGGCAAAAATCCAAAGCCAGATAGTGAAGGTGAACTACTGTTTATGACGGTGGCATGGCTTACGGGCGTGTTCATTTTTGCATTGCTAATCGGTCAAATTCGTGATATTATTGCGACTGCCACTCGACTTCAGGTAGATAGAGATTTGAATACAGATAAAAACATAAATTGTTTTTCATTCAAACACAAACACAAATTTCGAATTTATTTCATTCAAATCACAGAGTGAATATCGTCAGCTAGTCGATGAGACATTGGAATATATGCGACGACTCAATCTTCCCAAGACATCAATCGATCGTGTGAAAAAATGGTTTAAATTTACGTTCGAACAGCAACGAACGCTCGATGAAAATCTAATTTTAGATTATCTACCATCGAATCTGCGAACGGATATTGCGATTGCGGTGCACATTCAAACATTATCAAAGGTGCAATTGTTTGCCGATTGTGAGGAAGCGTTGTTGCGTGAATTGGTGTTAAAATTGCGTTCGGTCACTTTTTTGCCGGATGATTTTGTCTGTCGAAAAGGTGAAATTGGAAAAGAGATGTATATTGTGAAATGGGGACAGGTTCAAGTGATGGGCGGTCCAAACAGTGATGAAGTGCTGGCAACATTAACCGAAGGTTCTGTATTTGGTGAAATTAGTTTATTGGCCATTAATGGAGTGGAGGGAAATCGTCGTACGGCTGATGTAAAATCCAAAGGATTCTCAAATTTATTCGTTTTATCGAAATCGGATTTGAACGATGCATTGACCCAGTATCCACAAGCGCAGGCCATTTTGAAGCGTCGAGCACATAGTGTGATGCGAAAGAATGCGGCACGTGAACGTAATCGAGCAAATATGTCATCATCGAATAACAGTATTGATGTGGTGATTAAAAATCCGTCATCACCACGATCACCACCAAAACTATTGGAAACCGTGATCAAAGCACTACCCGAAGAATCCTCGGCAGTGAAACTATTAACACAAGGTTCAAAGCGTGTTAAACCAATTCGAAGAACATCAATCGTTTTGGAAACGATCAATCAAACACCAGCCGAACCACATCGTCGAACATCGGTTGATAAATCGATTGATTGTCAAATTTTATCCGTTGAAAATGAAAAATTGAAAGCACCACCTTCACCAGATCTATTGTCAGCAATACAAGCAGCTTTGTCACATCGAAATGGATTCATGAATTTAACCGACACCGAAAAAGCATTCATTGCAAATCCCGATGCTGGAAACTCCATTCAAAATGACATTCGATTGCAATCGGATTTTCTAGATCCACTCGATGGTCGAATGGAGCAACAAAATCAAAAAAATCAATAAAACCCTGAGGTGTACGAAATGAGCCACATTCCAATTTGCACCTGGTTTCATTCTACCACCCCCCCCCCCCCCCAAAAATGGATTAGAAATTGCAATAGGAAAGAAATTTCATGTATTTTGTAGCAATTCAATGTTAATTTATTTCAATAAAAACATCTCTTTTTATTTATCGAACAAATTGTAATGTTTGTCCTTGACTTAAATCTTACAGCTGAGTAAGTTTACAAGTGTTGGCGACCAGTCGCAATTGCAGTCTTGTTTTGGCGCTCACGAACAAAGTCGTCGGCAGTAATTGAGTAATTGAGTTGATTGTTGTGCAAATTGGCTGACACATCGGCAGTTCCATTTGGATCGAATTGTGGACCATCACCAATTGGTTCGATCTCTTCCCTGTAAAAAAAGAAAAAAAAAAAACAAAAAAACAATCACAAAACATTACCATCGATACCCCCCGGTATGGAATAAACTTAAGAACAATTCGATGACAACTCACTTGACTACACGGTATCCATTTTCATCGGCTTCGTAATGAATTGTACGTCTGAAGAAACCGTCACTGTATGAGTACATTCCATGCAAAGCTAAACCATCACGCGTCTCTTGACGGTGAATGGAATGATCATTGATTCTGTCATCGATTGATGTACCGAACGAATAGTGAGCACTTTTGGCTTGTTCTTCGCGCAACAAACGTTCTTCTTCGGTTTCTTCTTTTGCGACAGCTGGAACATTATCTTCTGGCAAAATATCCTCATCAATGAAGTCTTGACCTCGGAAACGGTTGGCGGCTGATGGCAACGGTTGTTGTTGTGGTTGAGGACGAACGTGCTAAAATGAAGCAATATAGACAGAATTTCATTTTGGTTGTGATGTTCTTTTTATTCGTTTAATATATTTATGACTTACCACACGTCGAACTGGTGCTCGAACAGCTGGAACTGGGATTGGAGCTGGAATTGAAATTGGGATCTCTTCTTCAATTGGTTCTGGTTCATTAACAATTATTGGCAATTGTGTGGTTGTGGTGGTAATTGGAATTGCTGGAACTGTTTTAATGGCTGGAGCCGATTGGATGGTTGGAATCGTTGGAATTGATTGAATCATTTGAATTGGTTGGTATTGCTGATATTGTTGGTATTGTTGGTAATTTGATTGCTGGTTAATGGCTGGGCTAGGTGTAACAGCAGCATTTTGACCGGAGTAAACACCGCCTGGATAATCGATCACCTGTGTCATGTACTGCGGTGCTGCTGGAAAGTTTTTCAAACGATATTGCAAAATACTGTCACGTAACGCTTGTGAAGCTGATTCTCGGGCATATCGCTAGTTTAAAGAACAAACAAAATCAAATGTTGTAAGATAGAATATTTTTTAAAGCTTATATTGGCTAATCTCTTGAATTTCAGTTTTCATTCTTTAACTTTTGAGAATTTTTAGTGTTTTTTGCTATTGGGGTTATTATAATGTAAAGTGGAAGTTTTACAAACGACTTAGAATAATGTATTAATGACGTCAAGGCAAAATATTTTGAAAGCGTTGAAATTCAAAAGCAAATAAATATCAACCAAATATCATACCAAACACCAAAACAACTGAATTCCGTTAAAAAAAAATGTGTTTGTTGATGGCAATTGTTTACAAATGAATTGTACGCTTCACAACTAAAAGCATTTTTAAATCACTTAGCATCAGACTGTTTGATTTGATAGATGACAATATAATATTGTTTGAGCCTAAAATATAGCGGGCGATTTCACGGTTTTAAATATATGTAAAAATACGAAGCATGGAGAATTTAACAAGTTCAACTACTTCATTTGAATACGTCGATAATGTTAAATTACCGTCGTGGCCATCGCAATTCAGTCAAGTGCAGAAAAAAACACTTTGGCATATAAAATATTGGCTCATTCATCAATTATCATTTCACCTCAATCCTGTCAATATGGAAACAATTCGTATTCTCAACATGAGTAGACCCGAAAAAGAAAAGAGACAAAGGCAGAGAGAGAGGAAGAAAACAACATTGACATCAACAATAAAGTAGTGAATGATTTTATGAGATAAGCTCAGACAAATGTAATAAAAAGCAATTTAAGATATCACTTTCCAGAATGAGCTGTGAAAAAAAGTAAATTGCATGAGATTGCACAATGAATTTCACTGAAAATGACTCATTTTCAATTACTCATATTTTTTGTTTTGTTCAAAATAAAAATAAATAATATGAAGTGAGTTTTTTCCTCGGCCCATTGCTTTGCGCTTGTTATTGTAAAGGCGATTGAAACCGTCGATTCCGATTTGTCTCAGTACGTGTCTTGATCGACCAGTTAACAGTTGCATTTGTATTTGTATGCTAATGTTTCAATACATTCGCGCAAAGTGATAAAGTATTATAATTAGTTATGTGATGTTGTTTTGCATGCGTTCGTGTATTGGTAGCAGTGACCACAGCAGCACTAAAGCAATTGTAAGTATTTGTGATGTTGTTGTGCATCTCCTACTATTTTTGTTTTCTAAATGACTCTCTATCTTTCTTTCCACCGCTTATGATACGGTATAGTGTTTTGCAATTTGCTGTTATTTAATCAGTATCTATCCAGCCCAGCTCTTGAATTGTTCACCGTCGTTTTTTCAAAAAAATTCGTGATTAAAACCGTCAAAATGGGTAAATTCATTAATTAAAATTTTATTTTAACGTGGCAGATTTGGAAATTCAATAATTAAGCGATAATTTTTTGAAAGATAACACAAAATTTCTTGCGTGACAATGTTATTGATTGATTCATTTTTTTTTGTTTGTTTGCATATTTATAGCAAAATTAATTTTTCTGTTGGCATTGATAGTCACTTTATACGCTACGATCGATGCATTAAGTGAGTATTTTGATTTCACCTTATTGAGTTTGACGCGTTGCATTCATTTAAATACTGAATTTATTGATACAGTTTTACAGTATTTCTGAGTATAATTTTATCCGAATAATGAAATGAGAAAAATATCCGGATATATTAATTCAGTCAATAAATGAAAATGAAAACCATTAATTGAAAACGGTAATTTCTCTAGATTTTGGCGAATGTCCATTGTCATCGCAGATGTCCTCTTGCACACCAAAGTGCTTACAAGATAGCGAATGTTCAACTATGGGCGGAATTTGCTGTCCCAATTTATGCAATACAAAATCATGTGCACGACCAAAGGCCGGCTCTCAAGGATCTAGCAGCGGTGGATATAAAGGATCTTCAAGTAAGTAGTTTTAAAGCGTGTTTAGTGTTGAGCTGGACATTCGATCAGGGATGTTAATAGTCGAAATTTCAAAAGATGTTTTATATTAATCGATGCCAAAGCCAGCCTATGAAATTACGCATTACTAATTCAGTTTTATATTTTACTTGAATTGTTTAATGTATTTTTTTTTTCTGTATCATCTAGCCTCAACAGCAACTGGAGCTTACTGTGGCAACGCAAAATGCGGTCCATATGAAAAGTGTGGAATCGACAAAACAACCAAACGGCAAAAATGTGTGAGAACATAAGTGCTGGATCACATTATGATATTCATTCATTTTAATGGTAACATTAGAAAATTACAACCAAACAACTTTACACTCGACGCAGAATCGGCCAATCAATGCTACTCACGCAACTGTTTAATTGGACTTTTCTAGAATTATACTATGAAGAATTGATTTAATTTGAAATATTGTAACACTTCCTGTTTTTGTATCAAATTATCTTCGGTTAAATTGAATTGTTTTTTTTTTTTTTTTTGCTCATGATTAACTCAATAAAGACATTATTTTTGCACGAGTTGATATTTTAACCGAGTTTTATGAGCGAGTTTCATATTTACACAAATTTGATCAACAACAAAAGTTTAAATAACAACAAAATTAATTGGTTTACATACGTTTTCTACCGGTTGTCCACTGCATATAGCAATGCTATAAATTATCACAAAAACACCAAACAAATTCATTTTTTTTGTAGCACAAATTCTTAATTTCTAAGAGATTTATTGAGAGAATAAGAGACGTTTGCCGATTTTATGTTCGATCATCAAATGGCACTCAACGTAATGTTGATTCGATTTCAGGTGTCACTGGTTTTTATATGGACTGATTCGTAATGGTCAATGAACAAGTACATCAAATTCAATGGAAAAACTAGATTTAAAGTAAAACATTGTAATTGATCCCCCTCTCTCTCTCTCCGAGAAGAGCTATTGCTTGAAAATGCAAATGCATATAAGCCAATGTAAATTTGATACCCTTTACTATTGGCCAATATGCACATTTTTTTGGGCTACTTTTCATCATATTCTTCTTCAAAAATCAACTTGATTATATTTCGAATAATGAGACATTTTTGACCGTTCCAATTTTGTAATTTTACTACATAAAATCTAGTTTGCCATAGGTTTTGTGTTATAAGATCAAATGCCTCTAATCAATACAGGCCCATTCGAAAATTCATCGAATTCATCAAACGTATATATTCCGATTTCAAACAAAACCGACAAAACTCATGTTCAATCCCGAGAAAAATTGAAAAATGCAATTAGTAATTGCAAGCAGTTCGGTGCAATATTTAATGGGAAATAACACAGTGCAATATTTAATGGGAATAAATTAACAGGTAATGAGTTTTCAATATCCATCATCTATTAGCAACATGCTACTCAATTTGCCATAATGTACATTCCATTGATTCATTTTCGACATGATAGCATTTCAACTTGTCGTCGGTCTGACGCAGCCGGGAACAGTGTCGCTCCCAATTGATAAGTGATCAATAGTTACTTAAATGCATTTTATAGTTCAGGTTTTAAGATTTACAAAAAACATCAATTCATATTAAAATATCAAAATATATCATTGAAAATGACTTGATAGGTTCGAAAAATGCTTCTTTGGCCAAATATTGATTAAAATTTGTCAAAATTTGAACACAAAGAAATAAAACGGTAAATTTATCCCTGGCCAGGCAATGCCTGGCAGGCAATATGCATTTCAATCAAATTGGCGTTAAAAATCGTTTTGTCTACAGACAGGACAGACTTCGGCTTATTGATGAGCACGCATTTTTTCCATATTCTAGTATAAAATGTTTGAAAGCTATCAGTTCTTGTACTAAGTTTACCGTGCCCAAACAGTTCCTTGGTAAATCAAAGTATGTAAATGTTTCAACGCTTAAACCACGGATTCAGTGAGACTTTGATATTCGACCGTGACAGACGTGTTTTGTCGTTATAAGACAACGGTTAAGTCAAATTGTTCGTTACCAAGCAAATAAAGTTGTGCGAACACATCTTCAATTGATTTAGACCTTTGACGCCCTTTAGTTACTACTTATCAAACAATTTATTAAAAACAATTTTGAAGAAAAAAAAAAAAAACATTGAAAAAATGTTTTCGAACAATTGTTGGTAATTACAGACCAAATGGGAAATCATCACAGAAGAGACAGTTTCATAGAAAATCAAACGGAAGTTACAATTGAATCCAATCAACAGCCAATATATTTTAGTATTGAAACTATTCGACTCGATGTATGAAACAATGTGAAAGAAAACATTTACGTGTCAAGTGATTGGCATGCAGTTAATTATTGGTTTACGTTTTTCTCATGAAGCAAGTTGGCTTCACCTACATGATCCGTACATGTTATGTGAATTAGTTGATTTCTTTGGCCTGGATTAGACTTTAAGCAGGTAAATGTTGTGCATTTCTTGTGTATTTTACCTCAGCTATTTGTTTTAATCAATCATTGAATTTATGCTTTCAATTGACCGGCTGAAATGAGTCATTAAATCATAGTGATTTTCAAAGTCATAAATATATCAATTTCTCTGCGTAATTTTATGGTCCTGGAAAATATAGACAATTGAGGCATATTTGAGATCTTCTAGAGATAGAAGATGTTGAAGACTTTCACGCTTGGGAGGTAGACACTAACTACTAGCAAAAAGACTAGAACATACCAGAATCTATTGGATGAATATTAGAGAAAAACTGCCTGATTCTATATAAGAATCCCCAATGGGGAAAAGTGTAACGTTAAACTTATGCATATTATTGTAACGTTAATTTACACTAACCATATACTAAAGAATTTTTTCAAAGTCCATTCTATCTAAAAAGTCCATTCTATTCTAGCTGGTTCTCAGAAAAGTTGAGGACCTAAAAAAAAGGTCATCAGCTCCGAAAATTCATAGAGGGTCCACGTTCACAGGGGGTCCGAAAAGTTAAGGGGGGGGGGGGTCATCTGAGACCTTGGAGGCTATGTCAAAACCTATAGAAATAGACCTGAATTAGACCTGAAATTGGGTGAATTTCCTCATTGGGTCATATTGGCAATTCGATGCTTGAGAAATGTTCTACGAGAAACAAAAGACGAACAACGAGCAAAAATTGAACTTGAACAAAATATCGAACGGTTCGAACAAAAAAGTATTAAAATTATTTCGAATGAACGAACGAACCTCCGTGGACAGATCTGTATTAAATGAAACTACATTGAAAAAACATTTACAGGGTTTTTAAATTAAAGTTGTAGTGAAATGTCCTTTCACTATAACAATTCATGTTCATTAGAAAAAAGTCTGTACAAATGCATATTTAGCACCAACAGTTTTTGGTGAAACAACATTTCACTACAACTTTATATTGAAAATCCTGCAAATATTTTTTCAGAGTAGCTCTATCTGTCATTGTCTATGCTCAGCTTTCACTAAAATCGAAACTGTAGATGTATGCTAACAATATGAAAATTGAATGTATCTGGTAGTCGAAAAGATTTCATTAAATGAATCAATAATGTGATTGTAAACATACTTTGCATTTAATCGAATAAATGAGCGAAGTGATCTATATCACAATTCATTTTAATAAAACAAAATTTATTCATTGCACTGAATTCTTCAAGAAATGTGCTCAACATATACATTTTCTCTTTCGGGTGGTGTGTGGCATCGGTTGACATTTGCGACGAAGCCGACTGTACTTTACGTTATAGCAACGGCAAAAAATTCGGCGTTCGTCATACATAAGTAACATGTATTCTGGTGATATGTTCAATGTCATAAATTACCTGGGAATCGTGGATATTGCGACAAAATTGAACGTAAACAATGAATAATTGTAAGTAAATCGGCAAATAACTAAATAACCAAATACCAACAACGTATTTATATGCAAATTTCCCAAAAAGCTGAGCAAACGACTTGTTTATTTTTGTACGTACATGGCATTTGTTGGTTGTTTAACTATTTTCCACGGTTTTGTTGTTTTGTTATTAATTTGCTCATTTCCATTTTTTTGTTCGGTTGACTTGCATTTACTTGTGAACTAAAATCCATTTTCCAGAGCATTCAATGTGCGTTTTACATTCCATTTACTTGCATTCAGCATTCTTCCAGAAAATTAAATGGTAGTCTTTTTCATTTCTCTCTACCAAGTCCATATTACTGAGTTCAAACAATTTTCTTTTTGTACAAAAGGCGATGTCGCAAAATGGTATGCTATATAGATTTCCATTGACAGGGGAGAAAAAACGTTCATATTCACAATCCAAGTAACAAAGCAAGTAACGAACGTACTTTTTTGTGCACCAAATAAACGAAATGCCGGTAAAAGTCGACAAAAAAAAGGGCCACAAATCATTGAAAGAAGCTAGCAACACGCTAAAACTTGGAGACATTAAAACGAGGCTTATTTTCAGCGCATCCAAATGCGGTTTTCGGATGACTTTTTTTGTTCTCTTACCAACGAAAAACCAGTATTTAGTGGTTCAATTCTCATTCAGCTCACGACATTTTTCAATAGTACTTATTTATTCACTGAATTTATTTCTCGCAAATTTGGCATGACATGACATAACAACCATGTTCTACATGTCCTGATGTCACATTTAATCGCATGTAGGAAATGACTATATGAATAACAATCAAGAGCATTAGCTCCAATAATAATCTGGTTATTTTTTGCGTGTGTAACCCTTTCCATCATGTGTGACTTCTATTCAGTGTTATCTTAGAAAAGTTCAAACAAAATTTATTCATACCTCGACCATATGAGCAGCCATTTTCTATTCTATTTGTTAATATTTGATTTCATTTCATAATCAAGATTTTAAACAATTTCCTAAAAAAAATTGTTTGCTATGTTTCATGCTCTTGCAATTTATTATTATAGAAAACTTTACAGAGACAACAAACAATGCAAACAAATTACGTCAAAACAAAACAAAAATCGTTTGCATTTTCATTATAAGTTTGTTCGCTGAAATTTGTATGTGAAATATGGCTATATACAGTTCAAGTCATTGTCAACTATACTTGCATATTTCCAGCTCTTTGCAGTTCACCATCATTTTTTTTTCATTTCTGTGGTATTTTTCCCCTGCTTCATAATAAATCGCATTATCCTTCATATTTTCATACATTTTCTTTACCTGAAATGTAAACAACTAAAATGTCTCTGCAAAAGATTTTCCAACTTAATATTATTTTATTTATCATGAAAATAATAAATGAAAAACATGTCGTCAGTGTTTTGTAAACAATATACAACATGCATTCTCACATACAAAATATTTTAAATTGGACCGATTATATTTTCATTTCATATGAAATGAAAGCAATATTGCTTATAGTTTGCTGTAAATCAATCGATTCAAGCTGTTAGCTTTAATGAAATCCAGACAACATTGAAATATCACTGTGGAATAGTTAACTTGATAATATGCCATCTTGAAGGAGCCTGCAACTCAAAAGAGAGGCAAAGAAGTTCAAAATTCTGTTGTATCTAACAGCAATACGAGAAAATCTCGCCAAGTTGGATGTGATATTCTCTCGAAACTGTTATAAAATCGGTGGACACTGAAAAGAATGTCAGCTAGTGAGCATTAATTTATTGGTTGAGAGCACCAAATAGCACTAATTGAGCACTAAAAAAAGAATCCGGAATCGATTGCAACCAATTTTCTATGGAGACTTCCTCTAGCGCTAGACTGATTTTCATAAAGACTGTACAAATCAACATATGAATCTTACCTGGAACATTTCAAAACGTTTAATTTATTTTTTCTTTGGGTGTGATTTTATCTATTTTTTATGTTAACTTATTTGTCACCGCCAAGTTCTGGCTGAATAGTTTGAACAGTTTGCAGGGAAACAAGGTAGCGAAACCCCCTTGAAAAAAACATGCAATCACCATTTCTTTTGCCAAAATACGGGCTACTGTTCACCGTCCAAGTCATTGACATGAAGTGAAAACAGCAAAGAGTAGGCGGTCTAAGCATATATTTTAGACAGGTACTGGTACCTCGTCAGCATCGTCTGATTAGCCATCACATTTTGGACTGGTCCACCCCCAAGTCGTGTTTGTCATTCGCATGTAAAAAAATAGTGCGTAAAATTAGTAAAGCGAGGGGAATTCAACACTCAATATATCTAGTGATATTTAGTATATTGACAGAAATTTTCGTTTTTCAATGTATCAAATATTTAGAAATATGGGAAGTATTTTTGGATATTTTCAGTTTAACGCCGCCATATTGGTTTTTGTGTGGCCGCCATATTGGATTCATGTCAATATATCGAAAATATCGAAAAAATTCTATACAAATCGATATTTATTTAGTTTATTTCTGTTTATGCACATAATCTACTTTTATTTCCGTGATAATGAAGAGTATGAAGCCCCTTGTAGTAAAGAGCCTGCTTTTCTCTCTATGAAGTCAAAATTGTTTAAATGACCGTTTTCCATATGCTGGAAATAAAAGAATAAAACTCCCCAAATATTCAAATTTCTCATTAAATTATAAACTCCTTATGAAATTCACTATTTTTTTTCCAGTATTTCAAAACAATTTGGTGAGACGTTTTCTCCGCATGTACTAAAAAACAAGCTTCAAACAAAAAAGAAATGGGACGAAAAAAGGTGATGAAGGATCCTCAGGAAGAGCTTGAAGCGGAATGCAAACTGCTTATCGATGAAGCCACTAACTTGATGAAAGTTCGCAACTACACTAAAGCTTTATCGATTTATAAAAAGGTAAGCACAAATATCTTTTACACTCTAATATCTATTTTCCAAAAGCTTTTAGCAAAGCTTAAATTTTCCATTTCCATAAAATATGTTTTGCCATTGAAAGCATGGGATTGGGAAAAAGCTTTTCCATTTGCGGTTTTATTTGGCATATCGCGTGCATTTCTTTAGAATGACGTTATTCGATTGAGAGCCCTTCAATAGGTGTTCAATTGTTCGAAATAAATGCGTAAATGTGGCACCAAACTTTCATAATGATGAGTTGAATGTTCTCATAAATAAATATGAATACGATTCGGAAGTTTTAGCTTGTACAATAACTTTTGCTGATTGGTCGTTTCCGTTGCGTTGCTATAATCACAACGAATTTCTTCGAACCGTTTTGAATCAAACGTTCTCAATCGCACACACATTTTCCCAACACCAATGAAATCGAACAACACATCAAATTCACGAATTCATCGATGCGTCGAACAAAAAAAAAACAATTGATTCTCAAGGTGTCGTTGCCATGGCACGGCCAATTGAAAGGTGTTTCTCTAAACTAGCTTTCAATGATTTTTCAAACGAATTACCTGGTGAAATAACAAGTATCACCTTTTTTTAGATTGTCATCACCAATTAACCCATTTGATTTTGTGTTTAAAGTCGTTTTTTTTTTCAAAATAATAACAACAATCGATTAAAAACAGTTTGATTCATTGGAATTATTGCGAGCTTTTCAAACGAATAAATCAAATAGAACGAGTTCGAATGTGTTGATTTGAATTAGAAAAGTTTTGCCATTTCAATTTCATTGACCTGGACTGTAATTAGAAATCTCAAACTAATTTCAAGACGATTACATTAACACGAATACATTACACACGCAATCGACGAGTACAGTGTAAATATAGTAAATAAATCAATTCGCATTTGGAAAATGTCAAAAGTTCGAGATATATTGGGTACCGATAAGGAATCCGAATTCTTACAAAGTTTTGTACGTGTTGGTTTAACAGCCGAACAAGAGGACAATGAGCCGCATAAATCATTGTATATGCAACCAAAAGCACCGCCAATTGCCAAGCAATCGTCCGAAATTCGATCGGAGGGCAGTGATGGACGATCACCAACACGGGCACGGTCATCGCCACGTGAAAATGGTCGCGTTCGACGTGGTCGACGCCGTGAATATTATGAAGAAATGTACACCGATAAAGATCGTGCGGCAGCTGTTTCATATGGTCAATACATTTTGTTCGAATCTTTTGCTTTCAATGAATTCAAATTCGTTGAAAAAATTAACACTGATTCCGATTTCAATTTGAATAATATTTCGTGAACTTATTGTATTGTGTCATAGGTTATTTTGATATAAAACAAAGTTTGAGCATAAAACGTCGTCAAGATCGTTCAGAGGCATTACAATTGCCAGATGAAACTGATCCAAGCACACTATTGGCATTGGGCCAGCGTGAATTTAAAAGCGGAAATACTGAAATTGCTATTTTATTCATTTCAAAGGCAAATAACATTTACTCGTAACTTATTTTTATCTAAATGATCAAATTATTAGTTTTGCATTTTCTTCGGCACACATTCGAACACATCATTGTTTAACCCACACAAATTTCCCGTTCATTGCAGGCACTTGAATTGAATCCATCTGATCAAAATGCATTAGTTGCACGAAGTAAATGCTTTCTGTTGCTTGGTGATCCAGCAAAAGGTCTTCAGGATGCCGAAACTGCATTGCAGAGTGATAAAAATAATATTCGCGCCATTTATCAGAAAGCCGAAGCACTTTATTTTCTCGGTCAATTTGAATTAAGTTTAATGTTCTTTCATCGTGGTCTACGGTTACGGCCTGAATTGAACAGTTTTCGATTGGGCGTACAGAAAACCCAAGAGGCAATTGAAAAAACGATTGGCGGTTTTGAAAATCAAAAACAAATGACCGTTCGAAAAATGAGCACATCAAGTCTAAAAAAATACCCAACAATGCCAATTGATTGTGAAAAACCACGTCCAAAAACTGGTGTCAAACCAACGACCAAAGTAAATATTGAGAAACGTGAAGCACGCAAATTACTGGGTGAATTGTGTGTTGACAAGGAGTATTTGGAGAATCTTTTACAACATCCCGATTTAAAACGTGCCGATACCGGAACGGAGCAAGTTTCAACTCTAGTCAATGATGCTGTACGCTTTTTAAATACACGACAAGAATTTTGGCGACAACAGCGACCATGCACTGCCTTACCAAAACAGAAAAAAATTGAAATTGTCATGCCGAAATGGTAGTTCATTTTAAAATGATTTGTCATAAAATTCATTTTCACAATTGTTTTCTTTTTTTTTTTTTGTATATTCAAATTATTTTGGTTTTATTTAATATACTGATTGATGACAATTCCAATAAAAATTTGTTCGATATAATGAATTGCAACCCCAATTCGGATTGCATATTCCGGTAATCAATACACTTTTAATAGACACTTAACTTCTATCAATTTTGACATCTAAATACTAGCAAATTTGGAAATTAATGACGAATGTTGTAAAAATACACTTCAATTTCAATACAATTCAATAAAATATGTGTGTGTGTTTTTTTCATCTTACAATTAAAAGTACGAAAAAGCCCTTAATATAGCGATTTGCAGTATGTAATGACATGTGTAGCAATAGTGTTTTTTTTTGTTGCAGCACATTAAGTTGAAAATTTGATTTTTTCATGGTAGTAAATATATTTTCGAAAAATAAATGAAACATATTTTGTTTCCATAAATGTTCAGATGTGTAAATATCGCTTTGATTTTTCGGTATACATTTGTTTCTAAATTTATAATTAATTAGTTTTAATTGATTGCTATTCAATTTGTTCATAAATTTTTCGTTAAATTCAGTGCAATCAATTTAAAGGGCATTTTCACACATTAATCAATATTTTTTTTCTTCCACTCTCTATCGGTTTCTGGCACGAATTTTGTTCAATTGAATGTTGAACAATTTATTTGGCCAACAAGCACAATTTAGACTAATCGAAAATGATTTGTTTCGTTTATTGTTTTATTTTTGTTTTTTTTTTTCTAATTTCGTTGGTTTGATTTGTTCATAAAATTAATTTTTCGCGTTCGTTCTTATAAAATTGGGAATGATATATGGTTTTTTTTTTCGCAGTGTAACGAATTTCGTATTTCAATGATTTTCATACGACACACAAAACAAAATTTGATGGCAATTTATAAAGTTTTCGGTAGAGATTAAAATAAACGTCCCCTGAACATTGACCACTCCTAACTCAAGCAATCAGCCAAAACAAAGCTTGTTTTGTTAATAAAAACGATTCTTTATCTGTTCTCAGATCTGGAATTGTATTTTTTCATGTTCGTTAAGAAGTAAAATATATTTGGGTGTAAATTGATTTTTTTTATCAACTTTTTACATGAGAATTTCATATTTATTTTTCATTCGTTTACAAGACACTACACTAACATTTCAAAGTTTGTCTTGCCAATATGTTAATTCTCACTTTTTGATTCATTGCAAAATATTTTGAATATTGAAAATAAACATTGGACGTTAAAATATCTAAGTTTGCGATAAAATGTTCATGATATGCTCAGCTCGACCGTGGAAAATGGCGTCAAATCTATAAAAATTTCACACACACAAAAAACTCTTTCGAATGCATATGTTAATCAATCCAAAATCGCATGGATCACTTATAAAAACCATTCCTTATTTGTGTTTGTGTGTGAGTATGTGTACAAAACCATTATGTTCTAAAGGTCGTGGTTTTTTTTTTTTTTTTTGTTTTAAAGAAAAAGAAAATTTGTTCAGTTCCTATGATGTGTGTGTTAAAAGTGCTACGATGGCACGGAATAGTCTCTAACAACGGGATTACGAAGAACAAGGGCACTTTGTTCGGATATGATGGGCAATACGTTGGTCCAGTGGTAATTTATTAAATGGCTAATGCTTTCGAATATGCGATCCTTTGTACGCACCTACGAAAAAAGTGTTCATTGCACGGATTAATTTATTGAGAATTTCAACGAACGGATTTAAAATGGATATGATATTATTTTAGCTTACTGTTCCCTCTGGATCGATAAGTAACAAATGCTTCGGAGTCTGTGCCTGCAGCCCGGTAAGAACATATTGGCCTGGTTTACCTTGTGACTCACGCACCAAAAAGTCACCATCCACTTTGAGCAGCGCTTCGGCTGCTTGTCGACTTATCGACGCATGAAACCATAGTTCTGTCAATAGCTGTGATCGTTGTACCTCGGCCGACAATGCAAATGGTTCTAATGTGTCAAACAGAAATATAATATTCCAGTTTTAATTAAGCAATATGTCAAGGTCATCGACGGGAATTTTATGCGAAACAAAAAGAAAAAAAAAACTAACTAACGAAATCTGTGTATGGACTTACGCATATCAAAAACATCTCTCGTTATCGCAGGTGGTGTTGTGTTACTGTTTACATCGAAACTTTTATCATTTACGTAGTTTGGATCTGGTGGCGGACTATTCAAATCAATCAAATTACTGCTGAAACGATCTCGTGGTTTCTGTTTTAAATGAAGAGATTTGACACAAACGTTTGATGACTAATGCTTTGCATACTAATGATTGGATTTCAAATTAAAAACAAAAAGATTATCAACATAGATGCGTACCTGGATTGTGAGTTTTTTCGGTGGTTGTGCACGTGGTGGTATTTCTTCGACTGGATCTAACAGTTCCGGTGGTAACTTGCCAGGTAAATCATTGTAATAATCTTTTTCCATATTCAGATTTTCGGTATCTTTAAATGAGAATTCCACACTGTGTTCGCAAAATTTGATATTCAAACGAAAGAGAATAAAATATTCGATCAGTTTAAATTCGACTTGTGTTTTAATGGGTGGAATTAATTTCGATTAACGGCAATGACTCACTGTGATTTATTAAAGAATTCATTGTAACGAAGTTCAAATGCTTGACCTATTGCAGCAATTAAATCAGACGCTTGACCTCCACCACATTCAAGCACATAGCAAGCACGCCAATCTTGTACACTTTTCGCTACATATGCAACAAAATCCAAAGTGTCCTGTTTAAAATTCCGAAAAAAATACGAATTCAATGTAAATAAAGTTAAAAAAAAAGAAAAAATCCACAATGTTCGATTCTATACAGATGAGCTAGAGTTTTCGCACTTACCGAATCACCACCAGATGCAAACGATATTCGGGGCATGTCATGTTTTGCAATGGTTTCATTATTTTCTAAATTGACAACCGATAAAAATTTACTGGATACACGTAAAATCGCATTTGATCCAGCTTTGTTCATGTTTGGTGTATCGCACAACGCTTGCTGGATCCTCTTATCACAACGACGTTTTTTCGATGTTTTTAATCCAGCTGCTTCACAAACACGATTTATACATTCCCTATCATCATAATTCATCAATCGAATTAAAAAAAAACAATGTTTTAGAGAAACGTAAAGAAAAATCCAAAATTAATTAAAACAAAAAATGCAAATGCTCACTTGGCCACTAATGATCGTAATGTAAAGTCTAACTCTTTCATTGATGTTTTTATCTCAAGGCAGCCAATATACTGTTCCGTTGGATCAAATGGAGAAAATTTTGAAATAAATAGCAATTAGAAATTGATTGATGTTTTGAATATAGTTTTTACTAAATATTCAGGTTGATCTACTTACTCGGACATTGAATGTGACTCCTTCATTGGAAATGATGCTGTCAGCATGAGACCATCCTCGTGCTGGTTTGTTGCCAAACGATTTGGAATCGATGCCACCGTCTGCACCATCCATTTCGACAACACTGTGAATTACTTCGTGGAATCGCCTGTAAAAATAGCAATAAAAAAATGCCATTATTATTACAGTAACATTGTTTGTGTTTCTCTTTCGAATTTTATCACACATGTTGAAATTGAATTGTCTAACGTAACGGCAACAACTGGCTTAAGAGTGCCATTTTCCATGGAAAAAACACACAATAACAAAAACAAAACCGGGTCATATTTACATTCACAAATAGCCATTATCATATTACATGCAATGCATCGAATTCAGTTGCCTGAAAGTATTTGCATTGCATCGTATCAATTTCGTTTTGCCGTTAAATGCAATTTGTTGTTGGCATATTCGACCAAACCAAGTGTGAATCACGTCCAATTCTATGTATTTGGACATCGACTCACTGAACAACAACAATGAACTCAACTTAAAAAAGAGGCAAACGAACGATGAAGCGAATGAACTAACAACATGAAGCAAATGTGCAAAGAAAGCATGCACAGAATAAACAGGCAAAATGCACCAATCCGTTTTGGTTCGAACATGAACACAAACAATGAAAGAAGCAACAACAACAAAAAAACAACGCGCAACAATGACACGAGCCACGCACAACGTTATCTTACAATTCCAGCGAGTCTCCGTGTGAATTATTTATTCGTCGAATTTACATACAACAAACCACCAAGCGGCCCAAAGCACAAAAATATACACACAAAACGGCCGAACAAAAGAAAGACACACTGACCAAATCTTCAGAATGAGAATTTCAAATCGAAAAATCGGTTGCTACATAAATGGTAAAACGGAAACTACCATTCGAGCCCACAGTCAATCGGCAACGTTGAATAAGAATGCGCATTTTTGTTGTGTGAATGTATGGTTTTTTGTTGTTGTTGTTGTTTTTTTTTCTCTCTCAAAGGCACACCACTTTGGTGGTATTCGTCATTCATATGCAATGTTACACAAATTCGTCGCACACTGATTAATCTTGTGATGTGGTTCGTGGGTTTTTCTTTTTTTTTCTTTTTTTTTTCTTCCCTCCATTTGGCTAATGTGCACTGTGGCGGCCAATTACCCTGATGAAAAAGCAAACATCGTACTTAATGGCCTTGGTCAGCCACACACTAGCTCAAATGTGCTGAAAGAGAATTCACAAATGGAATTTTGCAATTAGCCTAATGTAAGGAAATCCATCAGAATGTGACAATTTCAACGACAATGGCTAATTAATGAAATTGGCCGATGGCATGTGTGTGTCTGTTTTATCAGACCACAAATTTTCTCTATTACTTTAGAAATAGAAACGAATGAGAATGAGAATGAGAACTAGAAAAATGAACCGATGAGCCAGCGCCAACATTTCCGTATTATTTAATATATTTAATGCATCAATTGGCGGTTATGAGTCGTGCTCGTTGCGTTTATTCGAATACTGTCACCATGGATGCCAATTAGTCATAATTTATTGCCTTTAATTCTCACTCATTTGGCATTTGACCGACTCACACTTGAAATTCCCACCATCCACCCTAAAATTACACAGCAATCAAATACATTTTCATCGACCGCTCAATATATTCGATTAACTTTCGCGATTTTTTTCTTGTTTTGCTAAACACAGTTTTCAGTCTTTGTTTATTCAAACGTTTTCACTTGATTTCTACACTCGGCTGGAAATGTTGAAATGATCAAATGTGAACGCGCACATAAGCAATTATAACAAAATGCTCGGCCAGTTGCAGTCACCACTCATGTGTTTTGTTTTTTCTTTCTTTTGAATGGAATGTTAGAACCAATTGTATCGTATCATATTTCTGATTCATTACTTTAGCTACACAATGTGTAAAAAAAAACAACATAAAAGTACAAATTAAACTAATATCAAAATGGGAAATCACACAGGAAATTTGATAGCAAAAGGAGACGATTAAAGATCATTTTAAAATACAAACTCACAAATTAGAAACCACAGATTTTTCTGGTTGTTTTTCGTATTTTCTCAAAACCCACTGATTTTTGTTTTTGATTTTTTTGTTCTATTTTTTGTTTTTTTGTTTTTTTTTTTTTTTTTTTTTTAATTGAAGATAACTAAATTCTAAAATGCGACTGCCATTCGACTGCTCAGTTTTAATAATGATTTGTTTGTTGTATATTTTTGATTGTTGTATTTTATTTTTTTTTTTTTTTCGTCTTCGTTTCAGACGAAAACAAAAAGCACTGAACAATGAAATCGAAATAAAAAGAAAATGAAACGAAATACACGAAAAAAACACGTATAAATCGGTGCTTGGAGAGCTGTGAAAAAGGCAGCACACATAATATTTCAAATAAACAACAAATTGAATAAAGGGAGAATATGGCGTTAGACGGAGACGGCACGAGAACAAGTTAAACATACAAATACAATATTTGTTGTGTGTGTTGTGATAGCATTTGTTGTATGGTGCTGCCATATTTTAATGTTATTTAATGGTTTGCCTGTCAAAAATACTTGCACACACTCAGTACTCAGTGGCAAAGTGTGCACCGTGATTGCCATTTGTGTGTGAGTGTTTTGGTTGGTTGTGTGTGCGTGTTTGCATATATTGGTAGACAACAAAGACAGAAATAGCTCCATTTGACATTTCCAGACGGCAAATTGGCTTTGCAATGATGGTGTTTGTGTACGGTATATGAGCAAATATACCATGAATCGTGTAAACGTTGGTAAAAGAGCCCAAACCGTTTGTGTGTTGTGCGTTCGCAATGACAAACGCTGAAAATGTTGTCGGTGTGTTGTGTGTGTGGTACAATACACATCGGCATTTTGCTTCAATTGAAAACATGGTTTCGCTCATATTCACTCACACGACCATTAAAACAAACCCAAATGATCGACAAACATTGCAATTTACGTTTCGATGTTTCGAATAGCGACAGATATCTAAGGAAACGTACAAATGTTAGCTTCGCTTCAAATGATGGTCAATCAACTAGTTGTATTTGGTTAAATGTGCTGTCAGTTTTTGTTAAATGTTGGCCAATCAATTCAGTCGGACTCAAATAGATGTTAACATTAAAGGAAGTGAACGTCGAATTTCGTGAGTTTGAATTTTCATGTGAACTTTAAAAACGTTGCTGTTGTTGTTTTTTTTTTTAATTGAAACTGAATCGAATCGAAAAACAATTGACCATACATTTCATGTAGTGTTTTGAGAAATGTGAAAAAGAAGAAGCAGACGACGATGAAACAAGCAAATCGACAAAAACTTTTTTTTTTGTGTTGCACATTTTGACAGTAACAGCAAAGTGAAGCAACAATAAAGTGCGAAAAACCATTTTATTGTTGATTTTTTTATTTTAATCTCTTTTTCGTTTTCATTTTTAAATCAAATCTATTCATTTGTTTACCGAATTTAATAAAAAAAAAAAACAAAAACAAACAAACAAAACACGAACGGGACAAATGTGAAATTCATCGTTTTTTAATTAATTAGTTTGGAGTTTATTCCGTAAATTGATTGAACATTTATGAGTAAACACTTGTAAACAACAATTGAAATTGTTGAAAATTTGTTCGAGTGTTGAAAGCCATCAATTGAACCAAGTCATCGAAGGCAGAAGGCAAAGCGGACAACATATTATTGACGCCTCATTTTTTTTTTGGTGGACGAACGCATGCATTTTTCCCAACATTTCCAAAAGTATTCACACACACAAATTGGTTTTTGTCTGCTTTGCTTACAATATTGCAAACCATTTATTTGCATGATTCAAATGTGGGGATGAGATTCGGCTGTCGAATACGATCAATGTGTCAAATGTTTTGAGTATCATCGAAGACAGACAGACAGACTTTTAAAATAATAAAAACAAAAACTATTTAAGTTAAGACCCGTTCAACGGAGGCAACAAACATATACACACAACTCATTAGGTTCACCAGATTAACTAATTCCCCAGCCAAACCAAGATATTACAAAAACGGAAAGAGATAATACATGTCTTGTGATAATAAATGGAGAACATTACGACGTTGAAACCTCAATTATGAACACCAAACAAGAATGCAAACAGGCGATCATTCAACGCAAAAGAAAGCGAAAATTACTCAAACAACGATAGGCCTGTGCGATCATTTCCAAAAACCAATACGCTACATCTGTTCTGTCTCTATACTGTTTTTATTCGTCAAATTCATCTTTTTTTTTTTAAATCTCACAACAAACAAAACATAAACAACAAAAAAATATACAAAAATATTGTATCAAATACCCACGTGAAGTGCGCAACAAATATTGTGATAATATAGAAAACAAAACAAGAGAAAAAAAAGAAACATTATTTTTCGATATATTCTTAGTAAGAATTTGAAATTAAAAAAAAAAAAAATCAAAAAAACTCACAGAACAATTTATATAGTTGTGAATTGATGTTGGATACGGTCAGCGTGTATCCAATAAATATAAAGTAAAATTCAAATAATGGAAAGGCTAATGAAAAATCAAAATGCCAACGAAACGGATTATGACAAACAATTCAAAGAGGATTTGGAAAAGGCGACCGCACTTAGCTTGGAAACGCTTGCAATGGAAGAATTCCGTCGCAACAAGTCACCACATTTGTCATCGGTGACTGACATTTCTAGCACTAGCACTTCCATGAAATTTTCCTCATGTAAGTTTTGGTTTTTTTTTTGTTTGTTGTTGCAAATTTTATGATTTCAAATTTCAATGCACAAAAAACTTAAAAATTCCATTTGTTTTCTCTTTCTAATCAATTTTAGCACAAACTAATTTGTCATCGAGTATTAAATCCAGCCAGTCAATGACGCGGCCACGGCCTGGCTCATTTAGCAATTCGTCATCATTCGGTAGTGGAAAATCATTTCCAACATCGTCCAGCAGTGGTTCATTGGCACCACCACCACCCAGCACACAACGAAATCCCAATCGCAATCTATCGAAAACCAATGACACCGATTTAATATCGTTTAATAATCCAGCCGAGCATATTTCCAACGATGATTTACTATTGGGCACCGATTCGGCCGTAGCACTAGCGTCCACACCATCACCCGTTAATGATTCGCATTCGAATTTTAAGCAAATGGTCGATGAAATTCATAGGTAATGCTCATCATTTCTTTTACATAATAATCTGTCAACCATAAAAAAGAAAGAAACCAAAAATCCGTCACCAACGTCAATTTGATGGCACAACACAAATATCGCGTTGAGTGCATCATTTGTCGAACAAACCGATTCATTCTTTTAATAGCACTGAAATGTGTAACATCTGGCACCTTTTTTTTTAAATTTTGGTTTTGTGTTTATTATACCCGCATCTGCAATGTGGGAGGTGGATTTTTGCTTCTTCTTTTTTTTTGTATTGAAAAACACTTAAATTAAATCGACTATCGACTTGTTATTTCAGACGCAATGCACAATACAATACAACGGCAACAATACATGGCTATCAACATCATGCAACGGCAACTACCAATGCACATGCGAACAGTATGCAATTGATGCCGTACACAGCACAAATGAAAACCTTAAATCCAGATGAACTCAGCAAATTGTACAGCATGAATCCATATAGTCGGCCAATAGTTGCATCAAATATGGTCAATTATTCAAATATTCATAGCGGAATTGCCCTTGGTTCGCAACCAATTCAGACTTCAAACATTGCCAGCCAAATGTCATTAGCACAAGTCAGCCCAAATCCAGCGCAATATTTAACCAATACGCCATATCTACAACAAGGTATATCATCACTCTCTCTCTCTTTTTTGTTCTCCTTTTCTCTTTCTTACAAACGCCCACGTAATTCCGAAAAACCAAAGCTGACGTTGATTAAAAATTAGAAGTCTTCGTTGTCATGGGCTCGCATTATTTACACGATAAAATCAGAGATGAATATATATTATGCAAGTATTTAAGCGCTAAAGAGCTGTCTAGTTTGGTTGCGCTTAATGTAAACAATAATCATACTGAATGCTGTCGAGAGAATTCAGTATTTATGCAAACCTAATCAACAGATGAACGCTCGGTGAAACTGAATACATAGCAAAATTCGAAGAAAATAGCTTTGATGGTCAGCTTTTTCACATTGTTGATGAAGCCTCGCTTTGTATATTAGTTTCCATCTCAGTGCAAAACTAATTTGAAATTATCAAATTCTTGTTGCTAGTGTACATGATTCACAATGATTCATTATTTGCAATACACATCCTTTATCTTTTGATAGTTCCGAGTCCAATGTATCCATATCCATACCACACAACGCCAGGAATCTCTTCAATTGAACGTTCACTGATGAGGTCTACAAGTTTATCATATGCACAAAACGCAATGGTTAACCCAATGGCATTGCAACAGCAACAAACACCGGCGCCGCCGACGCCACCACAACAACAACCTCAGCATGCACCAGTTTTTCCGCCAAATTTAAGTACAAATCAAGACACCGCCCTGGCTCATGTAAGTTCAATGCACCATTTCAAACACTTGAAACACTCGATTTTATCGCAATTATATGTAAAATCAATCAATTATTTATTGATGTTCAGCTGCCCCAAACCGTGTCAAGCGGTATTGAAACGAAAAACATTCCATTCGGTCATGAGTCAAAAGTACCGAAATCAACGAACAAATTATGTGATAGTAGCAGCAACAGTAGTAGTGTAGCTCTACGACGAATCCCAAACGCTACCAAACAGTCGGGCGGAGATCTTATTGATTTGGAAAATGGCATCGAAGATTCGTAAGTTATTAATGCACACCTTATAATTGGGAACTATACACATATTTACCTGATTCTAAAATTTTATTTTTGGTGTTTTTTTGCATGTGTGTGTGTGTGTGTGTGTCTTCTTCCAAAATATGTAATTGTTCTAGGCTGCGTGTAAGCGTTTTAGAAGCGTTTGATCCACTGTTATTGAATGACAGCAGCGAGGCCACTGATCAAGGTAATTTCACTAACCATTTTCAAATACACAAACAAACAACTCAAACTAATCAGTAAAATGATAATGCAATTTGATTTAAAAAATAAAATAAAAAAAAAAAAACAAAACAAAAAACGACAACACAACGTTAACGAGGTGCGCACAATGATTGAATGTGGCTTTCAATGTGATAAGAGTTGGTGTTAGCTTTTGGTCTTTTTTTTTATTGGATGCTATGAACCAAATGGAATAATTCTTTGTCAAATGGAAATCAACATTCAACTGTTGACTTTCATTTGTTTCGGCACATTGTTTTTTGTTTATCAAAAATTCCTTTCCATTCCATTTGATTTGATTGCGTGTGGGAGTTTATTTTTAGAACATTCTTTTTTTTATGTCACAATATTTACTAATGCAACATATATGAATCTATATATATATATGTGTATCTGTTATGACGGTACACAACGACAACTAGAACGATCATATGAGAAGGTTAAAATCGTTGATATTTTGATCACACAGTTCGATTTGTGTAATATCCGGGCGGAACGTGTTGCTATTGTTTGTTTTTAGTAGAATTTTTTTTGCCAGCAACGAAATAGTTTATTAAAAAGTTACCGTCAATTAAGTAAAATTTCAAAATGGATTGGTTCTTAAAAATGTTATAATCAGTTGTTTATCCGCGCAAAAAAAAAAACGTATTGTGCGCCCTAACAAATCCATTTGAGAAATTTGATACAGAAAACAATCAATCAGTTTAAAGATCAAATTTCATGCCGCTTGGTGTACGGTTTTAGTAAGCTTCTGGCATATTTCTAAAGTGTTGATTGATGAGAGGCTTTGCATTGCATACAGTTTTCTATCGGTCACCCGAAGCTGTATGCAGTTTAACTTAAGTGTTGACAATGATCGCTGTAGTAATGGTGCCGTAGCCATCGCGTCTCTTTTTGACAAGTTTAAGAGAAGAAGAAACAACAAAAATTTATTATAAAATGACGCATTTATATTACTATTTGAAACGAGATACAGTTAGCAACAGTCCAAATGAAGCCAAACATATGATTTCAATGTGTAGGAATTTTGTTTGTTATTTCTTATATTTTGTTTTTTTTCAATCAAGTTGATAATTAGTATAGAGTTTGAATTTAATTAAGTGCTTATTTGTAATGTCTGTTGTTATTACAGGGGATGCAGCATCAGAATGTGGAACATCATATTATTCGGAGTATGATCCCTTTGACTATTTGTACAGTAGTGGAACACAATATTCGGATCCATTGTATGAGGCGGTTATTAAGATCGATCGAACACCAATTTCACCAGCCAACAATGAAATGTATGCCGGAACAAGTGTGGCCAATCAAATGTTTGATTTTAAACAAATCGGTGAACGATTGGAAGCCGTTTCATTTACCGAACCCGATTGGGATGCCCGCAGTGATGAATTAACCGATTTTACAATGATTTCACCATCGATGGCACCACCATTACCACCACGAAATAGCAATCGTCAATCTTCCATCAGCGATTCAAATCGGCCATCCATCGATCGAAGTAATAAAACAAATGTTGATCGCTTAAAGGTGGCCACCAAATTGTATGAAAATGTGATTGAAAATAAAACCTACGATGCTGAATTGATTGCCTTCTATAATATGGTAAACAAATCAACACAATTCATATTTTTTTTTAAATATCTAATTGAAATAATACAGCAAAAAATCACTCACTAAAAAAAAAAACAACCGCCCAATCAATTCCAGGTGAAACGTGTTCGATCACAATTCAAATATGATGAGATGGAAACGAATGTTGGTCATGTAGTTGCTGCTGAGCATAATAATCAATATCCACAGGGAACCGAGATAAAATTGCTAGTGCATCCATTGGTTAAAGGTGGCACTGTAAATCAGGTAGCAAATCGGAATAGTGCAAGTGACAGTGGAATTGAAATGAGTATGGCAGACTTATCAGCCGATAACAACGGGTTCAATAATCAAAAAGGTCAAATTGAAGGCTATGGACCACCCGTTGTTTTTACATGTGATAGTAAGTCTTTGGCCTTCGAATGCATTTTAAAATCTCGTTAATGTTGTTTATTTTTGTTTTTGTTTTTTTGCTATTGCAGTTTATACAACGGTTGAACATGTGATAATGCATGTGTTTTGTGAGCTAGAGGGTCAACAGTGTTCTGGTACGACCGATGATTATATTATGAAACCGATTGGTGTGAATGAATGGCTTCGGCCCACATCGAAATTGAGTCAATTGGATTGTGTGCATCAAAGTATTAAATTGGAGCAAGATGTACAATTTGGGCTATGGCCAAAATCCTATGCAAATCTCAGTGGATTGGCACGTACACAACAAGATGACATTCGTGATGCCGAACTCAAACCGGAAAATATTTTAGCACATGACCCAGTCAAAACAATCAATTATAATGATTTGATGATATTATTGGAAACACTGGAAGATGAAATTGCGAAAATTGAATCAACCGCCGCCGATACACGGCCCCACATTACCATTACACAGTCCGGTGTTGTACAGGCGGTAAAAATGATTTGTGCATTATTTGGTTCAATTGATACATTAAATATTGCGGCAGCTATAGACGCATTGAATCGAATTATTGCAACAAGTGGCCAGAGCTATGGATATGGTGAAACGGCAATTGGTGGTGCCATGCTTGAAGTGGACACCGAAATTGGCGATTATGCAAAAGTCAATTTGAGACCAAAAACGTTCCCCGAACAAATCAAATATTGCTGCAAACGCATTCGTGAGAGTGTTCAATCATTGATTGATACATTTTCGCATGCATTTCATGTGGATTTTTGTGTGAATACAAGCATTTATCGCTCCAATCCGATACCAATTTCACAGATTTCCGAAACCGTTATGGTTCATGTGATGTGTTTGCATCGCCTGCCACCGCAATGGAAACATGATTACTATATGCTTGGTGCGATGATTTATCATGGAACCCGATATATCGGCGATGCTGTTGTAACACAGTGCTCGAATGAACGTAGCGGTTTATTTTTACGTAATTTGAAATTTGACTCTTGGTTACGATTCGATAGCATTCCAATTTGTACCTTACCGAGAGAGTCGAGACTGATTTTCGTTTTGTATGGATGTACAACGGAGCCGGCTGAGGGCTCGGCAACCAATTCAAATGTAACCGGAGATGCAACCGACAATGGACAAGATAAAAAAGTGACCAAAGTTGAATTGGGCTGGTCATCAATTCAGTTTTTTAATTTTGAACGTAAAATGATTGATGGTTCATATTTATTGCCACAATGGCCACCAACTACCGATAAATTTCTCGGTCCAGCTCCATCAAAAGGTACACATCCGCATGGTGATCATTGTCCAACTCTATCGATTCATGTCCCATCGTATGGTGAAGATGTTGTTTTCCCGGAACCAGCACAGAATACGGTGGCCACATGCCTAGATTTCAATAGCCTCGATAAGAATTTGCAGCAAGAGCTAATCGATACGGCGGAACAGGGATATCCAAGTGCACTTGATAAACGTGAAGTATTGTGGGAGAAGCGTTATTATCTGCACCAATTTCCGCATGCGTTGCCAAAAATATTGCATGCTGCACATAGTTGGGATTATGACAGTGCAACCGATTTGCATGCATTGATCCGATCATGGGAACCACTATCACCGTTACAGGTGCTCGAACTCTTTTTACCCAGATACCCGGATATGATTGTTCGTACGCAAGCCGTTCGTTGGATTTCGGCAATGTCCAACGATCAGTTGACCGTTTATTTGCCACAGCTTCTACAAGCCCTCAAGCATGACACATACGAAGCATCAGCGTTGGCCGAATTTTTAATCACCAGATCGCTTCAATCGCCACGCATTGCACACCATCTCTACTGGTTACTCGTGCACAGTTTGCCCGGTGATTCACCACAAAATACAATCGAACAAACGCAATCGGATTTCGAAGAAGCGATCATTACCATGGCTCGATATAATCGACGAAATCAAATGATGTTGCGTGCATTGCTTGCCACTTGTGGTGAACGATTGTCTGGAAAGCTGCTGGCCCAGACAATGATGTGCAAGAGTCTGGCCGATGTTGCGGCCAGTGTAAAACAGGCAAAAGAATCGGCACGTCAGAAAATCCTTGTGCATGGCATGGAGAATGTCAATCAAATATTACTTGAGCAACCGACAGCGCTGCCGCTAAGCCCGAGCTTCGAAGTGACGGCAGTGAACTCACGATCCTGCGGATATTTCAATTCAAATACACTTCCATTGAAAGTAAGCTACATCGGACCAGATCGCATGATTTTACCGGCCATTTTTAAAGCTGGCGATGATTTACAGCAAGACATGCTTACCATTCAGTTGGTTCGTGTGATGGATAGACTGTGGCTTGAAGAAGGACTTGATTTAAAAATGGTCACATTCGAATGTGTGCCAACCGGTCACAAACGTGGTATGATTGAGATGGTAACCGATGCTGAAACACTGCGAAAGATTCAAGTGGAATGGGGTTTGACGGGTTCATTCAAAGACAAACCCATCGCCGAATGGTTGGAGAGACAGAATCCAAGCCAGCTAGAATATCAAAGAGCCGTTGATAATTTCACCGTATCGTGTGCTGGTTACAGCGTTGTTACTTATATTCTAGGCATTTGCGATCGACATAATGACAATATTATGCTGAAAACGTCCGGACACTTGTTTCATATTGATTTTGGGAAATTTCTGGGCGATGCACAAATGTTTGGCAACTTTAAACGTGATCGTACACCATTTGTGCTCACCTCAGACATGGCATATGTGATCAATATGGGCGATAAACCGTCGATTAAATTCCAACACTTCGTCGATTTGTGTTGCAAAGCATTTAATATTGTGCGTAAGCATGGTGATTTAATTTTGCATATGCTTGCGTTGATGGCCACATCCGGAATTCCCGGTGTTACTGCCGATGCAGTTACATATGTACGAAATGCTCTACTTCCCGGCCAATCAAATCCAGAAGCAGCTGCATCATTTGCCAAACTCATTCACATTTCGTTGAAATCATGGTTTACACAGTTCAACTTTTTCTTACACAATTTGGCACAAATGCGTTTCACCGGTGAGGAATGCAATGGTGAACTGTTGACCTTTGTGCCGCGCACATACACGTGAGTAACTTCATGCAATGGACTCATACAACATTCATTAATATTCATGTATTTCATTTTTATATATTTTTTTTTTTGCAGAATGGCTCAAGACGGTCGACTCAAATCCGTTACCGTACATGGATATCAAAAACGCTACGATTTAGAAAAGTATTACACATACATTTTGAAGGTGACACGACAAAATCAACCAGATCCAGCATTTTTATTCCGTTCATACAAGGAATTTTTGGAATTCCATCAAAAACTCTGCCTTCATTTTCCACTTGCCAAGTTGCACAGGTAAGTTTAAATCATAATTTCAAGAAATATTCAATCGACACACAAAATATACTTGAATACAATCAAAATGATGTGTTGACAATTTTTTATTGCAAATAGTTTATCGAGTGGTATTCATGTGGGACGATCCAATGTTCAAACGGTAGCTGAACGTCGTTTACCAGAGATTCGTCTATTTTTGGTGTCATTATTTGATTCAGCCGATGAGATTGCCCATTCTGATTTAGTGTACACATTCTTCCACCCACTGTTACGTGATCAACAAGAGCAAGATATAAATGTTGCCAAAGTTAAAGGTGGGTCATCGATTTTGGTTTTGTCGATTATTTTGTGTTTTTTTTTGTTACATTCAATTCATCTCTAACATGAAACATTTCACACAGATACACGACAAATTACGAGTCCAAATGACAATGTTCGCGGTGAGATTAAACTTTCGGTACAATACCATCGAGGCGCTCTTACGGTTATGGTAAGTTTCTATGCCAAACTAAATTTAATCAATGGTATCAAACATACAAATTTATCATGAATGCATATAATTTTAGATTTACCATGCAAGATCGTTGCCACAAACGACTGGCGGCCAAGAGCCCAACACTTATGTGAAAGCATACTTGAAACCAGATCCAACAAAATCCACAAAACGCAAAACCAAAGTCGTTCGCAAAAATTGCTTTCCAAGTTTTATGGAAACGGTAAGTGTGTTTGATCTGATGTTGCATATTTACATATTTGCCATCACATGCATTCCTACTACTTTCATTAATCTACATTTTATTTTTCAATTCAGCTTGAATATCGAATGCCATTGGAAATTATTCAAAATCGAATGTTGCAAGTTACTGTATGGTCACACGATTCATTACAGGAAAATGAATTTTTGGGCGGTGTAACATTGAACTTGAGTGAGCTAGATCTTTGCGAAGAATTTACTAAATGGTTTCCACTGGGATACGTTACACGAACGTAAAGAGAATTGGTGCATGTGAACAATGAATATGCACTGAAATTGTAACAACAACAAAATAATTGCTTTGTCTGATTTCATCTTTCTCCAGGAAAATTGAATTTTAATTATTTTTTTTTTAAATTGGTATTTACTAAACAAATCTATGTATAAAAAAAAGATAATAAAAATGCTAAATCATAGATCATATTTGACAATTATTATTTAGTAATTATTTTATTCTCTGAAAAAACAATTCACAAACGCTCCTCCAACATTGTTAGGTAGTACCTACTACGTACTTGATTTTTGTTCCTATTATTTTTTTTTTCTTCAGAGAACAACTTTCTCAACTAATCTCAGTGTTGATTTTCCTTGATTTTAAAATATCATAAATAATGAAATTTCACAGTGCACAAAATAAATTTACACATTAAGATTGATTTCAACTCGAACATTAGTGAGAAAACTGATAATGACAGTAGTGTTGTTCTCCCTGGATTTTGTCGTTATCTAGATAAAGATGAGATAATTATCTAAATATTGAAAAGTATCTAGATAAATTTCAGATAATTATCTTATCTTTTTAATTTTTGAATGAAAAATGTCTCTTAAGCATTCATTTCTTGTCTGACTTATGACAAAACCGAAAAGAGTGATTTTTTTTAAATACAAGTTCTAGCTTGTATTTGAATTGAATTGAATTGGTCGTTGATTGAGCTGAGGATTGAAAATCTACTGATTTGAATAATAACGAAATTACACTGTGATTTTCATTGACTTTGGTGTAATTTTCGCGATTAACATTCAAAAGTGTCGTTTATAAGGAAATCAATTACAGTCAGTAAAAAAAGTATTCGGCCACCTGTTCTTTTTTTTAAAAAATTCCATCTCGATAGGAAAGATCAAGTAATTTAACTACAGAGATATGTGTATTTAACAAATTTTATAGAAGAATATTATTTCGGAAATTAGCGCCAAAATAGTTACATTTGACGGAAATTAAAATAATTTGGGCTGCAATATTTTCAATTTGTGGCGACTAAAATTTGATAAAAAGCGCAAAAAATAATAAATTGCAAGCAAATTGTTTATCAAATAATTTCTGTTGGTGTAATGCCTTCTGGTTCCAAATTTTGAATCTCTTAAGCATTAAAACTCTTCATCGTTGATTGGTATTGCCAAGGGGCGAATCACTGAAAAGTAATCGGTAATCGAACAAAAAGAAAAAACTAATCGGAGAAAAATAAAAAGTAATTCCGAACAAAAGTAATCGAATGCGCACAATGAATCAACAAATGAGAATGCTTGACATTGTGTATGTTGATTGCCGCATTCGATTAATTTTGTTCAGAATTACTTTTTATTTTTCTCCGATTAGTTTTTTTTCCTCCGATTAGTTTTTTCTCTCCGATTAGTTTTTTTTTCTCCGATTAGTTTTTTTTTTTGTTCGATTACCGATTATTTCTTAATGATTCGCCCAAAGTAATCGGTAATCGGACAAGAAACCATATAAAAATGAAAACTAATCGGAAATAAATCGGGAAGTAATCGATGAGAAAAAATTAATCGCAAAACAAATTTTTTAAGTGATTCACCCCTCGGGTATTGCGTTCTCACTCGACTTCTAATTGAACAGTTTATTGTGCATGTTTTTTTTTTAAATGTTTGACGTATAGTCGTAATAAAAATATTCGGCCACCTGTTTTTTTTGAAATAAAATTATGTAGCTCGAAAACTCCATCTTCATTTTATATGGAAAACCCTTATATATTTTGAATAAGATGTGTAGTTTTGGTTAAATGCAGAACGCAACAAACTATTCAAATAATCAAATTCTTTCATGGAAAGTCAATTTGTGTGTATGGATGGCCGAATTTTTTTGACCCTATTTTTAAATAATATGCTTCTTTGACATTTGTCAAATACACATAATTCAATAACATTACTCGATCGTTCCTATGGAGATGGAATTACATCAAAGTAAATTAAAATCACAGTCCAATTTAGTTACCATTCGAATCAGTAAATTCCCGATCCTCAGCCCAATCAACGACCAACTCAATTCAGTTCAAATACAAGCTAGAGCTTGTATTAAAAAAACTTCTTTTATCTGGCACCCAAAAATTTATACAGATGTATGAACACCGGAGTTAATTGTGATCGTAGATCCCGTTATCCTGATAGCAAATTTTACGTTCATCGAAGCTGTAAAATAGGATAAAGTCTTCATGAATTAAATGTGCGATCGGGTGAAATGTTTCGAGCTAGAGCTTGTATTTTTAAAAAAAGCTACTTTTAGGTTTGATTCAATCTTTAAGTAAAAATTTCATAAAGTTTTGCTTTCTTCTTTTCAAGTCAGATAAGATTATCTAAAATGAAAATGATAACATAATTATCTGAAATGTATCTAGATACTTTTAATTATCTCATCATTATCTAGATAACGACTTAATCAATAACATTTTTCACTTTGTTTTAAGGTAAGTCAAAATCTAAATTATGCACTTGCATTCGAAAAACGTGATTTAATAAAAGACAACTCTTCATCATTCATTCTATTCAAATTAAAAGACTTTTCACTAATTTAGTTCCGATTCTTACTGCTTCTATGTTCAATACAAATTCTATGTATTTTGGCAGCGCTAGTTATGTGTAACTCAAAGAACACCGTAGAGCTGAAAAAAAAAACTTAAAAAAAAAACTCAATTATCTGCTATTTTTCTAGATCCTTTACGTGTCGACTATTAAATAACTTCAGTTGATTTGTTCGAAAGTGTCTTGTATTTTCAAACCCTTGTATGTATTACAGCTTCTACTCAATAAGCTCTAAAATTCACTTGTACGTAACTCCAAATATTACATGTGAATTAATATTGTATTTATATGGAAAATATAATATAATAGACGAAAAAAGTCACTTCAAAAACGTTTGTAAAAATTGTCTCTTCAGTTTTTAATTGATACAATCGATAATATTTTTTGCGAACAAGCGAAAGAACATTGTTCGCAGAAAGAATGCTACGCACGAGAAACCGACTTATTCTGTGTTACATTATTCCGCCAGGCCAGTCATTTGTGGAATTTGGGACGGAAATGGGAATATTTGGGACGATTTTTGGAAAAAATTAAGACGATATTTGGGGAAATTAGGATGATTTTCTTTAGAACACGAAATTCTAACTTCGAAACATTTATTCTAGAAAATTCTATCTTCGGAAATGTTATCTTCGAAAATGTTATGTTCAAAAATTGCCATCACGGTCCATCGTGGTCTACCAAAGTTTAACACGGTCGGCCAACATTGCTGACAAGTCCACTTAAACAACCAATTTTGAACTTAGCCTGAGTTTGATGTTTATATATAACCCAAAAAAATGTGAATCAAATCCAAGGTCGCGTTCGGGAGTTATTGTGTTAACCATACACAACGAACACATCACACACTAACATTGACATAGTTCAAAACCCATTCTTTCATGCCCAAATAGTTTTAAAAGATAATGAAAATTCAAAATCATATATCATATTTGACGATTATTTAGTAATTATTTTATTCTCTAAATAAACATTTCAAAAGCGCTCCTCCAAATACGTTCCTAGTATTTTTTTTTTTTCATTGAACAACTTTCACAACTAATCTTAAATATTTGTCTGGATTTTAAAATATTATTTGAAAAAACATTTTCGTCTAAAAATAAATAGATTAAAAGATTTACGTTTTACCAGAAAAGGATTTGAATATTTGAACAAACCATGCACAAAAACGCCGAAAGTTATGCAGTGTGTAATGTCCATTGAAAGGTGCATTGAAAGGAGTAAAGATTTCAAATTAGTGACAGCATTATAACCATAACTGTAAATAGCGATGATGTTGCGAATCAACGAATCAAAACATCGCAATAACGTGAACGGACATATTTGTTATGTTGAACTAGTGAAGCATTGGAACGTTTCAAATGTGTTTCAAGTGTTGAAGTATGTTCATCTACCTGACTGTCAAATATTGTTTATTATAAGTTAATCATTTGATATACTTTGAATTCAGAGTAAAAAGGATCATTTCGTTTGAATCCAATGTTTTTGTTTTGTTATTTGTCGTAAATATGGAATTATTGCCATACAAAGTGCTATATTCGGATGATGTGACAAAGTGCAAAAAATGTTCACGCCAAATTCAATCGGGTAGCATTCAAATTGCAATAATGATGCAGGTAAATTTATAGTCTCATTGTTTGGCTGTTGTCATTTGGCATAAAAGTTATTTATTGTTCGTCTAGTCGGATTAAGAAGATTGTCAATTTCCAGAATGGTATCATCAACAATGCTTTTTCCAAACACGTTTGCCATCAACTGAAGCCTCCTTTGATGGGTTTGCTTTATTACGGTACAAAGATCAAATGGCATTAAGAGATGACTTAGGTTTGGTTTTTTTTTATCTGCATTGAAATTTCTATCCTTCAACAACAACAACAAAAATCTTCAATTGACAATTTAAAATAATGAATTTTGCAGGAATTTTGAATAATGATGATGCAATTGAAACGGAAAATGATGTGACAGCAATACCAGATTTTGGAATCGAAAAAGCTAAATTCAATCAAGATTCATGTGAAGGGTGTAAACAAACATTTCCTAGAAATGATCTACGAATTATGCGAGTAATTTATGATGAAAACCAAAATGTTACATCGAATGATGTCTGCGATGGCAAAGCGACCTGGTATCATGTGCTATGTTTTGCACGTTTTCGATCTGAATTGAATTGGTGGAAATCGGCATTACCCGGCTTTCGAAAACTTAGCGAAACAGATAAGAAAACTGTTATGAATCATATTCCGTGAGTTGATCACACAATAGATTCTATTGTTCTCAAAAAATAAAACCGTCTGTGGTTAGTTAACTGTTTAAATGAAAATTGTATTGTTTCTCATGGCAAAGGTTGATGAAACATCAAGCAACTCGGATTCAAAACATTCGCAATGCTGATCTCATTGAATTGGAAAAAGAAATTCGAGCTCAAAACGAGGAATATTTCATACTTTACGATTCTCTTGTAGCATATGTATCGAAAGTGGAGCGACGGGAAATTTTGACCAAAAATGGACAGCTGATGCCAGATCCTGATGCCGAAACTCAAGTCAGTCGAAATTCATAAGAATAATTTGAGTTAAATACTAAAATTCAAATTAATCCTACTTCATTTAGATCCTTCATCATTTGACTGACATTATTTTCTTTGGTGCTTTAAAGCCATGCCAAAAATGTCAAAAAGGACAATTGATTTTCAATAACATGACATACAAATGCACGGAAGTAAGCGCCTGGACGAAGTGCGACTATCAGGATAAAAGTCCACAGAGGCAGCCAGTCACCATACCACAAACCTTGTTGATCAAGTATCCATTCTTAAATTCGTATACAAGTGTACGAAACCGTACATTGCATTGCTTTCGAATGACAGATGAATGCGGCTATGACTTGGTTTATGGGTAAAATTCAAAAAAAAAAAAAAATATTTCCTGTAATCCAAGCTAACAATCATTGTTCATAACTTTTCAGACCATACAAAAAGCCACCACTCTTTAACATGGAGTTTGTGATAATTGGCTACTTAAAAATGACGAAAAAAGAAGTTGAAAAGACGATAAAAAAAATGGGTGGAAAAATTGTGACCCGAATTCATGACAAACTTGCTGCTGTCATTTCTACCGAAGAAGAGGTACAAAAAATGGGACCCCAAATGTTAGAAGCAAGAAAATGTAACATTCAAGTGGTGTCCGAAGACTTTTTACAGAGTATTACTGACACAGATCCAATTCTGTACATCATCAGCCGAAGTTTGTGTGATTGGGGTGGAGATGTAAGCAATAAAAAAAAAAACGTCAAATTTCACTTGAATTTCAATTTTTTTATTACATTTCATTGACATTACAGCCATATTTACGGATCGATGAAAATGATATTTCAACTACAAGAGATGTGGCATTTTATACGAAATCTTTACCTGAACGAGTCACCTACAAATGCAAAGGTAATTTTAAAAAAATCATAAATTATACAACAAAAAATATCACATTTGATTGACACAAATATTTGTCTACAAAGATGGAACGGCAGTTGATCCAGATTGTGGCCTTGAAGACGATGCTCATGTTTTTTGTGAAAAAATCAAAAAAACACACGTCAAATACTCAGTTATTTTGGGTCTGGTCGATATACAAAATAATCGAAATTCGTATTACCGTATGCAATTGCTGAAATCGAACCAGTTGGAGCTGTAAGTGAAAATGAATCATTTACTAAGTGTTTACCACTCAAGTACTTATAATTTAATTCTTTCTAAAAGATATTGGGTTTTTGAATCGTGGGGACGAACATCTACCGTGATTGGAAATAAGTGCCTTCGAAATTATGGTAAATTGGATGAAGCACGTCAAAGATTTCAATTGGTTTACAAAGAAAAAACGGGAAATAATTTTGGTGTTGCTGACCATCAAAAACGTTCAAATAAATTTTATCATCTCGACATTGAATTCAGTGTGCCGAAGAAAATGTCAAAGGCATTCATTGAAACCAAACTAAGCACACCCGTCTTTCAATTGATGGAGATGCTGTTTGACATCAAACAAATGGAAAACATGATGACCATTTGTGATTTAGACTTGAAGCAAATGCCATTGGGCAAAATCAGTCAACAGCAAATTCAAATGGCCATGCTAACGCTGAAAGAAATTTCAACATTGATACAACACTGCGGTGGCGATGGTCAGCTGCGTGATGCATCGAATAAATTTTACACATTGATTCCACATGCATTCGAAGTCGAATGTCCGCCAGTCATCGATTCAGTTGAAGTTGTCAATGCAAAAAATGAACTGCTAGAAAGTTTGCTAAACATGGAATTGATTTATAGTTTTCTAAATGAAGAAAACGGTGAAAAGGTTCATCCACTGGATGCCTGTTATAAAAAGTTGAAAACTGAAATCGTTTCACTTGATCGAAATGCGGCCGAATTCAAGCAGCTTTGTGAGATTGCACAAAATACACATGGAGACACGCATATCGGGTACACACTTGAAGTACTTGATATATTCAAATTGAAGCGTCAAGGTGAACATGAACAATTCCAAGCTGTTCAGCATCTCAAACCGCGACTTTTGCTTTGGCATGGATCACGTTTAATGAATTTCGTTAGCATTTTGACCAACGGTTTAAAAGTTGCACCACCTGAAGCTTTTCACACCGGTTATATGTTTGGCAAAGGTATTTACTTTGCCGATGCGGTATCAAAATCCGCAAACTACTGTCACACGGATCGACAAAACAACTCTGGACTAATGTTAATGTGTGAGGTGGCACTGGGTGATATGCGAACCGTTTACCATGCACAAAATATAACGGACATACCGAATGGCACAGTTCATGCAGTTAAAGGCGTTGGGATATATGCGACCAACGATTGGCGTATCATTGATGGTTTGTCAGCAGCGTATGGTAAACTCGTGCCGAACAACATCCAAACATCCCTTCAGTACAACGAGTATGTCGTTTATAATCCAGCACAAGTGAAACAAAAGGGCGCAGTGGAACAATTTCTATGGAAATAATTTTTATCTTGGCTGAAATTGTTCATAGGAATAATTTCTGGAAATAATTTTTAAAAACTATTAGCCCTAAAATTGGTAAATAATTTTTGGAAATTATTTTTGAATGAAATATTTCCTGCCAAAACTATTAGCCCTAAAATTGTGAATCATGGACTAGAATATTATACGTGCAAACCGAGTGAGTGATAGTTGGTTGTGTGAATGTATCCAGAGTTGAGCAGTGAACGCAACTCTTCGTGACGATTTCCAGGAAACAACTTTTTCCATGGTGTTAAATTTTCAGTGCATACAATTTCACGTGGTAATGTTGCGTAGCGTACACGATATTTTCCGGTATCGACAGTATTTAGAGATGATTTTCCTGTGCCTGGCGAAAATGTTGGTCGAAATGTGTATTCTGGTTGAATGGTGTTGGATTTGTCAATGAAACTGAACGATGCACAAAATAGTCCAGATAAAATGCCACACAATTCTTTCCATTGCTCATCGATGTACTCGTCTGTTCGATTGTTTGCATTAAACCATACCGTTAACTCAGCTCCTGGCGGTGCATCAACTAGAAAGACAATTTAATTTATAATAACAATGTTGATTATGTGATTGTTTAATAAACAATGTTTATACATACCGACAGGATAGCCCCAGCTTTCATATCGCCAACGGACGAGCCACCAAATGTGTGTGATGAACTAAAATTAAATGTCCACATACATGATTCGTTTGAATGTCTTTTAAAATGTTGATTTTTATTGCACAACTACTTACAGCTTTCATTGTTTTTCACCAGCCATTCCGTTGTGAATTGAAAATATGAGTAAACATGACCAGAATGTAAATGGAAATAAAAAAAGTATTCACTGAAAATGTCATAACCGTCAGGATAATATTTGACCATACAATTGTGCAAAATTGATAAATCGAGTTGAAAAAAATCACAAACGATGGCTGGATATCGTGAATATGCCGAATTGAAGTAAGTAGACAAGTTAATTCGGTGAATCTATGGGCAACAACGAATCACATTGATTTCATTGTGACCAATTCATGGTGAAACATTGAACTCAATGTGATGTAATTTTGTTTTGGTACAAACAATGGCGCATTGTAATTGTTTTGTTGTTTTTGACATTTTCTACGCGTTTACAAAAGTAAACACACGAACGATGGATTGGATGATGATTTGGATAACATCGATCACGTTGATTACATATCACGCTATCAACTTGAACATTTTGGTGTTGGACGAGTATTGGAATGTGATGGCGATGAGCCAGAAATAATGTACGTTTACATGGACATTCAAACAAAAATTGAGACATTAAAAGTGCTGTTACAGCAGAAAACCAAAAAAAATCTCTCAAACTATGAAGTTTGGCTACAAAATGTGCAAATGCTTGAACCATTCAAAACACTGGTTGATCAGTGTGTCAAAGGTGAAGGTCTGGTTCAAGTGAATGCACAAATTTTGGACGGACCAAAACGAATCAATATTGCCGATGTGGTTAAACCAAATGAATCTACTGAAGAAGTGGAAATTGCAATGGAAAGTGTCAATGTTGGTCTCGACACCGACATTGTTATGAATGAAAATGATAACGGGAATAGCAACGAATCGCCTGATTGTGAGTATTGCTATTGATAGTGATTTTTGTAAGATTGGGCGTTACTGTAATTCACACATTTTGCGTAGTTATAACAGTATTTGCAAATGCAAACGCAAAATAATGAAAATTTTCAATTGTATGAACAGCAATCACTGTGGCATCCATTGGTGAGGACGAAGAAACAAATCAAAAATTTGTCAATTGGGTGGTCGATAAGAAATTTTTGTCTGTGAAAAAACAATACAATATTCCCGATGATCCGAAGAATTGGACCGAAGCTCATATACAAATTTGGTTAAAATGGGCCATAAATCAATTTAATTTGCGACTCCAAGAAAGTGATTGGCGTATGAATGGCAAGCAGCTGTGCGAATTGACATTGCCCGATTTTCAAAAGATAATCCCACGTGATCCAGGCAATAAATTTTGGACACATTTGGAACTATTGCGAAAATGTCAATTTATCGCAATTCCAGGCGATCTAAATTCAGCCACCGAAGATGATAAAGAGGTGATCACCAATGAACATTTTCGTGACAAACCAATTAAACAAACAAAAGTGATTGGTGCTTTGGATGCTTCTGGCATTGAAATGCTGTCATTATCCAATCGGAGTAATCGCACCGGAAACAATGGTCAAATTCAATTGTGGTGAGCACCTTTTTTTTAAATATATTGCACCACGTAATTGCGGGACACCCTGTATTTTGATTGATTCAAAACACTTATCGTTTATTTGTTCGTCCCAGGCAATTCCTGTTAGAGTTTTTGACGGATAAAGAACATCGAAGTATCATTGAATGGCATGGGAATTTTGGGGAATTCAAGCTAGTTGAATCGGATCGTGTGGCAGAATTGTGGGGCAATCGAAAAAAAAAACCAACAATGAACTACGAAAAAATGTCACGTGGCTTAAGGTATTACTATAACGGAGATGTGATTTCAAAGGTAAAAGGGAAGCGATTCGTCTATAAATTCGTCTGTGATTTGAAGCAGCTTTTGGGCTATAGCGCACAGCAGCTATCAGATCGGGTTAAAGGAGTTCCAAGACAACCACGAGCCAGACGATTCCCTAAAAGTGCATCTGTTGCATCAAAACACACACATTGAGATTTACCGATTAAAAAAAATCGCTTGCAAATAAATTGAATTACGTTTGTAATCCGTACTTTTCTCCACCGTGTTTGTTTCCATTTATCTTACCGCTAATAGTTTTTAAAAATTATTGTTGGAAATAATTATTAATAATTCTCAGAATTATTTCATTCAAAAATTATTTCCGTAATTTAAAAATTGGTCAATGTAAAAAGTATTTCCAAAAATAGTTTTTAAAAATTATCTCCGGAAATTATTCCTATGAACAATTTGAGCCCTGATAAAAATTATTTCCATAGAAATTGTTCCACTGCGCCAAACAAAAGTATTTGTTCAAAATTAAATTCAATTACAAATAATAATTTACAAGCTAGATTTGCAAGATATCCACTAACCACTAAATACTATTTGAAGTTTTTTCGAAAACAAAGGAATATTATGAAATAAATATTTGAATTTAAATTCAAAAAAAAAAAAAAAAAACAAAAACAAACAAACAAACAAAAATATTATTATTCATATTTTGTCTTATTTTTATATCCAAAATAACAACAAATCCGGCAGATGTACGCTGCTACAATAGGGAGAGCAGTGCACTGCATAAATGAACAAAGAAAAAAACGGGTACATATTTTCCATGAGTCGTTTAGTCGTAGTCAACAAGTCGCAGACATGTTTCTTCACACTCGTTCAAATTTCATAGCGCCCAAAAAATCAACACAGCACAGTCGCCTCAAGTCGTACATACATGAATCCAAACGAATGACAGTTACGGCGAAAATGTATATAGTAGATGACGCATTCGTATGTTTTGCAGCGTTTGCTACAACAAGTACACACGATGTGCTATGACCAGTCAGTTATTGTTTCGAACTCATACAGTGTTGACCGTCAACGTCATTTGTTTGTAAACAGAGGGATTGAAATTCCGGATTTAGAAACGTCAAAACATTGTACCATGTGCCAATTTTACCATCATTTTTGCCATTAAATTGATTTTTATTTAGTTAATTTTAAGAGTTATTCGTTTGATTCCGTGTGCATTTGCATGTGCAGCATTTAAACTAATCGTTTGGTTTAAAGTTATGCATAATTCATTACCATACAAAATCAAATACTCTGATGGAAATGAGCGATGTACAAAATGTTATTGTCTCATTCGAACGAGTTGTATACAAATTGCAATTATGATGCAGGTAAACAACTATTATACAGTTTATTATAAAGATAAGTGTAAAATTTGAGCGGCTTTTTGACCGGCTTCGGCTGCATTTCATCATACTGTGAAATTCAATCAAAACAATATTGTATTTTTCACATTTTACTTTTGTATTACATTGTCGTGTGTCATTTAGTCAGACGATGATGATTGCCAGTATCCGCAATGGTATCATCAGCAATGTTTCTTTAAAACACGTCTACCACAAACTGAAGCTGCTTTCGATGGATTCACTCTTCTGCGATACACAGACCAGTTGACAATAAGAGATGAATTAGGTTAGGGTTAACATTTATTTTAAATTGTTTTGCGATACTTACTTGCTATGCATACTTACAAAGTACTTTAAAATATACGAAAAACAATACACTTTGATGATTTACAGGTACGATCATTTGGGAAACCGAAAAACCGACCGAAAAATTGCCGGATTTTGGAATTGAATATGCAAAAACGAATCGTGATTTATGTGCCGGATGTGACCAAAATATTCAAAAAACCGAAATTCGCATTTTAAAGGTGGTGAATTCAAATCAAAATGAATCATTCGGTAAGGCGACTTGGTATCATATTTTATGCTTTGCTCGACTACGACGTGAGCTCAATTGGTTGCAATCGGCTGAATCGTTGCCCGGATTTCGACGATTATTTGAAGAAGACAAAGAAATGGTTCAAAATTATATTCCGTAAGTTCAGCCAACGCATTTAATTTTATCAGCGCAATGGACTGTGTGCGTGGGAAACTAAAAAGACTTGTTTTTGTTGTTTGTTCATTACATCGCATAGGCCAATAAAACGTGCAGTAATTCCAACTGTAAATAAAAGCAACTCTGAATTAGCTGAATTGGAGAATCAAATCCGAACTCAAAACAAAGAATACTATGACATTTATGATCAACTCGTTGACTATGTATCCGAAGAGGATCAAATGGCTATATTGAAAGCCAATCTTCAAATAGAACCTGACACTAAATACCAAGTTAGTTTATTTTCTCGATATTTGTGTGTGTTTGTGTAGAAAGTCAAATTTTGTTAAATTAACATGACAACTATTGATTTAATCTAGATTCTTCATCATTTGACCGATATCATTTGCTTTGGTGCCTTAGCATCGTGTGATAAATGTGTAGGGAAGTTGATTTTCGATAATACAACATACATATGCACAAAATTGACTGGTTGGGATCAGTGTGATTATGAATCAAAGGAGCCAACACGATTGCCGTTGATCATACCTCCAGTTTTGCTGTGCAAATACCCATTTTTAAGATCGATTTCAACGCCACGAACTCGGGTCATACACAATTTTCGAACAGTTGACGAAAGTGGAAATGATTTGATTTATGGGTGAGTTTTTAAATTGAATTTATCTATTTTTCCCGTATTTTGATGACAATATTTCTGTTTGTTTATTTTGTTTTTTTTTTCTAGGCCGTATAAAAAACCGCCATTATTCAATATGGAATTTGTAATAATTGGTAATTTGGTGCGGCAGAGACCTGAGATTGAGAGGATGATTAAAAAAATGGGTGGAAAAATTGTACCGAATGTCCATTTCAAGGTGGCTGCGGTTATCTCAAACGAAGAAGAAGTCCAAAAAATGAGCAATCAAATGGAACAAGCTAAACTATTTGACATTCAAGTAGTGACCGAGGATTTTTTAACCGATATCGCTGAATCACAAATGGATCCAATACTGTACATTATTCGAGAAAATGTATGCGAATGGGGCGGAGATGTAAGTTATTTTGAAACATTCACCATCACCAGCAGTAGCAATACATTCCAAGACAACATAATGACGGTTTAACTGAAATTTGTGATATCATTTATCTCATTTCAGCCATTCACCCGTATAGAAACCAGTGATGAAGTCAATGTTAGAGAAGCAACGTATTATACAAAATCTGTGCCAAAAATCAAAAAAATTAGTTTTAAATGGAAAGGTAACAACAGCTGATTTGTTATTTCTATGATAAAATACTATTCTAATTTGTACATTTTTTTTTTTGGGTTTGAATATAGATGGTAGTGAAGTTGATCCTGAATGTGGTTTAAGCGAAAATGCTCAGGTGTTATGTGGGCGAATTAACCGAAAAAATGTGAAGTATTCAGTGATTTTGGGCCTTGTCGATATTAAAAATAACAAAAATTCATACTATCGTATGCAATTATTGAAGTCAAATGAAAATAGACGTAAATTGTAAGTAAAACAATTTGAAATGGTATATTCAATGTTCACACACTCAAAACACAATTTATGTTGAAATTTAAAGGTATTGGTTGTTTGAGTCTTGGGGACGAATATCAACGGTGATTGGATCAAAACGCCGTACAACTTACGAATCAGAGATCGAAGCAAAAATTAAATTTAGTTCCATTTACGAAGAAAAGACTGGCCATCCATTTGGTGCATTGAATTGTTATAAGCGTCCCGCTAAATTTTATCATCTTGATGTGGATTTTGATGTGGAAAAAAAACTACCAAAAACATTTGTGCCAACAAAACTCAGTGTAGCCGTTTATCAATTGATGGAAATGCTATTTGATACCAAGCAAATGGAAAACATGATGATTGGCTGTGATTTAGACTTAAAACAGATGCCACTTGGAAAAATTAGCACACAACAAATCCATTTGGCAATGACAGCCCTAAAAGAAATCGCATGTTTAATTCAACAAAATGGCACATACGGTCAATTACGTGAAGCTTCAAATCGATTTTACACATTGATTCCGCATGCATTTAGCGTGGAACGTCCACCGATCATCGATTCAATTGAAGTTGTCAACCGGAAAAATGAAATGCTTGAAAGTCTATTAAATATGGAGCTAATTTATGGCTTTCTGAATGCGGAAAGTGGTGAACAGATTAATCCAATGGACGCATGTTACCAAAAATTGCATGCGGACATCGTTCAAGTGGATAAAAATACCGCTGAATTTGGATACTTGTGTGATATTGTACGAAATACACATGGTCACACACACAATAAGTATACACTTGAGGTGCTTGAGGTATTCAAGGTGAATCGTCAAGGTGAAAATGAACGCTTTCAAACGTATCAGCATCTTCAGCGTGCTTTACTCTGGCATGGATCACGTTTGATGAATTACGTGAGCATTTTAACGAATGGCCTGAAGGTAGCACCACCTGAAGCTCCACGCACCGGTTACATGTTTGGCAAAGGCATTTATTTTGCTGATGTCGTTTCCAAATCAGCCAACTACTGTTATACAAGTTCAGCAAACTCAACGGGTTTAATGTTGATGTGCGATGTGGCATTAGGTAATATGCGTAAATCAAGGGTTGCCAATGATACAATTCAGAATATACCAAATAGTACACATCAGTCTGTCGGTGGCGTTGGAATGTATTGCCCGATGGACTGGCGTATGATTCATGGTGTAACTGCACCATATAGTGATATTCAACGTCTCAAGGAAATTTCGTCATTATTATTTAACGAATACATCGTTTACGATCCAGCGCAAGTCAAAATCAAATATCTATTTAAAATGAAATTTCATTATCATTCATGATCAATAATAAAAAATGATAACAATTTACCAAAAATTCCACTGATTTTCATTTTTCATACATCACTTTTTTCTGTATTACAAATACACGATTGTAGATTTGACTCGCAGGACAATTCGTAATCTCTGTAATTTGGGAATATCTCAAATTTCTGTGGGGGAGGTGATGGTCTTAGCTCTAGGCTTAGATCTTTCGAATGCGTATGAATATTTGGCATATGCATGCGGATGCGTACGAATGCGTTGCTCTAGACTTACAAATGTGTGTATTGATTCAAATTAACAGCACCACTTTGCATGACGAATTCAAGACGAGTAAACATTATAGTGTTTATCCGCTGCAATATATACGCTGCCGACACAAATTTTGGACTCAACTATAAAATTTTATTGTTCAGTGATGTGATGCATTTTTCACATAAAGTGTCAATAAGAAGTTCAAAGTACTCGCAAATTCGGTTCTAATGCATTTTTCAAAACTTAAATTCGACGGCCATTCGAAAAATGAATGGCCGATTTATTCGACTAATACTTCATTTTGAAGCTTGTTGAATGTAGATGCGGTTAATGGTATAAAACGTTAAATCGGCCAAAATCTGGCCAAGATTTTTCAAATGGCCATATTTTGGCCAAGGGCCGTCGAATTTGAGTTTTGGAAAATTCAATAGAACCCAATTTGTGAGTACTTTCAACTTCCTATTGACACTTTTTGTGAAAAATGGATCACATCACTGAAAAATACAATTATACTTGAGTTATTTTGCCTCATTTTTGGAGTCACTCGAGTGATCACTTTGCATTGGAATTGCATTGGTGGGCATTTGTGCTTTATCGTCGTCACTGTAATGGAAACTTAATGCAATTAATGAATAATGACGCCAAGCTGACTCAACTACTTTTATAGGGGAGTCCAAACTTTTTGTCGGCAGTGTAACTAAACTATAATAAACTGCACGGACAGTTGGCATAAAAATGTTACCAACATTTGTATAAGCTTGCGGAAGATAAATCCTCCAAGGGCAATCCAGCAAACCATAGAAAATCTAAAAAAAGTACAAATATGGAAATTGTTGTTGATTGTTCGAACTGGATAAAGTTCATTCGATTTAATTTGTTTAAATATGGAATGTGCGATATTATGGTGGTTAAGTATATGATGAAAATAAAATTTGACTACGAAGCACTTTATGTCTCTTTGAATGTTTGACAGGCGTAAATTTACAATGCTGGTGAAGAGCAAATAATGCATCACATTCCAAAAATATAACACATAATGTATTTACGTTTGAATTTAAAGTATGATTCATGCGGAATGGCCACCGCATCTGACTAGAAACAACCGCTATCAATGGATTACATTATAAACATTTTGTAAACACGCTTGTTTGATTTCAATTGCAATCAGTGTCGTCGTCGTCGTCGTCGTCGTCGTCAATCATTCATAAACAGTTCTCTGCTATCGTCAAAACTGTGTCTTTCAAATCATTTAAAATTCCACGCCATTCCCAATTAAATTGGGAAAACCGAAAGCGTGTAATGATTGAATTCACAAGAAATGGTGATCGAATGGTTTAAATTGGCTGAGAAAGAAAAATGAAACGCTTACAACAACGCGTTTGAACATCACAACTGAAATATAAACAATCACAACGATCGATGAAATGTTTCATTTGTTTTATTCCCATTGTGACATTGCTATTGACATAGAATAGCTTTAGTCAACACACCATATTCAGATTGAATTAGCAAGAATATGTTCATGTTGCTAGTCTACAGTAATTCTCTTGTTCATAATGTACATTGTACATATATACAACAAGCGTTCTTCGTAAAGATAAGAAATCATTGGAAATGAAACAATATTAAAGAAACAAAATATAGTCCTTATGAAATTCCCTGATATTACAATTAACACATTCATTTTAAGTATGTTCCAACATTTTGGATGGGATCGTCCAATTACACTAGATCAATTGGTGGTTTTCATCAGTCCAATTTTAGGTGGAGTTTGTGTCATTGATTACTCGTCAAAGTACGTTAAAATAGAAATTACATCGGATCAACAACCCATGCGAATGATACTGGACCGGAAATCGCATCATGATAAAAAATAATACTGAAGTTGCAGTCTTTATAGCGGTTTGTATCCGAACGGCTAATTTAACTATTTGTAGTATAGGGCAAAAAAAAAAAATTTGTAATTGCTATGTAGCTATTGTTTCCACTGTTTCCACAACATGTTATGATACAATCTAAGCATAGGTATTCATGTTCAAGCCATACTCTGCGGTGATTGAATAAGTATATAACAATCGTATCGCATTATTGTCATCATCGTACTTGAAATCGTTTATATGTTTTATTTTTCAACATAAAAACCGAAAAAAATACAACAACGATGAATACACTCACAAGTTTACAGATAAATTTGCTAACTAGGGACAAGAGGAGTACATCCGACACTTAAGATTGTAATCTGTCAGTTAGATAGGTACAAAAATAGTTTTAAACTATTGGATAAGGGAAGCAAATTCAAATAAATGGATGTATTTTATTGTACAAAATTATCGCAAATGCGAAATCTGAGGAACTACCCTCTTAAAAGAACGCCAATTTAGACAAATAAAACGTAATTTAATTTGTGATTGTTCATGTCAATTTTGTGTTTGGAAATTCCCACTTACCAACAACCTAATCAGAATAAATTGAATGTCCTTGTAGTGAATAATATGACCAAATCGAAGCGCCAAACTTTGATTTGTCACTCATTAAAATGCATGTGACAATTTCATTTAAACAAAATGTCGGATATTTTCTATGCGAATTTATATCACAAAATGGCATGAACAAACAAACGCATACGTTTGGCCGAGTGCATATTTACAAACATTCTGTTCGCATTACATGCTTATGTTTACTTGATCCATTTAATCTTATAAACGGTTTTACAATGCGGCAGCCTTTTTTTTCGACTCCATTCTCTTTGCTCTTTTTAATTTAAGCTTTTGAGTTAATGCACAAACGAAGCCGGTGCGTGTGTATGTGTGTGTGTGTGTGTGTGTGTGTGTGCGAATAAAAAGAAGGCATCCATCGAAATAGACCACAAGTTAATCTTATCGTCAATAGAGGCTAACGATGTTTGTTTGTAAATGTATACATTTTGGTCAACACCACGAGATATGTAAAAGGCGCATAAATGAGCATTTTGCAAAACTGTTTGAAGAGGTAAACAAATGGCAAGTAGCATTTCAACCGTAAGCGCATACTCTCTTGAATCTATCGTTTACCGTCGGAATCCCAGCATTGAAAATCTTCTCAAACGCATTACAAAATCATATGAATGGCATCACACGACGCCTAAATCAATGTGTATCAATTTTCATTTCGGTTCGTTTGATGCTTCTGAATTGAACATTAATTGAAATATGCTCATTTTGCCAAATAGAAAAAAACAACAACAACAACAACATCGAATGGGAAAAAACCACAAGTTGAGAGAGAAAAAAAAAGAGAACATGCTCAATGAATGAGGAAACGAAAATCTATTAAATAAGCTTCCGGCATAATCCAAACGATGTCATGCTGTGCAAATGCCGTTTACTCGCTCATTTACAGTTTGTATTGATTTCGAGCAAAAAAACAAACACAAATGTAATCTTTTGATTTCGATAACAGAGCACACATCAAGAGATGATTTAATTTAACCAAAAAAATGCATTCAAAATCGACAAATCCTGTTGTTCGTCCATTTGTTACAATGTATATGAAATTCAATATGCATTAATTATGAACGAGAAATGCCGAGAGAATATTGGCTTGCATTGTACAACATGTGATAGAGTGTAAAACGGAAGACATTTTTCGGGTGCATCTGATACGATTGTTGCTGACCGACAGATGGATTTGAAGATTGAATGTATGCGTTTAATACTTTATTCGAATTTATTTCGAGTCCAACAACGAGTATGGAATACCTTCGATTGCGGGGGAAAAAAGGAGAGAGCTGAACTGAATTTTCGAACCACTTTTAATTGTGTCGTTTGAACATTCTTCGAATTTGATGTTCACATTGCAAATGACACTCGATTTATTGAGCAAAAAGGCAAGAGATTTTAGCATTTGTACTGACCATGTAAATCACCCAAAACTTTGTGTTTTGTTTTTTCTTATTCCGTTCAAGAGGCCAAAACTGAAATGTAAATGGATGAAATGTCATTGGAAGCCTTAAACCTCATTTGCAGGATTAGCACAAAAAATATCCTCTACTTAACGTAAATTTGAAGCATTTAGCACAATGATTTGTTGTGTACACGAACCCATTGAGGCTCCGGCTCAGGCGAATTGTTTTGGAAACATTGAGATTATCTGTGATTGACAAAAATAAAAGCAGTCTTTCAATATTCACATTGCACTGTGTCTATGGATGTATTTTGTATGGTCTGTGAAAAGTGCAATTTTTGGTGCGGATTTTTTGATGAACATGCAGCAATATTTGCAATCACTGAGTTTTCAGCCCAAACGATCAGTCTATATGCATAAGGATTCGAGCATGCGTTTTTGGTGTGGTGAAAGTCTAACCTATCTGTTTCGATAATTAACATTCAATATGCTTGAATTTTGCTGGGTTACGTTCATAATGGCATATTCAAATTAACTCACTAAACTTATTCATAAACATTTATGTATCATATCGCCCTTTGCTTTCTGAACGTTTCAGAATAGATTTAATGCGAAAATTCGACTTCAATTAAGTATATCAATAACAAATTAAAAACTGAAATTGATACGTTTCTTTGTTGTTTACCGGCGCATTGATTGAACCCATGGAGGGTAGCTCAGGAGCCTCATATCGTGATGATCTTTCCTCTTTTATTCATTTTACTAACTGGTAAATAAAGAGCTACTGTTTTCGCTGGAGCTGGCAAAACTACATGTAAAACATAATATGAACGAAATTGAAACAGTGCCGACAGAAAAAGTAAAATTGTTGTACTTATTTCTACCGCAACTATTGTTCTCATCTATTGTTTGATTTTGGCTTTGAAGAGGTCCTAAACACAAAATAAACAACAAACAAACAACAGTAACAATTCCATATGAAGATCATATGAGAGAAAGAGAGAGAGAACGAGCTAGTCAAGTACTGGTGTTGATGTATTTACTTGTGTCGAAGGGATCGTGCTGTTAGTTTTTTTTTTTTTTGTAATGTAATCCAGAAGCACACGGCACAAATCAGGTTCCAGCCACAAAAGAGGCGAACAACAGCACCCAAAACTACAAATGGTTGTTTTTCCATCACTAGAAGATACTTATCGCGATCAAAATTTATCGTGTATAAGCAAAGCATGGTTTTGTTTTGCGAAAGACCGCCTATTTTTAAGATGAGGTGATCCTATTTTTCCCTGAAACATTTTAGTTTGGTGGTTGATATTTTTTTTTGTCTTGTGTTATGTTGAATTGAAGAGTGGGGATGTGGCAAATTCAAAAGGCTATCTTTATTTATGGAAAACCTTAAATAGCAATGGAAATTCTGGATTTGGTTCAGTCGATGCAATTTTTAGCAAATGAAAACATTGTTTATTCAACGAACTGTTTGGGTGAAAAACGAAATATTTATTTTGTGTGCACACGATAAAAAAGTGAAAAATACATTTTTCGATTTCAAATAAATTGATCCCAAAAAACAAACAATAAATTGAAAGTGGTGTTTGTAGTTACGTGTGGTGTGAATAAAGTGTATTTCGACAAGATGCTACAGCATAATATCTTTCGACCACTTTCACCAGAAAGAATGCATACGGACAATATTCCAATGTCACCTGATGACAAAAAACCCATTATCGTAAGCAAACCGAGTAATTTCTCAATCGATCATATTTTGAATACTGCCGGCACCACGAAACATAAATACACCTCGGATTGTAGCCAAAGTCCTGTTGATGATATGAAAAAAACCTACAACGATACAAATGATTGCTTTTCAATGGACACGAATGTACATCAATATCCACCGATTTTGAATTGGTTGCAGTACACAAGATATAAGCCACCACGTTTGCCACGTAAGTTCAAGTTTTATTTTGAAAACAAAAACAATTGTTCTTTTAACTGCTTAAAATAACTTTGAACTCGATCAATTTTTGTACAAAACAAATAATTGTATTGGTTTCGATTGAAAGTAACATAAAAGTCCATTAAAAATGCAAGTTATTTGTGATTAAGCGTAAAATGTGCCTAGTGCTTTAGTCTTTAAATCGCTAATTGTTCATTTATTTGTTGGATTTAAAGGGCCAGTACGAAATGGACCAGTTAAACGTACACCGGGCCGATTGCCACGAATACCATTTTCGCCGCATCAGCTGAATGAGCTCGAATCAGCCTATAAGCGGGCAAATTACTTGAGCTCTGAAGACGCCAATAGGTTAGCGATGCGTCTTGATTTAACGTGTGTTCGCGTGAAAATTTGGTTTCAAAATCGTCGGGCGCGCGAAAGACGAGAAAACAAAGAATTAAATACATCCGCCTCATCATCATCATCGTCACCCGTAAACAGTCAATTTGTATGAGCGATCGAGATAATTTGTACATAATAAATTAGACAAATACAAATAACAGAGCGTCCATAGAATTAGATTTCGTATGTATAATAGGAAAAAACGTGTTATAATTTTAATAAAGAAAACAAACATCTCAATATAAAAAGTATAATTGTTTCACGAGGGAATAATTGCCACTGAAAAGACTGAAAATAACTGAAAACGACTGAAAAATACTGAAAACAGATTTTCAGCAGTAATTGTCCGCTTGGTTTTTCAATTGGAAAAGAATTAATGAAAGAAATAATGTTCAGTTGATTGAATCCACAATTCCATTTACTTACACAAGCTTTGCACGTACTGTGAAAATAAAAACTGATGCAAATAGAGGTAAGATCTACTTCCAAAACCTGCTGAAATATATTTATATAGGTAACTAATAGGAATGAAAACATCAATCCATTAAATGTAGACAGTTTTTATTTGTTTATTTCTTTATTCGATTATTTTATAAGTATCTGTTGCATTTTCTCTGAATTATTTCCAGTCATTTATCGGTAAGTTGCATTTTCTAATTTATTTGGATGTTTTTTTTTTCTTCATTTTTTTTTCTTTGCAATGATTTTGAATTTTTTCTTTGCATTTTCAGTTGCGTGTGAATTTTTTTTGTTTTTGTTTCTGTTTTGATCAAACATGGTAAATTTTTAGACAATTTTGTCTCACCCTAAAACTACATGAGCTTATGGAATTCCAATAAATTGTGTCACTGAAACCAAACATTGTGGTGATTGTTGACAAATTGGTATGCAAATAAATGAAAAATTCTTCGTTTTATTTCGCTTAAGTTTGATTTTTCAGTTCATTTGTATTCTTCAATAATAATAATTCAGAGTTTGTTTAGTGCTTCAACAAATCTATTTGAGATGACTTAATTTCGATTCCCGTTTTTGCATTCTCTGTGTTAAAAAATCTATATAAACTTATTTTCAGGAGAGAAAAAAGAAACAATTAAATTGTAAATGCTTAAATATGCGTCATTTCAGTTGGATAAATATCATCGAAAAAATTGGAATGGTTGCATTTTTCCACGACATTTTCCCCTCTGAAATTGTAATCGCATTTTCTTTTTTTTTTTATATATATATATAAATTTGCTACAAAATATATTTATGCTTATTATTTAATTTTAAATGGAAGAATATTCGGGTTAAATCTACAACGTGCGGTAGAAAAGAAGAGATCGAACATGCATTTGTTTCATTTTGAATTGAAAATGTTTTTGTGTTTTCATACATGTCATTTCTCTTGTTCGGTTTGATGTTTAATATCAAGCAGCAAGCCCCCTGGTGTTTTGTTTTGGTGTTGATTTTAATCCATTAATCGACGCAACAATTCAATAAAAGGCACACATTTCCATTTGTTATCGATTGTTTTCAATGAATTTTTTTTTTAGTTGTCTTGATTTATAAACGTTCGCTAATTGCACTTGAATTTATTCAACTATTCTGTTGTTGTTGTTGTTGTTTCGTTTCACTTACGATGCATAAAAAATATGAATCAGCTATTCATTTTCAAAATTGTGAATATTTTCCCTTACACGTTTTTATCATTTTATCATTTTTGCTACATTTCAAATTGAAATTAAACTCTTCCATTTGTTTTTTTCTACTAGAAACATACAAAGATAGCCCAGCAATTAAGATTTGAACTAGAAATTGTTCTACATTAAATCAATAAATTTATTCATTTGGATATGTTAATTTGCACATTATCACGCCATTTCACCCAAATGTTTTTTTTTTGTTACTTCTTCTTTTTTTTTGTCTTGCGGACGGATTATAGACTCCAATAAATGAACTTGTTCATCATTCAACGACAATTAATAAATGGCATCGAACGCTTGAGAGAATTTCACTTGAATTTGTCCACAAATAATAAAAAAAAAAAAACCTGAACAAATCGAATCAAAATGATGATGGCACACAAACTTGCGAACGCCACACATTAATTGTCGATGATGTATTGCAAGATTATTTTCGTGTTTTTGTTTGTTTGTTCAACAACTACAGTTGTTCACATGAACAAAATATTATTTTGAGGTGAAATCAGTGAAGAAAAGTTATATTAAGAAATTAACCGTTTTAAGCATGTTAAATCTTGTGTTAAATGCAAGCATAACATTTGCCTATATGCTATAAATCTATCAAAATGTTGACACATTATGTTAATGAATGTTCTTAAATCACGTGCATTACAACTAATGATTGAAGCATTTAATCAAAAATCCCGTGATTATTTGGCGTTCACACACATTAAATATTATCGACTATAATTCAATTAAATTTAACAAATTATTATGTTTGCACGATTCATTTTTTGTATGCTCGTGTCTCATTTCACTGAGCGATAAATTGTATGATATGCCATGTGGCATACAAATAACCTTAAACATATAAAAAAAAAATACAACGTTTCATCAACTCAAAATTCAACGTGTTTTGTTTTTTTTGTCTTCTTTTCATGTCATTAATTATAATCGTTTTGACTAAATCAATTTACTCTTTGCTTGTTAGATTTTTTTCGTAACAATACATTTACAGCTATTTGGCAAATTCTTTCAAAAAAAAAAAAAAAAAAAAAAATTTAAGCCTCAAGTGTTTCAAATCATCTATTGACCACTATTTTTTGGTGGGCATTCTCATTTTGTAAGCATGACATGAGATTTGTGTGTGTCTTTTTTTTTTCATTGGTGATTTTGGCTCACTTGAGCTATCAACTGAATTGATAAGCTTCCACCTGAATTCAATAAAACGATGCAAACAAAAAATGAAGTGGTCAACAATAGAATTCATTCAGCTGCAATTTAACACGCATCTATAGAAAAAAAAAAAATCTTCAACTGATAAAGATTCTACATGTATTGCCTTAAATCCGCGATACTAATAATATTCTTTTTGTTTTATAATAATATCTTATCAAAATAAAGATATAAGATGTTGACACACACACACAAAAAACTCATTTGTAATAATATTAAATCGACTTTAGAAGACTTGAAAATTATGCACCAAACTTTTTTTTTTGGTGATAAATTACAAAACCAATAAATGCTTTAAGGTATTTTTCATTTAAATGTCTTAAGTGGTTTTTTAAAAAACGAAAACTTACAGAGACAAATAAATTAACAATAAACAGTAATAATTATCTTAAATTTTTCTTTTCGTTTCCTGCACACTAACATTTTTAAGATTTACAAAACAACATTTATTAATTGTATTTTTCTCTTTAGATTTTATTTCCAGCGCCGTAAATCGACCGAATCAACGTTTCTCTGTCATATTCAACGAAACGAATAAATTAAATGCATCTTTCATGTTGGTTCATGTATTTTTAGTGTTTCTTCTTCTCTCTTTTTTTTAATTAAGTTCAAAACAATTGCCGAGCGACATCAATGTTATTGTTACTTATATCATTTTATTTAGGTTACATTTTCTTGTATAATTTAAATGGAATGTATTGCACGGAACATAGTGTGTGTGTGTGTGTGTTTTTTTGTTGTTGAATTAAAAAAAAAAAACTTTATGTATCGATCTAAACATCTTTGATGTGGAGATGAACATTGGAGTGTCACATGTCGAAATTTACATTTTCAAACACAATATTTAAAGGAATTTTTTGAACCAGAAATAAACAACAACAAAACATTCAAGGGAATTTGGAATGGAATAAAAAATGAGGCGCCCATACCAAATGCGCACAAACTTATACACACACACACAAAAAAAAAACAATTTGAACGGAATTTGTTTCTCATTGGAACACATCAGTTTATTAATGTGTTCAATTTGAATATTGTTCTAATTTCAGAATTTTCTCGCCAACAACCAAAGAAATAGTGCGAAAAATGAATGAACAAAAAAAAACTAATATGACGTTTTGTTGTAAATCAATATAAAAACTATTGATTTTATCATCTGAAAAAAAATCAAACAAACGAGGCTCATTTAAGATACTCGATTCGTAAGGCTATCATTTAATTGTCTTTTTTTTCTTCTTCTTCTTCTTCTTTCATTTTATAAATAAAACTCAATTTTATCGGTCGAATTTATGCAGCTGTTTGATATCAAACTGACATACATATTCGTTCATACATTTGCTGCTGATCAATAATAAATTTTTTGCTTCCATTCAAAATTTGGACACATTTTTCGCTCTTTTCGAATCGAATGAACAAATCGGGTAACTTTTTTTCGTTGAAATTTTTGCATCGTTCCATTCTGACAATAGATATTTTGTGTGTTTGTGTGTGTGTTTTACTTTTTCTTTTGTTTTTTTTTTTTGTTTTTTTTTTGTGTTTTTTGTTTTTCTAATAAAATATTTTATATTATCAACAATTATTTATAGCTAATAGTCAAATGAACTCAAAAAAAAAAATAGCAAAAATATTTTATGTATAAATCTTAGCATATTTAAAATAAAATACGATTTAAAAGTTAGGAGATGATCCAATTTTAGCTCGAAGATGGACGTGTGTACATTTGTTGTTGTTTTTTTTTGGTTGGAGAAAACAACAACAACAAAAAAATCGATTGTAGTTTAATTAGCAGATGCGAGTGTCGCATCTTCATCATCAGGAATGAGAATGACTTAAGTTTGTTATCAACTTGCCTATTTGGCCTTATATACCACATACGGTTGCTTTGGCGATGTGATGTACCAAAACATCCCATTGACCTGAATGCACTCTTCTGTGTTCGTTTTTTCGTTTTTGTTTTTATGGTAATATTTCGTTTGATACGTTTACGTTTGTTTTGTTTGACGTTTGATCAGTGCCTGCAATTTCGCCAATTGACCCAATAGACTTGAATTTTCTTCTTCGAGGGTTTCAATACGTTTCGAATAGTTATTGTTTTCGGAAACAAGTACTTCCACCTGACGTTCCAATTTGTCCATGTACTCTTTCTTCTTTCGTCTGCTTTCTTGTGCTGAAATCTGTTTACGAACAACAACAACAACAAAAAAGAAACCGATATATTTATATAATCTCAGTATCGATCAGTAATTGAATTGAAAATGTTCGTTAACAAACCTTATTTTTGATTTTCCTTCGGATTTTTTTGAGTGACTTCTCTTCCGATTTGGTGAGTGGAAGTCTGGTTGGAATTGGATATCCTTCAGCAATCAAAGTTCGTTTCTCCTCTTCAGTCAGTTCAAGTTGGCCGGTTGACCCTTTCTATAAATTTCAACAACAGAAATTCAATAAAAACAAAAAACAAAACAAAAAAATACATTAATGTTGAAAACGTGATTTGATAGGGTAATACAGGTAAATTAGGTTCAACAACATACCGGTTGATTGCTGATTAGCGGTGTGTGAATTGGCTGGCGTGAGGTGGATGTTGTGTAACCACGTGAGCTGCTCGGCGAACCGCCGCTCGTTGCTTGACTATTTTTCGGTGTACCACATTGTGATTGTGCCAATTGCATTTGTGAGCTATTCGGCGAAAATGATGACATACTTGATGCTGGTGACGATGGTATTGTGTGGATTTCAGCACATTGATTATCTTCCGAATCGTCGCTGGATAGTGATGATGGCGGTGTTGGTGGCAATCCAAATCCTAAAATTATAATCGAAAAAAATTCGAATTAGAAAATATTGTTCCATCGAGATGTTCCGAATAAATAATAAACAAACATTCATACCTTGTGTTTGTTGACCATCCATTCGAATATTTAGCTTGGGTACAACGATCCTTTGTTGTGTTCCATTCAAAATGATTTGCTGGTTTTTCAAGAGGCTGTGTGAGGCTGGTGACAATTGCAAAGAACCATTCTAAAAGCAGCCAACAACAACAACACAAAAAAAATAAATAAATATCATTTCAATTAATGAGTTTGGTTTGTGTTTCCTTTGTTATTTTGGGTGAGCGATCAAACCCACTCAAATCATACCTTGCTATGCTCAAATACTAAATCGGTGTTTGTATATGTAGCAACATTGGCCAAATTCACATTGATCGTGCCAAATTGTGAATTGGTTGTGGTTTGCTGTGTTGGCTGTGTCACAATAATATGACCGGTACCGTCGATAATATTAGCGGTTGAGGTGGATGCCGTGGCGATTGGGCTTGGCGGGCAACTTGAATCGGGTGACAGTGGTTCTTCTTTGATCATTGAACTTTCAACCGTATCCGTTTCAAAGCAATCAACAGCAATATTATTGTTTGCTGCCATCGCAGCTGAGCGGCTATTTACTAGTTTCGGCGAGGTATATGTTAATCGTGTATGAAGCGCTTCATTGCTATTGATGGTGGTGATATTGGTGTTGTTGGGTGTTAGCAAAAAATTGGTCGCATTTTGAATTGGATTGGTGCTGGTTGTTGGCAACATTGTTGAGCTTTTATTACATTTCGCAGGTGCGTTCAATGTATTATGATTGAGCAGTGTCACATCATTATTATTAATTTGCTTGACTGTTGGCGATTTGATCGATAATACATTTGAATTGATCGAAATTTCATAATCCTCATCCATTTCTAAAAAAGAACATTTGTTCAAAAATAAATGACGAACAATAAACACAGAGCTATTTTGTTTGGCTAATTGGGTGTTCGGCTAATCAAAAAATCAAAAACATACCATCAAACTTATTTTGAAGACTGCGCGGTGAATCAGGAATAGAATCACCATCACTGTTCAAACTGTATGAATGTTCAGTTTTGATGGGTTGACAACCAAATAGAGCATCGGTCATCAATTTATCTTGATAAATGACGGTGGATTTAGCATCACGATCCAAAAATTGCCAATCAACCATATCAGCATCAGATGAGAGGTTCAGAGCATCCTGCATTGCCTAAGACATAATGGAATGAAGAAAGAGAAAAGAGAAAATGTGAAACAAAAAACAAAATAAATCAGTAAATATGATTCAGTCGTCGTGATTATGATCATTTAAAAAAAAGAGCTGACAAATTGGAAAAGAATTGTGTGTATTTCGGTTGTCGTTGGGCAATGTATACAATTTCAACAGACTGTCGAAACGAACAGCAGATTCAATTTTCAATCCGGTTGCAATCAACATACAAATTAAATACAATTCATGCGCAACCCATGCAACTGTGTCTACATCACCTTTCTTTTGTCCTATACCTTCATTTTTTTTTATGTATATTTACTTTGTGCTCTGCCCTTCTTTCGCAAATCGGTTTCGGTAGAATTGAAATATAAAAGCAAAGCAAAAACCACACAGAAGTACAGAAAATATCTGAAGAAAATATTGAGACAGAATGCGAAACTGATTTGAATCGTTGACCGGACAAGTGTTCTATGCCCAGCCACCAGAAGGGAAATGTATTTATCGTTTGGTAACATGCAATACATCGGAACCAAAATGGCATACGTGATTTACGCTCAATTATTTCATTTTTTTTTTTTTTTTGCCCAATGCACACACAATTAATGCGCACATCCATTTGGTTATTTCTTGTTTATGCGTAAAAATATTTATTATTACTAATAAATATGAAAGAAACCGATAGACTGTTGTCCATTATCCACGCACCGGCAACGTGCGGCCATTTTACACATTGATGCCCCGTGCACCAACGAGATACATCTAAAAACAAATGGGCAAACCCATTCATTTCATCGATTAGAAAATCAGCTTTTGGTTTGTTTGCTGTTGTGTTAGCACCATTTCTGTAGCACCATTTCTGTTACAGCTTCTGATCTGTTGGTGCTGCTGCTGGCTGTTGTTGTTTTCATTTCTACCTCTAAATTCTCTAATAACATTGAAAAATGATTTATCGTGCACTTAGCACGTGATCGCTTGAAAACACCATTCAATGAATAAAAAAATAAAAAAACCACGCAAAACATAGATCTGATGACTACGCGCATAAAACTGAATGGTCGAGCAATCTTTTAATTAAAACATGGGCAAAATCCATAACCAATGTGTTACTGATCAAGGAAAAAATACTCTCCATAGATTTTTGCTATTGCATAGATAATTATTCTTGCGTGAATTCTTGTGCATTATGTAAAAATAAACAGCAATAACAACAACAACTAATATTGAGCGATAGGCAGAGAGTGAGAGAGAGAGAGAGAGAGAGAGAGAGAGGAAAGACAAAGTATGCAGAATATGCGATCAATTATAATGAGTTTTATGGCTTGATACAATTTTTAATCAATCTATGTTGCGTTGAATGTTTTTGCTTGTAAGTGGATTTGGGTTTTATTGCATGGTGTACGATTCTAAGTTTCGTTGTTGTTCATTGTTGCTGTGGTTGATTTAGATTTCCTAAATTGTATCAAAAATACTTTGAAACTACTCAATGAGCTATTTACGAGAGCATTAACTCGACTTAGTTCAGTTCGACTGAGTTAAGTGTTTTTTCCCCTTCTATCTCTCTTCATTACATTGGCATTAGAAATGATTTTGAGTCACACTGAGATTCATTCTTTTCACTTTGTTCTGTCATTGCCGAGCAAGAAGGAGAGAGAGAGAGAGAGAGAGAGCGATGCGTATGGGTGATGAAACGAGTGTGAAGCGAACATGTATAAAATTTGAAAAGGTGTGGCAATTCCTTTTCGCTCAATCACTTGCTATGCGTAAACATGAGCCGAATAAGTGGATGACTATAACTGGTTATAATATTGGTTTGGTTCGTTTGGCAAAGTACACCGCAAGATCAACCATCGTCAATGCCTGCATAACAATCAAGAGATTGTGTATGTATATAAGTGACTTTTGGCTTCGCTCATTGACTTAATCTTTTGTCACCGCGTGTATTTGCTTCTCGATTGAATTTCTATGTGTTTTGTTGTTGCTGTTGTAGTTGGTTTTCTCTTATATTTCTTTTGCGGTATTTCGGTTTCTTTAGCGGAACAGTGATTAATACGAACATGAGAATAGTCCACCGGCAGCAATCAGATCATTTTCGATCGTTGTGTATGGGCGACTGCCATACAAACACACTCACTCACCGTGTACATAATATGAGCATTCGCACCCGCTCAAATTAATATGCTTTGACATTTTTTTTTCCTCTTTTCTTCTTTCATTTAATTAAATTTCATTTTGAGCGAATCATTTTGAAAATGAATCATTTTGACATTCGATTTTTTTGTTGTGTGTGCCTCAACATTCATTTGCAAATAAACGTTTAAGTTTCATTCACCTTTTTGTATGTGTGTGTGTGTGGTGCTTTGGATTCTTTTATTTGCGCTGATCGTGCAAGAATCACAAATCGTTCAAAATGAATGTGAATGAAATTGGCAAAGAGCAATTTTCGGTGTTTGGCTGGACACAATTTTTTGTTATTTTTTTTTTTTTGTTTGGCTCGTTATTTGTTATTCACTACTGCCTACCGCCACCTCAATCTCATACCAAAGAAAGTATTTACGTCATTTTCATTTTAACTTCTTTCTCCGTTCATTTCTTGTTGTATGTGCGATTTTTTTGTTGTTGTTGTTAAATTTTTTGATAAATGATGAAGCATTTGAAGTGTTTTTCGTTCATGATTCGCTCGGACCCCTTGAATTAAGCGAATATTCTTTACGTCAACGGCTTAATTGGTGTGATCTTAAAACGTCAGAAAAAAAAATACTCTTTTCTTTCTCTCTTTCTTTTAGCTTTTCTTCGAATTTGGCTCCCAGTTTCGCAGAATGTGCTCCCTTGAGGGGAAACATGTATAATCATGTGAAATGTAAATCAATGCCAAACTGAATTTCTGTACAATTCGAAAATGGCACTTGCGTCGGCTTATTTCATTTAAGCCAAACGATTTAAAAAGTAATTAATTGGCAAGCATTCGGATGAGAATATCCATTGGGAGATCGGTGAGGTGAGGGGCAAGGGGGTGGTGCGGAGGTTTCAACTAAATGCATCGCAATAATTTTTATTTGGATACCAACCAGAATTGAAAATTGTTCGTTCTTGTGTCTCACAGTGAACAGGATTTGACGCTTATTACTGAACCGAAAATTATCTGCCTTTCTTTTGCAAATGTTTTGCACCGACGGCAAAAGAATCGGGACACAGACGGTCTCAAGCATATCACTGAGTGAGAGAGAAAGAGAGAATAAACAGAAAAAGAAACAGAGAAAGAGAGAGAAAGACGCGATTTTCGTGTGCAATGCAACCAATTTCAATCACCTCTCACTTATTTGGCGTGCGCACACACCGAATGAGCCCGCAGTCAAGCGCACCGTTTCGAAGTTTGCAAACACAAAACGGATTTCATTCCATGCTTTCCTTTTGATCGGTTGAGAAAGTTGATATTCGGTATAAGAATTGTACAAAATAAGATTAAAACACAGCTTCAACACTCGCAACACTCGAACACACACACACACACACACACACACACACACACCAAAAAATGAAAATCGTTCGAAAAATGCGCCAGCAATTGAGCAAACAAGTGAGAGGGCGAAAGAATCCATTGCATTCTCATTTAGATAAAATATATTTTTATATTTTTGATAATTTTTCTTTTCGTGTATTCGTCCATATTCCATAGATGGACTTTGCTTTCCTGTCGGCCAACTGAATAAATTGACGAGTTACACGAAAATATCGGAGGAAAAAAAAAACGGTGAGCTGAGAGGAAAAAGACGAGGAAAAAGTACACACAACAAACAAATAAACGTGCTGAAATTAAATTAAAAGAAGGGAAAAAAAGCGAGCGAACGAGATTCCAAGTCGATCGAACGAGAGGGAGACGAGGAACAAAAAAGTGTTTAGCACAAAAATTCGAAACATCATCGCTGAAGGTGAAGTGAAGTAAAAAAAAAAGCAGCATTGCAATTGAATTTATATTATCACAATGAGGTGTGCAATTTTTTTGTTTTGTGCCTAGTAATGCCTCTCTCTGTTCCAAAAATAAGAGAATTAACAACTAAATGAACAGAATTTTTTTTTATATAGGTTTCGAAAATAAGCTGAACCTTATTCCATAATGTTTTCTGTTTCAGTCCAAGGTATAGAATTGTTTGAAATTCAACACTATCGAATTACAGCAGCAAAAAAAAGCAGCAGCAGCGGTGGTGGCGGCGGTAGAGAAGATTGACACTCACATCGATAAGGTGTTAGAATGGCACGATTTGGCAAACATACAAATCAAACGAAAAAAAAAAACGGCAACAAAATTGCGATGAATGCGAAAGCGTTCACCTCGAATTATGCTGCCAAAAACCTGATAACACACAAAATTCATTTAAATTTGTACTCAAATGGGGAGTTAAACATAACGTTTAACACAAAAACCATAACAACAACAATCATTCGCAATATAATAAACAGAAACGGTTGCAAAAAGACCCAAAAATTGTAAAATGTCTGAAGCGCACAATTTTCGTGGTGTTTCGTTAACGTGGCCCAATCAATACAAGAAAATTGTATGGTATGTTCACTGTTCACCCATTACCTAGTCACACATGAAATTCTGTTGTGACGTCAATGAAATGCCATCGAACAGAGAAACAAAAAGTTCAACAACAACGAAAATGCAGAGAAATAATGCACACACGGTTGGCAGGTATGTACGTAATCATGTGGAAGTGGTCTCTCGCATATATTTTCACCGAGAGAAAAAGAAAAACCCATAAAAATGTGCATATTTTTTGGCATCAACGATCAATTCAATTCGATTCGTTTCGTTTCGTTTCGTTTCTTTTATTTTCCTTTTAACTTTGTAACCTGGAAACAGTCACGAGGTACCCGAAAAGTTCAATATTTCTAAGCAACCACACTGAAAGAACAGTTAATCATTCATTTACACGAATTGGGTGCGACGAGATTCTTTAAATTGTGAACATTGTAATGTAACACTGTTGATGGCATTGACGCAATCAAAATGATTGTCACTTTTGATAGTGTCCCAATCAAATATAGATTCTGTTTTCATTTTGTGACACTTGATATTCGTCAAATGAACCGCAATGCCGTTTTTAACGAATCATCGAATCAACTTAAATCAAAAGCCGGTAAAACTCCTGATAGCAATAAATTGTGGTCAAATTGATCAAATTGCTTTCTAAATGTGTGTATTTTCTTGTGGTATTATGAGGCATCAGGCATAAATGGTGTTTCATTTTAGACTGTTATAATAATGTAAATGCTCCAAACGCTCTCTGTCATTAATTTTATTTGTTTTCTATAATCAAACCACAGCAAAACGACAAAAACAAAACTATGCACAAACTGTTCGACAATTGTCAACTTCTTTCGTAGCTATTACCATTGCATGGTTATTTTACATAATTTAGGTTTCAATGAACAACGAATACAACAACAACAACGACAACAACAAAATAGTCCCCGTCAACTGAATAGCCCAAATTATCTACCGAACAAAAGCCAATTGAGCGAGGCTGATTTCAGTTCAAGTGAAATGTTCGCATTAAAATGGGCAAAACTAGTCGAAAAAAACAACAAACAACTAGACAAAAATGCGCGTGCGACTTCCGATCTAGTCATTGCGCTTGACGTCCGAAGATATTTTGCATGTTGAGAAACGGAAAAATAAAAGAACAAACTGATAAGTGGTTCCGTATGAACAAGCACATGTACGATAAAATACAACAACAACAAAATATTGTTCCGTATAATGGTGCCTCGGTTTGAATTCAGTCATTTGTATAAAATATATTTCTGAGTTGAAAATCACTGAAATAGAAATATAAAGCGTTGATTTTTATTATCAATATTTCAATCAGTATGTCTATTTTTGAAGTTGGTAACACGCAAACGTCGACCTGATTCTAAACAACAATTGGCTGTTTTTCGTGGAACAATTTATGGACACAATTGGATGGTGAAAAAATAAAACTGTAATTTGAAGGAAACACCATAAAGGTTTGAAAATTCAACCGAAAACGAAGAGAATTCGATCATTTGGCTGTTGATCGGCACACATCATATTCAATCCGTTTTGCCGGTAAAACGTGACACTTGTGAATGTGGGAAATTGGTAACCGACCTTGATTCCGGCTCCAATTCAATTTATTGTCTTAACGGTGAAATCATGTATTGCAATGGCCATATAACTTGCACGTATCGACAATAAAATTGCGATTGAGGATCAATGATCATTAATCGAACGTATACGTCAATATCAGTTTTGGTTTAACGTTTATTTCAAATAAATCATTAAAGAGTATATAAAATATAATGTGGCGGCTTTTGAATTTAGTTGATGTGTTTCTCAAACTGTGAGAGACGAGCGTCGCAATCAACACGTCATTTGATGTTGCTGTTTTTTTTTTTTTTTTGTATATATTTACGAAATCAATCACTTTTGAACGCCCGAGCCCGAAAAGTGCCCAGTCAAATGTGATTAGTATAAAATGGTTCGATTCAGTTCAATCAACTTATCGTGCAAAACGATCGGAATGGTGAATACAAACCGGATAGAATCGGGTTGAAAGTTTTATAAATGGCATTGTCGTGCACACACCATTTTCTTTCTTTTTTTCGCTGTTTTTGTTTTTGGGGGATTGATCTGAAGTAAGCGAGCACCAAAAGCTAAAGATGAATTGTCAAAAGGTTGCCATTGCTGAAAACACCAAAGCTAATGACTTTTTGATCGTTTGGGTCTTCCTAGTTGTTTTTCATTCTTCAAAATGTATACAAAAAAAAAACAACAACAACAGCAACAGAAAGAGCCGAACAAACAACGCTGCCGATTGCTATGAGTTGCCATTTTTGTCAAATTATTTAATTCAGCCAACGAAAACGCCTAGTTAGTTCTTCCATCGAGCGATACCGTGTATACATCGCACCAAATCAAAACAATGCTAACCAGCTATGCTCTTCAGTATTTCTTTCTATCACTGCGCGCATACATGCGCACCCGCCTCACCACCAAAAATAAAGAGAACACATCGAGAATATATAAATACTAAAGAAAAAAAAAACTGTAAGCGACTCCAACGAAACAAGTGATTGCACATACACAGAAAAAAGAAGAAGAAGAACCACCGATGATGACTTAGGCAACAGGAATCAAATACATAGCTACTTTGGTACACTCACTCATTCAAGCATACTTGGTACTCGTTCACACGCATACTCATACAGTCGTATGGAAGAAAAAAAAAACAAAATAAAGCAAATGAATAACAAAAAAATAAATTCATAACAAAAACAACAACAAAACGCAACACACACACACAGAGAGAGAGAGAGAGACCTACACACACCCAAGAAAATGAGAAGATAAAATATGAAGAAAGTAAAATAAAGAGAAAAAAAAATACGAGCAAAAAGTGAACGACCGTATAATATTTCTATTATACACTTGTTTCAGTATTGTGTATGATGAACGCACGCGGTATCTCTCACTCGGTTCGGTTTGGTTTTGGATTTTGGTATTCTTATTAGTGATTTGCGGTGCAGCCAATTGAAAAGTTTTCTTATATTTTATCTACCATTGGGTGGTAAAGGTATTCCGATGAGATGTATTGAAATTGTACCGAATGTACATTTGCATGCTCTGGAAAATTGCTTCACTTAATCAATATTGTACGTGCGCGAGGTGAGGGAAATGAAAAAAAAAACACACACACAGAAAGAAAGAACCCAGCAAGATATGCTTGAATCGCTGCTGGACAGTTCATGCTTTCGGATCGATCAGAATGAATATTTAAATGATAAATACTTGTAATTCGCCATGCAACAACAATTGACTGACATTCTGGATTTGGTAGTTTTCTTTGAAAACGATCAAGTTGAAAAACAAAAACCAAGCGACAAACGAAGAAGATGAAAATAAAAAAACACACACACACATATACGGAGAAAGAAAGAGGAAAAGACAACGATTTTGTAATCTGCCTCAATGTCGAAGCAACAATATAAAAGACGCACAGAGAATGAGAAAAAAAAAGAGTCAAATGTAATCAGGAGTCATCATTAGCCGGTGCAGCAGTAATATATCCCACTAAATGATAACCGGCCCCGATGTGTGTGAATCCGAGAAGACATTATAACATTCCGGTTTAATATAAAAACAATAATATTACGTTAGCGGCGAGTTATTTTTTTTTTTTTTTTTTTTTTAGATGCCACTTCTTTGCCCTCTCGGGCTGTGTTACTCGTTCAACCAGAAAGCGAAAAAAAACCAGATATAAAAGATACCAACCCAAAAGCTAGCTCATTCCGTTCTCATATAAGTATGTTATCGATGGACAGGTTGAAAGAAGGAGAGAAAGAGCGAGCGAGCGAGCGAGCGAGAGATGGAGTGAAATGGTCACAGAGAGAAAAGAATAAAATGAAAGGCTAAGATTGAATAACGATGTTGACAATTCACATATTACAGGAATATCCAAATTTTTTTCTATTCTGAATTTCTCGGACTGAATTATTATCTCTTCGCGTTCACATTCATATTTTTATTGGAAATAATTTTTGAAGTTCCCAAAGTGACAATGTCTTCATTTCATCGCTAAAAATAAATGCAAAACATTTCAGACGGTTTTAACACATAACAGTTCCATTGTTAGTAAGCAGTTTGATCTTGCGATGTATTGATATTACTGCCTGGTTACTGTACCGTTTAAAAGAAATCAATAAACCGAAAATGGGTAAAAATATCTGCATTCAGTGTCTGTCTGTCTCTCTCTCTCTGTATATTATATATTTGTTACAACCTGTCAGAAGAACAATGGACTTAGGTTACCTCATCATAAATGCGCGCGTTCTGATTCCTTTGAAGGAATGTACGTAATGTTGCTAATATATGCACATGAAAAAGAGAAGCGACTGTTTCAGTGAATGAGCACAAACAAAGCCCTGGTTAAAAAGCCGCCTCAAAGAAAATATATCAATCGAAATAAGATTAACTTGACGTAATATGTTGATTCTATATTTGTTTGTTTGTTTTTTTTTTTTTTTCTTAACAAACAACAACAACAACAAATAAGACAGAAAAAAGATCAAAGGATTTGAAAGGTATCATGATGAATGAAAACATGCAAGAACAACGAGCAAAATTGAGCGCTGACAAAATTCGCGCTAGAATGTGTGTTGGTTTTATTTTATTCGATTCGATGTCTCACTGCACTCATGCTTGCCATGTCTGGCATCTACCACATTTACTGAATGAGACATTGCAACTTGTGCACGAGACCGTTTCGCTTTCTTTCCCTCTTCTTCTCTATGCACACACATATCAAAAACTACTCTCATTTGCGGGGCCCCCATAGCTTTAGTTCGCTAACAATGATTTTGAACGAAGCATGGCAAACAAACACGAATAAAAAAAAAAACATATAAATGCGCGAATGAACGAGAGCCGCTTCAGTCGCGTACATAGTTCTGTATATAGATAAAGACACCAGATCATTACGTAATCAAACACATGCACACGCGGATGCACGATCCCATTCATTGCAATGCGGCCAATATTATTCGGCGCGCAAAGTGTGTTATTGTTGTGTCGATGTCATATTCACTGAATGAAGGTATGCGCTTACGAACGGCAACGACAACAACGACGACGACGACTATAACAAACAAAATACAAATATCGATGGCAACATCTATATGCAATACGTTATTAGTAAAATGGTCGTCAACAATGTTATGCGATGAGATGGAGCGATCGAATTGGATCTGTGTGAGTGAGCGAGTGTGTTTGTTGTGCTTTTATGGTGCACGTTTATGACGTGACACCCAGCCACCGCATTGTTATTCATGTATTCCGGGGCCGTTTCATAACGTCACACTTCTGTATCTAGCAAATTACACACGCAATGCAACAAGTGCGACTCATAGTCGTACACAGACAGAGAGAGAGAGAGAGAGAGGGAAAAAACATTTGTGTCCGGTGCATTCATGGTTCGAAAAGAAGCTGTTCAACAACAAATTTCTATGCACGACATTTTTCGCGCACCTTAGAATCATTTGTAATGTAAACATTCTAGTTTTGTGAAACACGTTTTTTTGGTTGTGCCCATTGGTTTAGAATTTCTTTGGTATCGAATGTGAAATGAGTGTGTTTGACCTCTCAGTTGAAAATGATAGAATGGCTTAAATGAAGGATATAATATGTTATCAGATGGACATAAATAACGTCAGAGAGAAAACACACACACACAAACATACATTTTAATGGCAAAGATTATTTGAAATCATGTTAATTTGACTGCAGTAAAAAAAAGAAGAAATTACCAACTATCTTTTGCTGGCTCATTCTGGAGCCCCACTAAGTAGCCGGCACTAATTAGGAAAATTAATTAATTGTTTCATGTTTTTTTTTTTGCTCTGTTAACAAACCAAATAACAAAAATACGAACAGATACACCTTTCTCTTTCAAGCTTTTGTTTCAATCAAAAAGAATTTTTTTCGTTGTTTTGTTTTAGATTTAAAGGAATGGCTTTGCTTTGATTAAAGAGCAAGAAAAGAATAAACAAACATAAAACCAGATTCCAAATCGAAAAACTTCCAACGATTAAACCGAAAATATCAAGTTCTTTTGACCAGCCATGGAAACGAAATGGTTTTGAAACGAGTGAGGAAGAGAAAATGAACACTCTTCAAGAATATAGGAAAAATGTCGACAACATTTCAAGTGAATCAAGCAAGAAAATAACCAGAAGGAAAGAAAAAAAAAAACAAATCCCGACCACCAAATCAAAAATGAAAGAAAGAAAAATAACGCTAAGTATTCAGTTTGGGCACGAATACACTATAACTACTAAGGTGAATAAACCTTATTCACTGCCGATGAGTCGGATTGTATAATATGATTTGGTTGAGTATTTTTTTTTTTTTGCTTTTCATTTGCTTCAGATAGTTAGATAGAGAAGAGAAAACGATGAAGACAGAGACAGTGAAGAAAGAGATTTGGTTCTTGTGACTGTCGATTGCGTGGTATGTGTACAAGATTACGGCGCTGCCATACCATTCTGCCAATGGCTTTACCATCCAGCGCTGCTTGGCTGCTTGGCTGCCTGGTGGTATGGCTGTTACTTGGTAATGTTTGAAAGAGTTTACAAGTGGCAATGAGAGAGATAGAGATATGTTGTATGCGTTGAATACGCGTGGCGTGTTTACTGTTTATCATACCAGTTTGATACCTTTTGTGAGTAATACCGGTACCAATGGATGCTCTTGTTTGTTTTCTCTCTCTCTCTCTCTCTCTCTCTCTCTCTCTCTCTCTCTCTCTCTCTCTTTCTCTCTCTCTTCTCGATCTTCCTCTTGTTCATCTATACTTTAATCACTGTGGCGGCATCATGATGCGTGTGATCACACAATGCCATATCCACTAGCTCAAGTACATTCACACCCGGTCGCATAAGTTACGCATCGTTCTTTTCTTCTGTTTTTCTTTCTTTTTTAATTCTTTTATTTGGTACTGTTCATCTTCCTTTTTGTCGTGAAAATAAAACAAATGAAATGTAAAATAAGTGATAACAATGTAGCGATCTACGTGCCATGGTATGCCATTGGCTTTTTGGTATGGTGTGGAATATTATGACAAAGTGGAATTCAGATCTTTCAAAAAAAAAGTGGGGAAAAAAAATGTACAGATTCTTGCATTTATGAAGAGAGAGCATGCTCTTTTCATTTCATTTTATGATTCTGTCTTCACATTCGGTTTCATCACACACACACACACACACACACACAACAAAAATCATTGAGAATGTCAGAGAAGAACAGTGACGGTTACACTCCTTTTTTGAGTCGAATCTCGAAAGTCTATTTATTAACTTGGACCAAAAAAAAAAAAAAAAAAATCCCAGAAGTCGGTTCGGAACAAAATGTGGTTTTGTTGAGCCCAATTTTATTGCGCAAAAATCATTGGCGTACATTTGTTTTTGACGCGTGTCGAATTCGCTCGTATATTCATCTTCAATGACGTTGTACACGACGCGAGTACAAACACGCACAGCCACACACAGCACACACAGAGCACACACAGCATGTGCAATATTGTAAAACCATCTCACTTTCGGGCTCTATTTACACAAATTGACCTTGGTACTGAATATATTTTATTGCATGGCACGGCACACACAAGCTGCTGATGATACAATTCAGCCAAATTCTTATCATTTTCCAAATGAAATATGAAACCAAATCTATGTTATTTTTGGAGGGAGCGGAAAAATACGTTTTATTTCGGTTACGATGCATGGATCTCCTTCGAAGTAATTTCGGTTACGAAATTGTCAAAATGTGGTATCATTTTTTCCATCAGCTTTTATGTGTGTGTGTGTGTGTGGATCATTTATCAAAAATAATGTGTGGGTAACAAATTTATATCGCTTCAAATGAGTAGTTTGACTACACACATTTTCATTACATTATTGAGTAAACAAATTGAATGAAGCGTGTATTTATTTTCATTTAAATGAAATACTTTTTGATACAAATGAAAAAAGAAAACACACACACACTCCAAAATATGTAAAATATTTGTCACCGTACAAAATTTGCTAACTCAGTTCGCAACCGTACAATATACAAAAAAAAAATGGCGCACGTTAAATATATGGACGCAGCACATGATAACGAAAAGTGAAAAAAAAATTCATATATCAAAGAATTCAAAAATTTAATTTACAGCTTTTGTTTTTTTTTTCTTCAATTAAAGCCAAAGAAAAAGCGTAAGCATTTGTTATAACTTCATCTTGAAAGAATGAAAGGAGTTAACAAAAATTTCATTGTGATATCAGGGCGACCGGTCGGATTTGGAATTTCGCACATTTTGTTTCCATTGTGCATACTTTCGCATGTAATAAAATGTCGAATCGGATCGTAAAAGCGCATTTTCTGCAATCTTTTCGTAGCTGTGTGTTTCGGTGCTGCTGTTGCTGTTGTAGCGAGCAACAATTTACAAATAACCTGAAATGAATTCTGACATCTAAATTACCGTATATGAACGCGTTTTCGTTTGGGTATTTTAATTTTTTTTTTGCAGTTGTTTCCTTTCATTTCAATATTATTAAATGCATATGTTTGTCGTGTGTGTGTGTGTGTGTGAATATTTTTTTTTTTTTACTCTCCTTCGCTCAGATTCGATTAGGCACAGACGGTCCAAATGAGCTATGCGCTAAAAAAAAAATTACGGCAATCAATTCAGAAAGAAGAAAGAGATACGCAAATATAGATAAATTTTGTTGTAAAAGTGAGTGTATGAACTGGAATCGCAATGTTGGTTGGTTGTTTGGTGTGCGCTCGCGCGCAATATGTTCAAACGTTCACCTAGATTAAGTTTGAAAATTGGTATGGAAGTGCCGATTTGTTGTACAGTTTAACAAACTCTTTGGCGTATGTGAGTGTGTGTGTTCGATGCAAACGAGATATTATATGTGTTTGTGTTTTTCATTTTATCACTCACTAGCAATCAACGGGGAGGCATATTGCAAATGAAAACCGCCAAACATTCAAACGCTGCACACGAAACAGATGGAGAGAGAGAAAGAGAGTACAAATGGAAACAATTGGAATACAATAGAAAAACCAAAAAAAAAAATGACAGAATATGCACAGAGAGATCATTTTATATACTTCCTTCATTTTGTTCATGGGAAGCCAGTTTGCTGTGTCTCTCTCTCTCTCTCTCTGTTTGTTTTCTTTGCATTCGAAGTTTTCTTTTTCTTTTCAATTTGCATTACCATTCGTCTCATTGTTTTTTCTTTTTTTTTTTATTTTCTCTGTTTTTCATTCTGCTGTTGTCTTGCCCATTTTTAACTGATAAGCAATGCAAAACAATAGTTTCAATTTTATATTTTCTGCAACCGCAAGCTTTATTTTTTTTTTGGTGTATAGCAACAACAACAAAAAGATATGGTATAAAAATAGATATGCGACATTCGTGCTATGCAACGAAACGAGATAGAACGATTGAATGAGAGTGCTAAGAAATGTAATGCGTGTGTCCATGCCCATGCCCATGCACGCATATTTCCAATGAATGTGACGCTGTTGCGTAACTATAATATTTTCTCATGAAACAAAAAAGCACGCGCTTATGCAATTCCATCTATAGGTATATTGAGTTGATCTTAAGAATGTTCCCTTGGCCAGGGGCCCAATACTCGCGCGCACACACACACACACACCAAGAATCTATACATTCGATTAAATGGACAGACAATCGAAATGAAAAACACGTTTAGGTCATCGGAGAAGTCGTATGAATGGAAATGGAAAATAATAACAATCATTTGGTTTTTGGATTAAATAGTTTGCATATTTAAGTGGATTGTCACCGCATTTCTCCGTTTTGATTATGTTATTTTTTTCCTCATTTCATCTTTCTTATTTGGTTGTTTTTTTGGTGTCTGCCGTTTTCCACAGTGTGCTATGTGGCTGTGTGCTATGTGTGATCAATTGTACAAATCAATTGAAATTGATTTGTTTTTTGTTTTTGTTTTGTGGACTTGAAATTGGTATGCGTGCCTGATCTTTACCATAAATCGACAGTTTAAAATGGAAAACCGTAGATCGTTAAATGTCTGTTGACCATTTCGATTTCTTTGTGTCTGTGCATTTGAATTTCATTTGTGGCATTTTAACCGGCTCTATCGCCTCGAGATAGAAAAGCACTTATTTCAAATGCATTTAAACTTAATTTAATATTCTTTGTTGTTGTTGTTTGAATTGATGTGTGATACGTTTTCTTCGTTTTCAATGTGAAAAAAAAACAAAAGATTGCCGAAAAACTGGACTGACTTGAACTTACCAATTGAGTGGTTGAGCTTTAATAAATGATGTGTGTGAATTATAAATCTCAAATGTAAGCTCATTCAGTCACATACAATTCACATAAAATCAGAATAAAAACAAAAAACCACTTGAGTTGAGCTGTGTGCTTTGTATGCGCGAGAAAAATAAATGCATTGAATGTATTCGCCATTACGCACAAGCTCAATTAATTAAAATCCCATTTCACAATTCACGAATTTTCGAGAATGGATTCTAATTAGCCATTGTAAAAAAAAACACACACACAAAAAAGAAACAAATTTTTTAAACATTACCAACAAAATCAGTTCGAAGACGAAAAACCAGTCATAATGATAAAAATAAATAGTGAGAGAATAGCTATTGACCGGAAACAATAAAACTTGATCTAGTCAGCCAAAATTCACGGAGCAGCTCAACTCAACTTACCTAAAATGAGAGAGAGAGAGAGAGAGAAAGAAAAGAAAAGCGTCAAAAATTAAAATCATAACTAGTTTTGATGATTAATAAATGAATTAAGAAACCGCGGGCATGGAAAAATTGGTGTTTATAGATTTTTTTGTTTTGTTTTTGTTTCAGGTGAACATTGGGTAGCTACATATGCATAATAAATGTATGTGCACTCCTTTTTTTTTATTAGATTCCGCAAGGCCAATTAAAATACTGATATTTTTTGTACGGCGCTGCTCCACACCAAAAAAATTGCAAAATCTTCATGCACTTCATTCGCATTTGCAACGGTGAATGTGCAATATGATTTTGATGTTGAAATATAAAAATAAATAAATAAACATAGTAATTTGCCGGTAAAAATCGTAGCAAACACATTTCATCGCATCCCGATAAGTATTCATTTAGTCGAGTTGCTTGAAATCTTTCGCAATCCATTCCACATTGTTAATTTTTCTGATTCTGTGTACCTTTTTTTTCCCTATCATTTTAATTATTACGGACGGATACGCGTGCGCTTGTGCGCTCATTCATGCGCTTGTTTTATTCGGTACGGTATCAATATGAAACAAACAACAACAAAGAATTGCAATACAAAATCGACTGTTGCTTTGCCAATTTGGTATGAGTGTAATGCTAAAAGTCGATCCGTTTGCAAATCGAGATATATGCCGAGAAGAAGCCGGGAGCGAGAGAAAAAATCGTGTAGTGACCATTTCGAAACGGGTATTATGAACAAAAAAAAATTAAAGAGAAAAAAAAAATTCAAAATAATAATATACAAATCAATATTTCTCAATATTTTTAATGAACATTGCACACATTGCGACCGAAGTGAGCGAGATGAAAGAAGAATATTCGCGTGCAATTCTGATATGTGTGCCCGTTGAGAAGCAACAGGTAGTCATGCGTCAATTTTAACATTGCATTTATTAAAATTGTATTTCAATAAATAAAATAATGGAAAAAAGCACACACACACGCAAACAAAACGAAATAACTGAATCAATGCGAAATAATGCATGAAGACACCGATTTGTGCTTCGTCAGTTTTGTGTGATTTCAGTGCGGCCTGAAACGAACGAACGAGCAATAACACAAATAAAGCACAAAATGTGTGCTCTCTCGGAATGATGTATCAAGCAGTTATCATTTGGTGTATTGCTGTTAGGCTTTTTCTCCCTCTCTCTCTCAAATTAAACCAAACAGAACTGAAAATTAGGCCATATCTGGTCAGTGGCAGTTTAACTTTTCGAATACAGCAATTGAGCAAATTATGTATGACTTTTCTCGATGAAGGTGATTTAGAAAAATAATGAGCATAGGTGCATATCTGTATCAGATTCATTTCACCCGCTATCGAACCCAACCAAACCAACCTTAGTCAATACAAAAACCCAAAAGATGCAAAGTATGTTGTAAATCCATATGATAGCAGCCCCACAACAACAACAACTGCAACAGTACGACCACACGGTTCATTTTTTTTTCTACACATGTGATTATTCCATTTCACGGAATTTCCATCAATTCTATTACATTTCAAGCGAAAATTGAATGAATGCGCACGATGCACGCGCTTAATAGGTCGTGCAAAGAAAATACATCATGATAATGCAATAAATCGTTCAGTACATACGTATTCTTTTCTATCGCGTTTTTCATATGACATCAGCGAAAAAAAAAAACTAACAATACTAAAGCATTTGTAAAAACCTTAGCATTTCGTCAGAACGAGTAAACAAATTCAAATCTAACGACAAAAAAAAGCCACCGCAACAAACAGTTGCTGCACAGAAAAAAAAATCGAATGCTTTATTTGTTTTTTTTTTTCAGTTGCTCATCGAGTGGAGTTTCCTTGAATCCATCAATAGGGACTTTTTTGTTGATGTTGTTGTTGTCGCTGCTGTGCAGCATTGGACTACACGTGAAACGATCTGGGTTTTGGGTGGAAATATATAAAAAAATAAAATTTAATGACTTAATGCAAATAAAAAAAAAAAATAGAAATTAATTGCAATGTTGATTCGATTTCAATCGACATCGCGTACGCTTTAGTTAAAATAGGCGAGCAATCTCTGTTGCTGCTATTCTTTTATTTTGTTTTCTGTTTGAAATTTTAAATATACAATAAGAGGAATAAAACAACATAAAATTGAAAACTGATCGAATGAATCGTGATTAGATAAAAATAGAACTGTACAGCTAACTGTATTGAGGTGTATGGTATTACACGTGGTCACCGAGTAGACAATCAAAAATTCGTAAAAACGGCAAAGAGCGAACAAATAATGCACACACATTTGTTGTTGAGACGAGCTTGAGAAACAGAACGAACAGTATTTCGAGACAAATACACACATACAAACATACGGTTTAAGGGAATGTTATCGAAACATTGATAGAGTTAGTTTATATATATATAGTAGATATATATATTTGCTAGCTCGACTTACACTCGCCTCTCTCCCTCTCATATGAGTTAAATTGTCATGTGACAATTGCGAGTATTTTCCGTTTCCATCTCCGTTTTGCGCCGCATTTCTACCAAATGTTATTTACGAAATCGCAAAATTTATTACATAACATTTCGTTTCTACCGTAAAAAATATAATTATTTATTGCATACATCACTGGAAGCGACACAAGCAATAAAAATTCAGACTCAACATTTTGTTTGCACGCTGATTGTCGCGCATCATGCTTATAAGAAATACGCCTAATTTTTCATCGTCTTTGGCTCATTTTACTGAAAATTGTTGTAAATTGCTCTGAATTTTGTTGCCTGCTCATTTGTTTTGTTGTTGTTGTTGCTGCTCATGTTTGTTGGTCGATTGACGGATTGACAAAATTTGCACATTACATCTCATTGCTTGTTACTAAGTTCGATGTTGTGAATGCCGCACACCCAACACACAAACGGGGGTGCGCACGTCATCAATTAATGATGTGCATTTCAGTCAGGGACGTTGTGCCAGTTTATAGCCGAATATCTAATTGGTGTTGACATCAATTGTAAAAGACTTGGAACGTGGGCTGATTTGTGGATCCCTTTCCAATGTAATGACGATATGTATTTTTTTTTTTTTTTAGTCTGATCTTTTCTGATGTACCCAAATAAGTTTTGAAGTGCATAATGAAGTAGTCTACAAGGAGCCAAATGCTCAGCTAGCTATAACACTAACGCCCAGCGAAATGTGTGTGTGTGTGACGCACAACATAACAGAATATACACATTCACCGTTATGGAAGTCAACACCCACACACAGCGCCGATAAGTACAGAACGCACTCAAAGAAAGCGAGAGAGAGAGAGAGAGAGAGAGAGAGAGAGAGAGAGAGAGAGAGATGGAGACAGGGAGATCCCAAACCATTCGATCATTATTCAATACTTCAATGAACATGGAATAAGTATCCATATCGAATCTATCGGCAATGTTTCAATTGACGTCGTACAACGTTTCAACGATTTTACTAACATCCGTCTAATTTTTGTTGTTATTGTTGTGCTCCAGTCGCTTCGTTATTCTGTCATCAAGTCTTCTATGCTATCAAAAATGATTATAGAATGGTATTTCATGTAGCGCATTGGGAAATCGTATGGTTTGCATCCCACCGATATGACGAATCCGTGTGATGGCATCGGATGCATATGAACAATATGTTCATCGTATAAGTTCTCCGATTTAAACAACAAAAAAATAGAAAAAGAAATAACAAAAACGAAAGTAATACACGATTTTGCTTTTTGCTGTGGGAACACTTTTTTAACACATACTGTATGTAATGTGAGACGCCTGATACTTAGAATTATGCTTTGTATTCAGTGTAATTTTGAAATATCAAGTTTGGCACTATGCTTTCGAAACGATTGCGAAAACTCCACTATAATTTTCTCTCCACAAAATTGAACCAAAAACGACACCAACAACAACATTATCCAGTATGTTTTTTATGATTTCCGGTTAACGCAGTGGTCAAGTGAGTAGTTTTTTTTGTTTGGTGTGTGCTTTGTTGTTTCGGGTGTTCATAATGTGATTGTAGCAATGCAAATGCAAGCAAATTTAGTCATTTTTTTTTTGTTTGTTCAAATGACCACCAAATTAATTTATGCAAATCAATTGATTTCATGTATTGATAATCGTCTCCAAGCAAACGAAACGATTTTTGGTCTCACTTTTGGTCACGTCCATAGTTGTATTGGACGTGTACGATTTAGATCCCGTTTCGTCTCAAAATCGGTCTACATTTGTTCGAAAAAATTGACATTTGGCTTGCTAGTAACGTCGTTTAATGTCAATGCAAATTAATCATCGATCGAATTCTCGATGCTGGTTTGATTGTTCATTTATACGTTTGTAACTGCGTTTTATTTAATGGGAACAAACGACAGAAAAAAAAACAATACAGTCAAAACCGTTCATCGGACGCTGCAATCTAAAATTGTCTGAGCCATCGGAATCACCGTAAACTGGTGTCGTTTGGTAAGTAGCTCACACGAATCTTTGACCTTTTTGCGGTCTTCTTACATGTGCTCAATGTGCTTAGAAGGATTGTCATTTTTTATACTCTTATAACATTAAGCAGCATCATTCCAGCTCATCGAGATTTCAAACGAAAAAACAACAACAACAACAACGACAACATCACAAATTCTTGAGAACAAATGTATGGCTCTCGCATTAAACAAAATTCACATTTGTTCAGATAGATTGCCCAACTAATTTGATGTCAAGTACAACAAACAAATCAAAAGTCGACACATATACAAATATGTGTCATATTTTATTTTATATTACATGGGTTTTTGTTTTGTCGGTTCTTTTTTTTTAAAATTTGTTGTCAATTTCAAGAACAAAACAACAATAAAGCATTGTAGCGCTCTTTTGTTGAGCCACAAACAGCACAAAACAAATGAAGCGCTATTTGGAAATGTTTGTTCAGTTATTTATGATACATATATTAAATTTGTGTAGTTTGAAGTTGACGTTTTTTTTTTTCGGCATTTTCTGGTAGTAAAAGTCCAACAAGGAACTTGGTGCAGGTTTTTTTTTGCGCGTATAAATTTTAATAATTTCAGAGTGTGTGTGTGCGTGTGTGTGTACGTTCGTTGTCTGATTCTTCCTCTCTATCGTTACACTCTCTCGGACCCAGGCTGTGTGTTGCGCATTTCTTCATGCAAAGCACAAAGAAAAAGAGAGAGAATGGACGCCGTGGCCATTATAGCTGTATACCGGCATTATCAAACCGGTTAAATGTCACCTACTTAATTTCCATCGCTCAGCAACAAGAGATGATTAAAGCTTTTTAATTTGATTGTTTATTCGCCGGTGTTCGTTGTGTATGTGTCTGATGATTTTTTTCCCCCTTTTGATTTGAAATTTTGTGAATACCGAAAATTTACCAACAACAACAACAACAACAACAACAAAAAACCAACAAACTGATTATTGTGCATGTAATTGCTGGACTTGTTGGTTGGAATAAATGGTATGAAAATCAGAAGTCATTTGAGGTGGGGACAGCAAGAGCAAGACCAACACCAACCAAAAGGAAAATCAGAGAAATAAATTAACAAAGTGAAAAGGAGATCGAATAATGTTGTGCTTCAAATCGTGTCCATACACATGTAGATAAATCTTGTTGTTTTTGTTTTTTTGATCGCTTCTTTTCTTTAATTTATGCCCAAAGCTGTCAATTTCGGTGGAATTGGCAATTCGTAAAACCATTCGGCAATGGATGGAATTCAATATAGATCGGTGGTTCGAGAAAGAGATATATATTGACGAATCGATAAATGTTCGCTGCTTTTGGCTTTTGTTTCAATTCTTCATTCTCTTGATCTTTCAAGTTGACTAATTGGAAGCGCTTGCAAATGTCTATTTTCACATTGAAATCTCTTCATTCGTCACTTAGTTTTTATGGTTTCATTTTGGGTTTTGTTGCAACAACAACAACATGTGTGTGTGTGTGTGTTTGCCATTTGCTACCTATTTCTCTTGATTGCATTTTACTACGGCATTGATTGATGCCCCTGTGTACACACACACACACACACGCAGATAATGGGTTTCCTTTTCTCCTTCTTCATTTCATTTCATATATATTTATAGTATTTAAACTTTTACCATTTCTTTAATGCGGTCTGTTGCCGCTTCATCAATGATCAGTGGGCACGCGTAACTTTCATATCGATTTCATGGTGCAATCTTAAGATTCAAATGAATCGAAACAGAAATTCCAAAATGCTAATGGAAATTGAGATGTGCTCAATGTGCAGCAACAAAATAACAAAAGATTCCCTTTGATCGAAATCAGCTTTTTAATGTTATTTTTTTTTTTTTTTTCATATCAAAACATTTTCATCATTGAGAACATTTTATGTGACGAAATGTAAATGAAAACGAATAATTTTGCATGAACAATCGAAAATTGATTGGTTCGCAGTGAGTGAGACTCTGGTCGTATTGCGTTTGACATTTTCGATTTTTTTTTTCCTCGAATGAATCGAGATCGAGTACCAGTTTTCTGAATTATCGTTGATCAACATATCGTAAAGCGGCAATAGAATGTTGAATATCACCCATTCAATCATTACAACCGATTGACCATCTCTCTCGTATGGGGGGGGGGGGGAGAAACCAGATTTGATAATCAAATGGCTGCATCAACCTTGCAACAAATAAACCCATCAAATGCGATTTTAAAGCGATAGTCGAACGCAATTTACATCTTTCAAACACGTGCAACTTTCATTCAAAAATAAAACGCAATCGTAAAATTTAAAATACTTGTTTGTTGTGAATTGATTAGCGAATCAGTATAGAAACAGCGTACAGAAGAGCAAAAAAAAAGAGAGAATAGATTTCCATCATTGATAAAAATAGACGCGTTTCTTTACACACACACCAAATTATACGATTATGAGGTATTATATTCTATATATGCGGTAATAACGGCAAACGGAAGTCTTCTTCAAAGCACTAAAAATACACAAACAAACAACACACTCTTTCTCTTCAAGCACATTTGAGTCAGTGTCTATGTCTCGTCATATATATAATTGTGTGTGTTTTTTTTCTGTGTGTATTGATTGACCTTAAGCTGTGCATGGAAAATCATTTGGCAGATTGTAAGATTTCATTTTCCACTTGAAAATTATAGTTGTTTGGTTTTTCTATTGTTTCTGTTGTTTTGCCATTTTTGTTTTTGTTTTTGTTTCATTCCTTCTTCTCTCTATTGTTTGCTGTTGCGTCTCAAATGCGCTGCCGACTAATTTAATTACAGTTGATGTGCCTCTTGTGGCGCTTCACGCTTCTGAACTGTCAACAATAATTTGTGTTAAATATGTTTGGTTAAAATATGCACACGTATACCACACCACAATCATAGGAGCAAGCCGATTGTAAACACTGTTAAAATATGACGGGCGAAAATTGAACGTCTTTAGGAGTGCGAGCGAGCGAGTGCACACACACACACACACACACACTTATATTCGAACCCACATTCACAATGTGAATACAATCGCTGTGATGCTATTTTTTTGTACTTGTGTGTTATCAGTCGATCTAAATTGTTGGCATAATTATGAAATGGAACACAACAAAAAGTAGGTAAACCATATTTTTTTTTTTATTTAGATGACAATTTTTTGGTGTGTATTTGCACTGAATTATATTCGGTTTTAATATTGTAAATATAGATTAAAGGATGCTTTGACATAGTTATAAATTTGTGTTCGAATCGACAGAAGGAAATCGTCTGTGAAATTAGAACAAAGCTTATGGAGCCATTGAATGGTGACGGAAGCGGAAGCAAATGTCTATCGTAAACTGTAAGGAAACTAGGAATAATGATAAAAATAAACAAAAAATAGTCTCACCGTCCAAAAAAAGAAGGAATTTGTTCAAACAATTCAAACAACTAGTGATAACACTTTTCAATGGATTTTCGACATGTCAATGTGAAAGTTATTTTTTTTTTTTTTTAAATTTTGCATAAATTATCGTATTCTGACTGAACTATCAATTCCAAGGAACGATTTAATCAAATCGCGTATCTTTCGTCTTTTACATTTTAATTGTTTCCATGTTCACTAAGCCATTCACTAAGAAAACAAAATAAAATCGTATCTGTCTTTTTGCTTTCTGCAGAGCAACCAAATGATTATACTTAGTGACAGAAGTGGCTTTTCTTTCCAGCTAATCGCAATCAAATAACATCAATTGCTCAATGACTCAAATATGATGCATCAAAATGTGAGTGTGTTTGTGTTTTTTTTTTTCGTTCGTTCGCTTTTGGATTTCATTTAGCTGGTTCACATTTAGAAGAATCTTTATCTCATGGTGCTCAATCACATAGCCTTGGTGTGTATAAAACGATGACGAATGAAAGAAGGGAATGAATAAATGGGCATAGAATAATGGAACATCCAACAAAATAACAACAACAAAACATGCTGTACCGCTGTGATAAAGTGGAAAAAACACATGAAATAGAAGATAAACGTTGCTTTTTTTCACTTGACGTATGGCTTGATAAGATAGCGTGGTGTGCTCGGTACTGTATATATTCCTTGCAACATAATTCCATTATTGTGGATGTTGTCGTTGAATGGTCGATAATTACTTTTGCGTCGATGCGTACACGAATTTTATGAACAACATGTGCATGTGTGTGTTTCGAGTGGATGCACATTTCAAGTGATGGCACAATAGCACATTGCCCATTATGAGTTTTGGGTTATCATTACCAAGTTGAATGCACACAATCTTCAAATATATTTTCATTTTTATTCACATCTATCAATAGACCAATCGGTCATTTGAGCCGAAGTATTTTTGTTCACATAATAATTTGTGAATGTTTTGACTTGAAGTCCTATATGAATTAGGCATACGGGATGAAAGTCTTGAGACCTGCGGGACTAAACACCACCCAAGGAAAAAGAACTTGTGATTATTTCCTTGAGACGAATACATCATAATTTTCTATTCTGCTCCTGGCCGTTGGATATTCCATAATTTGTTAAAAAAAAAAAAGAAAAATGAAAAAGAGAAACAAATATTGTCCAACCAAATAATCTGGTGGTGCAGCCAATTTGCCATGAACAGAATACGTATGATACTGCAAATCGCTCACTTCCTCTTTCGCTTATACTAAATATGTATTTTTGTGTGTGTTTTTGTTTTTGTTGTTGTTGTTGTTGTTGTTGTTGTTGTATTTTCATTGTGATGTCGATGCGTGTGTGAGAGTGTGCGTGTTTTTTAGTTGAATTCAATATGAAATGAGGCTGATGTGACATTCGATAAGACCAACGCCAGAAACAAACCAAAACACTTTTATGATTTGAAATAACCGAAAACCCCCTGTTATCTTAATGAAAGCTGTACGGCAAAAATACGTCAATGTGTGTGTGCTTGTGTGTAATGTACAAGAAAAACGGTTTCGGTATGGAAAAATGCGGGTCAATGTGAAGCAGACCGGCTCATTAAAAAGCAATAATAACAAGAAAAAAAAGTATATACGCCATATTCATATGTGAGTGTGAAGTGTACGTGTGTGTGTGTGTGTTGATGGATACAGAAGCATGTTGGTTATGAAACCGCATGACTTCATCGAGTAAAAAGGTACAATTGCACCAATTACCAAACCATCTAGCCGAGTGAAACATATTGATGAAAACTTTGAAATGCACATGTGACCAAAATGCAATTTAATATGTGCCGTCAACAAAAAAAATGCTCGAAACGCACGAAAATTATGAGCGCAAGTGTATGTGTGTGTGTGCCTTTCAATTGTTCACTTTTAATTGAATATGATGATTTTTGTTTGTTATTGTTGTTCCTCTTATTTCGATATGGGCGCATAAAATACACACTTCACGACATGTATGGAATCGTGTTTGGTCTTTTTTCAATGGTTCAAACATTTCAAAACCGTCATGCATTTTTCTCCATCATCCAATATTTTATTTGTGGTTGTGTGTGTGTGTTTTTTTTCCGCTTGTTTCTTCGTTTTTTTTTTTTAATACAATTGTAATTTAGAAATTAGCAAAGAATGAGTGCGTTTTGAGTTTCAGTGCAAACTTTTCGCAAAAAACCATTTAATTGATATCCAAAGCGTTTTCTAAGCGTCTTCATCTGACCTAGTTGTTGATTGGGCCATTCATTGTGATCGTGATCGTGATGAGTACCATACACACAAACAGCTACAATATGCACACACCGTGTCACATTTCTTCCCCATTTTCACGCAATTTATTTCACAGCCACTAAGACTCAATGTGATAAATACTCAAGTTGTACGGCGAATCCACTAAATCATTGACTAAGACAATGCATTTATGTATATAGGAAGGTATGTGTAAGTGAGCAACAAAAAGTCAACTTTACTAATTTCGCGTCTACATAGACAATTTAGAGGCAGACAAACATTTCAATTAAACGTTTTTAAAATACAAATCATTTCATCAAATACCAACTTTATTGGGATTGGGGTAATGTGTGCGCATATAATTGTGTGTAAATGTTTTTTTTTTTATTTTTAAAATATTACAATCCAGTTTTGTAAATCAATTTCCTTAAAACTCAAATTAACCAAATGCCCATGCGAAACGTGTGTAAAGTTCAAATGCCGAAATTCATTAATGATTTTGTGAATTAACGACACAATTTATTCATTCATTTCGTCCAAATACTGTTTAAAGCTGCAACACTAAACGTTTTCACAACCACTGATGAATCCTTTAGATCAACAATCAATTTAATGTTCTCATAGATTTCAGTTGGGAAAAATATCGAACTGAATGTATTCAAACCATCATCGGCAAATATTTCAATTGATGCTGTATCCAGTATGATGCGTCCGGTTAGTAAATTGCTATCACTAATTCGACGGGTAAGAGCCGTTTTATCGGCAAACTTTGTACTAAATGAAATATCACCCGATTGACTACGATCAAATTCGTAAGTTCCATTCTCAATATCAAAATTAAACGACACAAATTCGCCCAGTTTATTACCAAATTGCAGTGCAATACTGCCCTGACCAGCTGCATTTGTTATATCAACAGCATATTCTAATGTTAACATTGAGTTCGTTTTGAATGGAATTTGTGATGTTAAATCAATCGACTGTTGGCCATTTATTTCCGTTGGTGTCGTCAATGACCAAGTTCGTGATGCATCAATTATATTATTGAATGTGTCGATCGGTTGCTGAACGAGATGCAAATTTCCATCAACCGTTTTAAGTGCAAGTTCACGTGGAACGGTCATTTGACCACGCCATATTGATGTCGGTATCACTTGAGCATACAACCAATTTGACAACCAACCGATCCAAATAATTCGTCCCAATGGATCATTGTGATATGGTATGGCTGCATAATTATCAAAACCATTGTCTGCCCGCAGCACTTTTGTTGGATCGTAACTATTAAATGCGGTTCCATTAAATTTACCAATAAAATACTGAATTAGACCGTTGCGTGTTTCACCATTCATCGACAAAAATAGCAGATCATGTTCGTTGCCTTGTTCATCTCTTAATGTAATTAATGATGGACATTCCCATACGCCTGATTTATCGCCTTCATTTGGTTCAACACCAAAATCACTTAAATATTTCCAATCCAATAGATTTGTGCTGCTGAAAAATTGTAAACGATCATACACAGCCAAAACCATATAAAATTGGCCATTGCGTTCAAAAATGTTTGGATCACGAAAATCGGGTATTCCTTGATTTGGAATGATTGGATTTCCCTCATATTGTGTAAATGTTAGGCCTTTATCCAGTGAATAGGCCATCGCTTGACTTTGTGTTGCGTTCTCCTTATGAACTGTGTATATCGCCAATATTGGTATATCATCGAATCCATCGGGTGCAACACCAGTGAAATTATCGTTGTCAAGTACACAACATCCACTAAAAATGACACCTTTTTCGTATGGTGGAATTGCGATTGGTAAATTTTCCCAATGAACTAAATCAACGGATTGAGCATGACCCCAACTGATTGGGCCAAATTTTATATCATTTGGATTATGTTGATAGAACAAATGATAAACACCATTTGCAAAAACCAGTCCATTTGGATCATTTGACCAGCCCGATGGCACCGAATGATGCACTTGCAAACGATATTTTTCGTCGAAACTTTGCCCGTTGGCCATCAATAAATATTGAACACAGCCCAACAGCAAGCAAACCACTGAATTTGCCATTTTTTTTTTTTTTTTTGATTGTTTGTTACTAAACAACAATTTTGTGTTTTTGATTTTTGTTTTTGTTTTTAGACACACGTTGATACAGATAGAGTGAACTCAATCAGACTGATTCACCAATTATGAAAAAAAAATTATTGAAGCACACTGTTAAATATAAAATTTATTGAAATCGTAGAAAAATGTAAAAAAAAACACAAGAAAAAAAGCTCTTATCAAAATAACGAGGAAATGAGGCGAAAACAAATTCCCGATCATTGATAATAATTATCGTTGATAGAAAATATGATTAATCGTTCGGTAAAAATTTATCAAAAATTATCATCGAACAATCTTGCACTAGTTTGCACGTCAAAAGTCAATTATAAAATGCAATCAATGATGATGTTTGAATTTGTTTAAATAATGCACAACTAATTGATAGATAATGGGCTTAGGCTGTTGCTGAATTTTAAAATCGAGAACCAAACAGTTTGGCCTTTGAATAAATTTTAACCAAATGACTAAGAACCTTGTCAACATTTATATGCTCGTCTCTATCTATTTCAACTAAATTCATGTTTTGATTGAACAATTTGATTCACATTGTTCAGTAAACACTTTTAGAGCGGGGGCAAAATTGCGTATACAAATTAGTTGTTTTTTTTCCATCTCCAATTACTTTATATGCTTGAATATTATTTTAATTGTAATCGAGCAATTGCTCACGTGATAAACTGCCAAAAATACGGTGCGCGTGACGTGTAAATTTATTGACATTTTACACCAATTATTGTCGAGAGAGAGAGAGAACAAAAAAACAGAGAATTGTAAATAGAATTTCCGGTTTGGAATGAAGAATTAGAGATAATTTTTTTTTTCGTTATTCACACAAAATGTTGCCATCAACAATCAACTTAATAGATTTTATTCGATAGGAATAAAAAATATAATATTCAATTGAAATTCTGTTAAATTTAATTTTTTTTTTTTTTTTAATTTTATTTGTTTTTGAAACCGAGTTTTGAACGCAGAAGTTCATGACCAGCCGGGGAATTACTTGAAATGATACAAAGATATAAAGACACTATCAATACGAATGGTACTTCAAAATTTAATATGAAAATGCCTAGAAAAAAACAAAGACAAATTTGTTCGAGAAATCTATGGAAAGCATTGAATTATGTAAGGCGGTGTTCATTGTTCATTTATCATTTTGAAATTAGATTTTCGGAAGTGATTTCAAGTGTGCGTGTAAACTATCACTTAACAAGTATCAAGTATTAAGCATTTTATATCAAGAAGTGAATGGTATAATTAGAATCGCAGCAGCAACGGCAACAACATCAAAGCAAAAAACAATAATCACCGTTTCTCGAGCTTTCGCCGCAACATTCTAGGCATTGTATGTGATGTTCATTCATAAACTAAGATACTCGGAATGGTGGAAAATTTCATATGGAATTGTTGGGCTGACAACAGGCATATCGAAGATTCGAGTTCAATTGATATCTAATCGTTTATAACATCACCAAATGACCTAGTTGTGGGTTAAATCGGTTGTAATGTCGACCGTGCAATTCTATCGAAATAAAATGAAACCAAAAGAAGAAGAACAGCACAACAAAATCGTGCAGTTTAATTTTAATGCCATTTCTATATGCGTATTACATTTCGCCATCCATAATGAAATTGTTCTGCCAAATGTTGTGCTCACATTGTTCAATTTACCATTAATCATTGACAAAACAATGCGATAAAAAAGTGAAATTCTCTCTCTTTTTGTGTAAATTGTTCATCGGAAATTGCGATACTACTGAGTGTGTTTGGCTGTTGTTGTTGTTGCATATTTCGCATTAGTCACATACAAAACATGTATATTTCTTCTTGGAATCGTAAAAATGAGCAACTGTAGCGCACATGCAGTGCGGGTTTCATGAATAGATGGAAGCTTCACACTTTCAACCAAAAATCACATACCGTCGAAATTCGTTCAATCATTAAAATTACGATTGCTGAATTTGCTATTGTTTGCCCGATCACATTTATGTTCATTCTTTTTTTTTTTTGCTTTACTTTCGCACTTCTTCTTCATCATCAGCAATTCTGAGAAGCGCTTTCGACTATCCAGCATAACCTTCAAAACAATTTGATTTGTTGTTGTTGTTGTGATGGTGTTGCGTTGGTATGGCTTCGAGGCGCATGAAAAAATGTCTCACACATAAATTTGACGTAAAGTACCGGTATTCCAATTCTCAAACAGTTAAACCATCACGTAAAATGACTAATTGTAATACCTTTTTTTTCTTCTTCTCTCTTTATTCTTTTCTTTTGGGCTGTTTAAAGGTTTTTAACACACTATTTCAAGTGTTTGGCTTGTTGTTTTTCTACTTCAGTTGTTGAAATGAAATCAATGCGTAAAAACGAGAGAGAGAGAGAGAGAGAGTGAGAGAGAGAGAGAGCAGGAGAGAGATGAATTGTGAACTTTACAATTCTATGTGCAAAATTTAAAAAATTTCAGCATTTTATTTCTTTTGTTGTTGTTGTTTTGCAGCGTACCACAGATTTGGATTATCATTTTGCGTGTGTGTAACAACTAGCGATATAAACAAATAATAAACTCAATATAGCCAGGCAATTTAAATAGGCTGGCGTATGTGAGACAAGGGTATCGGGCAAGCAAATATTTAGTGGGAATGAGACAATATGTGTGGTTTTTGGTAAGTGATCGAGCGAAAGCCAGAATGAGAATGAAAATCGAATTCATGACACGTCTCTTTGACCATCCAAAAAAAGAGGTTATTGAACCACCCGATTTGCCAGAATGCGAAAGAATACCAATATGCGAATTGAAAAAAAAAACACACACACACACGCACGCACAACGCAAACGCTTATTCATTCGCTTTGCTCGCTCGCCGGTTCATTCACACCGCAAACAAATTGTTTAGCATTTGGCGAACATGGATGAGTGGACGTTCTTGATGCTAGCGCAACTCACGTTTTTTCATTAGCAAATAAAGCGCAAAATCCGTCGTATTATTTCTTTTAGCGTGTTAAAAACTATTATGACAATTGAAGCATTTGATGTATGCAGACATAACCATTGGTCATCGTGTACTCGCGCATTCATTGAAGAACGCTCTTGAACGCTTTTGCGCTTAATTTTTCAGCTATACGTAACTTAATTCTTTTGCTGGCAGCATCGATGGCAACGATACCATTCGACCATTCGTATTAATACCACAACAATTACGTCATTCATTTAAACAAAGTCCGAAAAAAAAGCGCCGAGAGAAATATTAATGCACAAAACAGTGGCAAACAAAACAAAAACGCTGAACAATGAACATTCCAGCGAACAGTGCTCCCTCTTTCGCTGCTGCCAAAACTATCAACTATCTATCTCTGTCTCTTCGATGTTCTAGCATTCAAGAGAATGCAAATACCAATGATATCTAACCGGTATTTGGTGATATTGAAACGAACGAAAGTCAACGTACTTACTTCACCACTGTGTGTTTCATATCACGATTAATCAAATTGATTACTTGTTTTTCTCTTTCTCTCTCTCTCTCTCTCTCTCTCTCTCATTTTTTGTGGTTCTGGTTGGTGCTGTCTTCCTATTTGCTAAATCAGTGAAAATGGGCAAATCATGAAATTCCAATAGCACGATTTCAATTTATTAAAACAAAGTTCATTACCAGTGGAAATCTCCAATTCAAATGATATTATTTCTCTAGTCGCACTATTAATTGGCTTAATTTGTTATCAGTTTTTGTTTAGTTTTTAAATCAGAGAAATAAAGCAATATTAAATGGAGTGGGAGATTCGAGAAAAGTATGAAATAAAATAAATGAGAAAGAGTGAAATAAGACATTGTGTTAGGTCGGTAATTCCCATATCTCAAAATGGAATAGGGAATGCGTCAGAGTGTCAGTGGTATGGCATCGAAAGTTTTGATTCGAAATCTAAAAGGTGGCTCGTGGATAATAATAAAAAAAAAAATCATCGCCATGATTTTTATTGTCGATTCTATGAGTTTTGGTTTTCTTACGAAATTTAAATTCGCAAAATTTACGATTTGGCGCATGTCTCACTTGGCGCGAGTGTGTGTGTGTGCGTTAATGGGAATTTCTGTTTTTTTTTTTTGTGATCACCAGATTTGGTAAATATTCGTCAAGAATCTCAGCTTCATTCACTCAATTTGTTGATTTTTTGTACATATGCGATCAAATAAAACATCATCCATTCTATGTGCTAAATACTCATTCCTTTCCTTTTTCTCTTTTTCCATATAAGTTTCTGTCTTTTGTTCCTTTCTATTTTGTTTCATCTTCTTCGCTTCGGCTGTAAATCCATCCACAGCAGTCAAATTTCGTGGTTCAACCATTTGTTTGTGTGTGTGTGTTTTTTTTTCTTTCATTTTCAAATGTTGTCGCAATCTTTTTTTGCTGTAATCAATCAGCATTTTGGTTAAAAGAATATATTTTGAATGGTGGCAACAGGCGTGCTGATTAAACATCGCTTAGAATTGAAAAAAAAAATGTATATATATTATATGTTTCCTGTAATGAAATCCGATCGACGATATGAGTAGGGTCAATCGCTTTATTCAATGTGCTCAACGAATCGAACATAATAATGGATGCGCGAGACATAAAACCAACGGTGCAAATTGGTTAAGTTTTAAGTAAATAATAAATTCATAAATTGTGTGTTTTATATTTTCTGTCTCGTTGTTGATGAAGTATCATTTATTAACAAGTGAACAACTCGAAACAATTGAAAAGCTGTTTAATTTGTGGCGAGAATAAAAAGCACCGTTGTCTGTTGAAATGCTTTTTTTTTTATATAGAGCTCATAAAGAAGGAGTCTGACATTGTACCGTTACACAAACAGATTGAATCAGCGATACAATTGGGCCGAATAAAGAGTGTGAGTCAATCAAAATATGATCTAAACCATTTAATGTCAACTTTCAATCGGGTAAGATAAGATTTTTTGAAGAAAAAAAAAATGGGAACGAAATTGAATGAGAGATTGATTGAGAGCAAATGATCGCTTGATAAATCGGTTGTATGAACATAATGGGGTTTTTTCTCCATCTCCTTTCCCATTTATATATAGCACAATGTGCTAAGCACATATTCAACTCTTTGGACACATTGGTGTGGTGATTTCCGTTTTGGCATGTTTTTTCTTCACTCGCATCTTGGTGCAAGAGACAATTTTCCATAGCATTCTCTCACCACCGCAAATGAAATGGTCAAGCGTTCGATAGACGCTCTGCTTATTCAATTTGCATAATAAAAACTCTTTCACTATTTCTTGTTACACCATACAAAGTCTTTTTTTTTCCTCCAATCATCGCTGGTATTTGTTGTTGGTTTTGTTGTTCATTGAATTTCAATGAACGTTTTCGAAAGCTGCTCAAATCGTACGCTAGATCAATTTTATTGTTTTGCCTGTTTTAAATTAAAACAGTTGTCTTTTGGGATTTATTTTGTTCGTTTCGATTTTATTTTCGACTCATTTATTTGTTTTATTCATTTTCTTCCTTCTCTGTTTTCATTTATCCAAAAGAAAAAAAACAAAAAAAAAATTAGCTATTATTTTCTGCTCTCGATCCAATCAATTGGAGTATTTGGAGCAAGTTTGGTAATTAAATAATTTGTGTGCACACGCTTCACTTGCAAATTTACAAAATTGTCGGCATTTCAACGCTTGTTCTCGGTATGAATTTTATTAATTTTTCTTTCAAATCTCAAATTTGAACCAAATCCAATGGAAAATGTAGCAAACGCAGTGAATGCAGACGCTCAAACATGAGAGAGAGAGAGAGAGAGAGAGAGAGAGAGAGAGAGAGAGAGAGAGAGAAATTGTTCACATGAAAATGTTCACCCGACACACGGCAAAAGAATGTAATCAACATTGAAATCAATTTTCATCAATAGATCGACCGATGTATTTTATCTGCACACATTTATATTTTTTTTTGGTTTTGAACTGAGTAAATAATAAATTTAACTGTTAATATGAACAGAAACACTAGAAACGAAAAAAAAGAGTCAAACCAGCGAACGCATTTACACAACAAAAAAACTTACAATGCGTATGCTTGCAATGGCGTAAGTATGAGCGCGCTCGGGATCTGTTCATTTGGTTGATTTGATTGTGATAATAAGTTTAATTTAATGAATGTGTTTATTTTCAAGCAGAGCAGCTTTTTTGCGTCATGAACTTTTTTTTCAATGAGATCGGCCAATGATATAAAATAGAAACATTGTAAGTCTACAAAAAAAAACGCATGCCAAACATAAACCAGGCACAAAACAATTCTAGCATAAGACACAACACTTGCCATCAATTTGAAATCTCTGTTTTTGAATGTCGCATGGCATTTCTATCAATTTTTCTATTATCTATGCCATTCGTGTTTACACACATTCTTCTATATATTCTCTCTCTCTCTCTCTCTCTCTCTCTCTCTCTCTCTCTCTCTCTGGAATGAAAATCAACGAAGGGACAGTTTTTTCCATTCTTTATATAGGAAAAATATAAAAAGACGATTTATTTAATGACGCTAAACACACAAATTGAAAGAATAATTCAATTTTCAGTTTATTTGCAGCAAATCGTGTGTAACTTTGGACAAACATTTGAAACGGTTACGGCACATAATCCACCGAAGTGTTATTTTACTATGGATCGTTTAATGTGGACGCAAACGATCCAATCAATCACGATCCAATTAGACCACATTTGTGTATCAAATCACAGAATTTATTTTACTGTTACATAATTGATTCTATGGAATTAGATTCGAAAAATGAATTGAATACGAAATGAATGGCATGGATATTGATGATAATGATGCCTATTCTTTATCCGATTCAACTGAATTGTCAACAATTCTCACAAAATGTGTGTGTTTTTTTCTGCCTTTTATCATCAACTGACTAGAAATTTTATTGGTATTTTTTAACCAGACCATAGGAAAACCAAATGTTTAGCTCTTACTAGTACAAAATCTTTACTGCCTGGAGTCTGTGACTTAAAAGTGCATATATTGCGATTGCCCCCCCCCCCCCCGTAATTTATAAGTTCAATCGCATGGCCATGGGAAAATGCACAATGTGTGCAGGCCACTGTCAACGACAGTGTCTTTGTCGGTATTACCAACTTGGTATGACATATACGTGAAATTGAACGAAATACATGAAGAAATGACAAAAAAAAAACCAAAACATATTTGGTGCATATTTGGTGTGCTGTGGCCAACTGTGCAAACGCATTGCTAATACTAGTCAATATGAGTAAGCGGTGAGTTAAGAGCTGGGCTGACGACTAAAATGAATATTTGCGTTCACTTACCGGATCGAAGTCTGAATCCCACAAATCATTTTCCATGTCAATTAACCCGTCCATATTGATGTTGTAGTCCAGTTTGATGTTGATTCAGTTACGTCCCCAATTCAGTAAAGTTCAGGCGGCTGTTGTCTGATTATTATGCGTTGATTTGTGTTTTTGTTTTCGTGATTTTTTAAATTTCTGTTCCCAGTTCGATTTCGAAATTTCGTGGTGTTTGCGTTCGCGCTCGATCCAGATACCCCTTCGTTTGCTTGATTGTATTTATATATGAAATTTTTTTTTTCTTGAAATTTGTTTTTTCTCGTCTCTCAAATGCCAGTACTTGATGTGTGACCTTTTTTCACCGGTTTATATCATTGACCAAATTGTCATATTCACATGTAATACTCTATCTGTCTCTCTCGTGCTCTATGTTATTGGAAAAGAAAAACCGAAAATTTCTCTTCACTCAACTTCGTTCTCTGTCGTTGTTTTTTTTTTTTAAATTCACGGATCGACGTTCGGAATGTCTTCGATGCGGCACACTTCTTTTTTTTCCTCTCTTCTTCTCTGTATTCTCTCTGTTGTACTGTATTTCTACTTTATACACCGCAAACACAATATATTACGTATTTTGTATTATTATTATTACTTTGTCCGCGCTGTAACACACCGCGAGCGGCTTTAGTTTATTTTGTAATAAATGTTAAAGTAAAGATGCAAAAAAAAGACAGTTCACCGTACGTTATTATCAATATTCTTGTTTATTTATTTTGAGTCATTTGTTGTGGTCGCAGCTCAGTGCTTAAATTGAGCGGTGTATGCTGTTGTTTCTTTTAGTTTGTTGTTTATATTATTTTATTTGTTGTTATTTTTGCACACGAAATAATGAAAAACCGATGGCAAACACAGAGTGAGGCACAGATACACACACACACACACACAACGACGGCAACAATCGTTTTCACTTAACATACAATTACCGAAAAGAGGCTCGCTGTTTTTTTGTTATTGTTGTTGTTGTTTTCAAATCTCGATTAGAACGAGTAATGAGGTTAATATTGTTTATATTGCTTAATCTGTTATCCGTTTTGTTATAGTTTGAGTCATCGATATCGGAACACAAAATAGAAAACACCACAACACCAACAAACACCAAAAAGTTCGGCTAAAGTTCTTCTGACGATGGAACGTCACACGCGATTTCAATCTTTTAAGAGCACACACAATTCTATAAAACGCCCACATAAACCGATAATCTTTTTACCATGCTTATTGTTTATCATCACATGTCGTTGATCTTGCCAATTGCTGCCTGTTTTGTTACTTTTGTCCCTTGCCTTTTTTTTGCTTCTTGTTTTTACCGTCTGGTTATTTTTTTCTTTTTTTTTTGGGGGGAGTTTTTATCTGTGTGTCACCACCAAAGCAGTGCGCGTGCAGCAATATCTATTACCTGTAGCACCGTTTGTTATAAATATATATTTATGGATACCAATTGCGCAAGTGTATCGAGCGTTAGCTTGCACTTTTACTAATATTTTTTTTCTGTATTTTTCTTTTTCTCTGTGTGTGTGTTTAAAAGTGTTTGCTGCTGCAACAGGATGTATGGTTTTAATTTGATGCACTTTTTGAAACACATACACTTATTCAAAAGAAGTTCCGTGTGCTTTTGTGGTTTCGTTTAATTTTTATTTTTCAAATAAACTTGATTAATGGACAAAAAAAAACCCGTCGATTGTCATACAATAGAGACCGCGTAAAATTGCGCTGCTTTGCAATTTTGATCCGTATTTTTTTTGATAATAATTTTCGTTGTGTCGATTTTCGAAGTTATTCCTTGATCGGTATTCGCTCGATCGTTTTGAAAAAAAAGCACCAACTCAGCTCTCTCATTTACACTCTCCAAACAAAACAAAAAAAAATCAGTTCCAAATGCTTTTAGTCTTTAGTGTTGACTAACGCTATTCCATATAAAATAGATACTTTCTCTCATTATACTATATCTTTCCTTAACGACTTTTGTCTCGGTGGCTGTTCCCTCTTTCTCTCCTTCGGCTTTGGATTCTTCGCTTCTATTGGGTGTATTTGTTGTTGGATTATTTGCAAATACGATTGCAAATTCAGCAACTTTTATTGAAAATACCAAAGACTTTGGAGTTATGTTAGTTTTTTCTTCTCGCAAAAAAAAAAAAAAATTATAGAGTTATGCCACAAAGTCCCTCTTTCCACCAAATAATTCTTTGAGATAGATTGTTTTTCAATTGTTTTCGTTTCGCGTACGTTTTTTTTTTTTTAATGTGTTTGTTCAATTTTTCTCTGTGTGTCTTGATTTGTTTTGTCTTCCTTTATTACGGTCGTCGTCTGAGCCGTCGCTGTTATTACTGCTGCTGTTGCTGCTAAATGAGTCTATAATTTTAATTTGAACTGTGTCCGTTGACCAAGACGATGGAACATAGCCAATAATTATGTGAAGAGTTGATGAACAAAAAAAATGTTTTTTTTTTTTTGTTTTTTTCAAACAAATGAATATTGATGCTGAGCAAATCGTTTGCGTTTGTTGTCGCGCACAAAATAAACACGAGACAGAGATCGAAAGAAATTGCAAAAATATAAAACAACAACTTCGATGGGGGAGAAGAATGTTTTAAATCTTGCCGGGCTTCACAATTGTATCCTGTGTAAACGAATGAAAAGCAAGAGATAAAAAAAAGACGTAAATTATAAATTATTAGGAGCTTGGTGTTTTTTCTCTCTCTCTCTCTCTCTTTTTATTCATGCATACATTAGAACCATATTGGTTTTGGAAACTAACGGAATAGCGAATGTCATTCAAGGCAACACGAGGAAATTATTGGAATGTTTCAATAACAACAACTCCATTTACATTTTAAGCAACACCACAACAACAACAAGAAAGAATACAAAATGAAACTAAAAAATGAAACTAAAAAAAAAACACCGAATAATTTATTTCGAATGAAATTCGCAATTGTGCGTTTTTTCCACGATTTTGGGGGAAAGTGACGTCGTATAAGCACTCCAACACACACACACACACATGCACGCACACACACTTTCCACAAGATCACAAAAAGAACACAAACGAAAAGAACAACAAACCCAAGCGAAGTCAATATATTTTGCAAACGTATGGAAAATGTATTCAAAAATCGTTTCAGCAACAGAGAAAAATTGTCTTTCTAAACAAAAATATGTGAATACACAAAAGAAACGACAAGAAAGAAAAAATTCCCTCGAAAACACTTGTTGAATATAATGAAGTGAGGTGCGCGAGCGGTGCCTCGTGTACACACGATATAAGCAGTATATGGAGACACGGACATATACACGGCCAAAAGACAGTTCAATTTAGCTGGCATATGGTTTGTTCGGTATCGAGAACTTGAGCATCGGTTGTTTTTTTTTTGTTTTGTTATATTTCATCTCACCAATTTCAGATGGGTTCTGTTTTGTAGCTTTTGCATAATTGACACACACACACAAACAGCAAGTGCATTCAAAATGAGTTACATATATGCTAGAAACATTTTTTTTTTCATTCATTTTTCATTTTCAATAATATTGAATGCCAGATATGTATTGTGGTTGAATTTTTTTCCATACAAATCACCATCGGAAATTCCATCAAATATTTTTGATAATGTGTAATCACCTCAAAGCTGAATTATCAATAATAAGAAGAAAAAAAAAACTGTTTCATTTGTTGGATTTTTTTTTCTTAAGAATTTTGATTTCGTCATTTATTGTTCGGATTTGATGTGAGTATGGTGGAGCAAATTGGTGTCTGATAAACGAGATAAGTGAAGAAAAATTCCTGCGAAAACACCCGCATGACCATGAAAATCTCAATTAAAAGCAGCTCTGGCTTGAATTCACATTTGAATATGATTGTTACAAACAAGTGATTTGATTCACATTAAAATGTAATGTTTCATTTTGATGTTATTTAATCTTTATGACAAACGATAATACATTTTTTTGGCAACGTTTCTTTTGAATCGGGAGGAGAATGGGAAGAATTGGGAGAAATAAAAAACAAAACAAAAACAGAAAAAAATACACAGTGATTACACCACACACAAATACACATTCACACACAAAAATTCAAATAAAAAAGAAAATCAGTATCAACAAAAACCGGCATTAGATATAGACTGACTGCCAATCAAATGGGTGTATTTTATTTCGAAAGGCCAGTAGTGATTCAAATATAAATGCAGTCAAAATCTGTCGATTTTGTACAGTGTTGCCGGTTGATAAATTTTTTTTGTCTGCTTTTACAAATTAATTGACAATTTTCCATAAATTGTCAGCCAAATTGATTTGAGAATTTCTCATTACCGCTGACTGATTTTTGCTGTTTTTGATTGATACGAATTCTTTTTTTTTCTCAGTTCACCAAATTTGATCAGTTTTCACAGATTTTAGTTATCAAATACTCAAAATCACTGCTGAACATAACACCACAATAACACATACACAAAAAAAAGAGTAACAACACGCTCAAAAACTTGAATGGCATGGACTTTCAACGATTTAAAAATAACAAAAACAAAAATTCATTCAATCACACACACCAAAAAACAAATCGAAACGAAAAATTATTAGTAAACTCTTACTCAGCGCCAAAATAAAAAAAAAATGATTGATTTTGATTAAAATGCGATGTAGCGAGTGAATTTGAACTGAACAAATTTTACTGTTGTCGTGACGAGCGTTAGCAGCTCCCGCTTCTGACGATATTCGAATGTGAACTAAAAACTCGAATCAAGCATATACAGTTCTTCGTGTGTGCTTTTCCTCTCTCTCTCCTTTCTTTCTAGTCGTTGCCGTCGTCGTTGTCGTCGGTCGTTTGCTGCCACTGCTGCTGCTGTCGCTGCTGTTGCTACTTCTTCTTTTTCTCCTGCTTCTTCTTTCGCCGTTTTTGTGTGTGCACTTCTTCTTTTACTTCTGTTCCTTCTCTCGTGCGCGCGCTCTCTCTCTCTCTCTCACCCGCTCTGCTCTGCTCTTCGATAATTTTTCTTGTTTTTGTTTTCAACCTCTCACATTTCGAGAAAAACCGTAAAGCAATTGTACTAATATTACTACTAAGAACCGTGTGAAACATATAAATCGTACGGAACTGAGCAAAAATGCAGTAAAACAACAGAGAGTATGCTATCACTTCGAAGAATATACGAAACAAAAAAAAACCGCACAAATCAACGGCTAATGTTGGAATGTGTGTTCACGTTGAATAGCCATAGAGAGCAACGCAAGAATTGAGCCACTCAATGAAACATTTTGTTGTGAAGAGAATTGACGGCACCGGGATATAGTATAATATGAGTGAGAGGCGTGTGAAGTCAGTGACGAGCAGCAACACAGCGAGTATGCACAGAGTATTTTACTGTACACCATATAACAACGCACACAAAATATGACAGCACAACACATGCGATCCACAAACAAACTGTTGCATTGCCAAGAAGCGCGCACACACACCACATTAGGGTGGATACTACTTTGATACGGATTACTTACGTCACTCCATTTCGGACAATCTTACTTCCGAAAATTCAAAAGATACACATAATACAAAAATTGGTCGTCTCATTTAGTTAGATGATAATTTGAAAAACAACAACAACAACAACAACAAATGATCGACACTTTAAAAGAATAAAAGTAACGATCGTTTACCGAAAACCTATCTCACATTCGCTCGTTCGTGCTCGCCAGCGCACGAATACAAAATTATTACAGCGAGCGAGCGCACGCTACAGAATCAAATAAAATCTGACTGTAGATATGGAAACAGGGTGTGTGTGATGAAATTCGCTTGAAATAATAAAACGCCACCATCTTGTTGCTATATCAAAGGTGATAGTGTGACGGATTTGATGGGCTCATAAGGGACCCTATTCGATTAAAATGCACATTCAAATCTCCCGCTTGTGCCATAACTAAAAGGCAACATGATAATAACCGATGGTTGCTTACCAACACACATTTTCCACATATCAACCGACAAGCCGGTTGAAGCAACAGCGTTTGTGTGTTGTTAAAATAAAATAGCAACACTGACGATGAGCACACCAAGTATTCAGGATTTTCAAGAGATTTTGAGATGTTTGGAATTTTCTCTCGAATTTTTTATTTTTATTTTCTTTACTATCGAACACACATTGAATTCCATTGCATCGAAATTCGCATCAATACGAGACAGAAAGAAAGACATTTTAGTTGAATGCATTCAGAAAATGTGAGTCTAATAAAAAAAAAAAAATCGCGCAAACAGCCGGAACGGATATGAATGGAAACTGCGTCGTGCGCTGGTATTTCAAGAATGTTAGAATTTATGGGTGCCAATTCCGTTTGGCAACAAGCTAAAGAAGAAAATTTGCAATTATTATTCGTTAAGTGTGTGTTCGATCAATGATGATGGTTTGTGCAGGTTTGTTGTGTGTTTTTTTTCTTTGTATTTATTTTCTTCTTTGATTTGTGGAAATTGTAGACGCTAGAAATATTCAACAAATTGATATTATCGACTGCATAACTGTTGAAAATCAGTTGGAAACCATGGCACGGATTATGAAATCGATCGACATTTTTTTTTCACTCTTGCTATTAACAATGGCAAGAGAGAGAAAATAAATACACCATGGAAATTTCAAATAGAGTACAAGGTCATTTTTCTATCGAAGTGAACTTACATGGCTCAATGAAAGAGAGACAAAGAAAGAGTGAGAAAGAATCCATGCGAAAACCAAATCGACGGTTTTCTACTAAATTCGATATAATTGTCATTTTTTGTCATAATTTTTGTGTATGTTTCTTTCTCTCTTGATCACATCGAATACAATTCAACAGTTGGAAAAACCAAAAACCCATGTTAAATAACAACCACCATAAATGCCGAGCGCCCGTGTGACAGACACACAGGGGACATGCCAATTGAATAGATTTTTAGGAGGTTTTGTCGCGCCAGTATCTATGTGCAAACGGGTAATTATGTGTTAATGTTAATGGTGCGGCCGGTCATACCAAATACACACACACACACACACACTCTAATGACAAAAATCGAACCAAACCAGCAACTAATCACCAATTCATTCTTTTCATCAAATGCATGTTATAAAATTGTAAAATCCCGGCAGAATTACGATGAATTTATACAACGTGTGTTTCGAATTTGGTTTTTTCTTCTTAATATTTAATCAGTATGCATATTGTATTAATAGAGACTAGTCTCGAGATACGATCGTCATCCAGTCAAATACGAGCAAAAAAATGCTGTTCAAATTCTTTTTGCGCAGAAAAAAATAAATACCAACAAAATAGCAGCATGCGGTGGCAATGGATGCAAATGAAAATTTAACATAGTCCGAAACGGCGAAACACTTGAATGCTGTAAGCGTTTTTGTTTGAACGTACTTTTGTTGTTGTTGTTGTTGTGGTTGTTGCTGTATTTAGTACCAAAGTACCCGACTGAGAGTCTGTTTCTCATGTCCACTCAATTGAATCGCAACACTATGTTCAATCATAAATCTCATAGATCATAGCTCATAGGCAAGAGCATTTTGTCTATTTTAGTTAGATAGTCAGCAGCTTACGTTTAATTGATGATAATGCGAGAATCTATTTCAACTCTTCATTTGCGGCTGACCGAATAAAAACGACCCCAGCCGAAACAACAACAACAACAACAAAATGTACATGTAAAGTGCTTTTCGGCGCAAAAAAAAAGAGAGAGAGAGAGAGAGAGAAGAGAAAAAATACAACCAAAATTGTTGTTCAACTAATTGACCAATTAAGGTGTCTACTGCGCACTGCTACCTCTACCAATGTTCAAAATATCTAGAATTTCAAAACCCACCCAAAGTGTCTGTGAAATTTCCAATGGTTAATTGGGATTATATAGAATAGAATAGGATGGAAGAAACAAGCCGAACATGTCATTTGGGAGAAAATGTGGCTCTCGAAATGTAATTGAATGTTTCGAATGTTTAAGTGCATTTTGGCGTCCCAAAATTGAATGTAATTTACAAAAAGCAAAACAGCAACATTTGAAAATGGCTCCGGTGAATTGAGTTGTCTATGGTGTAAATTTGATGGTCAAACAATGCTCATCAGTAAATGTTCAATCTTTAGCTCAGTTCAAAAATAGACCAGAACTTGTATTTGCGAAAGACAGATCCATGGATTGATTGTGCAGGGGGATCTTATTTTGCATAAACATGTTTACATTGTTTTATGAATGTTTCAAGTGTTTTTTTCGCTCTTTTCATTAAATGCTTTATGAAAATCGTAGGCTGCTTATTATCGTAGGTGATCTTAAAATGCGAATTGACGTGGTGATTGTTATTGACGAGGTGGTTCTTTTTTCACTTCGTCACAAGCAATGCGAAGAGAGTCCCAGATTAAAATCAAATGTTCATTGAACAAATTTTCGGCATTTGTACATAAATCCGGTAGACGAGAGACCACGTGAATAAGCGTAAAGTAGAAAGTCTTTTAATCACCAAAGACCAATGTGATTTGGGAAGATAATAATTAATTAAAGATTTTTGGCTCAATTCGATTACCTTAACATCCGATGTGTGGTATCACTCAAGCAAATTCAATGCCTAATGAATCGATCTGGTTTGTTCAAATAATAGAGAGAGAAAAATATAAACTGTTTTCTGGAGAAAAAAAAATTGGTTTATTAATAAAATATTTGTGTCAATACAGCAACTTGTTTGATATGTATGAAATTATACAGTATTTACAAAAAAGATAGCGATAGGAAAAAACACTACTTTATTTGAAAAAATGAAAATAAAAAAAACACAAAATAAGTAATCTGAATTTGTATTTTGGTACAAAATATCTCATTAAACGGTACTATTCATTGGGAATCGGCTTCAATTTTCAACAAGTCCAAAAAGAAAAAAAAAACATTCGACTCGATACACAAAGCGATGTCGTAATGAATCAATGAAATGAGTTTGCACATTTTGTTAGCATTCCAAAATAGACACACACAAAAAAAACAGTATTAATAAAAATCGAAACATAACATTCGTTTTGTTGTTATTGTATTAGGCTAATTCAGTGTTTCGTTCGTCAATGATAACTTTAGTTTTTTTACTGATTTCGGTGGTCCCATCAACACTGTACTCGATTGGTACTGAAACTTTAAAATTTTTCGGAAAACAAATGCCCTTTTCATCAGCGCACAAATTCAATTTGAATACAATGATAACTGATAGATTTCCGATTGCATTGCCTTCGATTGAGTTTGGTGCCATCAATTCGACGGTAGCTGTTCCAATTGGTTTATTATTTGTCGCATTGTTGCTATCTTTTTTCTCCGTTTCAATTGATTTCAATGAAACGGTACCTGAAGCGGCCGATGTGGTTTGCCATCGCATATTCATTGTATCTAGTTGCCATTTTTGTGGTGCGTCCGTGAATTTGATGCCAATTTTTGTCGTTAGCATAAATTCCAAATTGATTTTAGCGCCCGACGTATGGACAAGTAATTTAGATGTCGTTAAGGTAGACAATTGATTCTGTGCATTCACCTCATCAAAGAACAATGACAATGGTTCTAATGTGGACGCACTCAAATTGACCACGTCTATCGAATGATTATTCGTATTGCAAATGTATAAACGGCCACCGCATGGCGACAAACATAATCCAGCCGGTTCATTAAATTCAACGACATTTCCTTTGCTATCTGTGAATTTGCATGTGGTAACCTGATTCGTTGCCAAATCAATCATTTTTATCTTGTGATTGTATGTGTCGGCCACATAAACTGCATGCGCTTTTCCATCATAGGCCACACCAAGTGGATGTTGGAATTTTGCACTCATTCCGATGCCATCAATATCACCAAAGGCAAATAAATTCTAAAATTATTGCAATAAAAATCGCAAAATGGAAGAGAACATTTTAATTGTATTTCATTTCATTTTGAAGTAATTGATCAAAGAGTGTTCATGTAAAATGAAATTAAAAAACCTACCAATGGATTACGATCACCGCCAGCCACTCCGAGCACTTTGCCATCGGCCAGCAATAGCTTTCGAATGGACGAACTTTCACTGTCAGCGATAAACAATTCTTTTGTTTTCGATGCCAACGCCAATCCGGATGGTTGTGCGAATGCCGAGTTATGTGGATATGAATTATTTCGATTCTCTTCATGACCATTGCCAGCTATTGCAGCAACGGAACCTTCCGAAAACTTTTTAAATTTCCACCAAATCGTTTCGTCTTTGAATATCGCCCAAATTTGATGTGTACCAGCCATTGCGATTAAAATAATATCACGTTCGGGTATTGCTTCGCCGTCAGCATGGAATGACATATCCATATCACGTGTTCGAAACGTGACCACATCCCATGGTGATGAGATTTCTTGTGATGTGCCAATCAAACCGCCCGCCTGATCAACACCCTGTTTACCGTGGCCGGCTATCGTATCAACCGTTTTTGTTGTTAAGTTTATCTCACGGATTGCATGATTTTCCGTGTCAGCCACATAAATGATATCGTTGCCATAGAATGACACACCTTGCGGTGAATTGAAGCGTGCTTCTTTAAAATTGCCATCCGCAAAACCGGCCTCTTTTCCACCGATCTTTTCGACAATTTGGCCATTGGCTTGAAACACCAGAATACGATTATTACCTGAGTCTGACACCGCATACAATTCGGATCCAATGAATTTAACACATGCAGATTCATCATCACCGTGCACATTTCGCAATTGTCGCGTTGCAATTTTACCCGGAAATTTGAGCATTGACGATTTAATTAGTTCAGAAGCCGGACTTAGTTGAATCGAATGAGTTCTTAATTCGTCCGTTGATTGATAAAATTGGAGTGCGGCTTTGATATATTTATCGAGCCGTTGACCATGACCCTCTCCCATCAACACAAATATTGGATTTCCACGTGGTCCCAACACCAATAACGTTGGCCAACATTTTATGTGCAAATCCATCCACAATGATGACATTGAATCATTTACCACCGGATGCGTAATGTTGTAACGTTGAATGGCCGATAAAATATTGGCCGAATCTTTTTCATTGTCAAATTTAGCGCTATGCACACCAATCACAACCAGCCCATTTTCGATCGTGTAACGCTCTTCAATTTTCTTCAAATCGGGCAAAATGTGCATGCAATTGATGCAGCAATACGTGAAAAAATCAAGTATGACCACTTTTCCCTTGAGTTCACGGCCAAGCGTCAATGGTTCCGTAACATTGAACCAATCGAGATCTTGAAAACGAACCAAACAAAAAACCAAAATTTAATCGCTTTTGTCAAATTTATTATTTCGTGATTTCTGTGCAGTAAAAAAAGTACAAACCTTCTCGTAATTCATTGATCGGTTCGAATTCTTTGTCGACTTTTTTCAAATAGGCCTGTAATAATTTCTCCTGTTCGTCGACCGAATTCGTTTCGCGCAATTGTACCGTCAATTGGTTACAATTGTATGCCAACAGATCCAGCATGTCATATTCATTATCGCTTAAATCCATGACGAATCGTACAACTATATTTAAGGATGATCAAATATATATCATTGGAAAGGTTATTAGAAAGGTTTAGACTCACTTTTTTGTATCAAGCTACACATACCACCTGAAAATAAGTTTCTTTTAATTTAACTTCAATGATAACGAAACACCAACAAAATAAAATAATATCACCACCAAGTCACTTGGACCCCTCTTTCAAATCATTCAACAACAAAAAAAAAAAATAGGTGTAAAATAAAAACAAACACCAAACGTGTTTTGTGTGTGTTTCACAAAATTTCCGTATATTTTTCATTAGTATTTCAGTTTTGACAGTTTTCAGAACGCTTAGTAGCCGTTCAATTTTTGAGTGCGTTCACATTTTACATTTTCATATGCTTTGGTAGTCTTACCAATGGAAGCACTTACTTAGTGAACGCTTGGTTCTGTTTGAGAGAATTTTTTTTGTTTGTCTGTTTTTGTTTATTATTAATTTTATTAAAATTATTCAAAAGAGTTAGAAAATGAAATGATTTCATTGTTAATTATGTGTAAAAATTGATGAGGTGAAGAATGATGGCCTTCAGCTTAGAACAGGTGACATGAAGATTCGTCTTATTCGATTAGCGTGATGATAAATTGAATCCATTGTTTGCTTCGGCGATTTTTTCAATTAAACGACCACCGCATGGACACGATGCCAAATCAAGGAGGTAAATCATCTGCATTGAATAAAACAAACACAAATCAAACCAAAACAATATAAATGATTCGAAATATTTCCTATGTGTATTTTGATCCATAATTTTGCATTTTGGTCTATTCAAAGAAGAAAAACCAAATATCTTGTAATGTAAAACTTACCGTTGGATGTTTTTCGCACATTTTATGCACCCGACCAAAGAGTGAGCGATGACATTCGATGCAAGTTAAATTGGTTCGCGGCCGTTCGCAAATACAATCCGATGGTACAACATCAGATTTTGAGACTGGATGAGATTTCGTGAGATTCATTTTGTTTCTGAACATTTGTCTCGATTTTTGTTTTTTTGTTTTTCAATTGAATTGAATTGATTTGAATTGAATCAAAAATTGGTTTGCTTTGGTTATTATTTGAATGAAATCAATATTTTGTTGATAGATTTATTGATAGCCGTTAAGTGCAGTGCTGATGAGTCTCGTTTCAATGCTGCCAAACAAATGATGCGTTTATTTCATACCGTTTTGCACTGAATCATTTTTGCTGCGCTGTGAATAAATTGTAGTGAAAACGAGACGCATGTATCTCGTTTTGTTTCAATATGCAAACAAACGGCACAAACACAAGCGAAAAGCATACAACAAAATCGTAATGGGCGATTTTCAATGAAGATCTACGTATTCGTTGGCAAAACACAAAACAAAAAATCGAAAACTTGAAAATCATCATACAAAAGAATGGCCGGTCACTGTGATGATCATTTGAATTTCAGCGCAATTTTTGAACGATGACTTTTATCATAGACCGTATGAACCGTCACAATGATAATGACATTTCTCGCTTATGTATGTATTCAGACATCAAAATTTGCTTGAGTATGCTTCATAACAACATCTGTATAGTAAATGAATGCCAAACACAATATTATTTTATCTTGACATTCGGATGTTTTGATAAAACGAAAATCGTCATGTTCCATTCACACATCGACTGAATGATGCGTAATTTGATTCGCTAATTTTTTTTTTTCTTTTCTAAAAAGCAAAAGATTGATTGTGTGCTGGACGTATTGTGTACGAAGTGAAGAATAAAAAAAAAGCACACACACAACAAATACCAAAAATAAATCAAGTATACGGTAAAAAAATAGACATGAAAAGGTATATTCAGTTCTAATCTTATGGATGTAAGAAACATTTCATTTTAATCACCACTTAAAAATTGTGCAAATTCAAAATTGTGTTTTTTTTTTGTGTTTCTATCCTCAAAAACCAGCCACACAAATTGATTTGTGACACAATTTAAAAAAAAAACACCGAAAAAGAAAAACAAAAATGCTGGAAGAAAGAAGAGCGGCTGCTGGCATAAACAGTGATGTTCGTGCATATGCTGAGCAAATGTTGATCGATCGCATTTTTATGGGCGATTTTCAGGAGAAGCGTTTAGTCAGCAAATTAAATACGTACAAAGATTTAATTGTATTGAAAAAGCATGAGAAGATTCTCTGTGATGATTTAGCGAATGTAAGGAATCGTATGCTAAGTGCATATCCAAATGCATGGTTTGGCTATACCGAACCAACGGATATCGGTGCACCGGCTGTTTATTGCATTTGGACCACATTGGAGCATTCAGAGAATGCACAAGTGCCGAATGTATCGGCACCAACAACTGCCTCAGTTGGTTTCGGTGAATACTGGTTTCAAATCAAAGCGATACGGTTTAGCATGAATGCAATGGAAATTCATGTGATTGCATTGCGTCCAATTGATCCAACGTCATCGATGTCCGCTAGTCCAACGATTTCACAGCTCACTCAACAAGCGCTCCAAGTGGATACCAAACAAATCCAACAATATGTTCAACAAAATATTATTGAAGTGGACTGGATTCAACTGTTTAATCAATGGAAAGCATCCATCAATCATCACGCGTATCGATTCATTTCAACCGAAATCACATGGACCAATTTTATTCAGTGCATTCGATTGTTGGGCGTGTTATCCATAGCATTAATTAAATGGTCAGTTGATTTTGTGCGTAGTCTCGGTGAATTCACATTGCGTTTGTTATCCGAATTGAATAAACTCATGAAAACGGCATCGCCAATCATTTTGGCTGTAATAAACATGTTTAGCAAAATGATTGGCGGACTGTACATTCTATTGGCGATGATATGGCGGGATATGTTTAATGGTGATAGCCGATATCGTCCCGTACGAAAACCAAGCTATGGATTTAATGGACGTGCACCGATTGCATATCGTGAATATTCCAGCAACCAGCGCCAGCCAAGGAATTCGTCCAGATATCAATACAATATGTAAAGGGGTTGATGATCAACATTCAACTATTCTATATATACATAGCATGATATCAAAACATTAATAACGCATTTTTATTAACACAGATCATCAAAAAAAAAAAAAAAAAAAAATTAGACTTTTAGGAAAACATGTAACCAAAATTATTTCGTCCTTATAATTTGCAATATGGTGTTATGCAGTGCATTTGATTTTAATTTTGATTTGTATCTTTGAAAAAAAGTATTATTTTATGGTTTTAATTGCAATTTTATTTTAGGTTTACATAAATATTTCATTTATTTACCACTATTTTAAAATCAAATAAAATTTTACGAAAAATTAACTTGAACAAATGTCATTTTTGTGAATAGCATAATAGTTTACGAAAAAATATGAAATTTCTATGCAAAAATTTCGATACTCTTTCAAAGGGAATGTGTGATCACCTCAGAAAATCTCATGCCATTATGGTTTTTTTTTTGTTGTTATGAGGTTACACATTACACATATATGGGTGACCTGCACTTGGACAGGTTCTAATGCTTGTACGACCGTGTTTAAGTTCATTGACCCCATAATAAATAGTCTTGGACGAAGGTGCAGAGTTCCTCTAAACTTCAACCAATTCGATTTTGTTATCTATTGTGTGATTAACACTGCACGAAATTGAGTTTTTTTTCCATTCTTGTGAAGAAAAACAAACCTGAGTGTTCTGGTTGCTTTTAACAAATTGATATGGCTACATTTTTAACCGTAGTCTAAAGATTGCAGTTATGCAAAAGCTGTCATCTAATTGTCATTCATTTATCAATCCATTCCATGGCAAAAATAAACTATTGAATTCTCAAAATTCAAAGAGATTGAAACGATTATTTATTAAATTGATTCGTATTCTTCGTTTGAAAACAAAAAATGCACCATATCTAACAAGTAGCGACCTCTGAAAGCATTTGGTGAAATCAATGGGTGTTTTAATATTTGCAAGTTGTTGTGAATTGTCTGACGTGCATTCCATACATTTATAGATGCATTAGTACAGTCAGAATTGAACACACACACACACACACAGACATATCGATGCGTATCCACAGTCATACAAATAAATAAACCTTGAGAAGTGAAATCGTGATTGGAAGAGGAGCGAGAGACCCACCAAATCAACGTCGGTGCTGGCAAAGATACGACTTTGCATATGTGTGTGAGCGTGAAAACAGAGACAAAATTCAACAAATACATCGGAAACTGGTGTAACATATCGTACAAAGTCATAAACATAATCAAAAAGACTTTTGTATGCATAAGAATACAGTCAAAAGCCTAGCAAGAGGAACAAAAAAAAACTACAAAAAAGAAAATAATAATAATAATAAGAGCAAAGTGACGATTGAGAATAAGAACGAACGGAATAGCTGAATATTCGACCGCGATACTGCGTTTCATCACAATTTTTTTTTTCTCTTTATTAAAATTCAACAGTCCGAATTTTCACCGACCGAACATTTACAGTACAGATAAGTGTGAGAAAGTTTGGAACGGAACGAAACGAACAGCAGTTAAATTCGTTTGCAAATTTATTGAAAAAAAAAAAACAAAAACACACAACAAAATAGTACTCGAAATTAAAGACAATTTAAAATACACACATAAATAAAACGCACTAATAAACGACGACGACGACAACCAATAATTATCGACCATTGTTTTTGTTTGTTAATTGAAAATTCAGTGTGTAGAAACGCAAATCGCTGTAGCATACAAGAAAAAAAAAACGAAACGATTTCACTTTGATTCTGATTTTAATTTTGTTTTTTTTTTCTACTTCACACACAACCTAATCGATTCGGTAGCCATAGCCGCGCGCGATTGTGTACACTTTAATCATCGTTTCGCTTGAATTTTTTTTTTATTAAATTTACTGTACAAAATTCATTTGAAATTAAACGTGTGTTGTTTTTTTTCTCACTCGTTGTTTTGGTGCTGATGAAAAAAATCGACACATTTTCAGTTATCATAAAACCGTTTCAATTGAATTGCAAATATTAAACAATTAAAAATTTAAAATTAAAAAAAAACCCAATGACAAAATAAGAAAAATTTGTTATTGTAGTTTGTGATGCAAAAGATTACATGCCCATCGCACAAATACACGTTGGATCTAATAATACGCGCCAGATTATCCGTTTGTCATACCGTGAGAAAGAGTTTTGTATATTTTATTTGCGAATTGCAATAGTGGAAATTCATATGAATACAAAGCAACTGCCTGTGGACAACAACACTGTTTAAATCGACAATTGATTGTTTTTCTTTTGGTGTGTGGTAATCCACATTCGACATTTACCCATTTTTTTTTTCATCGGATCCGTAATTCGTGAGACGGAATTTTTGTTGTTGTTGTTGTTGTTGTTTTGAAAGCCAAGCGACAAAACACAGATTTTGTGTCTGACGACAGATAAACAGTGAGAAAGAATTTCTTTGTCACGCAAAAGTACACACACCAAAATAATGGATGCCTGTGAAGCCGTCGAAAAGGAATTGCAGCGTGTAATTACCAAGTTTAATGGTGTGCATGAGCACGCCAAACGAATGCTTGGAGATGTGACGAAAAATTTTGAAGACTTAAAATCATCAATTGCTGAAGGTAAGTGTTGACCATCAAGCAGGTCATTTGTCTCTATAGCCCCCTCTTCCTTTCCTACCTCCCTCTCTCCCCTACATTTTGAATTCAGATCGATTCGAATGGGTTATTAGCCTCATTTTCATGCGTCGCATTTTTTTTTCTCGTTCTGTGTGTTTTTGCTCTCAACTTCTCTGTGTCAATGTATTATACATTTGGCATTCGAACACGCAACTCTCACATGAACAACAACATTCGATGCGCTTCTTCTATTTGCTTATTGTGTCTTTGTTATGATTGTGTTGTGTAAGCAATTTTCTACCCATGCAATTTACCTATTCCTCGTGCATTTCCGAGCACTTCGGATTTTTGTTTGGTATTGCGCGTTGAGTGTTTTGATCAAGTGCGCCATTTAAAAAAATAATTCGCTCCCATACATTGACGAATGATTCGCGCGCTCAACACAACCGAGGTAAACATCTTACTGGCTGAGTAGATGCAACTCAAAAGCAAAAAAATATATCATCGAACTGTTTGTATTTGCGTGTTATGCACTATTCGCACGTGTATAGACATGATTTTTATTTTTGTTAGCAAATATTATTGATTGGGGTTGATTTTAATGCATATGTATATTGATTTGTTTTCAAATATCGAATTTAAAATTCGATTTATTCATTGCTTTAAATTCATCATGGTGACTCATCCATTGTTTTCTGTTCGTACCGTTACGTTGTTTTAGTTCCTGCCGACGACAAATTGACCACCGAACAAATGATTTTGTTGCGCGACACATTATCGAAAACCAAGGAAAAACTACAGCGTTTGACGACTGATCACCGTGATTTACACGGTGCCGTTAGTAAAATCGGTAAAACTATCGATCGTAATTTTGTATCCGATTTTTCATCCACCACCCGCAATGATGTGCTTGTCGAAGAGCAAAATATCCAATTGCTGAATAAAGTGATTGCTCAGCATTTACAACGAAATAATTTGGACGATGTTGCAGCAACACTAATCCAAGAATCAAAACTGCCAGCCGAAGAAGTTGTGTCCGATCCATTTTCCAATTTGCATCGCATTTGGGAGGCAATCTATCGTGGTGATTTAACGGAAGCACTCGAATGGGCCAGCGAACATTCGGCCAAATTGGAAGCACGCAACAGCTCATTGGAATTTAAACTTCATCGAATCGCATTTTTGCAGGTAAATTGAAGATAAACGAAACGAAACGAAAAAAAAATTCAGTTTGTACTAATGACAATTAGTTTGTCCAATGCATGCAGAAATTAGACGCTGAGAATGGTGGCGGCTCACCGATTGAAGCCATCGCCTATGCTCGAAAACATTTTTCCAAATTCGTTGATAAATTCGAAAAAGAAATTCAATTATTGATGGGCACGCTCCTCTATATTCCCGTTGGATTGGAGAATTCACCGTACCGTGGCCTTTGCGGTCCTAATCTAATGATTGAGGTAGGTCAATATCACCATTCATGATCAAAACATGACAAAAATGATACTCATTGAGATGTTCGATTTTGGATTATTTTGTGCGTAATTTCATTTAGGCGGCTGACACATTTTTGAAAGATGCATGCAGCATTTTGGGCATCACTAAAGACTCACCACTGACTGTGGTCACTAACACAGGATGCACTGCACTGCCAGCTTTATTAAATCTCAAACAAGTGATGATGTCACGTCAAGTGCTTGGCATTTGGAATGGACGAGATGAGCTTCCGGTAAGTGGCCAGTAGTACCGTAATGTCCACCTGGATCTACAATTTTCACTCTATTCAACCAAATGTGTGAATGGAACTGTTCTGATCTGTTACTAATACAGGCCGTTTATGCACATTTTTGTGGCATTTGTATGAATTTATTTCAATTGACTTAATAGAAAAAATTAGTCAAATTATTACAGAATTTAGATATCGATAGATTAAAAGAAAAAAAATGAGTGTGAAATGTCATTTTGCCAAATTACAACACGATATTCACTTCACATTGCTAGATAATTGAAATGAATCAAATTTCCATTTAAAATACATTCGAAAAACAGATTCTGAAGAGCATGAGTCCGAATCACTCCCTCACCTGACAAAAAAAAAACTAATTTAAGTCTCATAGCTAACTTTTCTCAGTCTCATGGCAAATTTTTATTCCAAGAAAAACATCTCACCTGAGGGATACTGTGACGATCCCCTCGGGGTATGTTCCATCTCTTGGAACATATATTAACCGTATATGGGTTTTAAGAAATTAAAAGAGTCTCTGCTTCATAGGGAAACGTTATTTTATTTCATAAGTATGAATGCAGGTGTAATAAACGTGTGAAACGTTCAAGAAATTTTCAATTCATACTTTTCAATTGTATCGTTTTTTTTTCAGATTGAAATTGATTTGGATGCCGAACATCGTTATCATTCAATATTCGCATGCCCGATTTTGCGTCAACAAAGTTCGGAAGAGAATCCACCGATGAAATTGGTATGCGGTCACGTAATATCTCGTGATGCTTTGGACAAACTATGCAATGGCCCCACGTAAGTATATCTAACTCTGTAAATTCTCAAACAGAAAAATCGATAATGTTGTCTCAAATCCGATGAAAGAATGCATAGTTTTTTAAACAATAATTTCATATTTATGGCCGCTGTGTACCGCTCAGATTCACTGCTGTAGCTCTCTGCTGCACCACACTCCAGCGTCAATTGACGCTACATGTTAGTACTAATGGTCAGTTGCTAACGCTGATCAGCGACTAATTCCCCACCGGCCAAATACATTCACTGATTTTTGCGTTTGATTTTAAATTTTTAGTCCAAACTATGCAAGTTGAAAAAAAAACATGTCCAAACGTGACATTTGGTATCCAAATTGCACAAGTACATCAGAACAAACAATTTTAATTTTGGCCAGATGTGAAACTGTAATGAGTGAACGAGATAAATAACAAAATATTGGCGTTTAATTCTTTTGGAGTGGGAAAAAAATCTCAACGTCAAAATCTCGTATGTTTCGACAAATTCTTGAATTTTGCTGAAAAAACATTTGTCATTCAATTCATGTCAATTTTCGACCGTCAACCGAACTAAGCAGCTGCTAATATCATAAACTTGATGAAATATCTCACTAACAGCCAGGTCAACCATACATTAGATCTATGGTTGAATATATTGGAAACAAGTTACTAGCTAATTGGTTATAAAACCAACCAATCGTCACAAATGTTTGAATGATTTTTCTCATAATGTCAAAGTGTGAAACCAAACTCAAGAGAATACAAAATCTATAGACAATTTGTCTCGAACGAGACCTATTCAGAAAAAAAAACATGTCGTTATTTATCTTAAAAATAGATGACTGAATGCATTGATGTAAACAGTGCTTGTGTATTGTTTATTTTTATCAAAATATAAACAAACATTTTTGCACTGCGCCAAGCATCACTTTTTTGTGTGCCATAGATCGACTCACATTTGTTATCATTTGTAGTGTGAATACGGAACAAAAACATTTAAATACCTCTACAACAGATTGTAGCCTCTTCTAATCAGAGATAATAATGTCAACCAATTTTTTTCCAATCATTTTTAATTGCAGGTTAAAATGTCCCTATTGCCCAGTTGATCAAAGTCCAAATGACGCTAAGTTGATATACTTTTAGAGGACATAAGCTAAATAATTTTAAAAATTTCACTGAATCTAGGCAGTCACGAGAAAACAACAAAACAAATTAAATTGTTCTAACGAAATAAATTAACATTTAATCGAGAAAACCAGAGGAAAAAATACAAATTAATAATTTTCAATTTTTAACAACTTCTAAAAGAAAGAGAAAGAAGAAAAAAAAAACTTAAAAATTAAAAAAAAAAACGAAATTTACGAAGTTTATTATTACTACAATATAATAAATGTATGTATGTATACATGATTGAATATATCTAAAATTGAAGAAAACAAAAATTCAACAACAACATCAAAAAATAAACGTTGAATGTTTTTTATGATTAACGTCAGCGCGAGAATCCAAAACAAAAAATAAAAAAAGTGTGAAAAAAAAATAATAATTCAAAATTCGAATATGGAATGGGGTACGATGTTCTAAATATTTAGGTTCGAAAGTTTCATTGGAAAAATCGAAAACAAACAAATTCATTATATGAAAAATCAAATAAAAAAGCAGAAACTATAAAGAGCACTAAACGAATTGTTGTGTTTTATTGTAATTAAAATGCCATTCAACTGGATTGACCTGCGCAGCGAGACAGGCGCTAGCAAAATTGAAAAATAACGCCTTCAAGAATAACACGACTTTAATTGCTTGAATTCCAACATCAAATCGTTATCTAATGCGTTTTTCGCCCCCCGAAAAGAAAAAAAAACAACAACAACAGCAACAACAAATAAATCGGTGTGCAAAATGCAAAGATTATTACGTGATTGAAAGACATTATCAGTCTAGTCAAATAGAAACAATGCAACGCACATTGAGAACAACGAAATGGCAAAACCAAACAAAGAAAGATAATGCTAAGCAAATCAGCTTTTGTGAATGGCTAAATGAGTAATCAACAAAAATAAAAAAAAAATGAAGAAAAAAAATAATTTGTATTAAAATTCATGTATAGTTTTACACTGTTTTAATGGTTTTCGAACAAGGAGACACGTATACTAAATACATTCTGATGGTGTGGGTTGATTGATTTTGAAACAACAACAAACAAACAAAAATCTAGAGTGTGAACAAAGAGAGACACATAATGCACTGCGATACAACGATCAAGCGAATAAGCAAGCGAAATTGAAATGCAATCGAATTGTTTGTCTCTTTCAAATGGGCCATGAGTGGACGAAATTTAAAGCTTCAGCTCAAACCATACAGTCAACATCATTTATGTTCAATGCAAAGTATTCAATTCGACAGCTAACGTTTGTATAAAAATGTATAACACAGTGTACAGTGTACATACAAACCGTTTGCCAGTGTATTGAGTCTACTGTATCCAAGAGTCAGCTGATTTATCGAAAGCACTACCACCACCTCACCCAACAAAATCAAGTCGGATTTGTTGTTTCGTTGGTTTTGTTGTTGTTGTTGTTGTTGTTGTTATGTTCGGATATCTGGTAAACATGCGCGTGTTTTGCATAAAATAAAAATGCACGTCGAACCATACATTTGCCTACGTTTGAGAGCCCATACACTGATCGACCAACAACAACAAAACCTAACGAACAAAGTGTTCAATGTGGTAGTGTAATATACAACATTTACCTTTGGATTTTCCTCACCGAATCATAACCGAGCAAACGACACGAATTGAACGAACGAAACGAATAAAGAAAAGTCAGACAAATGACAGAATTGCTGAACAAATACACACACACTGACACAAAATGACATTGAATGTGTATGCGTATGCGTGTGTGAAAACACTCTGTGTACACTGTACAGTGCATGCTGCTATACATTGTCCATTCATTGAGAGAGTTTCATTGTGCATAAGTTTTCGAAGAGATTACCATGCCAAAGGTGCATCATTCCGAAACCGATCAACGTTCAAAATGCTATTTAAACTTTGGAACTTACATACAATGAGATAAAGTTCGATTTTTTGCATTTAAAGTTCGGACGCCAAAAAAAAAAATAGTAAATCCATAAATCATTAGATAAAATTGTTCATGTGAGACTGTAAATTGCGTCGATTCGGATATTTGACGGCCCTAAATTCATCAGTCGTCACCATTCATTGTGCTGCTGTGTGTGTACACTGAACACTGTGTTGCAAATAAAGAAGTACAAGCACTGGCAAAGGCATCGCACACACACACAACGATACTCCATATACTCAGTACAGTGAGCACATATACACACGCACCGTCAGCCAAGCAAAACATTTTTCATCAAAACACAAAGAACAGTTGAAGAGTATCGCTGCGTAGAAAACAAAACAACAAAAAACAACTTATTTCTATTTTTTTTTCTTTATACAATAAAAATTTGTAATAACGAATGTGATGTTGTTATTGTTGTTTCAACCATTACCATAAAATCAGCTCGAAGTAATCAAAGTCAAAAGTAGTACAATTTGCTTGAGTTTTTTGTCATCAATTTTCGAACGAAAGACGATTCTTTTGTGTCAAATCAAACAGAAGCAAAGGAGAGAAGCAAAAAAAAAACGTAAATAAAGGAGAGAAAAAAAACGAAATCAACACATCGAAAGTGACGTTTTTCTTATGAGAAAGACGAATTTTTGTTAGTGAACAAAAAAAAAAAACAAAACAAAAATATTACGCGAATAAAGTCAAAATAAACTGAAATTGGTTGGAAATTTGTGTGAACATTTACGATAAAAAAAATTCTAAGAATTTTGCAGTTTTCTTTCATCATCAGGTTCATTTCGTTTTTGTTGTGTATTTTTGTTGTTTTCATATACTTCGTCTAAATCGTTGATATCCTGCTTTGTGTTTTTGACTTTGAATTTGTTTTTTTTTTTGGTTTAAATTGTGTGATAAAAATCGAAAGCAACTTTTCGAGAGAGTGAAAAAAAGGCAACACTGAAACTTGTTGTTGTGTCTGATCTGTCGTGTGAGTTCAAAAAAGCATTCAAATCGATTGACCATAAAACGAAAATATTATCAACACGCGAAAGTCAGCAAACAACAGTAAAAAAAATCATCTGTTGTGCATTTGACACTTGAACGTACTCACCAATTCACATCAGTGTCAGTGTATGTGCGCGATTGTTTTGTGTCGAGACAGAGACACCAATAACAAGAAACACAGGAAAAAAACCAGATCCAAGGACCCAAGCGATAAAAATAACACAAATTCAAACCAACCGACAAAATTCCATAAATTTTATTGAATAATACAAACAAAATTGGATAAAAACAACAATTTCAAACAATAAAAAACAATTATAACAACACAAATCTAATATTAAGTAAACATCTTCTCGTTTGAAGTGCGTTCAAATTGTTTAGGCTTTGCGCTTTTGCGTGTTGTTTTTTTTTTCTCTCCTCTAAAATCATTTTCGTTGCTTGTATAAGTGAATGTTTACAGTAATTAAAGGACCTCTGAATCAGTATCAACTTTAACGTGCTTCAGACACGAGCAATATTTTCGAGCATACATATGAACACACATTTCATTCTAATCGTTCCGTTTGTTGCCTTTGTTTTCGCATTTTTTTTTTTTTTTTGTGTGACAAATCATTTAAATTAAAAATTTGACGATATTCAACGCCTTCACCATATTTATTGTGTGTGCGCGCTTTTTTTCTTTTTTGGTTGTTGTTAAATTCATTCTTCTTTTTTTATGGTTTTCTACGCAAAGAAATTATTGAATTTGTTTAAAATAAAATACGGTGGCCTGTGATTTTTACCAAACAGTTCAAACTGAATTGAGGATTTTTGGTTCGAATTGTGTGTGTGTGTGTGTTTTTTTTTTTTATTTTTTCATTCAATTGAAATGAAACAAATGGTAAACGACAACAAAACAAAAGTATAAGAAACAGAACAACAAGCAACCAGTCAAGAAGCATACTATTCGTAGTGGTTGAAACGAGACAGCAATAGAACTTTATATATATAACTAAATATATATATATATATCTACATCTATATATATAGATTAATAATAGTTTTATTCAATGAACAACAACAACAACAACAACAAATAAGCGTTTTTTGTGTGTGTTCAACGAGAGCGATATTGTGCATGTGAATGTGTAAATGTCTAAATGTGATACGTAGTAAGTGCGAAAACCAAAACACTGACTTATCCATTCGTGTTTTAAATGTGCTTATGAACGACCGAGTGACTGTGACTCTCTGTGAGGCGAATACACAACAAATAAACATCAGCCGCAGGCCCAGTTGAAACTACAAGAATTTCGTTCAATTTGATTTGATTTTCAAGAACTGCACTTTCAATCAACTATTTGACGAACGTTTTTTTTTTTTTTTTAATTGATTTACTGTGTCATTTTCCATTTTACAATTTGGTGACACCACAAGTCTTAAGTTATAACACGCGCGAAATTTTGTCTTAAATTAATGCGCAAAGCGCAAAAATTGACAGAGAAACAAAAACAAAACAAAAAATCTCTGCAAAAATCAACAACCAGCTAAAAAAAAATTGAATGTGTTTACAAATATATACCGCATTTGAATCAGTTGAGTGCTGTTGATTTCAACGGCCAGTCAAAAACAGCTGTTTTCGGTTGAAGTTGAAAGTTGTCATTCGCTGGAGAAAAAAACAACAACAACAACAACAAAACCGAGAAGTTGCTTCATCCAAACCGATTTGATCACATTGAGATTACGGGCGCACACACTTGAGGCTTTTGCCATCCTCTCGGAGAGTTCACATACTCTATTATAAAAACCGCCATATCAAACACTCCACACAGAAAATGCTCGACTTGGAAATCATACCGGAACGATCGCTAAGATGCGAAAATTGCTGGGAATTCATTTTAGGTAAAAAAATATTTTCCATTGTTCATGGATGAACTTCATTTAAATGTCTCTTTGTTTTGTCTGTATATAATTTTGGTTAATTTTCGTTAGCATTTTGCATTTCCGATTGATTTTTGTGCAGTTTTTTTTTTCGATTTAATTTACTACACACACAAAAATTCCATTTCAAATATAAATTGTAAGAAAAAAAAAAAAAACCAAATGTGTGTAAAGCGAATGGACGCTACACGATCGAGAGTATTGACTGATTCGAATCGAACATTATTGCATCATTCAAAAATTGTTCATGAGCTTGGCACTCTGTGTGCATTCATCATTAACTTATGTGTCTACGAAATATCATTCGGCGCGTATCGCGTATTTGCGTTACAATTTCTCTGTGCTCAGAATACTCTCTTGAGCTGCGATTTTTTTTTTGTTTGCACTTTTTTTGTGTCATTTTTATTTTGATTTATTTTTAAATTGAAATATCACTATCTGCGCAATAATTCAATCTCAGTGCCATTCATTGATTTCAGATTTTTTTTTTTTTGTATTATTATTTTAATGTCAATGAAATTGATCGAATAATTAATCATTGATCGTTGCCAAATTAATGGGATGAAAAAATTTCAATTTTTTTTTGTGTGTGTTTGTTGAAATATCATTGAATGCGAACATTTGTTTGATGTTATTCAGATGGTAATATTTTGAGTCATTTGAACGATTTTATCGTCAATATTTGAATATTCAGACGAATATAATATAAATATGTGTATGGTCTGTGGCCTATGACTGTACTATATTCATAGCAATCTATGAACATTGCAATACATTTGCATGAGTTTGTAGTGGCACATGTCATGTATTGTCATGTATTGTTATGTATATATTTCTCGTATTTTTCTTTACTGCGTGATCGGAACAGACAAATTACTGACCAATATGTTATTGTTTTCATTTTTAAAATTCTATCGATGATGTTCAAATGTTTACATACAAAAACCGTTATATTTACCAACAAACACTACACTTTAAAAACAAAAATACCCGTTTATTTATTTGGTTGTGTTATCACTTTTAGGCATGCACTTTTCGCAAGCGGTTGCAATCATACAGTCTCAAGTTGGTGTCATTAAAGGTGTTCAAGTACTTTATTCGGAAACGGTAAGTGTTTTTTGTTGTCACACTTGTGTCTTATCGCCCACTCTCATTCTCGCCACTGTCAACAGGCCAATTTACGCATAATTTGTAACTCTTTTTTTTTCCAGAATCCGTTGGGTGTTGATATTGTGATAAATCTACCATTGGATGGTATTAGATTGATTTTTGATCCGGTTGTGCAGAGGCTAAAAGCCATCGAAGTGTTTAATATGAAATTGGTGAAGCTCAAGTATTAGTGAGTATCTAAATTATTTAAATGTTTGTATTGTGCTTCGAATGCGCTGCAATGTGACAACGATCGAAATTCGAATTTATGATTGAAAAATATGTGAAGCAAATTTAATTGTTTGTTTGTTTGTTTTTTATTCGAAACAGTGGTATGCCGTTCAATTCACCTGAAGTGGCACCGTCAATTGAACAAATTGAGCATTCATTTGGCGCCACACATCCTGGCGTTTATGATGCGGCCAAACAACTATTCGCCCTACATTTTCGTGGTCTCAGCTTCTATTTTCCGGTTGATAGTAAACTGCAGCCACATTATGCACATGGTTTGGGTTCATTACACTTTGCAAATGGTGCATCACCGGTTGTATCAAAAATGTCTGTGTACAGTGGTAATAATATGGCTGAAAGTCGACCACCGCCAATGCCATTGTCGTGCTACAATCAGCAATTGTATTTGGAATCGGCAACGGTGTTGCGTGATTCAAACGGTTCACGTGGTATTCGTTTGCAATTGTACACAGAAGCATCAGCACGTGTGCTTGAGCAGCGCAAACAAGTGTTAACGCGAGAAGTATTATTCGGCGATACATGCCAAGATGTCGCGGGTAATTTGGGCGCACCAAATCGCATCTTCTACAAATCCGAAGATAAAATGAAAATCCATTCGCCCAGCGCACATCGACGTGCTCAAACCAAACGCAGTGATTTCTTTTTTAATTATTTTACGCTCGGCATTGATGTGTTATTTGATGCACGAACGCAACGCTGCCGTAAAATCATACTGCATACAAATTATCCAGGCCATTACAATTTCAATATGTATCATCGTTGTGAATTTCAACTTCAGCTAACGGCTGACAAGTGAGTTGAAACGTTTTCCTATTGGATGTTTGTCATTTAAAATTGATGATTTTCAATTGGTTTTTTGTTTTGTTTGTTTCTTCAAATCACTCTCAAACTAGGAATCAATGCGACGATTCGCTTGAACAAGTGGCGATTTCAGCATATTCAAAATGGGATTCGGTGAGTTCGCGCCTAGCGCCATCTGAACGACCAGTGGTTTTACATCGTGCTGGCACCACAAATACAGCTAATCCATTTGGATCGACATTCTGCTATGGATATCAGGATATCATTTTTGAGGTAAAATTTTCCGCAACAAATCGCAAATTAAATTTGAAAAATCGAAACTGGACACTTATAACTGTGACTTATCTATTGAATCTGGTAATAGGTGATGCCCAACAATTACATCGCTTCGATCACATTGTATTGCAACACATCATTTCCAACCATATTGCCATACAATAGTTGCGGGAAAGCGTACATGTGCAAGTATCTGTACAATCGAAGCAACAGTCAGGGTTGCAATGATACAAACAAATTGACAGCAGCGTGACACGCACCACACACAAAATGTGCACTGAATGAAATTACCACCTAAAATCACATTTTGTCAATGCAAAATAAAAACCGACCATTGACGATAAAAACAACAACACATGCATAGAAAGAAATCTAGTGCTTAAGACAATTGATGTTAAGTCATTTGTGTGTATTTTCATTAAATATGCATACAAAAACAACAACAAAAGCAACAACAAAAAAAACCATTTACTAGAATAGGATTCCCTTCTTCGTTATTTTGTTAAAATTCTTGAAAAAAAAAACAGAGAAACACACAAAAAAACTCAAAAAAAGTCACTAGAAAATCAACATGAACCAAAATGTTGCGTAAAAAAAGAAAAAAAAACCTTAATTCATAAATGGCTGTATGTGAAAACATTGCGTGAAAAAGCGTTTTCGATGCAAATTTTACACACAAAAAAATTGGTTTCTCAAATGCTTATCAATCATATTTTACATAGCAAGCAAATGTTTTTGTTTCGTTTTCAAAAAAAAAAAAATTATAAAAAAGAAGATTTGCTGATTGGCTAGTGGACGGCTTGCCCGCATTTATGCAAAATAAAACAAATAAACAAAAAACATGCCTCATAAACATTGTTGGACATGTTGTGAGACGGAAGTCTGGTGCATGGCACACACAAACAAACAAACAAACAAACAAACAAACAAACAAACAAACACACACATACACACATAATTACCTCTACTCCTTTGTCCAGCGCCTCATGCAGGGTGAGTCGACATTTCGACCCAGCTCCACATAATTTGTATCAATGACGAAAAAAAAAAGAAAATTTCAATGAAATTGTAATGAATACAGAAAAACATATTTTTTTAACACACAACAATGATTGATTCATGTTTGTTGTATAGAATTAAAATTTAACAAATTGTAAGCCATAAAATGTTTGAAGAAGATGAAGAAAACATAAGAATAAGAAACAAATGAAGAGAAATAAACATTAAAGAATGAAATCAAATTTAGAATTTACAATTTTCAAATATTTAACAAAACAAACACAATATTTTGAAAATCAACCAAGTTAACCAAGTATAAATATTAAACAAAATACAATTGAATTAATCGTTTAATGAAGAAAATTTGACAATTTCCACTCGCGCCCAACAAAACACTTGGGTGCTCTATTTAATCTTAGCAATTATCGATTTTTTTTCAATCCATGCTTTTCTCAAATGTCATTAAAAGAGATCTGACTTTATTGAGAAAAAAAAAAAAAAAAAAAAATTAGAATACGTTATGCAATGACTTAGCTACAAGCCGAGCACTGCACGGCTTACACTTAACGGTTAATGAGTACAAATGCACAGCATCTGATCATTTTCAAATCTATTCGATCAAACGGTTTATTGCAGTTTAAATCTGCTGCCAGATTTGCTGTCATTCGTAATTCAATGGCCTGACCATTCACACGCAACAAAGTCTTCATTGATATTAGTTGAATTTACGTTTATGCTTATGAAAATTTATAACAAAGCAAAAAAAAAGAGAAGAAAAAAACAAAATCAACAGCAATATTTTTTATACGTTATTCTGTCATCTCTAAAACCAAAACAAAGCAAACAAAACAATGCGAGACGATTTAATCGATCGGATTGTTCTCTTTTTTGGGGTTCTTTAAATTTTGTTACTCGAACATCATTCACTGTCACATTTTCGTTTGAACTCGATCTCAATCAAATGTTTCCAATCAATGTGTAATATTTTCATTAAAAAAACAAAACAACAATTTTAGGCTCAGTTAATGAATTTAATGTGTGTATGTGTTTTCTTTCTTTTTCTTGCGCTCACTAAGTAACAACAAAAGAACCGTGCCAATTTAATAGACAAATGATTAATGTGTTTTAGATATTCTTATTTTTTTTTTTTTTTACAATTTCAATGTTAGAAGTAGCCAGTGTTTTTTTTTCTTCTTCTAATTTTCATATTCCAATGTGCACAACAAAAATACATTTATTCACATGCAGCACATATAAACACACACACACACATACACACATTATAATAATTATACAGAAATTATCATCGAGTTACCATTTTGTTTTCATAATCAATTGCATTAACTGAATGGAATATGTTCATAATCAAATTAGAGTTAAATTTATTGATAAATGTTGGTCAGTACACACAGGTTATGCAATTACGTATAGTTTGTAGCACTCTCTCTCTCTCTCTCCCCCCCCCCTTCTCTCCCTTTCTCTCTATCAGAAAATCGTTTTCGTGAAATTTAATTTCAAATATTTTTGCACCACATCTTAATTTAGCTTTGATTTATTGTATCATTCACACAATTCTTCTTCTGTAACTGTGTTTTCTTTAAATCAAAATAATATAATAATTGATATAATATGGAATTTTTGTGTCGATATACAAATCAGGCGATATTTTCTCGTTAGACACTTCTATAATCGAACTGAACTGAAATTGGCTCCCAATCTTTTCCCATGATATTGATGTTGGTTTTAATTTTAAATGTCGTGTTTTTTTTTTTAAATCTATTTATTTTCTTTGCGCATAATGCGAACAAGTAATTTTATTCAAAGCTTTAGACAAATGAAACTTATAATTAATTGATCATTAAATTTAGACAAAAAAAAACCTTTCGTTTTTCTTTCCAAAACAAATAACAACAATAATAAAATTAATGTAATTAAGAGAAAGAGAGAAACAATGTGTGTATAAAAAATTGCAGCAAAAAAAAACAGAAATTCTAAAGACTACAAACAAACAAAAAAATGTGCAAAAAAATGTGAAAACTATAGAAAAAAAAAACAATTGAAAGTTAATTAACAACAATTTTAAATGTGTTTAAGTTAATTTAATCCTTAAAATGTAAAAAAAAAAATCTCTTTGAAAGTCAGAAAGTCTCAAATGGAATTTGGTCATTGGGCTAACAATTGCGTTGGGCCAATTACAAATTTTGTGGTTGGTTCATTGATCAATTGTTTGAAACAAAACAAAACCCACATCTCACATTCAAAGTCGATTCCAGTCGAAACAGCATCAGCACATAAAGATTCATTAGCATTATAAGAGTTAGCCTCTACGATTTTTTTCCCCCTCTCCAATTTTTATCATAATTTTATCAAATTTGTTTAGTTTTCATATCAATTTTCAAAATATCCAAGTTTCATAGCTGCTTGAATCGCGCATTGTTTGTTTTCACGTAAAATTTGCACAACATTTTACTGGCTTCCGAATTTTAAGTTTGCGAACAACACAATCACACAAGCCGAGTGAATAAGATTGTATTTTCTTTTTGTTGGCAAAAAGTTTGCAAATGATTGGATTTTGATATCGTTTGTTTGCCCCGCTTCTCGGCAAAAACATTGATTCCAACCGAATTTGCTGGCCATTTTTCTTCATGTATTCACATTTATGGCATACACAAAAAAATCACTAGCAATTGGATGGCGAATGTTTTTGTTTTGGCATGCAATAAACGCATATCATGATAGCAATCAACAAAACGTATTGCCATAGAATCATTGTAGAATTTTACCCAATTCTAACTTAGCTGTGTAGTGTTTGAACAATGTCTTTTTTTTTTATTAGTGTAACAAAAAGAAAATGAAAAATTACAATGAAGAGTTTAAATCAAATTTTGTTCTCAATGTTAAGAGTGGAAATGTTATGTGTAAATAATCGGAATGAAACAAAAAAAAAAACAACATAAAAATTTACAAACAAAAAAAAATAAAAAAAAAAATGTGAAAATTCGCTATCGAATGACAAAATAAGAGAAGTGAAATATTTTTCTACAGACAAAGAATTATGCACGAAATTGAGATGAAAATACAGAAATACTCTCATAGGTATCCAAGATGTAAAAATAGAATTGTAGAAAATGATTTCAATGTAACAATTATTTAAAGAAAACAAAAAATAAGAAACAAAACAAAAAAAAATCAAGAAAAACTCAACAAAAAATTACAAAAGAAGAAAAAAATTCAAAATATTTAAATAAATAAAAAAAAAGAATTTTTTTTTCTAAATAAACCTCAAAATGCCGATGTTTTTTTTTCAAATTCATTTTTGCTGAATTTTGTTGGATTTAATTACAATTATAGAAAGTTGCTTGAATCCAATAACAAAAATAAATTGCTCTGGAAATTGCTTTATACATGCAAGTGGTGCCATCTGGCACAAACGCAAGAAAATACAAATGAAGGCGCAAATAGCAAAGCTGGAAAAAAAATTCCATTCCATTTCATAATTATCTGGTGATTCTTCGTTTCACTTTAAATCATTCAAAATTGTGTTTTTCTTCATTATTTCTCGTTGCATACTTAACATTGCAGTCGCATGACACATATTGGCCTGATACTGATTAAAGATGTGACTGGCTCATATCATCGACACAAGTAAGTGAACAGTGTGACTGGTGTGTGTGTGTGTGTGTGTGTGTGTGTGTGTGAGTTAATGTCAGTTGCGTGTCAGTGTGTGCGTTTGTGCGTGTGCATGTATGATGAGCATATATGAAGTGGTTTGACAGTTAAATAACACCTTGGTATGATGATTGGTTAAATACAAAATCGAATGACAGTCAGACGTTGCAATCAAATATGGAGGAATGTTGATTAAACCATCTAAAAGAATGTACCACAATTCAATATACAAACCATTCCTTTAGCATCTAAGGCAAGTCGTTTCCGAAGATTGACGATCAAAACGCAACTCATTTTTCAACATCATCTCGGCAGAACTTCAGAGAACATTTGTGTATGCGCTAACGATAGCAAAAATAATTGGCATACATTTGTTGTTGTTGTTGTTGTTGTTGTTGTTGTGTGTATTCGATTTCAGTAACATAAAAAAAGACAAAAGAATTCCAAAACAAATCAAGCACACACTTAAAAAGTTTTGTTTATATTGTGCTGTGAATGAGAACCTTCGGAACTGACAAACCGATTTTCGCTTTTGTTGCCATTGAAACATATACATTCAAAATAAAATCGAATATATAGAAAACAACAACAACAAAAAACTATACACAAACACACACAAAATTCACACGGAGACGGCAAAAATATTGACGTTGATGACCGCGCGTGTGTGTATGTGCGATTTTAAAAACGAGAAAATGATTGCAGCATGAGTGAGAGAGTGACCAACCAACCAAAGACAGTAAATAAAAAGTCAACCTGGCAATAAGTTAGTGTTAGAAAATGAAAAGTTAAAATGAATCACTGAATTAAATAAACAATCAAAACGCTCTTTACGGGATCGGATTGAATAAGACTTCCGTGAAAAAAGAAAAAAAAAAGAAAAAAAAATAAGAAGAAACACACAACAACCACCACAACAAACAGCAGCACACATAAAATCGCAGCAGCCAAAGCTCATGTTGTTATCGAGTGTTATAGTGACTTTTCGATTTAAATTTACAACGTGATTTGACGAAATTTTTTTGTTGAGTGTATGTTTTGTTATTTTCAATTTTATTTTGTAAACTCTTTGCCTTTTTTTACCACTCTATTATTTTTTTTTTCTGTTGTGGTTGCTTCTTATTCACTTACGATTGTATTGTTTATTGTCTTGTATTTTTCCAATCCAACTTCGTGTGTATTTTTTGTGGTGAGTGTCATTAAAAAAAAAACGAAGCAAAAGAGAGAGAAAAAAAAACAAATCGGTCTCTCATCTACATGAGTGTGATGAAAGTGACCGTGTTTAATTAGACTTCTGTGCGAATTCTGTTTCTGTTCACCTTTTTTCTTCTGTGTGTCTTTTTATTCGTGTGGTTCACCGTATACGTCAATTGGTTACTTTCAAAATAGTTAATAAAAACGTGCGCGTCCGTGTGTTGATTGTGGACATTAATAATCTTTTGCATTATGTTAAATGAATATTCCATTTCTACCATTGAAAATACGAAATAAAAAAATTGTCCCAAAAAAAGCATGAGTAATCGAATCGTTTAACATTTCAAACCGATTGATTAGCTGTATATTATCAGGGCCAATCGAGAATATAGGCGGATTAAAGAAGTCAGAATTGCCGCTCGTCAAACAAAAACCAACTGCATCATGTGTTCCATTCATTCACTTGACCATTTTCGCGCATTTTAATCGCAATCTCGTTTTCTCTCGCTCTCGCTCTATCTCGGAATTTTTGTCGAGCAAATGCGACGTCACAATAGATACATAGACGAATCAGCCGAACAATTCACGCGTGCATGCATGTGTATTCGATAATTTTATGTTATGCTGTTTCTATTGTACGCGAATACGAATTTTGTGTGTGATTTGTTTTTTTTTCGACATTTCCTTCGAAATATTATGTCCGAGCATATCGAAAATTATTGTAATTTTGTTGTTGTTGTTGTGGTTACGTGCTATTAGTGATTTTGGAGTTTTTTTTTTTAAATTGTGTATCGTTTAGTGTTGAGTGTCATCGGTAGCTTCGATCGTTCAGCAAAAGGGGGGAGGGGAAACTTTCATATCGAAATATGTGTGAATTTGTTAAGAAGTAAGAAGTTCAAAGGTTCGCTACGTTGTTTTTATTAATTTTTGTTGTTGTGGTTAATGTTGCTGTCCCTGTGATTCAGTTTGTTGTGCCTCCATATCAAACAGTGACAAAGAAATAAAACAAAAGGCAACAACTACACACATACACGCTTCAGAAAATCCACTGTTCACTTTGTAGCGGTCATACTTCCTTTCGCAAATTAAATCATGAACATAAACAATGGAATTAATCGAACTTGCAAAAATTTTAACAAACACAAATATTGCATTCATCAGTTGCAAAGCTTCTTCATAGCGTCATTTTTGCTACTAACAGTGCATGTTTCGCAATTGAAAATTCACAAAAAAAAAAATACAAAGATGCTTATTCTGCATTCAGTAAGACTGAACTTGCATTCAAGTAATTATCAACAATTTAGAATTATTTCCATTCCGATAGAATTTCATATAAAACAGACAGAGAGAGAGAGAAAGAGAGAATGAGAAAAAGAGGGAAAAATAATCAGGAATTTTTTTTAAAATAAAAACACAATTTTATCAAACTGTCAGCTATACGATTGAACCATTTGAAACTCAACACTGTCACACATGCACACACGTGCCAATCAAGTATTGGTAAATAATATGCTAATTGCTGAATATAATATCATCGCACTTTAAATATACGGTGTGTGTTTGTGTGTTTTTTTTTTCCTTTCTTTCTGACGTGTCGCGCGCATATCACATGCCCATAAAACTTTTTTAGTTTTGTTGCTATTGTTGTTGTTGCCTGTAATTTTAGCGTGTGTTAAGACACAACAAACAAAAAAATTTCCATTCAATTTGCTCGAATTTTCCAGCCCAACTTATTTCGAGTCGTATATTTCGAGCACAAAATCGGTATTGCTTTGTTCTTCTTTTCTTTTCAGTCCCTGTGTCTAACAACATCAATATTCATTGTTCCGTTGAGATTTCGTCATGGCAATATACTGTTCAAGCACATTATGAATTTAGATCGTCGTGATATGATAATGAAAGCAACACACAAAACAAAAACAACAACAACAAAAAAACAAATAATAACACGAAATCGATAGGAAATGTTACATAAAAAACATACACACACATACACAAATATCAGCGTGTCAATATATTCCTATCATTAAAACAGTCAATATGTGTGTTTATTTATCTCCTGTGTATTTTTTTTTTCTCTCCCATCTTTTGTTTATTTAGTGTATTATTTAGAAAGTGTTGATTGAAACGGAAATCAGGATAACGCAGATCATCGATGTATTCGCATGTTCACAAAAAACGCCGATTTTATTGTAGCTGAATGAAACAGTGAAATAATAGATGCGCCAAACAACTACACTGGATTCGTGTAAAATCAGCAGCAGGATCCGATTGAATGAACGTGTCGTTCAATATTTGATTTATCTATTCGATTTATCAACACATACATTCAACATTCACAATCAATCAAAATCACAATAACAAACAAAAATGCCAAGAAATTGTAAATGCCCGCACTTGGATAATACCATTTTGCAACTTTCTCTATCGGAATTATGCAGACAGAAGCAGGTAAGGTGATTTTATTAGCGTCGATAAATCGCTTATGGCGCAATAGATTCCAATGCTTCATATCACTTATTTGCTTACCATTCGTCCGATTTCGTCATCAACATTAATTAATAAATGCAATATGCACAATTTACAAATACACACATACACACATACACACACACAGTGTACATTCTGTACATTCTGTACATGCACAGTGAGAAAGAGAGTTCAGGTCGACCCGTTGTATCAGCACATAACGCAATGTTTGCACGTCTTAAACTAGTTCTATGCATAAAAAAAATGAATATATGCTTTTGTTGCATTCTATGCATATTACATCGTGGTTTATTTCATCGTATGACGTGCATACCGTTGTGAAAATTATAATGCTGACACAAACGACGGCCATCGGTGCACAGGTGCAAAGTCCATTATCACGGCAACTGGTCGTGGCATTCCCACGTTTGGTTTCTTCAAACATTTAACGTTTAAACCATCACCGTGATTATGACTATTTTTATGTTAAATTCTTTAGATGAAAAAAAAAGAAAAAAAAAAATTAAAAATGAAGTGCCACACGCACAACACAACTTCTGTGTCTAGCATGGACGAGACGGAGCGATAGAGATAGAATGAAACTATATGAATTTCGCAATATATACATATATTGCCATTTATTTTTTCTCGACGTCAGCAAGAAATAGCAATTACGAAATCAATGATTGAACATTGGGAAAACAAAAATGCAGAAAAAAACACAACACCAACAACAAACACAAAAAATAAAATCCAATTAATGTTGCATTTATGTGTGTATTCAAAATTCAATTAGGGCGTGCCATGTACACAATGCGACGTTAGCGGACCAAATCTATGGATATGCCTAACAAAAACTTGCCTGCACATTGGCTGTTCAGAGAACTACAATGATCACAGTACCATCCATTACAAACACAATCCTAGTCACTGTATTCACATGAATCAATCGTCGCAACGTATTTGGTGCTATAAATGTGAAATGGAAGTATTTATTATAAATCATGGTTACAGTGACAATAAACCAAATCGACGACAAACAACCGAATCAGTATTGGATGATCATCTGAATTCGGAAATTACACGGTAATTGTGAAAACGTCGAAAGATCCATAAATAACCTAATACTAATACATATATTGAATTAACGGAATTCATTTTTGATTTGATTTGACAGTATCATAAGTAGAAGTGATTTTGGATATGGAATGTCCATGGGCTCAACGAATGATGAAAATGTTGATAGCAGTGCAGATGATGAAGCCGATCCAGAGCAAAGCTTTTATACACCGTGCAGTGGATTGGTTGGTTTACAGAATATCGCAAATACATGTTACATGAATGCAGCACTACAGGCACTGTCAAATACACCACCATTAACGGGATACTTTTTAGAATGTGGCGATATTATAGAGGCTAATTATGAAATGGCCGCACCGACCAGTAGTCAACGCAAAACTGGCCTGGCCAAAAACTACTATCGCCTTGTTAAGGATATGTGGTTGGGACAAAAGCGAAAGAACGGTTATGTCAGCAGTGCAAATAAATTCGGTATGAAATTTGTTTTTGTTTTTTTTTTAATGCGATTGTAATGTTAATTTGAATTTATTTAAAGGCTATGTGGTACCAAATGGCATTTTATATGCAATCCGAAATGTGCATCCCATGTTTCGAGGCTTTCAACAGCATGACACCCAAGAGTTTTTAAGGTAAGGTGACAAAATATTTTGGTCTTGAAAACCAATTCAGAAAAATAATAAGAGAGATTTTTCTTAATTCACTCTTTAGATGCTTTATGGATCAACTGCATGAAGAGCTGAAAGAAGTGACACCACCGCCACCAGATCTGTTGTTACCGAGCAAACAGAATAGTTCAACCGCTAGCATCCCATCAACGTATATGCAATCAACGAATAGCTACTTGCATTTGGGTTCAACGGATGATGATCATTCCGGTTGCTCAACACCATCCATGTCACAATCGGAGGCCGAATATGAAACGTGTGACAGTGGTGTATCGGAGCAATCAAGCCTATCCGATGAAGTGACCAGTGTTCATCGATCAATACCAAATTCCATGAATTCCGTAAAACTGCAAACCAATCAAATGCAAATGCAATCACAAGCATCGCGTTCCCCTAGTCCAACAGCAAGCCAAAGAACCTTCAAATCAACACATTCGTCGATCAAAAGTAATCGCTCGAATTCGATAACCAGTTTGAATTCATTGCAAATGAGCTCACCACCATCGCACACCCAACAAGACCAAGATCAATCGGATAAAAATGAAACGACGGCATCCAAGTTACCACATCGATCCATTATAAGTGATGTGTTCGATGGCAAATTATTGTCGTCCGTTCAGTGTTTAACCTGTGATCGTGTGTCCACACGTGAAGAAACATTCCAAGATTTATCGTTGCCAATTCCCGGCAAAGATCATTTGAATGTATTACATCAGACACAAGGTTTTGTGTCACCATTACCAACCGGTCTTACATCCGACACTGTAAGTCTTTCACGAGCTAATGTTCAACTTGCGTTAGGCATAAATTTTCTGATGAGACGATTTTTGGCTTTTCACACCAAGGCATATCAAGTGGGTCATGAAGGTTGGATCTGGTGGTTTTGGCATTGGGTTCGTTCATTTTTTTGGGGACCGGCTGTTACACTGCATGATTGCATGTCAGCATTCTTCAGTGCAGACGAGCTTAAAGGTGACAATATGTACAGGTAATTTAAACATTATATCATTTTTTGTTTCTTTTTTGTTATCTTTTCAAACACACTGTGACACTAATCAACTAATCAACATCATTGCGTTCGCGTTTCTTTTCTCTCCCTCTCTCTTTCTCTCATTCTCATTCTCTTTATCTCTCTCATCGTCATTGTAGCTGTGAAAAATGCAATAAATTACGCAATGGAATGAAATTTTCGCGCGTTCTAGAGCTACCTGAAATGTTATGTGTTCATTTGAAACGGTTTCGCCACGATTTATCGTATAGTTCAAAAATTTCGAGCCCAGTGAATTTCCCGTTGGTTGGTTTGGATATGCGACCGTATTTGCACAAAGAATGCAAATCAAAAGTATCGACATACGATTTAACAGCGGTCATTTGCCATCATGGCACTGTTGGCGGTGGTCATTACACAAGTTTTGCTAAGCATGAACTGTCTGGCAAATGGTTTGAATTTGATGATCAAGTTGTAAATGAGGTGTCACCGGAAGTGGTTCAAAATTGTGAAGCTTATGTTTTATTTTATCGCAAAAGTAATCCACAAATGTCATTGATCCGTGATCAAGCTGTACAAATTGAAGAACGAATCACCGAACATACGTCGGGCATTCGATTTTTTGTGTCACGCCAATGGTTGAATCGTTTTAAAACATTTGCCGAACCGGGACCAATTGACAATTGGGCATTACTGTGTCCGCACGGTGGTTTATCGCCACGCAAAGCTCGAATGGCTGGCCAATTGGTTGTACCATTGCCACAACAACTGTGGGATTATCTATTTGAAAAGTTTGGCGGTGGTCCAGCCTGTAATCATTTATTTGAATGTGATATTTGTCGACAACAAGCAGACGCGTTAACACGACGTCAAAATTACGAATTGGACGAATTTTCGGCGTACAAAGACGAAACAACATCGACCATTTATGCAATATCAATGAACTGGTTTAGACAGTGGCAAATGTTTGTTGGCAATGTTAGCGAAGAAATACCGGGCCCAATTAATAATAGTTCAATTGCACTTCAAACCGATGTACCGGTATCACGTGGTGTGAAACCTGGTTCCGACTATGCTCAAATCAATTCAACGCTTTGGAAATTCTTTTACAATATTTATGCGGGCGGTCCGGAAATCATTCTAAGAGGTAATCCTGAAGAGATAATACGACCAGTCACAGTGCCAACAACACCCAATTTAAACCGAGAACGTGATGAACGCAACATCATTGAATCGCTGGCAGATGCCCAAGGTCACGGAAGTATTTGCAAAGAAACACCTTCAGTACCGGTGCAAATACAGCATACACCGGTGACAAATGTTCCACAAAACGAATCAAGAGCTGCAACAATTGATGGTGAGAACACATCAAAACCAGCAAATCAACAAAATGGCAGTGACAAAATAGATGGTCGAGATGCGACTCATTCAGTGACTACCAAAAAGCCACCGAAAAATGTCTCATTCGAAGATAATGACAGCAATTCAAGTGACCGAGAAGGTAATAGTTTGTTTGAGCAAAGCTTCTTCTACATTCGACGCGGTAAACATCATTATTCAACCAGCCCGTCATCAGCTCCTGGTGAGATTCTAAGCAAAAAAGATCGACGATTGCGTAGCAGCATCAAAGCTAATGGCTTCTTTGGACCAGAAGGTAACATCCTGACTACTGACACAATGAACGAAATGTGAAATTATCAATGCTTATTTTTCCAAATTTGTGATTTTTACAGGCAAATATTCATCGAATAACTTACAAGATGATGTCACAGTAAATGGAAGCCAAAATGTTACAGCCACAACCGAAACGAATAAAAAGCTGGACGAAATAACACCACTATTACATCAAGCTAGCATTAGTTCAACGAATCCAGTCGAACCAGACACCGAATCAAATACTAATGCGAATAGCAACGGTACAAGCGGCCGAAGTGGTGGCCATAAAAGCAACTATCGCAAACGTGTTAAAACCAAATTGAGCCGAAAAACTGCCTAACTACGTGACCAACAATATTAATCGGATTGATTAATATAGCGTTCCATTCTATTTTGTATAAATTAAAAGAAAATTGAATTCCCTAAATAGGAAAATGGCATGTTTCGTAAACGTATAAATATTTTGAATATTGGAGATGAAAAAAAAAACACAAATGCAAATATTTGCAAAAAACCACAAATTGTCTATTATTTTAAAAATACAAAAAAAAAAATGATGTGTTGTTTATATTCGACATGAATATTCAAGTATCAAGCCACAGCAAAAATAAAACCATCCAAATCCTGACACCAATCAATTTTTGTGCCGTTTTTTTTAAATCGCATTCGATTTAGGTCATCGAATCAACTCAGCAATTACGAGGTAACATGTTCATTTGGCGCTACAAATAATCGGCTCCATCAAAAATGGGCATAATGGTTGAAGGAGTACACATCAGATATTGTTAGCTCTTGACGAGCTATTGAATGGCATCTAAAATGCTATTGATATTTGTAATACCATCTAGGTCGCTGTATCCTTCATAAAGTGAACGATTCAAAACGAAACCCTTCACTCTTTGAGGCATACAGGCATTAGATTTAGTAAAATGTTTAAAAAAGTTTGGTTACAACAATATTGAAACGATCTTGCATGCGACTACTTCCTAGCTACGAACATGGATCGATACTCCGGCGATGTTGACTGTATGTGAGGATGTAATAGAAAATGATTTATGAAGCAAATGATTAGCATATCATAGAAAAGTAAAACTAATCAATTTGCTCCAATTTTGCGCTTTCTAAGACAATGTTCGTAATGCGAACACAGTGTTCGCAAACATGTTCGCAGCCAGCACTAGCTTACTTACCTCGATTATCGAAATTTACAATTTTTCGCTATATTTTATTTCATTGAATTTTTATCCCTTGGAACATAAACTGCCTTATCACTCCCGAAAAATTTATTTCAAGAGATAAAACTTATTCCGACGAACATAAATTGACCGTTATGAGCATACAAATTATTTTGCTTCATCAATCTCTAAATTTCGGCCCGTTTTGATTTCTTATCGAAGGTTTAACGGGAAACTACTTATGTTTGCAATGCAGTGATTCTGTACACAATCAGTGGTTGGTGCATTAGAAATCAATGCTTCATATTCATTCATAACTAAATTCCCATTAAACCTAAGATGGCATTTTTGCATGGCTTTGACAGCTGTTATTGGCCTCTGTTATTATCATTATACAAAATGACAGGAAGTGAGATTAAGTTTTTAAAAATAGAAAAAAATTCAGGAAAATGAAGATTTATTTCATGAAATAGTTTGCGATATTTGTTTAAAACAAGTTAAAACTTACAGAACTATAATCTATCCCTTAATTACTAGTAGCATTAAGAACCATAACAAATACATGGTCAAATCTAGGGATTTCTATTTAGATTGATATGCTTCTGAATATCGTTGAGTTGTTTCTGAATTTCAGACGGTCATTAATATTCCTATTACCCAATAAACAATTATTGACCCAAATACACCCGATTCCGGAGATGTATAAAGTTGAATTTGTGGATACATTTGACCGTTGATGCAACCGCCGCAAGTTCAGGTGAAATCCATATGCAGAAATGAGAGGATAGAAAATTGAATAAAATTAATATAATAACTCATTTTTCAATTTAAAATAAAATGCTTATGTAAAATACTCCTGTTTATGGTCAATAGTTTCACCTAATTTTACCCTTGAAACAAGGTTAAACTCAGGTGTATTTGTGAGGGTAAAAATGGGCGAAACAACTGACTACGAATCTACTATTTTTGTTGTTGATCACATGATGAATTTAACGAATAATGTTGATGTTCATTCGAATATTAATTCCATACCAAACTAAAATCGACGCAAAATATGACATCTTCAACATCACACAACGGGAAAATATGTGTATCTAGAACGATGATGCTAACCTCTCATCGAAAGAGAGAGATGAATAAACAAAACGAACAGATTTTGACATTTCGTTCCATTGTTTACATTCACAAAAAAAATAATACTCTGAATTCCACAATCAAAGCAGATCGTATTTGGCCTCAGTTCATAGTTTATAAAATCAATACATTGAAACTAAAAGATTTTAGGCGGAAAATATGTATCCAAATTGGACATCACATTTACAATACCATAGAACTGACGATTTCATGGTGTTTGTACTGGAACAAGAAAGCCGGAATTTGAGTTCGATCGCATCACAACGAGTTGACAGCCCAAAGAAGTGAGTCGTGAATTTTATATCAACTGTTGTTTTTCATTGTGTGTTCTATTTTCATGATAACGGAACCACGCTGTCTTTTTGCTTACAGCTCTGTAACCGAATTTTATTTTCGATAGAATCATTGCAATTTCAATATTCAATAAATATTAAGTTGTTTGTTAATTTTGTGTCATCGAATTCTTTTTCATTTCTACAGATTTTCGGTGTTTTAAAACGTGACTATTTTAGACTTGTGAAAAGCGTTGCATTGGAACAACAAATCCATTGTATCAGTACGATCGCGAACTGTTAAAAACTGTAGAAGTTTCTTGTTGTGCAACACAAAGTAAACGAAATAAATAAAATTGGATGAAATTACAAGCTCAACCGAAACTCTGTTTAGTTACTTGTTAGACGGTGCCCTTTTACAACGAAAAACAAAACAAAATATCCACTGGCAACTTGAGGGGAACAAATGGATGAGTGTGAAGACCAAATACAGATATGCATTTAATGGGGAAATTAGAATATGACTTGAAATGGTCTTGAGTGTGGTGTGCAAAAAAACGGTTAGTTTCGAAAAATAAATCAAAACCGCAAACGGACAACGAAATACAGAATTTAAAAAAAAAAAAAAACGAATATTTAAATGAAAATGAACCAAAGAAAAATTGAATGAAAAACAACGAAATGATAAAAACTCAACAGCCCAATAACAAGTATAATAAAAATGAATTTTGTGTCATTAAATTCTTTTTCATTTCTACAGTTTTTCGGTGTTTGTAAAACGTGACTATTTTGGACTTGTGAAAAGCGTTGCATTCGAACAACAAAGCCATTGTATCAGTACGAAACTGTTAAGTGAGTTCCAAATTTTATATCAATTTATATTGTGTGTTTTATATTTTCATGATAACGGAATGAATCATTGCAATTTTTGTTCAAATTTTAAATGTTCATCAAATATTTCGTTCGTCATTGATTTTCCCTCTCATTTTTACAGTTTTTTTTTGTGTTTAAACAGTGTATGGTGAACAAACAGCTCAAGAAAGGTGACTCTCTTTTCGGATAACGGAATTGTTGATCGGTTTTACAAAATACTTTGATTGTTGCATTGGGACAACAAAGCCGTTGTATCAGTTCGATCGTGAACTGTCAAGTGAGTTGTGAATTTTATATCAGTTTATATTGTGTGTTTTGTATTTTCACGATAACGGAATGAATCATTGCAATTTTTGATTTGATTTTTATTCAAATTTTAAATGTTCATCAAATATTTCATACATCATTGATTTTCCTTCTCATTTTTACAGTTTTTTGATGTTTGTATAATGGATTAACAGTTATATCGATTATGGCAAAGAGAAAACAAAATGGTTTGAGTTCTGGCGTTCCCAGGAAAAAAGCAAAAAACGACGACACAATAAAACAAGGGAAACCCAGAAATAAAGCACAATCAACCATCGAAAACTATGACATACGCACAATCAAAACAGGGCTGAAGGATATTTTTCGTGAGGGATGGCGTGAGGGTTTCACGAAATACTTTTTTGGTGAAAGCTTGAGAGCCACCAACATATGTGAGCTCGCCTCATTGCTACTGCTTCATAAAGTGAACACAGCAATAGACGATGGAGACGAAGTGTTCTTCACTCAAGATGGCAATGATCTGATCAAAGAATGCTTCAGACAAGTGACAATAGATCGGATTGAAAAACCGGGAAAGCCTCAAATGCCAATTGCGTTCCGGGTGGAGATTGAGCTGAAGGAGCAATTTAATGGATGGCCAAGCTACACGTTGATGGGAAATATGTTTGTGTACATGCATAATCTTTACATTACCAACTTAAAGAACAATTTGGAAATGCATTGCGAAATCCGATTGCTGTACTTCCTTAGAATGAAGCGCTATCAATTGAATCAAAATGAACACGCTCAATTCGATGAAATTGACATTCGGAATGCCCTCAAAATGCTGATGCTTGGTCAAGATTGGACAGGTGGTGACCTTAACCGAGTAAACAAAATGGAGAGATTGTATAACGAAGTAATCGATATTTGTGGGCCATTGTTCGGAAAGCGAGGAAACATGACATACATTGTCAAACGTCATTGGTTTGCTTCAATGTGGATGTTTTGCCAAATTCAACGAGCAATTGAAGAATTTCAACTGCTGAAGATATGGAGCATGCCGGATTTCCCAACAGTGCATCCCTTCACAGTTGTTCCGCTACATAGCCCCAAATTAAAACATGTCGATTTTGAACACAGTGATATGTTGGCTCTGGTCAGTCGGATGGACATTGCGCCAAAAGAGTTCGGTCGTAGCCGAGAAGGAGGCCTTACAAAAGAAACCAAAGCATACTACAACGAACATCGGCAAGAGCTTTGGGGCCTCATCTTCAATATGGAATATATCAACCAGTTAGGAGGGCCACACAAACACTTCCACTTCCACATTCGCACTGACAGTGTATCCATGTCTTTGTTGTATGAACAGGCGAAACCTGAGGAAGTCAAAGACGCCAATCAGAAGAACAATGAATACATGAAAGCCATCAAGGAAAAGCTTGTCAACAATGAGTATAAATATCAAACAGGCATCGATCCTGGCATGAAATGTTATATGGCTTGCGTACGTCACGAAACCGAAACCGGTCATGAAGAAAACATCAAAATAAGCCCAAAACAATATCATTGGCGCACGGAACAAACGAAGAGAGAACGAAAAGGAGAACGATTGACAGGCGAATTCACAAAAAAAGATCGGCTCGATCGTGAACAATATCCAATCATGCCATCGCCACGTGGGATACATTGGAAATCTTATATACGACATCGAGCAACAATGCGCAATGAACGAATTGCTGTGTTTGCCACGCGAAGATATGCACGCTTAAGCTTTGACAAATACATTCAATCGCAACGAGTGTGCGACAAAATGGCCATCGCGATCACAAGAAATATGCCAACGCTAATCTTCATGGGCGGTGCACAAATGGCTCCTAATTCGCCAATTGGCATTAAAAAGAACAAGAGATGCCCCGGCACACGGAAAATTGTGAAAAGTGTGAAGAAACTTGGCCATTCAGATATCGTATACGTCAAAGAGGACTTCACATCACAGACATGTGCCATCTGTTTTCGTCGATTTCCGCGTGAAACCAGACAACATCGATTCAAAATATGTCGAAACTGTGTGCCGGCTGCAGGAGCTGTTTGCCCAGCCAAAATTGTGACACAAAGAGGACGAAAATGGTTACGATCGAACCGACAATTGCTGAACCGCCTTATTGAACAAAATCAAGTTGATATGGAAGCAGTACAACAATATCAACAAGCTACAGGGCGTTTACTGTCAAAGATACATGTTATCTGGAAAAATTGGCCAGTAGTAAACCCCGTGGACGGTGACATTGGAAATGCTGTTGCAGAACAACAAGGATTGACAATTGTTTGGCATCGGGACATTGTTGCTGCCAAGTGTATTATGCTCAAAGGTATATTTATTTATTATTTTTTACATTTTTATTATTTTTTTTTTATTGTTGTTTCAGGCCGTTGCATGCTGTTGAACTTACCGATACCTGATACGCTAATGGACGTGAACAGACCGCCAAACCAGCGAAGACAAAGACCCCCTGTCGCACCTGATCCAAATGTCCAATGATCACCGATCAAACGAACATTAACCAAACATACAAAAAAACCCACATATTAACAATTTAGTTAGTCGCTAAGCGTGACATTCTCATTGAGAATGATGTACCTTAGAATAAAAAAGTACACACAGTGTGTGTAGGTAAGCACACTATCGAATGCACATCAACATTATTCGTTAAATTCATCATGTGATCAACAACAAAAATAGTAGATTCGTAGTCAGTTGTTTCGCCCATTTTTACCCTCACAAATACACCTGAGTTTAACCTTGTTTCAAGGGTAAAATTAGGTGAAACTATTGACCATAAACAGGAGTATTTTACATAAGCATTTTATTTTAAATTGAAAAATGAGTTATTATATTAATTTTATTCAATTTTCTATCCTCTCATTTCTGCATATGGATTTCACCTGAACTTGCGGCGGTTGCATCAACGGTCAAATGTATCCACAAATTCAACTTTATACATCTCCGGAATCGGGTGTATTTGGGTCAATAATTGTTTATTGGGTATATTCTATTCCTGCACTGATTGATTTCAAATCAATTTCTCTTAGCTTATTATTAGAAAGATCCAAGGTTTGAATACTATTTTGATATTTTAGTGTGTCAACAGCGAAATGTTCCATATTTGTGTTGCTTAAATTTAAATATCTCAAATTTTTTAATGGTTTAAAAATAACAAAATTCAAATCTCCGGCGAAATTACCACCGAGTTCCAATTTGGTAATTTTTTCACCTAAATACTGAATAATATCAGAAATATTTCGGATTTTACAGTTAGAAGCAGAAAATGTTTCCAACTGTCCAAAAAATACCGAACTTTCATTGACATGCAAATTTTCCAAGTCATTATCAGAAATATAAAGTTCCGTTAAATTGTTGAGTCCTCGAAATGGATTAAAATTGCCAATTGACAATTTTGTACGACTTAAGTCTAAGATCTTCAAATTTTCTAATTTTTCAAACATATTTTCATTTAATTGTCCAATTACATTTCCTGATAGATTTAGATTTTGAACTGAATTCGTCAGGTGTTTAACTATTTCTGCCGTATTTTCAAGTTGATTATCTGCTGCATTGAGAAAGGACAATTCCTTAAAGTTGCTTAATACCGTTACATTTTTCGCATATTTTAAATGATTCGATGAAATATCAACATGATTTAATGATTCACTTTTGAGCATGTTGAAATCGATAATTTGTTTACAAAAAGATAATAAATTGTTTGTATGACATTTTCTGGATTTGGATCATCTTTGTTTTATCTAGATATTTTCTTCAAAAACGAGATACACACGTATTATCTTATTTTCATACAGATAAATTTCCAAAAATATAAAAAATATTTTATCTTTATCTAGATACATTTGAATTATCTTCTTTACAACACTGTTAGTGAACGTCAACAATTTGATCATCACACTAAATGCTTCATCAAAGGATCTTGAACATAACGAACTCGCTGAAATTCAGAAACAACTCAACGATATTCAGAAGCATTTCAATCTAAATAGAAATCCCTAGATTTGGCCATGTATTTGTTATGGTTCTTAATGCTACTAGTAATTAAGGGATAGATTATAGTTCTGTAAGTTTTAACTTGCATTACAAAAAATATCGCAAAGTATTTCATGAATAAATCTTCATTTTCCTGAATTGTAATTTATTTATTTATTAACACCGCCAAGTTCTGGTTGAATACTCAATTTGTTTTTAATATTCTTTTCTGATTTTGGCATCGTGGCAAACTAAATTAACAAATTGAGTCAAATTATGACTAAAATCGGCTATCAGTGATGTTTCTGCAGAGATTATTTCATGAGCCGCATTGAAATTCGGTAGAAGTACAAAAATGAACCACCCTGTTGAAAGTGCATCTAGAAATATCTGTTGACTAGAGAAACTTTACATCATTTTTACTGAAGCGTCAATTGGAAAAATCAGTAAAATGTTAACAACGACAAATATTCATTAAGTGTAACCCACTAATACATGAAGTTTTCTCAGCGTTTTGAGGAATCTAATTAGGATGGTTTTAGATTCAAACCATTAAAAAAAATAATGAAACCGCATAGTTTACATAAATGCATTTGACATCGAAAATGAACAATGAAATCCACTGTTTAAAAATGCCACTTTCAAGAATCCTTAATTTTTTTCTGTCAAATTCGAAAAAAATTTACGCTCATACTTGTAACTCGACAACCATAGGTTCTGACATTGCCGAATAAAGGGGGGGGGGGATGTCATGGCCGAAAATGCGACAGGGGTCATCATCACCAAATAGGTCATCAGCTCCGAAAATTCATGGAGGGTCCACGAATTCACGAGGGGTCCGAAAACTTAAGGGGGGGGGGGTCATCGGAGACCTTGGAGGCTATGTCAGAACCTATGTCGACAACCCCTCAAGGTCGAATCATAAGATTTGCAGTAATTGAAAGCCTCAACATTTCCTGGATGTTTTTATGTCATTGTTTTATCTGATTGCTGTTTCAAGTGTATTTTATCTTCGATTTATCTGAACCCACCAAAAAAGGTGGACATATGGAAAATAAAGAGCATCAGGAGGTTAAATACTAGGCGCTCAACAAAAAAATACTAAGCAATCTACATTTATGTAAAACCACACTGCGATGACAAGGCTCACTTTGTAGGGTTTTTTTTTAGATGTGAACACAGAACAAAAAGAGATGGAAATATACATCTGTATCTATCCGTCTCTCTCCAAGATTCTCTGCCAGAAAAAAAACCCTTTAAAGTGAGCCTTGTCATCGCACTGTGTGTAAAACTTTGAAAAACAGAACAAATTGTAATACGCTTCTCCATAACCTGTTTAGATCAGCTCATTTCTATTCTCAGCCACTCAATTATAAATCACACTTTTTGTATGAACCGGAATGATCATTCTACGCAAACTTACTCAGTTGAACATATCCTTAAAAAATGGTGTAAATAAATCATTATTTTGTAATATATGTTTTGTTGGTAAAATTGATTTATTTCCGTTTTTTTTTGCATTCAACGTTTACTATTTTGTTTTTCATTTTAACATTATTGATTTTAATCAAGTATTGAAAATTAAAAATGTTTCTAATCAGTATGAATATGTGTAAATAAGTTTTGTTTTTGTTGAGTTGATCGCATGCGGCAATGTTATTAAAAATCGTGAAGCAAAAGACACAGGAACAAAAAATTTACAAAAAATAAATTGTACGAAACGGTTATTTTGCTAAAAACGATTGAATATATTGCTTCCAGTTAAAAAAAAAAAAAAAAAAAAAATAAGAAATTAAGAGAGTCGATTCAATTTATTTACTATGTTTGATTTGTGAACACAAATATTTTGCTGGTCACAAAATTCCTTTTAGCTAAATTCTCGGGCCCAATTTCGTTTGGCCCAAATCTGAACTGTTTTTTATGTGTTTGGCTTTTCATTTTCTACTAATTTACTTTAGAATAAACACGATTCATATTGGAAGATTACACAATGAAATTGAAATAAACCAAAATTAAATGAGTATCAAAAAAATGTATTATGTTTGTGACAAATTAAAAGAAAAATTGTATGTTTTAAAAAAAAAAAAGGAAAAAAACAGAGAAATATTCAAGTTTACATAAACGTACTGACACATATTTCATATTTTATCATTGGTTAACTTCCTAATCAACATTGTCCCATCATACATTGTTCGACACAGAAACAAAAAAAAAAAAATCTCGCATCACACAAATTTTGCTGTGGCACACTTGCTCGCTCGCTCATCCATCCCTTAAAAACTAATATAAAAAATTTTATTTTTCTTTTACGAACAAAATTGTGTGTGTGTGTTTCTTTCATATAAAAATAGGAATAATTACAAAAACAATTTATAATGATGATTTGATGATAATAATAATATTAATAATAATAATAATAATATAATAATAATAATAATAATAATAATAATAGTAATTATAATCATATAATAATATATAGCAAATAGTTTATTCATATTTCATTCATCGAAATAAAAATTGTTTTCGAAGAACATTTTCGGGTTGTTTCTTGTTTGTTTGTTTTCTTTTGTTCTCTACTGTCTCTTCAACCGTATAATGTACAATTCAATTTCTCGGATCGAAGGATTTAATGGAGAATATCATTGAAATTGAAATTTTCATTGTCGAGTGAGCTTAGTAAGTCTGTATAGTTGCTTGTATCTCCAACAGGTAAATTGTCTAAAAATTCTAAGCTATTTCCGTTGTCATTAAAGTTAATGCTTTGCTGTTGTGACATGATGGTGTGACGCCAATCGGGATTTATTGCCATTTTATCGGGTGTCGTATGCACATTTGGATGTTGCCGTTGCTGATTCATGTGCCCGAATTGGGTTGGCATGCGTTGTTGATTGCCATGCTGTTGCATAAACATTTGGTGTTGTGGCCGCATCATAGCACCTGTGCAAAAAAAAAAAAAAAAAAATGTGTTCCAAAAATCATTCGATTCGACAACAAATTGTTTTTCAATTTAAATTTCCAATAGACAAAAAGAACGGAACCAATTTCGTGTTTGGTATTAATTAATTTTTCGGATGGTATTATACTTACCGGCATTTGGCATATGCTGTTGATTCATCCGTCGCATATTTGCAGCTGCCGCATTATTTAGAAAGCCACGACCTTGATGCATCATTTGGTTCGGTGACATTCCTGAAAAATGTTTGGGAATTTGTCATTTTGTCATTTAGTTTCGATGGTCTATTGGTTGATGGAAATGTGTGCTTGGCACATTTGTCAAAATATTATACCTTTATATTCTGGTGGTGGAGGTCGATTACTCATTTGCATGGCTTGGGCTCGCATTAGCTGTTGCTGCCGTTGTTGATGCTGTTGTTGCTGCTGCTGCTGCTGCTGCTGCTGAAAGTGAAGATATACGTTTTATCAAGTGACTCTGTGAGTATAAATTCCAACAAAAACATTGACTTAATCAAAAAACAAAAACAAAAATATACCATAACTGTTGTCGTTGAAAGCATAGCACCATGTGCGTTCATATTCATACCCATCGGATTACTCATGGCTGTCATGTTTTGAATTGGATTACCGCTAGCGTTAGCTGCGTTTTGTGCCATCGATTGAGGTAAATTGACTGGAACGAATTAACAAATTAGAAACAAGAAAAAAAAAATTACCTTGTTTGATTAATTTATGTCTAGAAACGATTTTTGGGTTCTTCATCATTGATGAAATACCATTTGAAGCTATTTTTGACTCACCTGAATTCTGTGTTGCCATATTCATTTGCATGCCAAGCTGTGACTGTTGCTGTGATTGCTGTTGTGGCGCTTGTTGATTGTTTGGCGGCTGACCTTGTCTTTGGCGAAGTGTTTGTTGTGTGAAATTGATCGTTTGTGTTTGTGAAACCGAATACGAATCGTTGGCTGCATCTGATTTGAATGAAAATGAAAATGGAAATTAATTTGATGGATTTTTGAATGTCATCAAAATTAAGTCAAATTGCCGTATGAAGAGTCAACGAAAATCAGCACTGGATTCGTAGCATCAATAAAATTGTAGTTTACAATGATTCTTACTTTGGGGATTATTATTTGGTTGCGGTACGTGAGGTTGTTGATTGGTGTTCATATTGCTTGCATTTGTATTGCATCCTGGGCCTGCGTTCATGTTTTGTGGTGGCTGTGCTTTGTTCGTGTGTTGTTGATTAAAGAAGATACCTTGTTGAGCTGCTACAGACACATTGTTCTTCAAATCTCCACTTAAATGTAAATGTTGACCAGCCGAAACCTGCAAGTGGTGCAATAAGAACAATCTTGAATTTTTTTGGTTTTGTTTTTTTTTTTCATACAACATTTTCTGTGAATTATTTCTGTTGTTTTCAAAAAAAATCAATGCAATGGAAATACATACATGGATACCGGGCGAATTTGGGCCATGTTGATTGATATGTAGCTGTTGTGTTTGTTTCATTTGAAGTGTGGCGGTCGATTGGCTGTTGGGCATTGGATTGCAGTTGCCGGCTCCATTATTCACGTTTGGTTTGCCCGCATTTGGTGGCGGTCGTGGTGGTAAGCTATTGGCCGCATGTTGTGACTGTGCTGGATTGCGTCCCATAAAGTTTGGCGCTACAAAATAAACGCATAAAAAAAATGAAAATTTAGCAAAAACAACAACAACAAGCAACAAAAAATAATGATCCTTTTCCAAAGTCTCGTTTTTATATGTGAAATTTTGTGAATTACCAATTGTATTTGGTGAACCGTATGGAAATTGTTGTTTGTTGAACGCGTTTGGATTGATTTTCGTTTGCATTTGAGGCATATGATGTTGATGTTGCTGCTGCTGCTGTTGTTGCTGTTGCTGTTGTTGCTGCTGTGAGAACATCATCTCCTGTTTGGCAGCTAATTCGAATTGAGCATTCGGTGGCGTTGAATTGTTCATAAAATCGGAACTATTGAATTGACCAAAATCATTGCCAAACGGACCCGAATTCACCATATTATTTCGATTTGGATTGACTTGCGGTGCTGTTGGATTATTGCCCATGGGCGAACGTACATTGGCGAATGGCATTCCCATTGTGTTTTTATGCTGATGCTGTTCGGCCATCTGTTTAAGTGTTTGTGCCGGCGATAGTTCACACTGTAGAAATTCGAGAAAAACAATTGTTTCAATACAAATGAATATCACATATACAAATATACGAATATACGAATATAAATACACACACATACGTGATCGAAAGCATTTTCAATGATTAAATAATGAAAATAATTACCATTGGATTATTTGAAACATTTGGGACATTGCATGTGTTGTACGCGCTACGCTGATGCAATTGCTGTTGCTGTTGCTGCTGCTGTTGTTGTTGCTGCTGCTGTTGCTGTTGTTGCGGTTGTTGTGTTTGCTGTGCAAACGTTGCATGCGAATTATTTGTTGGTTTCACATTGAAACTATCCAAACCAAGCTGATCGGGTTTGCAATTGTCCTCCGTTTTGATATCCATTTTAAGAAAATCGGAATTATTGATATCGGTGAGATCAGAGATAATGTCTTTGAACGTATCGCTATCGTCGATTGTGTCATCGCCAATGAGATCGGGAAAGCCGGGAAAGTGGCCATTGGCCGCTGCATCCTTTTCGAGGGCAGCCGCACACTGTTCCAAATCAGCAAAATCAGAATCCGGCTCCTGTTTACATTCAATCAAATTATTGGCTAAATCGGTTTGTGAAGCGGGCGATGCCGTTTGTTGGCCATTCACATTCGATACACAATTTCCATCAACGTGCTGTTGATTCGCATGATTATGGAGTATAACACCCGTATTGTTACCACCATGTTGACTACCATCACTCTTAACAGATGCATTGGTCAATGCTTTGACCGTAACGTTTGTGCTGATTTGCTGTGGCTGCGAATTGGCAGCTGATGTTGTGAACTCTAATTGCTGCACAATTTCGACGGAAAATTTTAAATTTTCACTATTTGTGTGCGACATTTTGTGCGGTGGTTCATAGTTATCGGTGACATTCTCTGTATCATCCAATGAACGCTTCAGGAATTTTTGTTGCTACAAATGAAAAAAAAAGAAAACACAGAAATAAATGACAGTGAAACAGATATGATTAGAGTCGAAAAATTGAAAGTTCATGTTGGTTTTGAAGTTGACACGCATCGAATAAACCTCTTGAACATCACCATCGTATATTCAACACAAAATTAAATGCATTCTTCTTATTCCCTTTTATATATATAATAATGCACCAGTAGGCGGTATATGATATACAGAACGAATGACGATGGAATAAAGAAAAAGAATCTGAAAAGATTGTTAACTTGGTTTTTTGATCGCCTCGACATTCAAAACTCAAGGGAATTTTTGCTTTTGGCTGTTGTTTATATATACATATACGCAAGCTGGAGTGTGCGCGCGCGCGCTCACTCTTAGCGCAGGTGCGTTTATCTCATATTCATGTTAACATCATTGTTCAAACCATTTATCCGTGTATTTGACAAAAAGGTGCGCGTGTTTATTGTATATACCATAATCGGCTGCGTGTATGCTCAACATTTGTCCTTTTGTCTTCGGCACCGATGTTCTTATTTCAGATATCGTAACGAATTCTATTCAATATATGAGCCAGAGTTCTGCCATTCAGTGAACAAGACTGTAAAGAAAATGTTGATTGTTTTGAGTCACATACAAAGAATCTCACTCTGGACATTTCTTCTCTCTGTGTGTATTTCTTCGTGTGTTATTTTGTTGTCGTTTTCTTTCGTTTTTGTGCTGTACGATTATTGAGCACAATGCTCTTTATCTCAACGCAAACGAACATTTTATTTTCAATGGAATGTTTTCGTTGATTTTGAAATGATCAAATCGGTTCATCACACCGGAAATTCACGTTTGATCATTTTCGAATGGGTTCTGTGTGTGTGTGTGTGTGTGTGTTTGCCTCTGTACCTATAAACGATCCCTATCGAACAACAACCAAGAAAAAAACAACCCACAAATATTTTTTAGTGCAAGTCCTTCTACTTCAACAATAATTCGTTTACGTATAACATCATAAATTTGCACAACACGAGTAAATATTTGTGGACTTAATCACTGTGGTATGCTTGGAATTGATATACTAAGAATAAGAACGATGACGTTATCCAAATAGACTGAAACATTCCAAGAATCATTGCTCATACACAAATCATACTGACGACATCAAAGTTAGGTCTGTTTTTTTAATTTTTTCATTCAAACATCAACCTATTGTAGTCACTAGAAATAATTTCATTTGTATTGGACAGACAATGCAATACAAATACTGAAGAAAATCGAAAATAAATTTCAAAAAAAAAAAATTTAGAAAGTTCATTTCAATGTGAATTCATTTGTAGCAGTGATTTGTTTGGTTGGTGTGCACGTTGGTTTTTTTTCATCATTTAACGAACAAAAAATAAAAACAAATTGATCTCTATGCGTTTGCGCATATAATTCTTTTCTGTTTTCTCTCTTCTGCTTCATCGATTGTGGTGCTGCTGCTGTTCACAGCTCACAAATCGCTCTCTATCTCTTGGTTAAAGAAATAATAATAACAACAACAATAAAACACATTCAATACATCGTAATCGTGCTGCTTCACTTTCTCTAATTAAATGGAAACAACAAAGAAAACAAACGAATCATCCATCGCTTGGCGAACGCAAAGTGAGTGCAAACACATGAAAAACAACGAGAGAAGAAACAAAAAAAATAGCGTCATACGCACCAGCGAAAAAAAAACCGATTCCGAATGGAAAGCCAATGTTTTCGTTAAGCAAATACTGTAATTAGTTCGGTATGAAGCATTGGAAGTGAAGGCGACGTGCGGCCGACCGTTTTGTGCACGCTCACTAGCAACGGTGGCTCGCGCTCCCGCAATTCCACCAATGCACATCAATTTTATTCCATACATACATAAAAATAATTTGTCTATATTTAACTGAACAAAAAAAAAAAATAATAATAATACAAAACTACAACAGCAACGAGCGAATACAAGCGCACACACGAATCACAGGAAAAAAATATTGTATGATTATTTCATTTACATTTTGCTTGTTCAATGTCCATTTTGATCCCAACATTGAAGTGGCCACTGTTTCCCAATGAGAAATCGCATTAAAGTTTCGACATTTTTCGACTTACTTCTCTTTATACTTATACGAAATTTGTTTCGCCCGTCTATCTCAATGGTGGTGTGTATGTATTTTTCATCTTCGTTTTTTTTTTGGTGTTTTTTGCTGTTGCTTTCTCATGAATGAATCCGTTTCAGCGTGTGTTTTTTTGCATTCACATTATTACAAATGATGTTAATAAGTAAAGATTTGCTTGGTGTCGACAACAACAAATCATTTCGATTAAGGTCAAAGCATTGATAACCTCTTCTGAACATGAATTTGTAATGACACACACAACAACAACAACAACAAAAACAACACTCTGTCTAAACTACATTCAAAAAATGGCAACAGCTCAATGGATCAATGGTATCCAACATTTGTACATAGTCTAGCGCTAATCTGGACAATACAATTTCAAAATGCAATTCAAGAAAATGACTACTTACGACAATTATTGTGTATTATAATCGATTTTTTAAATAGATATTCAACGAGAAAAGTGTGATAAAAACCACATTTAAAAAGCATTACAAAATGATAAGAATCACATCTTGTCTCGTATCTTATCGATAAAGTGTGTATTTCATTTCCTCAATTTAAAATGGGGAAAAAAAAGAAGAAGTCATTTACGACTGCATCGTAACGGCATTGTTGTAGGTAAATCGATGTGTTTCGACAAATATCGACAGCGTTTCCCCGTTTTTTTTTCTTATTTTGAATAACAACAACAACAACAAAAACTAAGCATTTGCGTAAATGTGATATGAATCAAATTAGACAAACGAATCGAATTTTTAATGCTCAGAACAACACACTTCAACCGAAACAATTGCAATTTAGCCTAGCAATGTCAAATATAGGTGTGAGTGAGCAAATGTGTATATTAAATGCATTTAACGTATGTTGCATGAACATTTGCGCTCGCACACACACACACCAACAAACAAACTCATACACCGACCACAGCGAGAATTCCGTCGAAAAGTATTATAATACAGAAAAAAAGGAAATCAGCAAACAAAAATGTAAATGAAACAGTTGAAAAACACAATGCTAAGCGAGAACCAAAGCAAAAAGGCGTTAAGCGGAAGAAAGACAGAGTTTGCAAACTTGAACGGCGCTCGTGTTCCGTATGCTCAAGAGAGAATCTGCGAATGCAATGAAAAGAACGTAATAAAAGAGTAAAAATAATGCAGAGATCCGTTTGAAAAAAAAAAACAAACAAACAAACACACACACACACACACACACACACACACACACACAAATTAAGGCGCATTTGAATTGTGGCCACTTTTAAAAGTGTATTTATTTGTGCCGATTTGTATTCGAATCAAACTAGCAAACAAATATATTGCACTCGCGTTTTGCAAATCAAGAAAAAATAATATGTTGATCTAAGACTTTAACTGCCTTTACAACAGCTCTCGGGGCCTTATAATTGCGGAATAATTTTTGTTGTTGTTGTTGCTGTTCTCTAACGTATTGATTGACGATTCGAGAGAGATATAGCAAAAGAAGAAAAATATATATTTGAAAGAAGAAGACAACAAAAAAAATAAACGGTTAAAGTCAAGTAAGAATCTTGTTCCGTTCCTTTTCGATCTCTACTCATTCCCCCATTGACACTTTAAACTTCGTTCGAAACGAAAGATGCAAATATTATTCAAATATATTTCCGCCAGAGAAATCCAATATGTTTCGGTATGTGTGTACCAGTGTACACACATATTGCATATATTGAGAGAATGGCAATGGCAAAGTAGCATAACAATAGGTCTGTGCGCTTTTTTGCGTGCGCGCGTGTGTGTGTGTGTGTGACCATTTTAAACCATGCGACTCACGGTGGATTTGTGTGAGTGTGTGTAATGTCTATGTGTCGATTTTTTACTACCGCAATCGAGTGTGCCAAGCAAACAAATACACATTTGAATTTTGAAATCAAGGGGCTTGCGAATCGCTTCAAATGTGATCACAATCGAAACAATATATTCGGTCACTAATCGTGCCCATGTTGAAATTAAGTTGCTGTTCGATTCCAATTTCTGTCTTATTAATCTGCCTCAATTCGGAATGACTTGAACCATACCCACGGTATTAGCATCTGTACTGTTCGTTGGCTGTTAGTGTTTCCAAGCCAAATCGAATAAAATTGCAAATGTGTTTGTGTGTGTGTGTGTGTGTGTGTATTTGAAGAACAAGTGAAGTAGTGAAGTGTGTATTTTTGCGACGAATCAACGAATAAGCTTAAAATCAGATCGTTAAAACACCGCGCTACCTAAATAAACAGCACGCTTCTATGCATTTCAATAATGACGAAATCACCGATGATTTTAATGAATCTTTTATAAATTGCAATTCTATACAATTTTCGGCACATCGGCCACATCTTGATGGATGCTAAGACAGGGCACAGTATTGATGTTTATATTTATTAATAGCAGCACATTGAAACGTTTGGATAAGTAAATAAATCGAAATTGAATTGGAAACGAATGCGAAATAATAACGATTTGTGTGCGAATTTGTCAGTGGTCTTTGAAATGTTTGCTTAAAGCAATTCATTTCGGACGTCATTCAAAGCTCAGAGATTGGCCATTTGTGACATCCTCTAATCACTTAAAGCAGTTCTGATACCATCGATAGAATGGACAATTTCATATTGTCACTTAAGTTATTGACAACCATTATGGTATTCGACGTTGACACCTCAAAAAAAGGTAGACATATTGTGCAGCTCAAAGTGTTTGAGTATGCCTCGATTCTATTGTTAATAGTTTAATGCTGACCTTTGATGGGTTAAGTAATGCATACGATAATGTGGTTACGGTGTGTTTTTTTTCGTTTTGCTGCTTATGCTATTTTTTTTTGTTGTATTTACATTTTGGACGTATTCGTTGTGTTTGGGGTGAAAAATATGGTTGACTCGGAGCTAGTCATGAAACATGGTGCCATTGAATGAGTTCGGATTTTCGATCAAAATGTTTAAAATGAGCTTTGCTTATTGATTGCGCACACAATAATTTCAATCGAATGCTTTAGCTAATCCAATTCTACATATACAATCGACAACGCGTGGTGATTTTCAACGATTTTAATTAGGAAAAAAAAGAGTCACCCAACAACAACAAAATTGGATACCACCCGTTGAGTCAATGACTCTTCATTCGAATCAAATAAACAAACAATGTGAATGAGTTTCTTTTCCGGCAACGTTACTTTTATGTGAAATCATTATGAGACAATCTTATGTGTTTGACGTTTTATACAAACCAATTTCTTTTTCCGCTTTCAACACACACACACACACACACAAAAATCGCCTTTTTATTTCAGTCCCATTTAAATTCTTGCCAGTTTTTTTTTTAAAACTAAATTTGTTTTTGTTTTGTTCCGTGTTGTCAAATGAGTATTTCTGTGTTGTTGTTGTTGTTTTTGTTTGTTGAAGAGTCTTCAATATTGGAATTTGAAATGTCGAAGATGCGTTCAAAACATGCATGTATTTTCACTGCTGATAGATGATTGCGTTGCATGAGGCATTTATTTATCGTTTGAAATGGGATAACATGTATTTTCATGTGGTTAATTTCACATTTAAAGAAAAAAACACCATGAATACTATGATCCATCAGAAATTGTTTACAATCAAGCATCAGCCGGTATATTACCGTTATTCGATTTTCGTTGGAAATTCCAATCCAATACACCGGATCTTCAATAGTACCAGCACTGTGTGAAATTGTTCGTTTTAAATTTGGTTACTTTGAGCTGATTTATATGCGTGATTTTTTTGTTTTTTTTTTTTGTTGTTTATATTTTGTTTTGCATCATGCAATGTTTTTGATTGAAATTACGACATTCATGTGATTGTCAGCTCAATGTGTCATTGCACAGCGTGCATATTTTTCAAGCTATGGTTTGTATCGATGCATCGACCAACATTATACGACATTGCATTGTTTTGAATTTATAAAAAAAACACACACCGTTCGAATTGTTTCATTTTGTTGTTGTTGTTGAAGGAGTAATACGCTTATCGTTAAGCAGTCGGTGTCATTATTTTACCAGAATGTTGAGCTGATACACACACACACACACACATTTCTCATAGCATGAAACGTTTAAATTTTCCCGCATCATCATCTTGACTAACAAGATTTTGAATAACATGGCAAATAATTTCGAAAAGATACATCTTTATGTGCAAATGGAATTGTCTTGAGTGTGAAAAGTGAGCAATGTAAGAGCGACAAAGAAAAAAAAACACACACACACACAAACACAAATGTACCGGGATAAGTTGAATGCTTTAGTTACGATACATTGCGCTGCATTGTTTGACTAAAGAGCTTTTCTTTTTCAGGTCGATCATGAGCGTGCATGCTATGCATCTCAAAAAATCAAGAGCTCGAAATTCTCAAAAAAAAGCACAAAAAAAACAAAACAAAAAAACAGTAAAAAAGTACACACACAATTTGGAAAGTCGTGTGCTTGTAACAACCGTCTGTTTCGTTTGATTTTGAAAAGGGCGAATATGGTCGAACATTTTCCGAACTAAAATCGATGAACACACAATGAAAATGAAAATGTTACCAGCTATATCGAAATCGGGCATCATCACCATCATGTACATTGTACACATATTAACACGGAATCGTTGTAGATACGTGAAACCATTCTACAAGCGAGCGCACCCTCTCACTCTCTCTCTCTCTGTACGTTTATATCGTAAATTGAATGTTGCATTCGTTGCTTTGGCACAAACAAAGATTATATAATCTTATAAATACTTAGCTGACATTGTTATAAATGCGAAAGTTGTGCGCCGCACGCGCTCCACTGTAACGAATCGGTGGTGTCAAATGCAATTACTTCACCTGTTCCTTTTTTATATATATATATGTATATATTTTATTTTTTTCATCGTGAAATTGAATCGGTTTTAAATAACAAAATTATCAAATCTGTCTGTTTTGATGGCATTCCATAGAGACAAGTGCAATGGAAAAACACGCAGACACTTTTTGTATTGGAGTGTAGCGAATTTTCAGTGAACAATTTTCGTGAAAGTTGTGCACTAGCAATATAAATACTGTATCTTTTTATGTGAAATAATATTCATGCCATGTTTCATTCTTTTTCTCTCTCTCTCTCTTTCTCTCTCTCTTTTCTTTAAATTCATTCGAAGTAGTGGCATATGCAAAACGACGGCAGTGTGATTTGGTCACATAGTGTAAAAAGCACTTTTAGTAGATTCAGTCAAATGAGTGGCGTTTGTATTTGCTGTAAACAGATTATGGGTTAAAGTTGGTGTAACTTTGAATTCGGCGCTGAAGTGAGTTCCCGTTTTTTTTTTGTACTATTTTTTTAGTTGGTTTGCAATGCAAACGTGACATGAGCGTAGAACATTTCTCATTATCCGATATATTTGTTTTTTATTCTTATATTTATTTCCCTTTCAGCTTTTTCTTGTGCCAACGAAAATATAGATTTTTATTTTTTATTTGTTCGGTGAGCACCGCGAAAGAGAGAGAGAGAGGGGGAGAAAGCACGCGATTGAATGAACGGTTGTAATAATACTTTGAATGCGTACGAAATGTTCATCGAAGAAATTATGGTTTCAAACAGCTTGTTTTGCCACAATTTAAGCATCGTTCATGAGGCACCAAAAGCCATCATCAATTCAGATCGAATCCGTTTCAGGAGACTCATTAAATCGAAAAACTTGACGAAGGATTGTGTAATTTATGAAATTACGGTGGAAAGCAATATCCAAATATAATATGGTGAGAGAAAGAGAGACAACAAGACAACCGGAGAGAGAGAGCGGCGAATGTTCTCTCTCTCTCTCTCTCTCTCTCTCTCTCTCTCTCTCTCTCTCTCTCTCTCTCTCTCTCTCTCTGTAAAACTCTCACTTCAATACACTTTGTCGATATGATACGGAACTGGTGTGTGCCTCATTGAGTGAAATGTAAGCGACGAAAAAGGATTTCCTATTTACCACGCCCCCACTCTCTTTTTTTTCAACATTGGCATCGGTATCGGCCACGCGACAACACTGAACTAATGGGGCACAAACGAGAGCAGAATGCTTTCGTTGCTGCCTTAGCTTTGAGCGCAAACAGTGGCTGCCTTCATCGTTTCGGCGCTTAGACCGCAACCTCACGATTCAGAGGACATATACACACAGTACTTGACTGCAAAAGCGAAAGACAACATAAAACAGTTGTCTATGTGGCTTCGTTGCAGTGGAGGCGCGCGCGAAAATTTTGTTCCCCTCTCACTCTCTCTCTCCCTGTGTGTGTGTGTTTCTATCCTCTCATCATTTCACCATTTCAATTATATTTTATATGCGCGCACAGGATAACGACAAGTTATTATATGTGAGCCTTTAATAACAATAAAAAGCTTTATCCATTATCGAAATGAAAATGCTTTTGACATGCATACTTGCGCTTATTTTAACACCGAGCACAAACTTTGCTCTCTCTCTCTCTCTCTCTCTCTCTCTTTCACGCTCTCGCTTATGGTTTCTCTTTTACGCGCACTTTCACGTATTTTTCACTGGTGAAACAGACGCAGCGCGCCCAAACAAACGATTCACACAGTGCCCCAGGATGTTGATTTATTCTCATCTACATTTCATTTAGATTTATAACTCGAAAATTTCCATCAGTTTAGTTTACAATTAAAATTCAACAAAAGATGAAAATGACTCTTGAGAAATGTACATTGAGTGAGTGACATAATATGAATAAAAATCTGCTTCCCATACCCCATACAGTTCTTTTTGTCATTGTTTTGTGAAACCTGAAATTTGCTCATGTAAATGTTAAAACACAAAATCTAACGACAAGAAATATTTGCAATGCTAACGAAGTGAAAAGAGGAAAAACGATGATGAAAATAGAGAAGAAAAAAACCTTGGCGAATCTCATCGAATTTTTGGGTTGAATTGAGAGAATTCGCAAACTTACGACGAAAAAAGAAATCGGATTTATCTCGGCAGAACAAGAAAAAAAAATCGTGTATTCTTTAACGGTTAATCGTATGGGCGAATACGGTCGCTCAATCTTAAGCCATAAAATGATGGAATCGCTCGCGTTCGCCTTCAATCGTAAAGTGTGAAAAGCGCCACTTCACGGATTTTAGATTACTGATCAATACAATTTTCAATTTCACTTTCAGCACATTCACACACGTTCACAACGGGTACGTTCGTATGTTTTGGTATTTTTCCTCGGTTCCACTCTCTCGCTCCCGTTCTCACTTTCTTTGTTTGTGTTTCTCTTTCGCTTCGTCATGCATACACCATACCATTTATGCGGCACGCATCAAACACATAACACCAACAACAACACCAACAGCAAACGAGAGAAAAGAAAACCGAACACACATTCCACCATCCAGGATTGTAATGTGCGTGTTATGCCATGTTGACTTGCGTCTTTGCTCTCTTGATTCAGTGTGTGTCTATTGTGTGCTATTCGGGGTGCTCGTTTTTGTCGTTTATTTTCCTTTTTAGTTGCGGATACGTGCTATAACCACCCGAAAAAAAAGAAGAAATATACATATAATATTGGATTTTAAACAGCCATATCTTGAACGAGCGCGCACAATCGCTCGTCCGCTTTTACTGGCGAAACAAAACACCGAGCAAAAGCACTGGCACTGGCAATAAGCAGTTGGTCTTTTTCATGGCACCATACAACTTTTATGAAGTCAGCATATAACAAAAGGCGCTCAATAAAATTGCGTGGAAGCTAATGGGAAATGTGGATGAAATTCAATTTTCCATTGAAATATTTGAGGCAAAAGCAATTTTTGGATGCTTGTGTTGCGTTTTCAATTCGAAAGTTGCGCATTTTCAACATGAAAAAGCACATGAATCAATTCCAATGTTTGCAATATTCTTCAGCTAAAAGTGACTTTTTTTTTTAAAAAATAAAATTCAGTGCCTCAAAGCCTTGGGAAAATGTTGCAATTCATTCGAAAAAAAGCTTAAATATAAAAAAACAAAATCGATTCATTTTTTTGGTTTTTTTTTTAACAATGAAATATTTTTTGCTACAGCACCATTTCAATCTTGAGCGAAAATATTTTCAATGTGAAAACTAGTAAATCGTGCAAATTAACGAGCAAAAGCCACTTGTTTTCGGCTGAAATGAAGCCAATCAACAGCAACAACAAACAAAAAGTGGCCAAACTAAAATATTCAAAGTGCACAGCAATTGTGCAATGATTTACACAGATTTCTCGTCATCATCGAATTGAAAATCGAGCCGAGACACAATCGTTCGATCTCTCGCCGATTACGAACAATTGTAAGTTATGCCGATACCGATGGAATGGTCGGTGCACGAGGCATACACGCAAACAGTGGTTGAAACTCAATCCATTTTCATGCATCCTCTTTTATCGCCTCCGTCTTCGATTTGTTGTATCTGGGGCCCTGTGTGTTTGCGTGCGCTTTTTTCTCTTCACGTCCACGCTCATTTTTGCTCGTGTGTTGTTTCTTTTTATTCTATTCTTCTTCGTCTTCTTCTGTCTCTTTTTTTCCGAATGTATTCGGTCTTCTCTCGGCTTTCGATGTCTATCGTTACCACGGATAGACTAGTTTAGCACATAGGATTGAATGCTACAGGATACCGGCACTAGATGGGATGGTTGTTGTGTGAAAAGTGTCATCGAATGCGCTGGTTGGTGCCTGATTGAGTCTATCGCCTCTTATTCGTGTTTAGCTTCGAAAACCCGAAGGTTTGTTTTTTCTCATCTTCATTTGCCACTGCCATTGCGTATGTTTTCGTTTCATTGTATATTTTTCAACAGGATGTGTACATGTCTCTGTAAGACTGTGCGGCCGTTTCTCGTTCTCTCACAAACACACCACACACACACACACACACACACACACACACACTCACACGTACTCCATTCACTCGTTCACTCTGTATCACAAGACAGACCTTGTGTATGAGTATGAGACTACTTTTTGCCCCAAATAAGGTGCTTATATCTTTTCGGTTTATATTATGCGATGGAGAAAATAGCAAATACACAAATTGTACACCATTAAGCAAAATTAAATTCGATAGTTTGGTTGCCGAAGCAAGAGAGACTCTCGCATACCCTTACACACACGCAAAACGGCACATTGGCCGCTGTCAGTGTGTCGAATGTGTGAACACAACACCGAACACGCATACATCGATGATCCGGTGCACGGAGAAAGGAAAATTTTCATTCGATGGAAAATGAGAATGAAAAATGGAAAGAGAGCGAGACAACGGACTGAGGGATGGATGGATGTATTCGATGGATGGATGGATGGAGGATAGAGAGAGAATAAGTGAGTGGAAGAGAAAACGGAGACATAGCATATGGGCAGACAGTCTTCTGACAGTAGCACGGGATACAAGGGAAAAGAAATCACAAATGGTAGCTGTGTGGACGGCGTAAAATAAGCGTGTAATACATGGAGCAAAGTGCTACTATTGCCGCTCACTAAATTGGAAAATTTTCCAGATTTGGCTGAGATTAAGTCATTGTTCGCCGTAAGTTGGCCCAAAAGTTCATAATGTAGCCAGTGTGAACTGTATGAACAGCGACACTTCTTGAGTGCGCGCGGGGAGGGGGGGGGGTGGTTGCGCTTCTGCATTGATGGATATCGGCGCGCTCGATGGCCACATCATTTTGCACCGCCTTTTATGACAAATGAATGATTAGCGGAAAATCAAAACCGTACATTAGCAAATCAATCATTTGTACAGTAGCTTATGGAGTCTCTTGTGGAATAATCATCCGCATATATACTCATACATATCGCCCACACTCACACACACACACACAAAAAGAGAAGAAAACCTTCATTTCATAAAGTGGGCATAAATCAAATTGAGATGCAGCCACAATGTTCCATGTGATCAATTTTAATAATTTTGACGTCACATAAATTCTAAGTTTATATTGTATGTATAACCTTTGGAGACTAACACACATTTATACATAACATACATAAAGCATTGGTTGTTGTCCGATGAAAATCAAATGCTCGAGTTTCTCCTTTACAAGTGCTGTTAACTTTCAACTGAACCATGGACTGCTTTTTTTTGGTTACTGTATAAATGCACAAAAACGGGGAATATTTGTTTTTGTTGTTCTCGCCTAGATTTGTCCATTGTTTCTGTTTCAATATATTCGCATATTTACATTATGCGTATACAAGTTGGTGCTTCGTTGTGAGGGGGTGTCTTTGGATAGTAAATTTTTATCCATAAACAATAGAATTTTAGCGTCCGAATAATTGTGTTAGAGCTCAGTGGCCGAACAAACAAACCGAGCAACAGCAACAACAACAATAACAAATGTATTTGCCAAAATAAGCGTGGAAAAAGCGTCAAGAGTTCATTGTTACTGAGGGATAAATGTTGTTGTTGTTGTTGCTGCTGTTGCTACTGTTGCTGTGTACTGTTTGAGTGGCCAATTGCCACGCGAAAAAAAAATATTTCATTTCAATGAGTACTTACAACATGAACGCTGCTTTGTAAATTGCCCGCTAAAGATGCATTTTCTGGTTGCTTTTTGTCGGCTTTTTTGGCCGCTTTTTTCGCTTTATTTTCGAGGAAGCGCTTTTGTAGTATCACCGTTTCGACACTCTGTTGCTCACAAGCTCCGCTAAACGATTGATCAAAACGTGGACCACATTCGGTATGATGTTGCCGATATTGTCCCATTCGTTTCTTTAGCCGTTCAAGTCCATTGCTGATTTTCGATATATCTGATGGTGCTTGCTGTTTGACAAGAAAAAAATAAAACAAATAGAAACATACACACACACATGAAAAGAGAAATCGAGAAAGAAAACACAAAAACGGAAACTCAATCAAACAGATAAACCATAAGTTGGAGATTTTTTTTTTTTTTTTTTTTGAAAAGTCTTTCGAAACATAAATAAGAGTCAATAGATTTTTGGTTAAAATTCGTGTCTCGATTGAACAATGAAACCGTTTGCACACATCTTATTTTCCGTATTTTCCATATTTGATATGAATTGGGGATCTTACCTGTTGAAGTTGTTGCTGGTTGAGTTGGTGTGCCGAATTGGCATTCGGAAACGTTGGTAAACCTCCTGCATCCATACGAATGAATGCTACTTGTGGTACACGCCGATGCGCTCCACAATATCAATTTGCTGTATATTTGATATCTGGCTCCAATTAATTTATTTAATTTGCGTGTGATTGCGAATTTGACGCTTTAATACTGGGCTGTTCATCTGATTTTCCCATTAAATAACACTTTTCATAATTTCGTCTCATGGACGAGAGCTGATTTCGTTCTTTTCTACCCCTGTCACCTGTCTTTTTTCACTCGTCGTTATTTTACTTGATTCCTTTTTTTATTTTTATTTTGTTTTTTTTTCGTTTTATTTTTGTTCTTTTTTTTTACTCTTTGCTACTGTGTTCGATTTTTATTTAATTCGAGCTGCACGACCATATACTGTCCTGTACTGTCCTATTCCACTATCAATGTAATGGATTGCAATTAAACTTCATTGCGTACTGCTTACGTTTGCCATATCCTATGCTGAATGGGGTGTATTGTTGTTACTGTTCGGCAATTGCTGTTCGTCGTTTTGATTTCAATGTTGTTGACTTTTCAGTACAGGAATAGCATTCCCTTTTTTTTTCGTTTCACTGCCTGATGATAAACAAAACATATAAATATTGCATATTCAAAATACATACAATCGCGTATTTTCTTTTTTGTTTCTCTTATTATATTAGATAGACATTTTTGTGTTTTGTATATTGTGATTTTATTTTACTATTTCATTTGATTTTTTTGTTATTTGGCTGGTGTATGTTTTCGACTTCGATCTGTGTGTCGTTGATGCGAACTCATGAATTGATCAGTAACAGTGCTTGAATTTTGTTTCGTGCGGTTGCTTTCTCAATATAAATCGTGACGTGTATGTGGTGTTTTTTTTGTGTTTTTTGGTCTTCTCACTCTCCCTCTCCCCCCGCTCTCTCTCTCTTTCTCTCTCTCTCTATGGTTTTTTTTGTTTTTTTTTTTTGTTTAAATTTTATTTTGGTGCGTGGTATGTGTTGTCAGAGAAATTCAATGAAACATAACCATTTTAATTTCACATTGTGTTATCGCACATTCACATAAGCGCACATCATCTGCTCATTAATATCTCATTCAATCTAATTTTTATGACGATGTTTTATTTACACACCACGTTTCGTTTCGGTGTTGTTGTTGTTTCTTTTTTTTTGTGTGTGCAGGTTTGTGCCACCATCGCCGTTGCCGCAATCATTTTGCCTATTTTGATTATGTATTGTGTGAACGCCTGTTATATTCACTTTGTATCTGGAGTTTTTGTTTTTTTTTTTGCTTTAGCTGATTTTCGTTAATTTATCGATTTGACAATTCATTTCATGCGATTGGAAACATAACAAATCGAATACAAATACAACCAAAAACGTTAGAGATAAGCAAATGTTCGTTTAGTGGTGTTAAATTTGTTTCTGATTATTGTTGTGTATTCATTTTTCCATGATCATTTATGCTTCTAACAGCTATTTTAAACATACACATTAACTACAACTCAAAGAAAACAGCCCAAGAATAGATCTACATCTACAAAGCCAGCCATTTATGGATATATGACAGATTTTTTGTTGCTGAACTTTTTGTTGCTGTCCCGAATTTTGCTAGTATTCAATCTTTAAATAATAATTTCAATCCCAAAAAAGGGTTCTGTCATTTAATTCTCTTATCTGGTGACGTTCCATTCGGTTGATTTTTTTTTTTCAATTTTTTCCCCAAATTATTCGCATAAATGTGCTCTGGTGTTTTTATTATTTACTTCAAAGCAAATTCCAATCGAATTCATTTTAGATAAGATCATAGAGAGCAAACTCTCCAGCCCCAATGCATATGATGTTGCATTCAATAAAACAACAACTGAAACAATTGCTAATGCACACATTGAGGACGCACAACAAGGAAGCGTTGACGAGACAGTGAAATTCTACATCGGATTAAATCTGTCGCCGTGTTCATGTCGTATGATGTGTTAATCGCTGCAATACTTTAGACGGATAATCCCGTTGACATTACGCCATAAATGCAATAGCACGATCTGCTGGTACTTTCATATTAAAAGGCGTAAAAGTCAGCACAAAAGGCAATCGCATTGCGCTTTACGCGGTGTCACTTGAGCAACCACTTTTTTTTTGCTCCTATTTTCTCGTTCTCTCTCTCTATATATATATATATTAATGAACAAATTCCAACGAGAAACAAAAAAAAACAACAGAAAACAAAAGTTCACAACTAACAAAACAGTCGTTCAGGCGATTAATAAGCTTGTCTCAATGCTTTTCAGCATTTACCTCTTCGGTTAATCAACTAATTTGCCTATGTGTATAAATAAATTGTGACAAAAATAATGTTTGCACTAAAATGAAAAAAAAAAAAAAAAAAAAAATAATTAAACTGTGTTTCATGTGTGCATGTGTTCTGAACGGGTCGAGAATCCCTCCAGCAATATAGATTGTTCATTTCGAAGTTGCAACTGAATTTCGGTTTGATGCAAAACGGAATTTGCCATTTTAATGAAATGGGAAAACGACAGAGAAAAAAAAACAAAAATATGTGGTTGGCACATCATCATCGCATATATACATTAAATGAGCTCTCATGCGGAGAGACTGAGCATGAGATGAACAGAAAAAATAAACAAACGAGGCGACCGTTTTTACACAAGTTAATCGCTGTTTTTATTTTAATCAACGCAAAAGAGGTGCCGATTTACTTAACCAAAGAAACGAATGACATTCAATTTATCATTGACCATTTGCTTGAAATTCTCTCCCGGCACTTTTTGCCATTGATCCATCGTATGGATGCCAAATATGTTTTGTTTGCATTTTTTTGCATACGATTTTTTTTTTTTTTTTTTTTGGTACGAACCAGAGGTGAAAAGCAACACATACACACACAAATAATCTTTTGCTAGAAATGAACAAAAGAAAAGAAGAAACGATGGCGCGTATCCGGTTTGATTCGAGCCTATCCTTGTCCACTGCGTGAGTGTGTGTGTGAGCCCAATGAAAACCGTGGCAAATATTGGCGGCGGGGCCATACTGGCGGCGTTATCGTCACACTTGCAATGGATGAACACACACACACACACACACACACACACAGAGACATAAACTCTCTCGGCTCATAATTAAATTTCTATTAATTGCATTTTCAAATGGAATGTTTCCGTTGTGCGGGAAAAAAAATGAACAAGAGCTCGAATATTGCGCATTCTTTGGGTGTGATTGCGTGCACGATGAGAAAGTGTGACTGTTGTTTTTACCACATGCAATGAACGTAACGCAATTTTTTTTTTCTCTCTCTCTCTCTCCATATTTTATCCTGTTTTTGTTTTACTTTTGAAACAATTTTAGACTTTTTGATAAACAAAAAACAAAAACAAACACGCAGTATTAAAGCTCATAATCATGTGTTTAGTGCTAAAGTTCCATATAAGTTTGACACATCAAACGAAATAATTGCATTTTGTTTATTATGAATCGAGATTGACTGAAACAACAACGACAATAACAACAAAATGGTGTTCGCATTTCTCAGAAACGCGTTCACAATACGCATATTATTTACACTAATATTGAAGTTTGTGTTGATTGGCGCGTTCAATGTTAGCAAATTGAATGCGGCGACAATAAATGGGTTAATTTAATTTTCGTTCTACGTGTGTGTTTGTGTGTGTGTGTGTGTGTGCGTGCTATTTTTTTATTATTATTGCTGTTCCTCTTCATCATTGACACAAGTTAATATCGTTTTCGTTGTGTGTATTTTTCCCGTATGTTTTTTTTCTCGCTATTTTCATTTATATCAGTGACATGCTGAATTGACCAGGCTCGTTGACTGACACATCGAACACTCTCTTTTCACTTGATTCTTCAATACACACGTGTCTCTTTTTTTTTTAATTCCAATTGGTTAACGAAAGTCATTTGAATCGCTTACAAATGTAATCAATGTTTATCGATGTTGTTTTCCAACTAGAAAAGCAAACAAAAGACATCGATTGATGTGTATGCACAAATAAACGACACTGAAGCGCTAGTTAGCTAGCTGTTGGTGGTGGTGCTATTGCTGCTATTTAATGAAGATGGGGTGTTTCGCATAATTAAAAATACCAGTAAATTAGCATCAACGATAGAAATAACGACAGCAAAAAAATACACAGCACCACAAGCACACATATGGACAGACAGACACACACACACACAGAGCTGGTGAAAATAGTAAATTCTCTGCTCATATGTAACGGCCGCTAGAAGTTTGGCACCAATCGAAACTGTACAATTACTGACTGAATATCAAGTGCTTGACAGCGCATTGAATTTACTCACGGCGAGTGTGCATTTGCGTACTTGCGTGTGTGTGTGTGTGTGTGTGTGTGTGTGTATCTGTGTGAAATTATTTCACCTGAGTAGAGCATCTACACAGCCTCACAAAGTCAGTGCGCTGAAAATTGCTTCATTTCCATTCATCGATTCGGTTCAGTGACAAGAGGTCATTGTATAACATAATAATAATTTATTTGTGATCTATTTGCACAATCATCATTTGGGGTGTGTATTGTTGTTGCTTTATTTTCGTTTATGTTGTTGTTTTCAATTGCGTGCATTTGTTTGCAAAATTTCATGCATACATTTAAGTGCGCCCAAAATAGGAATTTAGAAATACATTTGAATGCTTAAAGCATTCGTCACAATGCAATATTGGCTGTGGTCAAAGGATGCCAATGAAGTTTCGATACATACATTTGCCATTAATTGAATGCATTCGACGTCATTTTAATGGGGGAGGGGGAGGGGGAGGGGGAGAGGGAGAGAGAGAGATAGAGATAGAGAGAGAACGGGATTGGGGAGTTAATTTAAATAATCGAAACGATTGGAAATGGGTTGAGCTTGTGTGATTTTCATATCATTATATAGTTTAGTCCAAATAAACAATGAACATTAACCATCGAAGCTGCAGCTCCATGGAGCTGAATGTTCAAATGAGTATCAAAAATGCAATATCAACATCTAGTTAATATCCATTTGGCCAAAGTCGATAGTCGATGAATGTATCACACGGAATAACACTTCACATTCCATTCAAATGGGTTGTGTATACATTGCAATGGCAAAATGGCATTTGGCATTTAGTTTGCTCTATATTATTTGTGACTTACGACTTAAATTTTTTGTTTTGTTTTGTTTGGTATTATGATTGTGTGCATAAATTCCTTATCTCTAGCGTCAAAAGAATGTTTTCGTTGTTGTTGTTGTTGTTTGTCATGTTATTCATTTGAAAATGCTGATGATTCACACAGAAATACGAAACCGATATAAAACAAAACAACATTGTTGATGATCTAGTAATACAAATACAGTACGCGCACGGAATTACCGTTGAATATTGATGATGCACATAAACGCTTGCACACAATCACATTGCCGCGCACATTCACACATACTATTCAATCATCATATCGCATTCGAAAATGCAAACAAACAAGAGCAAAATAGCAAAATAGAAAGTGTACCGCGTGCGATCGCATTTGTGATTGTGTGGATGGAATGCGTGTGTGTGAGTGTGTGTGTGTGTGTCCGTGTGCAAGAGAGAACATTAAATGGTGCTGTTGTTCTTCCACTGGTCTAAATTCGTCAACAAATTTGAAATTACGGAATATTCTTGAAATGAAAGAAAAATAAAAGACGCATCCAAAAATACTTGTTACGATGTGAAAGAGAACGAGAACGAGAATTCAAAACTAAAGCGCGCGCTCTTTTGCCATGCCTTTCATTCCGTTCTTTCATTTGCGTCGTGAACAAGGTAAGAAAATGTGCATTGGTTATATGCACTTCAAACCAAACAAATCACTTTATATTGCATGACAACAGCGAACGAATACAAAAAAAAAATGGTTTTTGAAACGGAATAACACTGGTGAACGACGAAAAGCGATGTAGAAACACGAAGAGAAGAACCAGCGCACAAAAAAAAATACCATAGAACAAAGACGAACCAAACCAAACCAAACCAAAACGAAAAAAAATAATGAAAGAGACTACGTGATGGCGATTCATAGCAACCGAAATGTGAGCTGGAAAATGACCGAGAATTGAAAAATCTGAAAATTCAATTCCAACATTGAATCGCTCTCTTTTCCTCTCTCTCTCTCTCTCTTTTGCTCGCTTGCCTCTCTATCGCATTGTGTCTGCACTCAAAATTTATGCCACATAAAGATCAAGTCGTAAAAATGCTCGAAATGAAAAATATCAATCCTCAATGCCAAATAGTTTCATTTTGGCCCCGAAAATGGATACAATCCCAACGCGCTATAAATCACATGAAGCCGATTTGATTGGTTTGGCTTGGAGTTGTGACAAAATATTAGCCCCGATACGAGACGTGTGTGTATGTGCAATGTGCATATGAGTGTGGCAATCTGCTGTCTGCTTTTCATCTTTATCGTTCAACATCTCCGCATTGATAAATGTGATGCAGCACAACTGCTGCGTTATCTGCATACATATATTGTCAAAGAAAACCAATTTAATTAATTTATACCACATAAATCAATTGGTTGCGTTAATATCAATCAAATCACCTGCCCGCGTTGAGCAGTCGATGTGATTGAGTTTTTGACTTTAAATCGAAAATTCAAAAACATATTCCACACACACACACACACAATCGACACATTCGACACAATCGACTTATTGTTTCGATCGTTTTAAGTAGGTGAACGATTCGGTTTCAATTCGATTGAAAATAGATAACTCTTCGAGTGTGAATCTCAATTTGTGATATGGGAGCAACTCAATCCGGACACAATGATTTGTGTTTACCGAATGTTTGTTGCTCTTCTTAAAATGATCAATGGAGTTCTAGTTTTTTGTTAGATTTGAATATGTAAAGAGAGATGCGAGAAAAAAAGAACGGAATATTAAATAGAGTTGACTATGGTTAAATGCATTTTAGATACAATTGAATGAGCGAGCAAAATATTGGGCAAAAAATGGGTTGGGAATATATAGAGATAATATCTTGAAGCAGGTATCGTATTGTATCAATCAATTGATATGGCATCGCTTGGCCATAAAAAATAACGAAATGAACCAGAACCAACACATGAGAAAAAAAAATGAATCAAGACTATGGTGTGTGCTTATCGCATGGAATTGTCGAGTGATCAAGCGGAATGAGTGAGTACAACGCGGAGTCCTATTTTAATTGGCATATTTTAGCGTGTATTTTTGTTTTGTAGTTTTTGTTTTTGTTTGCTACTGGTTGACACTTGGGCAAGTCGTTTGCATTTATCCACTCAGTCAGCTCATGTATCGATATGTTTCTTACTATATTTGTTGTTGTTGTTGTTGTTGCATTGTTATTAGTTGATTTCTGTATACATTACTATTCAGTCAAATAGCCAAATCCATTTTCATTCTGGCGAAACGCATTGAAAACGCAGAAGAAAACAACAATTCAATTGTAATTAATGTCTCTTCCAGTCTATTTTCTATTTGATTTACATTTTATTTGCGGATTCGTTTGGTTTTTTTTCTCTGTTTGTCTGCAACTCTATATTTAAATAGATGGCCAAAATTGGTTGAAATCATTCGAAATGAATGGAATGATGCATCTATCAAAATATCGTTTATCTCAATGGAAAAGTCGAGTAAATGCTCGATAAATTTCCAATATGTTTTAAATGTTATTTAATTGGATAAATTGAAATGGGTTTTTATTGAAATTGGAAATTGCAATTTGATTTGGGACATTGGGAAAAGTGTGAACAACAAAAAAATCCAGCTTAATTCACAATAATTAGGTATTTTGTCACTCCAATATGAATCATATTGCTAGTACGATAACCGCACTTCGCTTTGACGTCATCGTAAACTATGCATTGCAACTGATGAGCAAACAACACTCATCGTGATGTAATGATCGATGTAGAACGGGTCAAATAATGATTGGATAGAATCTCTATTTATTTAGACTCATGGCTAAACAATTAAGAGGATGATTTTCGTGTGTTGGAACACAAACAGGCAAGAAAAAATGGCCTAGAGATTTAATTTGCTTGCCGTACATTCGATATATTTAATTAAATTTATGGCAAACTCTTTAAATTTATCGTCATCTGTACTTTCAATCTTCAAATGACACTGTATCTTGTCGCCGTTTGCCGTAAAGGGTTAAAATAAAATATCAACAATCCGAAAGGATCCGTTTAGCCAAATCTTCGGCTTTTTATTTCGGTGAGATTTTATCGGTTTAAAATGATCATATATCTCAACCATATTAAATGAAAATCAGAAGACTAATCGAAGCTAATCGATATCCATTTCTGGTCAAAGTATTGAAATTTAAAAGCAATTTTCCACTTCGGCACACTAATAAATCAAGCATACCGATAGCACAGTGTGTGCCACCTGTGTGGTGGCTCTCCTTTTTCATTTTTGATTTCAACCATCCTTTGAAATGTTGTTGACAAACAATTTTTTTTTTTTAATGGAGTAAACGCATCTGGTGTGAAATCATTTTAAACAAAGATATCTGTATATCTTTGTTTTAAAGTCAAGATTGACAAGTAACACAATGTTACGAATGTTTAATCTCTCTGAATGAATATGTTTCACAGATTGTCAATGTATTGCGTTCGATGGATGAAATGAGTCAGGCAAACATGTTTAATGGTATTCATATTGGGTAAGTGACGATTCTTTTGCTTGATTTGAACTGCAAATCTTGCTGTACACTAGGTGCAACTATGTCCATATTGATTCAAACATCATACATTTTCGTCGTTTTGTGTATATGCGTCAAAGAAACAAACAAACAAACAGAAAAAAAACACATACACAAATACAATCCGTAGCAAAAACATCAAGAGAGTAAATAAACACCGTCTTAATTATCATTTATTGCATTGGCAAAACACACTCCGTTCAGATGCGATCGTGGTTGGTTGTGAAATGCATCGAAAACATTCATCATCGACAAACGACCAAAATGAACTGAATAATGTGCATATGTAATATTTATATATGTGGATTGTGTGTTGTGTACGAATGAAGTGCGTTTTGTGCGACACATTTATTCCCAGTGTGTTTGCCCATTCTTCTGGGCGCACGTCATTTGTTCATCTGTTTCAACGATATAATACATATTAATGTGTGTGTGTGTGTGGCTGTTGGTATGTTGTATTGTATGATCGTATTGCATTCATTACCTTATATCTAGTGCTCTTATTCTTCATGCGGAGTGCTCTCTGTATGAGTTTGTTTTGTGCATCGTATAGAAACATGGCAAAAGAGTTATGAGTTACAAATACGCATCTTTCATTAACTTAAGCATGATTGAACAATGCAACCAAAAACAACAAACAAAACCAAACAACAACTTCAAATTGCGATCTCTCTAATGCAAATGCGAACAATTGCATGCACGTCAAGCATATATGTAAAAATCAAATGGCACGGATGTCGTCTCGATGACAAAACATTGCACAGTAAATCACCTGAATGCAATTCATTTTATGATCGGTTGCGATTTTGATAGTTTATTAATGCTATTGCACTGTATATTTTTGCATAGCAACAGAAATGTTTTGAAAAAAATGTATACAGCAAGTTCGTCAAATGTTATATTTAGATCGACAATGTTGTTGCAATGCAAATCGTCACATATGAAAATGGATGAAAAAAAGCAGCGCAGAAAAAGAGAGAGAGAGAGAGATAGAGAAACAGCTAAGGCAGCAGTTAGCAGTGAGCAACAGCACAATACAGACCCAACGATACCGATGAGAGAATTGACGGTTTAGCACTAGCACGATGCACGATCACAACACACACACACACAAGTCACATAACAGACAGCGAAAAAGAGAGACATATACGCACTCACACAGGGACACGCAGACACACACCTCACATGCATAGAAACAGAGCAAAAGATATCGGCATTCAACAAACGATGCACACCGTTCACGATTAGTAAACAATGAAAATGCATTGGAAACGTTTCCCCTCTGGTTAATTACTAATCACAGCCTTCTGATTATTGAAGCACTTTGTTCGACGAACCGAGAAGAAGAATCATTTCATAATTCTGTCGTTGTTGTTGTTGTTTGCTATTTTTGTTGTGATCGCGTGCAACAGCGACAAGTTTTCAAACAGCAACAACAACAACAAAACGTTATCGAATCGCTAGTCAAAAAATTCATTGCTTCGATACGAAAAACAATGTGCAAGAGAAAATATTTATCGATCAAAATGATACAGAATCCATCATTAATATCGGTTGCTGTTGCTTGTTCTTGATTCTTCATTCAATTTCATTTATTTATTTATTTTTTTCGTTCTGTGTAAAAAGAAACACCGAATAAAATCAGACTCATATTCGCGCGCTAGCTCACCTCCGTTTTTTTTTTTTTTTTTTTTAAATTTTGTCTTCATTTATTTCTTGTGTATTTTTATTTCTGCTGTTTTCGTGTGTCTTCGTTTCTTTTCTTTTCAAATACGCACACATCGGTCAAATTCTAGAATTACAAATTCCACAAGAGAGAGAGAGAGAAAGAGAGAGAGAATAACACTGTGTAGAAGGCGAAACGAAGAACAAAAAACAAAAAATAACACAAACAACAACAACACCATTGGAAAACACCACAAAACAGTAAACAAATCGCAATTTCAAATCTACAAAAACACGATTCGTTGAGACTTTGCGAGAGCGACAAGGTATTCAGCATTCAGAATCTGGTTAAAAAAATCAAATTCATTTGTTCACATGTCCAATTCAGAAATGATGAGATGCAATTTTCTGTTGCACTTAATCAAATTTGATTTTGTTGTTTATTTAATTACTAATTGTATTTTGAATGATCTTACGATTCATCGCATTTGTTTGTTGATCGAAAACACCACATTAACACTTCCATCAAATAAAATCACAAGAAACCAAATGTCACAGAATTAAATCGCAAAGAAATGACCGAAATACCTCAACGACAAATATCTCATATCAACAAATAAATTAATGACGGTCACTAACAAAGTAAGTGCAACAATTTTTTTTTCTCTCTCTTTGCATTTGGTTTGCGTTCGAATTTATGATTCTTATAAAACATTCATTCACATTGTGAATTTTTTTTTTTCATTCTCGGTCATATATTTACGATTTATTCACACACACATACACACACTCAATATGATGAATTTCTAAAAAAAAAACATAAAATTTTAAACTGTTCAATATTTTACATCGGCAAATTCGGTTAAATTTGTTGTTTGTAATTTTTTTCTTTTTCAACTTTTTAAATTTATGTAAAACAATCGTTTTATGCCACACAATTACCGTATAAATAAATTTATTTTGATGGTAAAATTATAATTCAAGAACAAAACATACACTTAAACTGAATGCAAAAACCCAAAAAAAAAAAATTATCTATTAAATGATTTTTTGTGTGTCTGTTTTTTCGTTTCGATTATTTTGTATTGGATGTCGAAACAAAAGTCAAAACGAAATATTTTGATGTGTTCTGAGTTGAATACGAAGACGAGATGGAGATCGACAACGAAAACGCGTGCTTTCATAAAAGGCCATTACAAAATACTGAACACACATACCATTTTAAAGTATACACCATTCGATTTTACATTGTTGAGGCACACAGAACAGAAGAGGCGAAACGAAACAAAACAGGAACACAAACTGAGTAAAGCAGCAAAGCAGCAGAGCAGCAGAAGCAGTACACCGAAAGCGTTCAATCAAACGCCGAACCGAATGGAAGGCGCACTGCTACGAGCCGATGTGAGCGCGCTCACTTACAATACAATACGTTGTATATATACTCGACATTCGACATACACGGAATGTACACAGTACACACAATTTTACGTTTACCCTACACACGGTGGGTATTCGTATATTGAATGGAATCGTACACACACTCACTCACACACACACACACACACACACATATCACGTGTGTATGCATGGCACACAGCACACACGGAGCAACAGAGTGAAAGAGTGCAACAGCATGAAAGGTTCATCACAATGACCGCAAACGAGCGAGTGAGCCAGCGTACGAACGAACGAACGAATGAATGTAGTCTACAAAAGTATTTTTGCCACCGCACCGAATTGTCACTGCGATTTTCGATGGAGAGGTTGTACTGCAGCTGTTGTATTTAGTGGTTTGTTGGTTGTTGCGTTAACGCTATCAAAAACGTCTGTTCGGCTAAAAGTGAATGGGAGGAAGGAGAGAGCGAGTGAGCGAGCGAGCGAGCGCAACTCAATCGGGTCGTATACACACCATATTCATTTGTTCATTCTCGAATACGTTACGCGCTTTATCGGTGCCGAAGGTACATGAAAATGAAATGTTTTCAGGACGATACACTGTCGACAACCGACCGACCGGATTGTAAATGCAACGGCAAAAATCAAACCCTGGGTCCTGAGCCGTTTTCGAACAAAATACCGTCTGTTTTGTTATGAGCAAGAGAAAGAGACACGCAAATTTGGATATTTGCAAAATGCAATGTGCCAATGATGGGCAACTCATATATCAGTGGTTTTGCGACACATACAATGAGCGACAGAGAGCAAGAGATAGAGATAGAGAGAGAGAGAGAGAGAGAGAGTGAGAGCCAAGGATCGACTACAACAAAATGCACAACATTCAAATGAGATCTATTATGTTGGCCATTTTTTGTTCTCTCTGCCACTAACCAGAGTGGCATACTGTGGTACAAATTAATCGCATTTCGATTATGCATTTTGCCGTGCCGCTCTCTAATCGACCCTTGCAAATTCATCACATGCATTTTATTCGGCATCCATTTCTCTGTGAGCCATGATTCCCCAGCTTCTAGGTTTTTTTTATTTTTTTTTTTTTTTAAATTCGCAACTTCAGTAATTGCACAGCATTTTTATTTTGTTAGTTTCGATTCGAAAAGTGGCCTCTAAGTGTGCGACACACTCATTTTCACATTACAAATGAATTCGGTTAGTTACAAAGATAACGCGAGATATTTCATGTGTGTAAAATGGCATGTAAACATTTGGTATGAGACATCCTGATAAGTCAATGTGATGTGCCGTCTAATTATATGTGTTACGATACTGCTATGGCTCATTGAAGTCAACAACGCTTTTCCATTGAGCGTTTTCATTTGTTTCACTCTCTTTATCGCTCCCTCTCTCCCTCCCTCCCTCTCTGTCTCTCTCTCTCTCTCTCTCTCTCTCTCTCTCTCTCTCTCTCTCTCTCTCTCTCTCTCTCTCTCTCTCTCTCTCTCTCTCTCTCTCTCTCTCTCTCTCTCTTACGACTACGCTCACGCGTTTTCGTTAGTAGGATTGAATGTTCCAAAATTCAAATATATGGATTTCATTTTTTGGCTTTTTCATGTATAAAATAGTCGAACTAGAGACAGGCAACAAGAGAAAGAGAATGAGCAAGAGCGAGCGCTTCAAATATCACCCAATGTTATAGCATACGGTGTAATGTGAAATGCTCGCTTTAATGGGCAAAACGGGGCGCTCACACAACGCACCAGCACCAGCAACAGCAACAAACATTTATCATGTGCGTGTTTTTTTTTCTTCTTCTTCTTCTTCTTCGTCTCTCTTTTCATTTTGTTTGGTGTTGTTATTGTTGTTTCTGTTGTTGTTGTCATTTTCGTTGTCGTTATTTCTCTCTTCATCTACAACGTTGTTGTCGTCAAAATCGCACCGAAGGAAAAGAAAACGTTAAAGAATCCAGATACATACATTGAAGTAAATAGTGACACACACTGAAACCGAAGGAAGGAGAGAAACGCGCACCGAGCAAAGCACAAGAATGGCATGAAACACGTACAGTCCAATACAGTCCAATACAGTGCTCCGTAGCTCCGTAGCTCCGTTGCTTCGTATATACGAAACGGTAATATAAATTGTGTTGTGGCGCAAAAGAGTGCACACGCTGTGGTGTGTGCCTTTCCATGGTGTATATGCTGTGTGCTGTGTGCTCTGTGCATGTGTATACATATTAAAAAAGATATATAGCCAAAAAGTGCCTACAGAATGTGCAGCATGAAGGCACTTCTCGGTGGTTCGGTATCGCTGATGCTATGTTCCCATTACTTGTTTTTCCATCCGTTCCACAACCACTTATCTCTTTTACTGTATATCGATGTCGGCTGGCTCTTTCTCTGTCTATCCTTCGTTTCAAAACAAACTACAATTGGCACGGTGAGTAACGAACATTTTGCTCGTACGTACATCAATACATGCACGCAGACAGACCAACAGCCCAACAGCATACATGAAGTCTTTCGTATGATGATTGCGCGCGCGTCTTATTTTCTCTCAACATTTCGTTCCAATAGACTCTATCTGTGTCTATGTATGTGTGTGTGTTTGTGCATGTTTCTCTCTCTCTCTCTTTCTATGTTTGTACGAGTGTTTATATGTTATGTTCAGCGCTTTTTATACCGAAAATTTTAATAGAGTACAGTTCATACACATCTATCGATACAGCACGCTACTAAACTGCTATAACAAAAATTCATTTGGATTTTGCTTAATATATTACTTACTTTTTTCGGATATCTGTTTTTTTTTTTATATGTTCTGTGTTGGCTTTTTGCCTTTGCTTTGGTTTGGTATGATTTGGTTTGGTTTAGGTTTTAGGTTTGTTATTTCATTGGGTTGTCATTTTGTCTTTTATTTGCTGTCGATGATTATTTTGTGTTGAAAATTTTCCTCAAATCGAAATGCAAGCTATAACCAAGTCTAATATGAGCCAAACGCTAAAGCGCTCAAGCGCTCTGTAGGAGCAATAGCAGCAGCAACAGCAGCAACAGCAGTGAAAAAAGCAATAGAAATCCAACGGTAGATCGACTGTTACGACAAAATGTGTGATTGTTTATTATAGAAGAGTCGATGTAGCAGTAATAGTCACACGGTCGACAAAAATGTATTACTGTTAATTTTGATATGCTCACTGTTGCTGTGAGATGTATGTTATTTTATTACTTCTATTGCTTCGTTCGTAGTCGAGCGTTGATTTTTTTTTTTCATTCTTATTTTCGTCGCCGTTTGTTGCTTGAATTTGTTGTTTCTTTTTCGCTTCGTTTTTGCTGTATGTGCTTTTTTTCCTCTTATTTTTTGTTGTTGTTGTTCATTCAATTCTCTCTCGCAATGAATTTCATGAACGTTATATTTAAACAAAGACTAACTAGACTCTGTTCGTCATCGTCGCCGTTCATTAGGTTTCTTTTTTTTTGCAATTTCACGTAATCACTGTGTTATGTGTCTCAATACTTGGAAAACACTTCGACACCGATATTCATGCTTATGATGATTTATATACGATTTATTTTTGCCTTTGGCTGGCTGAAACATTGCGACGAATAAATTGTTTCGATATGAATGAGTTCAACCGAAAAAATGATGATTTCCACTGATAAATTTTGATTGTGTTCAAAAACACATCGACGGTTCATGTAAATGGAAATCATTTGAAAATATACATCTTTTTGTGGTGATATGAAATTGTGATAGAAACGTAAGCATTTTTCATATATGGTCGAAAATTCTGGATGATCTGTCGATCGAACGGTTCTGTTATGAGAAATAGCTCGGAACGAAAAATGAGGCAAATGAAAAATTGTTGTCATTCATCTTTCATTTGGAAAATGGATTTGGGCTTTTGTTCCATGCGCGCTATTTCATTGTCCAGAGCACAAAAGCATGCAAATCGAACGAAATCATAAACGTTCGTTCGGAATTGTTCACCGGATTGTTGTTTTTTTTTCTTCTCTCTTTTCATTTTTCTACAATTCAACACACACACACACACAGAAAAAAAAAATGCTGAAGAGCACTTAGATACTGATGAAGAAGCTGCAAAGAAGCGAAGAAACGAAGAGAAATGTGAGCGAAAAAGTTGCACTGAAGACAGAGAATGAGTGAATGAGAGGATGAAAAAGAGAGCTACAAAATAATGAAAAAAAATATATATATATATGAAAGAATCACTGGAAATGTGTGATTTAAAACTGGGATACACACGGAGAGATTGTGAGCATTCATCGGCTGAACGAAGCTGATCGGTGTGTGTGAGAGTGAACTGTATACGGTTTGTCGCTTCATATTCATACATATTTTGCCAGATAGTATGGGAGATAGGACGGGGCATTTCATATCCTTTACACACATACGTTCGTTGCTCATACTGTCGCGTATCGGAGCATTAATCATTTGTCCATACACACTTTGTCGTTATTTGTCGTTTAGGTACATGGTTCTATGCTGAGCCAGAGCAATAACCAACAGCAAGCAGCTCACACACAATGGGATTTGTATTTTATAGAAAATTAATGAAAAGCAGCAGAGTAAAATAATTTTAAAGAATTTATTTTTTCTTTAAGAGAGCCAAGCTTGAATCACGCATATACGATGTGTCTTTAAATTCCAAATTGCACCTCATGCACTGACTCATTTTCATGCGAATCGTTGGCAGATTTAGACATTTTCAAGTTGTTTTTATCGCTCGACGTTTTTTTTTTCTTCTCCATATATTATTTTTACTCGCAATTTTCTCTCTCTTTCGCTCTCTGTCTCTATCTCTTTCACTTGAAATATGAATTCATCTTCTTGAATGCACAAATGGGACTTTATAGTTTTCATGATTCTATTTTGTTTTTTTTAATTATTTTTTTTTATTTTTGCTCGCTTGCTTGCTCTTTCTGCCATCCATTCCATGGCATGGATTAAAGAAAAACTTCTCTTTAGACAAAATTAAACATTTTTGATATGCTTTAAATCGCCTAAAGAAAATATTTCCCGTATATTAAGAGAGAGATAGAGCGTGCAATAGAGCGAACGAGCAAGCAAGCGATAGAGATAGAGATAGAGAAAAAGTGGTACACGAACAAACTTGTGCCAGAATTTCAAACATTTTTCCCCCGAAATGACATAGGGAATACGAACGATGGTGTATATTAAATCGATTTTAAACTGGCCCTTCTGACTGAACATTGAATGATTGTCGAAAAATGGTTGGTGCTCGGTACGTTCACTGCGATGAAAATGGCATAGAGTTCGTCGGCCACGGAATCGCTTGTGGTTGTTACTGTAGCTGCTGTTGCTGCTGCTTTGATGCACTTGTGTGTAGTTGTTTACGGCCGACAGAGAGATATACTCGTTCGCGCGCCGCGCATAACAACAAGTATATATACACTCTTATACTCTCTATCGGAATTAAGAGTGACTGCATTTTGTATATCGCTTGGGTTTTGATTATATGATTATAGACACATAGCAGCAACAGCAACAGCAACAGCAACAGCAGCAGCAGCAGCAGCGTCGGCGGCCGGATGGTTAATATGCATTTGGCATTGCATGTATGGTGGATTCAGTGGGGTCGTCGTCGATGTTGCTGCTCTTATTGTTGTTGGTTTGGTGTTTTATTTTTCTGCGCCTGTTGTGTTTTTGTTTTACATTACATTTATTCGATATGTTATAAGTTAATGCAATTCTTCCTTTGCGTATCAGTCGTTCCAAACGGCATACAGCTCGTGTGCGACGTATTTGAAGGCTGCTTCTGTTCTGTTCATTTGTGAATTTGCTACCGTTGCTTCGGATAGAGAGAGAAAGAGAGAGAGAGAGAGCGATAAAGAGAGAGAAAGGGAGAGCACGCGCGAACGCAACAAAATAAAAAAGCTGTGGCAATAGATGTTTTATCAATGCATCATGTTCGCATCCACGCACGATACATGACTATACCTTGAATGCCACAGAAAAGGAGCGACTTTCCATTGACCCCCAGCTGCAGTTCATTTGATCATTTGTGTTCGATGGCTCAAATTTAGACGGTAGAAAATATGAATAAAAACACGCATTAAACCTAATTTATTAAATTTGCATAAGCGGTTGATTTTTTTTTTCTCCAGCGTTTTCGATCATGAACGATCTCAAATTCGATATTTATGGCCGCATGTTTCATGCAATTTCATTGCAGAATCATATCGATCAAATTTGGTATTGGCCAATGGTTCAAAGAATCTACGCCTCTGGCCATTTTTTATTGACAGATTCGTGCTCTCATACGTTTCCACCATCACCCAATAATAGCCCACAACACATTCAATAAAAAAATTAAAACCGAATCAACAACAACAGCAAATAATCTTGATCGCATTTCAAAAAAAAAAAAAACGGAAACATTTCGACTGCTAGTGCGCTATTATTATTGCAATAATGAATCCGCACTTTTGTGTAAATGTGAGTGTGAATGTCTCAAATCAATGTGCATCGACAGGAGTTACGAAATCGAGCTGATTTGCTCTCTTTCTTTCTCTCTCTTTCTCTTTGGTTTTCTTTCGAGCAATAAGTTTCGGTAGTGAATTGTTCGGGTTTTTCGTCATTTTCATTTTACATTCACGAGCGTTTTAATATACTGTATCATGATTATGGTGTGTGTCCACCACAGGCGATATATCGCTGTTTGCCCATTCCCCTCTGCAGTTTTGCCCAATGTTGTGCGATCTATGTCCAATTATTAAACTAACGACTTCGTAGTGCGCGCGCTCATTGCCTCTGAGATAAGAAAACGAAAAAAAAAATTGGTAATATGCACAGATGCACAGGCACACACATAAACCAGAGTGAAATAGAGATGGAGAGAGAGAGAGAGAGTGGGAAAGAGAGATAAAGATAAAAAGAAATGAGAGGAAGAGATGCAGAAAGATAGATCGATTGACAGAGAAAGAGAAAAGAAAAGTAATCCAGATATGTGGCCAATCAAGACAATTGAACGATGCAAAAAAAAGGGGAAATATGCATTAGATTTGCAACCTTTTGTGCCTGCCACAATTGCCATTGGCAGATGTCGGCATTCTCTACACTTTAACTCTCTCTCTCTCTCTTCGTTCGATTCGCTATTATGAAATCACAATGCAATCAATCTCGCAAATTATATTCATCATTATTGGTTATGGTTTTATTATTTTAGCTTGCTGCGATATTAGAAATTGGGGCCTCGGTGAATTGAAAAATCGTGCAGTTTATTCGACGTTTGGCTTTATTTTATTGCTTCTCAGTTCAACCGATAATTAAAACGGTGCACAGTTTATTACATATTGACCGTATTGCGCGGATCAACGACTTATCCAAGTATCACATGCCGTTGTACATGTTTTTCAATTTTATGTTGTTGTTGTTGTTGTTTGATTGAATTGAGAATCATGTAATCATCGTTTGATTTGGCTTTTTTATTTGTGGTTCATGTTCATGTTCGGAATCATCGGTATGCCTTTTGATGCTCACTTTGGCTGATGCTTTTAAGTTATTCAAACGATATCGAACATCTCGTTTTCTTCCTCTGAATTTGTCACGCACATCTGCAACCGTTTCATACTCTGGTGCATAAGAAACATGAAGAATCCCTATAAATTATTAGATTAGAAAACATTCATTTTAAAATACATTGCAATCAGTTGAATTAATGAAATTTAAGTGAGATTATGAACAATGTGAGCGAAACAAAAAAAAAAGTCGTTCAATTTTATCGATGGAATTGAATTTGGCATTTTTAAATTGGAAATTTTACCTCCATAAAAATTTTTGCGATCAGCCATAGCCTTAGCACGTCGGGCATAATGTACCCTCTCAAATTCGATATGATAGCAATCCGTAAATTGTTCAATTTCAACTGGAAACATCAATCAATGGACAAATGATAAATGAAAAATTCTTTGGTTTGAACAATTCAAACAATGAAATTTAAACTCAAAAACTCACCGGTGTCATTTGATTTAAGTTCATCGGTGACAATTTTTACACTTGAAATTGGACCACATTTAGTAAACAATTGCTTGACCTCTTGGTGTAAGTTGATACGCGGCACCCCAAATACGAGCAAATGTTTTGATTCATCAACTATTGTGTACACCTATAGCAAATTAAACAATTTCAATCATTTCAATCAGAAATATTAATCAACAAATTTTACACACTTTAACCGCTGTTAGTTTTCGTCCATCGCGATATTGCAGACGAGTTGTACAGTACTGCAGCTTTTTGTGATGTGATAAGTCCTTTTGTGTTTGCTCTTCCATTGCATCAGCCAATTGTCTCAAGAAATCAAATTTAATTTTACCATTTTTCTTACAAATAACAATCGAATAATGACTTTGTTCATTTATTTGAAATTTGAATTGGTTGTTATCGAAGATAACATTAAGAAGACGGCATTCGAAATGTTTATTCAAAACAACGTTGACATTTCACATGTGAAAATGTCAAATTCATTTTGAATAGGGATGATGCAGACATGACGGTTTTTTAAACATTTGAATCATTGACAGACCGTTCAATGTGCAGACTGGAAAAGAGTTGTTCTGGTTTATATCGAAGTTAGTTATTTAGTATTCTGATAAAATATAATAGAGGAATCTTATTAAATTTAAAATTAAGCTTAAAAGAATTTCTAATCAGAGAAATATGAATGTGAATGTGAATGTCGTTGAAGTTGGTCTACATTAGCTATCGTTTACACTGCATTCACACTTTCAGTGTGTACTGAAGAGGCATTTACCAAATATTCCTACATTCAACAGTTCCATAATTTAATATTTTTCTTCATTTATCAATAAATCCTAACATGACCACAATTATGTAATAATGTCAATCATGTTTTCATTGTTTAAACATATTCTCTTCATCTGTAGTATTTGGAGACAAAGTAAAGAAGTGAAGTGGGCGCCACTAGTACTAGAACACAAATATAAGCATTTTGAATTGCTGTCATCATGCCAATTGTCCGATATAGTTGTTTGTGTGTTGTGTCGGTGATCTTCTGCCGAATTTAATCAAATAACAACCGCATTTAAAAATTTCAACAAAGGGTTATCACGGTATTTATTGCATGTAATATGATATATCATAAAGGCATTTTGTGTGGTGTTTTATATTTTTAATGAAATCAATATCGAATTAATGATTTTGAATTTTTTGCTTAACGAACGGCACCCGTAATAAAATCAATTGTAAAACAAAAGTGTCTGTGTGTGTCGTCATAAGTGTAAAAAATGGATCGAACCGTTATTTTGCATAATACAACAAATCAGAATCACAAAAAATTGGCCGAATGTGAAAAATTGAGTGAACACTTTCTATGCAATGAGATTCATGACAATTTACGAACACTGGCATTGATACATCCGTTCAGTGATGAATTGCGGGAGGTATTCGAAAAGGTAAGTGACAAGTTGCTCTATATGGATTTGAATGGATTTGAATGGACCAATTTATTTGATTATACATTGATCATGTATTTCATCAACAATTTCATCTCTTCCAAAAGGGAATGTTCATCAAACCAAATGCAAAGGCATTTCCGCACGTCATGAAGTATCTCCTTATGATATGTGATGCAACAGAATTCAAGAAGAGATTTTGCTGGCCTATTTATAATAAAGCAGCAGAGGCAACGTTTAGGTGAGTAAGCCCATTAGGCTATAATTGCAACCTATGGGTTCTTATAATTTTTTACAAAAAAAAAAGGAATTTCAATGACATTTTTTTCTCTCCCTCTCTCTCTTTAACACACTCAGAAACTCCACCATAGAGCTGTTGAATAAATTGAATGCTAGATATAGTTTAGGTTTTGGAGAAGTGAAAAATAAGATTTTAATATTTCCTGGCGGAATGGAATTTATGCGTGTGATATATGAGCTGACTCGGCTATCGATGCAACTGATTTTAAAGCGGCATGGGGTTACAGATCCAGAGAATCAACCGTAAGTCTAAACGTCCTACATGAAATTCATGTCATGAATTGATTTTTGATATTTTTCACTTAATTTACTTAATTTGCATGCTTTCAGGCCAGTTACATTGTCTGGTGCAAAGAAACTTTTAGACGATCTTGAAGATGTCTGTAATTATGTTATGGACTATAAAAAGTGAGTGAGCTCTTAAATGCAGAAAAAGAAATTCATTTTGAATTGATTTCTAATACTCATTTCATCATTTCATAGAAAAGTTCAAGATTATTCAGCGCAGATGAAAGCAAAAACGGAAGTTATGTATAAACTTCTGAAAAAAGTCACAGCGAACACAAATATTACACCCGAAAATGTGTTGAATGATGAGTTTACGGACGGTTGGGAAAGAGTTCAGAGTGATACATTTGCGAGAGCCATTGAACCGGATGTGGAACGTTTGATGAAATTCCAAGACGATTGTCAAAAAATCGAGGAGGGAATTAGTGCAATTTTTAAGAAACAAAACATTACATTTGACATGAATGCACTGGCATCATTTACAACGGAAATGCAAAAAATGTATCCACAGCACTATCAACAGATGGCGGCGATCGTTGAAAATGGGCGTATTAATTTAGGGAATCTATTGCAAACATTTCAACTGGCACTTCCATCGATGATTCAATCGATTGAATGTTATCGGCCACGAAACATTGAAGCAATGTCTTATGAATCGAATCAATTGCAAAAAGTGTCAAAACGGACAAACGATTTACTTCATAGAATATTGGAATTATGTGAGCCTGTTGATGTGGATGAGGTAAAAGAAGTGGTAGAATTCAATGCCGCACCGGCATTCGAACACATTCAATCGATGATATTGACAACGCCAACCATTTCACATGATGCTATTCGACGCGCCCAGAGTGCAGCTATACAAAGCAAACGTTTATCATTGCTTGAAGATGCTTATCAAATGCGACCCGAGTTGTCAACGTATTGTGTTGCCGCAAAACCACTGAATTCCGTTTTAGAAGAATCACGTGCTAACGATAGTCAAAAGGTATTTTTATCACCGAATCGCCTATTCGCCAAAGATCCAAAAAGCAAATTGGATCCGATGGCAATGCTATATTCAATCACAAAGAAATCCAAACAAGAGAAGAATGCATGTGGTGGAACGGTGAAACCTCCAAAAGCATTGAATGGCCTACGTTTTGGAATTGGAAATAATCAACTTGAATGCTCGAGAATCAATGATACAACACTGAGTACACCGGACTTTTCATCAACGCTGCTCAATCAATCGAACGATATTAAAGACAATCAAATCAGCGTAAATGAACAAATTAACACGTCGTTGTCCAAATCATTTGGTGATCGAAAGGTGCGTTCATTGTTGATGGCTGATTTTGATAGTCCAGATTGTGATATAAATAGTTCACCATCTGGTCGAATTGAACCATTAGTTACATCAAAAATCTATTCCAGCGATGTCCAAACAAAGGATTCAGATAAAGAACAGGTAGACTTTTTGATGAATTAGCTCATAAAAATCGTCAATGGAATTAATTTAAGAAATACACTCTTTTCAGACGAATCTGTGTGTGACGCCCATACAACGGAAAATGTTCAATTCGAATGTTTCTGGACGAAATTTGGCCAGAGATTTGAGCAACATTGAGAATAATCAAAATGCACCAAATAAAAGTGCTTTCAATTTAAACGGCCTGATCAATGCAGACGATGAATCTTTGCTGAATATCAGCGATCGAATATTAAACGATTTAAACTTAGATGATAGCAATTTAAGTTGATATTATTTGTTTGAACGAAACTATGAAATTATTTACAGTGCTATTTAGCATTTTCATAACACAATCACATCAACAAATCATACATTTCAATTGATAATGCTTCAAATTTTTACCATTTCGATTCACATTTATTCAAAAATTTACAAAAAATCTGTATTTAAATATCATCCAAATTAATAATGTTCTAAAATAGCTCAATAAAAGGAATCCATATAACTTTGGGAATGAACTTAATGCGACCTTTCATTGTTTGATGTTTTGATTTAATCATTTCATTGTCTGTATTAAGAATTTGTGACTCAAAAAATTCAACAAACGTTGATCCGACGATAAATTTATGAAATGAAATGTGTGTGTGTGTGTGTGTGTGTGTGTGTGTGTAATTTTTAAAAAATATTTATGTTAAGTATGTATGTAAGCATACATATGAACTGACATGTACGCGCGTACGTAAAACTGATAGATAGTCTTTCAGAACATTTCATCATTCATAGTCGGTTTCTTTAAAGAGTGTTTATATATTTTTCGTGAATATAAATGTAATGTAAATAGTAATAGTAATGGAAATACATTTCCAATCATCAACGTTGTTCCACATCTAAAATACAAATCTTTACAAGAAAATTTTACATTAATTATTATTGGTCTACAATTTTAAAACAGATATTTCGAGAATCACCACAATGGAAAAAGATACCGATTCATTGAATCTCGTGTCCGTAAACAACGATTGCAAGGAACACATATTCGAATATTTGAAAATTGATGATTTATTGAATATAGCTGATACAAACAAGCAATTACGAATGGCCGTGTGTAGTGTTTTCAAACGAAAATATAGTATTTATAAAATCGTAATCGGACACTGTAAACCTGAAGGGTAATTACAATAATATAATAATAATAATATACTCAAAACATTTTAAACTAACGCTATCCTCTTAAATTAGATCGTATTTTAGTTTTTAAAAAGATATTATGTTTTATCGAATGAACTGAGAGCATTAAGAATTTTGCGAAACTTTGGACACATGATATCAGATCTTCAAGTACATGACTTCAGGTGGACTTTTAATGCACCGTGTGAAATCCACAAAGCTCGGCGACAGATCAAATTGATTGCAAGCGCCTCCAAGCGGTTGCCGACGAAATTAACAAATAACCAACCAAAAAAAATTAAATTGGCACAAATTTGGGTCAAATGCGTTGCCGGGCTGTCATTGTAGCCGAGGTATGGAAATCCATGATAAAATCGAGCTTTATTTGGTTGAGTATTGCTCGGATACATTAGAACATTTGGCGATAAATTCCGAATTTTATTTCAACAAAATAAGACAAGGCAAGGAGGTCCGGTTATTTGAAAACACAAAAAAGACATTTCCAAGTTTAAAATCATTTGGGATACCATGTTGTTTTTTTGAGTCTGAATGGCCGTTCAAAAGAATTATGCCAAATGTGGAACATTTATCATTGCTCTGTTATTCAACAAACAGATTATGCCAAACTAGTATGACACCAAAACTCGATACTCGCTTCAATGTTTTTTGCATCAGCAACATCAATTTTTTCACATTTCATCATTTGCAACGGCTTTCATTATACCTTGGTGTAAATTTAAATGATTGCCCTGTATACGAACCTATTTTGGAATTTATTACCAAAAACAAACTTTTGACTTCAATTCAATTCGGACCAGTGACTGGCAATCTTGATGTATTACTTGAAAATGAGCACATATTATCGAATATTGAAGAACTTAGTATTATAAATTATACGATTCGTACTAAATGGGACGAATATGCTATTGAGCATATTATTGATACCGTTTGTCGTTTTCTGAAACGAAGTCGATCGCTGAAAATATTCAAAATACAAGGTCTCAGTTCTAAATGGACAACCATAATGGGCCGATCAATGTGTACTCTTAAAGACGAACGTTTGATTATTTCACGTGGTTTCAAGCCCAGCATTCACAATGTACTAAGACTTTCACGGACCAATAATTCTTACGGTTTTGAATATATGGATTTTATGATCGAAAGAACAACTGATTCTTCATTGGGGAAATGCACTATTAAACAAGCATTATCAACCGATGCAGTACCTATTCCAATTCTTGTGTTTGAATGCTAATTCTAATAATAGGGGAGAGTGGGGCAACACGGAACAGTTTTCATTAAGTCGATATTTCTCCTAGAAAATATCTTAAAGTTTAAAAAGTGTATACATCTTCTGATAGGTGAATTTGGTTTACATCATACTTTTAATTTTAACTTATGACTTGATTGTTTGATTATATCGATTGCTGAGAACATTTTTGAGTACCACCTTCCTACTTTCCAGAACACCATCACTTATGATAATATTTCGTAATGGACAGATTTTATGGCCTTATATGTTTAAAGTAAATTGGCCAAAACTGCGAATATCAGGCTTAGGTCAATAAAAAAAATATTCTGACGTGCTAGAGACTAACGGCAATCGGTTTTGGAGACTGTGAGCGTTGCCCTAATATGCTACACTAATGATTTCTTTGTTATCGAAAAAAAAGTTCGAATTTGTGAATTAGGGTAATCGAATGAATTCAGACAACTCAAGACCTTCTTGGTGTTTTTCTTTCGCTTATTTGAAAAATAATTTTTCCGAGTCATATGAAATCATGTCCGTTAAAAAATGCTTAAAATTATCTCAAACGTGTACCCATAACAATTTTCACAATGAAATTCGAAAAAAATAAAATTTCGAATTTGTCTCTTAAGGTTATGTTGATTTGGTTTATATAACTATAAATTAAATGAATTGAATTAAATTGAAATGATTTGCTTAAAATTCCCAAGAATTTATAATAATAATTCGTGAAAGTCTGCGAACTCATTTAACTTACTCTTCATATAAATATGATTCATATTATATGAAAATCCACTTTGTGTTTTGAAATTCCAAATAAAATGCCTGTTTTATTCAATTAACTTCGTTTTGTCAAATCTAAGAAATGTAGGAAAATGTATTCGGTTAATAAAAGAACGGCCAGTACGAAAACAATTGAGTAAATAATAGAACAAGTAAGCAAAATTATTATTTTTATAGTAGTCTACATGTATTTTCTTTCTTATGGATTTCTTCGTTCACAATTATCGTTAATTCATCTTTACAGATATTTGTTCCATTTGGAAATTGGTTCCTGGTCGTTGCAACTGATAACTGGGCTGTACACCTTTCAACGGAATCTTCGCCGTAGAACTGGAAAAGGCAAAATTCCGCCAAATGGGCATAGCCACACTTCAATGACCGTTCGGATTCATCGGTATGATATCACAAAAGTGCTTTCAATTTAAACGGCATGATCAATTCACATTTATTCAAAAATTAACAAAATCCCATGATCAAAATTATGATGATCTAAGTTAACTCAATAAAAGAAATCGTTTTACTTTTGAAAAATGTCACAAATTTGATATTGTACAGAAAAACTGATTTCGATGCTCTTTGATCGGTGATTAAATCTAGATAAATGCAACCTTATTGATTGAAATCCTTCAGTATCCAAATGTGTACATCGATGAAAAATTTGAATATCATCCATTCACGTCATGATATATGCAAAGAAAACCTTTCGAAATTATTTCAATTTACCCAAATTTGTTGCTTCCAAAAGTGAATCCAGTCGTAAAAGTGCCATATTGAACAGATTTTTGTTAAAAAAAAAAATCCTTATAATGGGCGACATATTCTATTTGCAAATCGGGTCATCACCATTGTCTTAAACTTTGGTATGTTTACTCATGAGAAATATTTTTTTGATTATTATTTCATTAAAGTTTAAAAAAAAACACCATAAACAAGAATTTACAACGTTCGAATTATTTCGAAACAATTTGTTTTTCGCCGGAATTGTGAACCAGGCTTAATTTGATATATTTTTGAAATAACCCACCAAAAAAAGCGAAATGGGATCGCGCGCGTTATCTATCATATTTAGCTAAAGCTAATATTATAATGTTGTAACATCTTTCACAGTTAAGACCGAAAAATGGATATGGTAAAACAAAAAAAGAGTTCAATCACATTGTTTTTACTTTTAGGCTACAAACAGAAATACCGTGGAAAAAATCAACAAGATATTCTCAAATGTACAATGGATCAACGCTACAGCCACAGGATTATCAATATATGAATTGGATATGTTCCAAGAGCCGTAAGTAGTTCAAATTAATTCAAAATATTTTATTCAACACTTTTCCAATGGAATTGAAAAACGAATGTCAAAAAATGAAATCTAATCATTTGCAATTATGTGAACACATAATTTTTCGTTGTATTTTCTAGCTTCGAAGATCGTAAGATTTGTTATCAGTATAATGGGGAGACCCATTTTGATGCAATAAACGAAAATAATTTCAAAGAAACGCAATTAATTCCGGTATTCCTACATCCATATAAATATTTGAATGCTAATGCGGTCATACATATCGGATCAAAGGAATCTCTATTAGTTGCTGATATGTGCGAAAACATCTTTTCTTGCAGCAACTATAGTTGTCTACAGGTATTTTCTTTCATATGATAAGACCTCGAAAAAAGAATTGAATTGTTCCCTTGAAAACTATTCATTATGAAGTTCAGTTAAATGTTCAGATGCGAACACTAATTTGACCCTGTATAATTCATCTTTACAGAATATTGTTCCATATAGAAATCAAATTACCATACCCGTGGTCCATAGCAACAGTGTTGTCCCTTCTTAATTTTGTCGTTATCTAGATAAAGATGAGATAATTATCTAAATATTGAAAAGTATCTAGATAAATTTCAGATAATTATCTTATCTTTTTCATTTTAGATAATCTTATCTGACTTATCTTGACCAGATAAAAAAAAAATAGCATAACTTTATGAAATGTTTACTGAATGATTGAAAAAAAAACCAAAAGTAGTGAATTGTTTTTTAAATACAAGCTCTAGCTTGTATTTGAACTGAATTGAGTTGGTCGTTGATTGGGCTGAGGAACGAAAATTTACTGATTTGAATAATAAAAAATTGGAGTGAGATTTTCAATTACTTTGGTGTAATTTTCACAATTCACTTTCAAAAGAGTCGTTCATGAGGAAATCAATTACAGTCAGTAAAAAAAAGTATTCGGCCACTCAGTAAATATAAAGGGTATCATTTTATTCTCCGGGGGCTAATTTATGCATTTTTTCTCCTTGGAGGAATTTCGGGAGAATTTATTCCTCTTGGGTGAATAATGCACATTCTAAACACTGTTGCTGAATCGATTTTAACATCAGTCAAAATATATTGACATTTCATAAACATGCCTCCACGGGGGAACAAGGAGTAGAATATTCTCCCATGGAGAATATATGCACAAATACGCCCTCTGGAGAATACAATTGTGCTCTTCGTAGTTACTGCACCTGTTTTTTTTGAAATAAAATTGATTTTTTGAGAAAACTATGGCATGTAGCTCAAAAATTCCATAGAAGCATATTATTTTCATTTCCAAAAAAGGGTCAAAAAAGTATTCGGTCATGCAACAAAATTGACTTTCCATGAAAGAATTGATTATTTGAATTCTTGAATAGTTCGTTGAGTTCTGCATTTAACCAAAACTAACTTGAATAAAACCAAAACATATACAGCCTACAATTTGATTTTTCGAACTAATATTGCTGATGATTGATTTTCACACCCAGCCATCAACCTCGAGAAAAAAATATGGTTTTTCCATATAAAATGGAGATGGCATTTTTGAGCTACATAATTTTATTTCAAAACAACAGGTGGCCGAATTTTACTGACTGTACGTCAAACATTTTATCAAAACAAAAATGCAAAATAAACTTTTGAATTAGAAGTCAAATCAGAGCGCACTACCAATCAACGATGAAGATTTTGCTGGGTTTGTTCATAAACATTCGAATTCACATTTTCACAAATTTTCATTCTTGATGTCTTTTCGAACATTTTAAGCCCATGTATTATCTCAAAAGTATCTGAAAATTGCAGATAAGATAGTCGAAAAATACAGCTATCTAGATAAGATTAAGATAAATGAGCCAAAAAAATCTGTTATCTAGATGAGATAAAAGATCATATCTTATCTTATCTTATCTTGTTATCTTATCTAGATAAATTATCTTGGAACAACACTGCATAGCAATGCCCGAATGATAGATGTTCTTGGTTCTGCAGAAGTTGATGATCGGTGTAAAGCGATATTATTGAAGAACTACGGATTGTTCGTTTGGGGCTCTAACTGGGCTGAAGCCAACGACATATGTACATCTTTGAACGGAATCTTCGCCGTGGAACTGGAAAAGGCAAAATTCCGCCAAATGGGCATAGCCGCACTTCAATGACCGTTCGGATTCATCGGTATGATATCACAAAAGTGCTTTCAATTTAAACGGCATGATCAATGCAGACGATGAATCTTTGCCGAATATTAGGGATCGAATATTAAACGATTTAAACTTAGAAGATAGCAATTTAAGTTGATATTATTTGTTTGAACGAAACTATTCTATTATTTACAGTGCTATTTAGCGTTTTCATAACACAATCACTTAAAAATGATCAACAAATCATACATTTCAGTTAATAATGCTTCAAATTTTTACCATTTCGAATCACATTTATTCAAAAATTAACAAAATTCTGTATTTAAATATTATCAAAATTATAATGATCTAAATTAGCTCAATAAAAGGAATCCATATAGTTTTAGGAATGAATTGTTTGATGTTTTGATTTAATCATTTGTCTTTATTAAGATTTTGTTATTTGCAGTAATTATCATGAATATTGTCGTTTTACTTTTGCAAAATGTCAAGTACGCATTGCAGGACTGTCTCTAAATCTTCGGTTGTTTCATCGCTGGGGCTGTTATCATTCACATCACAATAATTTTGTTTTGATTTCATGTGATTATTAACCAAATGTCGATCCAATACATCTTTCAAAGCTCGTAACTTCGACATTATTGGGCTATTTTTAATTGCATTTTTTCCTTTTGCATTATTTGCCACCAATTTCCAAATGGATGTGGTGATCAAAAGTTGCTCATCACCAAGTTCTTTTTTATCAAGTATCGAATACATAACACGTTGATAGTCAGACGATGAAAGTAGTGCAGCACGATTATCAGTGTTGAATGTCATATTTCGAAGAATTTCCAATGCTAAGCGACGATTCTTTGAAGACGCAGATTCAACTAGATTGCACAACAGATTTAGATGGCTGCACAAATATTGAAAGAAAATGGAAAGTGTTAAAAAAATCGAATTGAGAACATGTGGATAATTCAATTGCTTACGCTTCTTTGCTTGAATCTTGATAACGTGTGAAGACTTCAAACAGTTTTAGCCAATAATTTGTGAGCTGTGGCCACGGTCTGTGATTTCGAGTCACTTGTGGATGAAGACGAGCCAACGTATGCAGCATTCGTGTCTAAAAATTTTTTTTCATTCAAGTTAAAATGATTTGCTTTGAAAATGCGATACGTTTTTGTTTGGAGTTTGATTTGGAGTGAGCTTACTTTGGTTATCAGCACGCGACCCTCTATGCAGCAACAACAGTTAGTCACAATTTTCAAAGCTATTTGTAATGCTTCTATGTTTGCTTGTCCCGTCTTTGGTTTGCTTGTTTCAGCTACACAATATTCTATAATGGAATGTAAAAAGGCATTCGAATGGCCATTGAACTGTGGATTCGTTGAGATGGCTTTGCACACTAGAAATAAATAAATGGATTATTGTTCACACAAGCCTACCGCGACAAATAAACTTGGTTTGTTCTTTTGTTGCCAATCTTACCGGGCAATGAATCATTGCTAATAAACAGCAACATTCTCATAAAAATACTCTGAAGATCAGCGTCAACGCCAATTGTTGGCCAAAATTTGTGGCATATGCAAATAAACGGTTGAATACATTCCTCGTCTTGTAAACAGTATTCACTATACCAACACAATACAATGCGTAACAGCAATTTCAATTTGCCAACATATTTTTCAACCTAAAAAATTCAATACACATTCCACGTTTTTAAAAGAAATCAAATTGTTCCAAAAAAAAAAAACCAAAAAAGTTGAATGTTACCTTAATATTGCCGTTTCTTCGAACAAATTCAGCAAAGCTACCACTAACATTCGTACAAATGTCTTCCATTTGTTCGACAATCGTTAGCATCAATTTATCATCGGTTGCCAGAGCTCTTGCTTTATCGGAGCACTTCAGTAGAGTTTCAAGAGTTTTACACGTTAATTCAAAACTCTTATCCCTGCTTCCGGCTGGTAACTGTTTCAACATGGACAAATCACCGAATCGTTCAAATAATTCAGCAAGTTGACTATACAAGATTTCCGTCGCATGCACACCATCATTGGACTCATTCGTGTCTGAGCTATCAAACCAATTCACTACTGCCTGTGAACTAATGTCTGCGTTAAACATAAATCTCTTCGTCGACTCTTTCACTTTGGTCGATAGTCGTAACTCATTAAGTTGATCGGCGAATGTAACAAAAGGATAATAGGTCGATTGACTGATTATCATAAATTCGATAATAAATCGCATAACTGGAATGTTGATATCTAAAATACAGAAAAACAAATATTATCGTTGGATTTTTTTTCTTCTTCTTTACCATTTCACACCCTACAATGTTTTACCTTTGCTAGATAATCCATAAATCAATAAAGTAACGGCTCCTTCTAAATGATCGGAAGCTTGATCAAAAGATTCGCAGATGATCTGAAATCCAATTGGTGAAAGTGCCAAACGGCGTAGAACTTTTAAGATATTCGGCCAACATCCGTGCTTGATTGGTTTTGAAATTGTGTCTGCATGAAAAGATATTGCCGGTTATTGAGTTTAACTAATTGCTACACAGTTTCCTACTATTCATCGTACAACCAAAAACAAAACTTACCAAACAGATCGACACTGAGGAATGAGACAAGTGACTGTGTGACGTCCAATTCTCGAACGATTAAATCGGTCAGAGACCTTTTAATTGACATACAGTGTGACATTAGCTCACAGATTTCCGTCAATAGCAGAATTGAAGATTGATTTATTGATTGGCGAATTTGTGGTATGGTCCTGTAGAAACAAACAGTTAATTTATTTTTTGTATTGCTTTGATTAAGAAAAAGAACATACTTGCAAATTTCATGCATTGCTGTGAATATGTGACTCATATCACCAGCTCCTTTGAGTGGCAATAAATTATTCAGCATTATGCAGTATGACCGCATAAGATTGCAAGGTACAATTTTAGATCCGGATGCCATTCTCTCCATATCGATCATGTCATTCACATGCAAATACTTTACTGATGAAACTATCCCTCGAATTAAATTCTGACGATGCACGAGCACACCAATCCATTCATGTCCCATACCAATACTAATCACCCCATTCGGATAAACCCTCTCATCCAGTTCATTGTTTTGCTTGCGATGTGATATTAGTGTTGCGAACACCAATGCAGCATTTTCACGTACTATAGCCGATTCTGTGTGATCAAATACTGTTTCCAAGCAGCACGCATATAAACCACCCGGTAAACTGTTCATCTCTGCTTACGGGGTAATACCAAAATTTTGTTGTTAGCCAAATTGTTAATCAAACATTTGTATTTGGATAAAGCGTAAAAAAAGAATCAAAAATACCTTGAACGATTTGTTCAGCACCAGGCACAGTTGATGCCAATTTCAACAGGATGCTCCACGAGTATGTTCGAATTTGAAAATCAGCATTGGAGCACAAAAACGTTAAAAATGTAATGAATTTCTTTTCGATACGTAATTCATCAATGTGACACATCATATTTCCAATGGCCAATAGACAATGTTTATTGAAGTTGGATCCAACATACGAGTTCGATGATGATGCCGCCATGGCCAATTTCAATAGCTTGTTGGCCGCATATGATACCTCATATTCATTGACAACAATCTGTCCACTAGATGCTAGCAGGTGAAATAGTCCAACCAAACCGCGTAGTTCATCTATAAAAAAGTATACATGTTTCAAAATCATCCATTCACGTCATGATATATGCAAAGAAAACCATTCGAAATTATTTCAATTTACCCAATTTTTTTGCTTCCAAAAGTGAATCCAATCGCAAAAGTGCCATATCGAACAGATTTTCGTATAAATTTTTTACGACTTTTGTTTTACTGTTGCCTTTCGAATTTTTATCATCACCTGATGATTGATACACCCATTGTTGAATGATTTTTTTCGATTCACTGTCAATTGTTTTCAATAAAATACATTCCAAAAATTTGATATTGTACAAGAAAACTGCTTTGGATGCACGTTGATCGGTGATTAAATCTAGATAAATGCAACCTTTTCGATTGAATTCTTTCAGTATCCAAATGTGTACATCGATGAAATCACGTTCAACCAAATTGGCCAACAGCCGACAAATTTTGATAAACACAATTTCATCCTGCTTAGTGTTTGGTATCACGGTACAAAAACGTTTGATGCTATTCAAAAAGAGATTGCAATCCCACTGTTTTCGATGGCCAATTGAGTCAACATTTGAAAAATTTTCAATGGCCGCACAGCTAATCGCCACTTGTGCTGTGTTTGTGGCATTTTTCAATTGCTTTAACCAATAATTTAGGCCGTATTTTTGTGAGCTTCCTTCAATAATTTCCAAATCGTTTATGGTCACACACAGTGCTTTGTTGAAACGCAATGAATCTCTATTGGTTTTATAGTTGAGTTCGGTATTTTTGCTACCGTCCAAATAATTTGGACAATTGATTAGTTGATCAAGCGAACCAAACCACAATGCACTGAAGGTCATACGAATGTAACGCCAAACTTGTGAAACATTTGAATTGGACTCATTTGAATCGCTACGCACGGAGGATTGATTTGAAAGCGTATCTGAGGTGTTTGATTGCTTTTCGTTCACTGAAATCAAATCAAGCAAATTGCGATGGTTAACGGTCGATTTCCAACTGAATTCACATACGACGGGTAGAAGAAGTCGTTTGCATACAGACGGCACAATCAATTCTTTATTACCACCGATAATATACCCGCTGTAAGCGAGCGCAAACAACAATATGGCACAATCTCTTTTGAATTTTTCCTCGGTGTGAAACAGAAGTAGCGATCGCAATATTAACACATACGTTTGAATGTCATCTTCCAATTTCCGTCGAAATATCGGGATTCGTACACACATTTTACTTAAGATGCCCACAATTTCGGTCACATTTTTTGCATAATTTTCGCTAGACATTTCATGCAGTGATTTATCGAGAATCTTTAAAATCACCAAATGACCATTAATTTCATGGAAACGATTTAGAGCAATTGGATCTTCAACAACAACATTAAGCTGCTTCAGTGTTGAGTGGCGTATTGATGGTTCAGTATTTGGATTTTGTAGCACATCAAGAAAATTCTCAATCAAATGAATGTCATACAAATAACTGAATGCATCATTACTTGAATATTTCATTGGCTCAACGATGCATATATTGTTTGGAACGACATCGCTAATGTTTCGCATATTTGGCATATACATTTCGGCATTCGGTACATTTTGTAGTAAATAGATTAAACGATAAATGGCCTCCGCTTGTGTATGCATATCGCGTGAGAAAAGCAACGCTACACTACTTTTGATCAACACTATCGTTGGTAATTCATTTTTTGTTTCTGGTTCGACCACTGTCAATATCAATTGACCCAATTTCGTTGTTGTTCTGGCATGGCACAGAATCAATGGTAAGACTGGCATTAGAAATTGGCACACTTCACTCCAACGCTTCGGTAGAATATCTTTAACTCGCAAAATCAACAGCAATATATTTTCAGCAAAGTGAGCTGTTGATGCATCCTCACACGATAATCCGTTGCATAGTATTTCAGCTAGAATTTCAGTTGATAGTGGAAGTCCAAATAAACAGCTTGCATTTACAAATGATGTATATGATTTGGGTACAGTTTGTTTGCCATTCATTATGCTTCCGAAAAAATGTGTCATTTTGTCCGATATTAATTTATAAATCAGCCTATTCGTGAAACAGTTTTAATCAATTGATTTTCTGAACAAATTGTAAAATATTTGTTAATTGTTCGCACCTTGCTGTATCTGGGCATCCAAAGCTCATCATATGCAACAAAAGTCTTTCGGCTTCTTCACGCATCTCAGCATCTAAATTGTACTTTGGAGATAGACTGAACAAATTTTATCGAAATTAAAACCCGAATTCAGTCAATCGATTTGGAGTTTAGAGCATTTTAATACAAATTGGTTAAATTCAATTTCTTACTTTGTTATGGCACTGAAAAGGAGATGAGTGAGTTCGTCGCTTTTGATCAACGAAAGTACATCAATTGATTTAAGGCCATTATATAACACTTGTTCATGGGAACACATCTTTGGATCTCTAAGTAATGTCACGACTGGATCAAGTAATTCGGGTAAATTCATTAGAACTTTCATTGGATTGTTGTCGGCCAATGAATTAATCTGCAAATGATGGTGATCAATAGAATCCATAACATTTAAATGTTCAGAATTTAAGATAGAACCTGCTGACTTCATTACCTTTAGCGTATAAAAAATGAGCTCGTTAATTTGTGGATAAAAATGTTTCAGTGGATAGTCCAATAAAGCGGTTTCTAGCTCTTTCCTCCACATATCAATATGCATCATATCGTTTGCGGTTGTGTAGTGGCCCAACGTTGAAACTGAAGCGGTGTCATCGGTTGTGTGTGACATTGAATCCATGTGTTCAATGGCCTCACGAATTTGTCGCGGTGATCTCACTGATAACCGTTTAATCTTTTGACTGATATCCAAATCTGGCATTGATTCATTTGCCCGTATCGATAGTGGCTGATGCATATTATCATCTTCCACCGATTGGTCACTATCTTTGAACATCAACAATTGACACAACAGGAACAGTATTGAAATGGAATTATTGCGATTGGTTTTGTGACCATTTCGACTGAAATTTGATGTCATTTCACGAATGAATCGCAAAAAATCAGCTAACTCATCAATAATTTGATCGATATGATATTCGATTGCAGTGTCCGTTGAATAGTGTCCGGCTGTTTTAATTATCAACTCAACAATTTCAATCAAAATGGAAAAACATTCATTGACACTGGCCTAGAAGCGTAAAATTCGAAACAACAACACAATTGTAAATGACCAAATTATCGAACCTACACAAAATATTTAAAACTGATTTTTTTTTTCAACTCACCAAATTTGAATCAACATAAATATTTCGTAGCAAATTCAAAACCGATTGAAATGTTTTGAAACAGTATGATGCGATTGTGACTTGTTGCTCTGTCGCATGCTATTCGAAGAGAAAACGGATTTTATTTGAATTCTTAGATTATTTTTTGTTGTTTACAAAATTGAAGGATTTCTTCATTTTGTTTGTTTAGGACATCAATATCAGGGGTGGACATATTTACACAAGTGCTACCCAACGAATCTAAATTTTATTTATATATTTATATCTGAATCTGTTTATTCAAGTCACATTACGTTTGCGTATTACTATGAATGAAGGAATATCTGACCTGATCATAAATGTGACCCCCCTCAATTAATATTTTTATTTTTTTGATTATTTTTACCTCTTTTTTGGTCGAACACATGCTTGCAACTCTTCGAATAGTAACTCGTCGCGATAAATTCTGTGTAAGTTTTAGGCAGCATGTTAAAGCCGATGTATGATCAAAGTTGTTAACTTCAGACTCAATCAGTTGTAGTAGGCTCTGGAAAGATTGTTTATCATGAATTAATCACAATCGTTAAGTCAATATTTGATCGTCAGTCTGAGGTGCAAAACTGTCAATTTGTGTGTGTGTTTGTTTCTTTTTTTTTCAAACTTACCATAAAAATAAAAGGAGTTTGAAGGAAAAATTCACCGGGGAAATCATAAATATACTTTTCAAAGTATTTTAAATTATAATCGAGCTCTGTTTGTGTGTGTTTAGTGGATATTGAAGATTTTAACTGTGATATTGATCTTAATTCAATGTCACCAGGTACTTCCCATGCCTGCTCCAATTTCAAGCCCTCAATCAAAAAACTGAAATTTGCAATTAAATTATGTTGAAATTTCAAAACCTTTTGTTTTTGTTTCAGAATTTAATTATTTTATCATATTATTGAGTTGATGCTTGATTGCACAATGAAATGTAGTCAAATAACGTACCTATTTGCATTGTGATCCTTAATTTTCCATGGCTCAGTCATGTCTGGTGTATTGGCTGGTTTTGGAGGTTCAATGATTGATGGTGACTTGATAAATTCTACTCGATTGTTATTCAAAATTTGAATAATTTCATCAAAATAGCCGCTGGCCGTGGTGTCATCTGCATAGATTCGGAGTTTTTGTAAATCGCCACTTTTGTAATATCTACTTAAAATCCGTGCAACATCCGATCTGTATTTACTCTAAAGAACAAATTGCGAACAATTCGTTAGTTGAAACGGAAAATCTTTTAGACGAATCGAATGTTCAATGTGAATTTGGTGGGTCAAATTGTTCGAATTGAACATGTCCATTGTTTGGATAATTGTGAGCTAAATTGATACAAGTGTTTAATTTAACGTATATCCAAAAACAGCTACCGAATAATTTTGGTGAAATGAAAGGGTTACACACAAAACTGTAATGCGCATATAATATTCACACTGGTCTTTGTGCTCAACAACGACAATTATTATATTCTTTTTTTCATATTTATTGCCGGTTCATATTTTCTATGGCGCTGTAATTGGAAACCAGAGCTGTAATCGAAACACAATGTCTGTGCTTAGTTAAAATGCAGCGATTGTGTTCGAGCATTCGGCTTCTCTGATTTTATCACTTTGAGTTGTTTGTTACTCTGGTTAACGGTTTAATATCAATAACACTAATGCACAAAACATGTTTATTGTATCACAATCAAACTATTTTCTCCATCAGCAAACAAACAAAATGACTGTTTCGATAATAAATTGAGACACCAATTGCACATAAGTCATGGCTTGAGTTTAAGATAAATTATCATTTTGAATAAATCTATTTAGAATGTTCACAAATACACATTGTTTACCTTCAACAGAATCAGCAATATTTCAAAGATTTGCATTGCATTTGACACCGGCTTCAGATCAAACCATTTGACTAGACGTTTGACCAAATCATATACATTAACGTTAAGATCCTCTAGATCGGTACGGCAACTCTGAAACTTTGACTGCACATTATTGATTGCACGTGCTCGAATCTCGGGTATTTCATGTTCTGTTCAAGAGAAAAATGCAAGTGCGTATTAACTGGAAGACTACTAGATATTTACTGGGTCAGCTGAAATTTGAGCTGGATCTTTTTCCAAAAAAAAACATGGATTTCCATTTTTGCCATTGAAATGCACTATATGAACACTGTTTTAAATGTTATTTACCTAATTTGTGTATTATATCGGATGAAATATCAATCGTCATTTTGTTGGCTCGTAAAAACGGACTTTTTTGTTATCCCTCAATGTGAATTTCAGTTGAAAACGAACATTTCAAGACAAAAACCATCAATTTTACATAATTCCGTTGAAATTTATCCAAATGCTTTAAACAATATTCGAAATTGTCACACCAAAAATCCAAAATTTGAAATGCAAATCACAAAATACAACCAACACAATAATAAATTAAACGCATAAATTTCAAACCAAAAAAATGTAAACTGAAATCAATTGTCAAATTCGATTTGTTTGTTTCATTCGACACCGATATCTGAATGTGTGTTAGCGCGTTTTTATTTGTTGTTGTATTGTGTGCAAGAGTGAACGACAGTTGCGCCATTTACCATTCGTATCTCTATATCGGAATGCAATTGAATGGTTGGTTCAGTGTGACAATGTCCAATGGTTTAAATTTGTTATCAACAGATGGCCATCTTTTGACATCTCATTTTAAATCATAACCTTAAATTTGTTGTTGGTCAAAAAGATTTTTGACTTGAAAAACACATTTCCTTCAGTGCAAAAGAAAAAAAAAAAAGATTTTGATTCATTTGAATCGACCGGTTTTAAAAATCAGTTTATAAATTACAAAAACTTATTAAAATGCATTTATTACGTCAAATCATTTCGAATCGACGGGCTGTCACACATTTTGGAAAATATGCTCGTAGTTTTGTGTCGGCCACAAATGTACGAACATCAGCCGAACCGATGGTCCAGCCAACACCAGAAGGTAGTGAACCACCGCCAAATCCAAAATTACAAGCCATCGTCAATGATATTGCCGCATTAAATTTATTGGAAGTGTCTGAATTGTCGGCCCTACTTAAGAAGACACTAAATCTACCCGATGCACCAGTCGTTGCATACGGTGCTGGAGCCGCAGCACCAGCAGCAGCAGCCAGCGAAGAGGAGGAAGCATCTGCTGGTCCAGCTGTTATTCAAAGCGCATTCAAAGTGCGATTGAATAGTTTTGATGAATCCAAGAAAATTGTATTGATCAAAGAGCTTAAGAATCAATGCGAAGGCATGAATTTGGTACAAGCAAAGAAATTCATCGAATCAGCGCCGGCTATTGTTAAAGAAGACATTTCGAAGGAAGAAGCTGAAGCATTGAAAGCTGCTTTAGAGAAATTCGGTGCTTCCGTGGAAGTTTTGTAATTAGCCGTAAAGGCAACAGCATGTTACATATTATTGTACTATGTTATTCGACAATTAAGATTTTTAGGTATTTTTTTTGAACAATAAAAATAAACGAAAAATATGAAATAAACCATTCTCTGTAGTAGAAAATGATATGCGTATTTTGATTTCAATAATTATCAAAGTAATTTTTATTTTGGAGTTTTTCCTTGGGGGACACCGATCAATCTGAAATCTTAATTTAAATTGTGGTAAATTTATTCAATATTATCAGGCAAAAATATGCATACAGGAAAAGATAAGAAAAAGTCTACTTTGAACCAAATTCAAAATCCAGGTCCATCTCCAACTGAGGATTTTCATCAAGGAAAATCACTCAAAACCAAAGAATTTCAAATTGGAATAATAAGTTTCAATTATTTGGTAAACAAAAAGTAAATGCGGAAGGTAATTTTTCAAATGATCATCAACTGTTGAAATATGTTTTTTGAGCTTGCAATTTCCTTATAGAGTTACACAAATACTTTGAAATTACTTTTATGGTTCGCAATTTCCAAATAATATTGTGAAGATTCTCTTCTGAGATGATCCAGAACCGGACCTGCAATTTTGAAACCTGCCCAACGCCATTTAGACATTCATTGAGGATTTCGAAAGAAATGGAGATACATGATCCTAGATATCCATTCAAAATACTCAAATCAATTATTGGCTGGTCAAAAGAGTTGGAGCGGTTTCGAAATTCTGGGTCCGAATGGAATTTCAGAATGTCTTCAAAATTGCATATATATCTTAAAACATGTAAACTCAGACGCAAGTAGAAATTCCTTACCTTTTGGTAATTGTATTTTATAAATACTTCATTACCGACATTTCATTCAAATATACTAACAATATGAGAATGAATCTGTTCATGTATTTGGATCCTCAAAAGGTCAAAGTGATGGTTAGTTTTAAACTCAAGTCCAAAAAAACATATTTCTTGAGCTAAAACCTAGCCAATAATGTTGGTGCTGAAAATTCAAGTGGTAAACTAAAACAAAAACTATTACCATCAAATGATTTGATGTGTTTTTTTTTATTAAATTTTTCGTAAATTTATTTTTCTCATTGTTTTCACATCATCAATTTTTCCAGCAACTTTTTAGATTGATTTAAATTGGGTGTTGTATGCCGCGTGTGTGTGTGTGTATTTTTTGTAGATTTATTCATTTTTTTATTTTCATTGTAGAAAAAAATGTGTATGAAAACAACTCAAAATGCGGTTGCCATCGATTGATACGCACGCTGACATCGCGACCATGATGCGATAACAACACAGCAAAACACAAGAATTTTTTTGAAAATGTCTACAAGAAGTAGGTCTTGGGTTTTCGGTATGAGAACAATGCACGCGATCCTCGGTGGTGTACCCGTTGCACAAGTGGGAAACGGATCTTTGAATCGTGGAATTGTTTGACATGTGGACGTCTGCACTTGATGGCTGCGATTGGTTCCACTTTGATGATCTGTAAATCACAAAGCACACACACACAATTTAGAACACAATTTTTGGTTTGGTTTAGAGCCGAATAAATAAATACTGAATGGAATAGAACTTACTTGAATGGAATGAGCACGAGCACGATGACGGGCACCCATATCACGGTAGCACTGTGTTACTGCACCACCAACGGCCAAATCACGGTATTCACGGTACATGTTGTGTGTACCTGAACGTGAATCATAACGCAACCAAATGCCAAAATTCTTGATTTTGGTTGGTGATGATTCGGAGATTTGTTTCATTGAAACAATTTCACCAGTGGTCTTCTTGAATTTTTTCAATTGACGCAAGAAATACCAGAACCGAGATTTGGCAACAATGTTATCCGGTGCGAAAATTCTCATTTTGTACAGCGGAGTCGATGGTTCCTTTGGGGTTGGCAATTTACGGCCAATTACCTCGTACTCCTTCAACTGTAAATAGAAATCCAGAAACAAAACAAAAACAAAAATACCAAATTAAAATTCATGTTCATTACATTGTTTCATACAGCGTAGCGAATGGTCGAGCATGTGAAATACATTACGGTTATTGGTTTAGCATGCAATAACAACATATTTGAGGTTAGAGTACACAAAAAAACCAAATAACACCAAGTGCGGTGCTTTAACAAATTATTTGATTGATCTTTCCCAACATCTCTGGGTCTCTGATGGTCCATTTATCGAATGAATAAATCAACAATTGCAGCAATACATTTCATAATTATATCACATTTTAAATCAGTTTTAAATACCAAAAAAATTTAATTCGTTTCAATTGTTTGCAGGCATCGTGAAATGTCAAAACTGGCATGTGGCCGTATATAGTGTGCACAAGCATTGTTGAAAATGTGTTTTTTTATGAAATTTTTCGCAAAAATGCATCGACGTAATGAATGTATTTCACAGTGCTACCGATTTGTTAGCCATTTCAATCAAATTCATAATTTTCACAAATTATTTAACACAATTTTTTCGAAAAAATTCATTTACCTGTCCTTTAGCCTTCATTTTTGCTGTGTTTCAACACTGTCACGGAAACGGAAAGAAAGAAAGAGCTGAGTTTGCGATGACTTTTCTATGCCACACACTATGAAGTATGTACGAATCGAAATGTATGTGATCGATAGACAGGCTGACCAATTGCTAAACACTCAAAATCATGTGACATTTCAATTGAATTCGGTCAAATTGAAAATTCAATTTAAATTAAAAATTTCTTAATTGAAATGATTCAGATTTTAAATGAGTATTTAAATCTCACAACAATCCATTATTTTAATTTTTTTTTTTTCAAATTTAGTAACATACATTTTTATTCACAATCCAAAGAATGATGTGTAAATTTGTAGCTATCAACCGAAGAATCAAGAGCGAAATATTAAAATTGAACGGTTGGTACAATTGGTCGATGAGAGCGCGATGAAGTGCGGTGAAATGCGTTAAACCACTGTGTGCCATATGTTGTTGTCTGTGCAAGCGCATGTATCGGTTGACAAGCGTCAATCGTGTTGTATGTGAACGCGCTAAAAACAACGCTTTTTTTTCCTCATTCTCTTGACACAAACGACAAACTGTCGCTTCGTATGCGTTCAGTAGTCAAAATTGTGCATTCACATAGCAAATATAAGCCAACGAATGTTGAATGCGTTGAATTTTCCATTGAAAACGATAAAACGAAGAGAAAGATAGAGAAAAAAAAAACGAGATGTTAAAGCGGCAAACGATTGAACCGTGTGCTATTGTGTGAATGTGTGCGTGTTTTATATCTGTGTTCTTGTCTGAGTTTTTTTTTAGAATTATCGTTGTTGCTATCGTAGCATTCATTTGCAGCGTTTAAATGTGCATTTCAATGTGAATGGCGGCTGCATATTATACACAAATACAATCATATCAAAACATACACAATACACACAAATTTCACATTTACGGTCCGTTTTTAATTTGTCATAGTATTTGTAGTCGCTGGTTGCAACATCGGTTTTTTTCTTGCATTTTAACTGGAATTCTTTATTTTCGTAACAGGCCAGCGAAAGAAATAACACACAAAAAACACCAAACACACACCACATACAAGTCAAATAGAAAAATAGGCAATAACACAAATATTAGCGATTCTTTAATTTTATTTTCTATATCGTGTTACTTTCAATGCGCGCGTACTGAGAGTGAATGTGATTTATGAGTGTATACTTAAAATCCATTTGGGTGGGTGTAATTATTTTCAACCAACAATTTTCACATATTTTTTTTTGTTGCATTTTTATTTTGGATTTGTTGGCCTTATGTGAGTGAATGAAATTCTGATTTGTGAGCATCATCACACAAAAGAATACGGTGGTTTAGTGCATTCAACTCCGTATGTAACGAATATACGAATTCATCCTTTTTTTTCTCTCTCTCGGTCTCTATGTGTGTAGATTGGTGAATTGTTTTTGTTGTGGACGAGTCGATTAATTAGTGTGCGTGCATATGAATGTTGTGCATTTTTTTTTGTGTGTTTCTATTCATATATGGTTTCATTGAACTGGCCATGCAAATAAACAAAGTACAAAGTGTGTGAGACAGAAGGCAAAGAAAGAACATTAAATAAAAAAAAAAAAACAACAACCTACATAAGGATTACGTTGACAGCACGCCAGCAGCGACAAAGAACTTGAGAAATAGACAAGTATCGTTTATAAAATATACACACAATGTGCCTGATTGACATGGCAACCTGAAATGAAATCAGTCTAAATCTCAATTGCTGCCCCTGTGTATGGGAAATACGGTTTACGGCAATCGCATGCTTTGAATTGGTTTACTGTTTGTGTTTTAGTGTGTGCACTTAATTTTTTTTCGTTTGTTTTTATTTACGAATCCAAATTTGTTCGTGTATGATTTTGTTGGGGGGGTTTCGTTCAGAATTTTTCTATTTCAACCAAAAACCCGTTCAATGTAATGATTTAATGTAATAACAAAACAAAATACCAACCAATCGAATAACACATATGCACATGCACACCATTGAAACGTTAATTGACACAAAACGAACGTGTTACACCGACGAAATTCGACCGATTTTTATAATAAATCGCACATAAACATACTGACCACAGAAACGTTTTGGAAATTGTTTGGAGAATTGTGTTTGACAGAGAGCATTTAATTTGCACCATCCAAAGTGCAACAAACAAATAAATTGTTACAAAAATGCCCATCAAACGAAAGGATCGCGAGAATAGCAACGAAACCAATTGTGTGAAATCCTGCCGAATGGATCACATACCAACCGATCATGAGCTTTTCTTACAAGCCTTTGAAAGTAAGTGCCAGAAATCATTTGGCTTGTAAATTAATGAACATTTGTTTTGTGGATGACATTTGATCGAAAAATTAATCCTTAATGATTGTTACAGAACCAACTCAGATTTATCGATATCTCAGGAGTCGAAACAGATTATCGGTAAGTGTGGAATATCATTTGAATACACCAATTAGAACCCATAAGCATAATGACTGAATCGCAAACACACAAATGTTTGTTTGTTTTTATTTCCCCTTTGTTTTGCATTTTAGCCGATATTTTTACATCGAAATTTAACGTATATGAAAGATCGTATGTCACGAAAGCACAAGATTAGACCAAATTTTGGCTTAGACACATTACTTAACGTCGTTACCAAACGGACTACGGTGGATGAGGAGAAAAATGGAGCGCCAAACAATTATATGACATTGTTATTTTTGGGTTTCTACAATAAATGCATGGTCGAAGAGCAATTTGTTGAAGTGGAAATTGTCGTTTCGAAAATTGCTCAAATGAAACGAAAAGATAGTTTTAAATCGAAACAAGAACGTGTAAGTGAATTTTTAACAGCGTTATCAAATGTTAATGTGATTTGAATGCATCTGATTGTGGATTTGGTTTGATTTGTTTGTTTTTAGCTTGGCTCTGCAATTGTCAAAGTCAATCCAGTTGATATGATAGGAAAAGTGCCGGCAGTTAGCCTACCAACCGAACTATTCAAGCCAGCTGGAACTGGTTTGTTGAACAGTTCATGCATCCTCCAGTTGAATACAACAGTTTTACCACATTTCAATTCTGCAAACGGTAATTATACAAAATGCAATCGTCAGATTCTATTTGCTAGCGCGATTGGCATTTGCTATGACATTTCAAAAAAAAAAAAAAAAAAAAATACAAAATTGACTCTCCATTTCATTGTTTACGCCCGTACAGAACCAGTTATAAAGACAAACGAGCCAGCACGATGTTTTGAAACGGAATTGGTGATATTCGATAAGCACAATCGATGCACATTGAAAGATGGCGAATATGAGCTAACACTGCAAGAATGTACGAGCACAGCTACACCAAAAATTTACTCACCAAAAAAGCATCCAACGTGGGAAGTGATACCCGAACATTGTTTAGATGAATTTAATAAAGGTGAAAATCCGTTGGACGATTTTACAAAAAGTCCAACATTGAAATTTCGTTTATCATGGACCAAAGATAAATATGCCGAAATGGTGGATCGACCGTTGCCAATAACAATTCGCAAAGATGATTTTATGACCACCAACACCGCCAAGGAAAATGGAAGCACATTGAATCGCAGTGATTCGGTTACATCGAGCGAATCGAATTGTGTTGTGAATGGGAATAGCACGAATGCCACTACCTCAGCCACACCGAATCCAACCAATTCAAATTCCAATTCCAATTTAAATTCCAATGCAGTGGCCAATGTCAAAATCAATTCTAAAGCTCAATCAGCAATCACAGCCAATGGCATAAATCAGTCAATGGTGGTGAAACTACACGATATTGCATCACGTATCATTTATCATTTCATTTATAATAATAATTCGAGCCAACAAACCGAAACATTTGACAATTTTAATTGTCCGTGGTGTTGTTTGCATTGTTTGAATTTGTATTCGCTGCTGAAGCACTTGAAATTGTGCCATGCACGTTTCAATTTTACCTATGTGCCAACGCCGAATGGTGTTCGTGTTGATGTATCGATCAATGAGCTGTTCGATGGTTCATATATTGGTTCACCGCATGATTTAGTTGGTCCGGCTGGATCGGCATTTGCACGTGCCGGTCCTGTACGACGCACCGTTGTCACACGTATTTTAGTGTGTCGACCACGACGACCCCGTCATTCACTTACCGAATTCCTGGAAATCGATGAAAATGAATTGAATAGTCAACGGCCATATGTTACCGGACATAATCGATTGTATCATCACACAATGACCTGTTTGCCAGTTCATCCAAAAGGTTTGGATATTGATTCGGAGGGTGAAACTGATCCGGCCTGGTTGCAACAAAAAACCATGCAAATGATCGATGAATTTACCGATGTCAATGAAGGTGAAAAAGAGCTCATGAAAATGTGGAACTTACACATTATGCGCAATGGATATGTGGGCGATATTCAAATTCCACTTGCCTGTGAAATGTTTCTCGATATGCGTGGCAAGGAATTGCTACAGAAAAATTTGTACAAAAATTTTCTACTTCATTTGTGCAATTTCTTTGATTATGGTCTCATTTCACCGGAAACACTCTACAAAACCGTTCAAAAGCTACAAAGAATTTTAAGCACATACAATGAGGGTAAAGAGGTGATGGTCGAAGAGCATAAAAAACAATTGGAGTATTGGCAAACGATCGGTATACATAAGCAACGTGATCCACATCCATTGCAATCGAAAACAACCGCATCTAGTACAAATACATTCGGTTTTCGAAATAATACCAATTCCAAACGACAAGACAGTGACGATGACGATGATGAGGAAGAAGAGAAAACGGCTAGAACACCGAAAAAACGTGCTGGTAATTGAATTTTTATTATTAGAAACAGAGATTATTTTTGTGGTTTTTAACGCCCTTAATGATCGTTAATAGGTGGAAGCCAATCGGACGATGATGAAGATCAAAGGGATAGCAAATCGAAAAAGAAAGATTCACAAAATGAAATCATACAGCGGCCTCGCAACCAATCAGACTTCCGAAATGCAGCCAAAGAAACCGTCAAATCGGAACGAACATCGACGGGAACCAAACGCAAAGCGATACACTCACGAAGTGGTAAATATCATGCGATAAGTTCAACATTCAATCGCAAAAACGTGTTGTTTTACTAACTAAAAACAAATTTTAATCCAAATACAGCAGGAAATTCAACTGATTCACCGCCACTGCGGCGAAGTGCAAGTGCCGCTTTGCATGTAACCAGCAATAGAGCATTCACAGCGAAACGACGAAATTCAACAGCGATCGCACAATCATCAGCACCATCAGCAATAAAAAAAGGCAAACGACTTTCACTTTCGATAACGAAACTTAGTAAAATCGATAAGTAAACAATTGAGCGTGCAGGGGAATTGGGGGGGAAATGCGCGCACGCGTCAACGACTGACCGATATATTTATATCGTGTCAATCAAATTAAATGTATTCTATTTGTTTGTATTTTGATCTGATTATAATTCTTCGGATGTCCGGATATCGAAATTATTTGTATGCATCTGGGTGTTAAGAAAGTGGTGGCATTTTGTAAAAAAAATATTAAACAAAAATTAACGAAACTATTTTATATTGGCTGACCAATGACCACAGTGGGTGACGTTGATGGTCAATTAAAAAACTGCTTTAGTCTTTGGTCTAATCTTAATAAATTTTAAACAAATTGGAAGTAAAAAAAAATAATCATTTATTAAAATCATTCACTGCCATATTTTTCATTGTAATTGGGAATTTAATATTCGTATGACAAAATTTTATAGAATCAAGTGAACAAAAATAATAACGTGCATTTCATCTTTAAATATTTGTGTTGAATTTAAATTTTTTCAATTCTGAAAAATTTACAAAATGTATACTGCCCATAGCGCTTTGAATACGAAATGATTGAAAAATTGACCATGGAGAAAAACCATGAAATCGAAAATCAAACAAACAAACAAAAAAACAAAAACATACACACAAAAATCAATACAGGAATTCGTTAAGTATTGCACAAACATTTGAATTTCACAATTTGAAAGAAAAACGAAAAACAAAAAAAACAAATTAAAAAAAATAAAAAATAAAATCATATCGATGATATAATCATTAGTCGACATGAAAGTATGCAAATATGCAGAAATGCAAGATGCAAATAGAAAAAAGGAATTTCAATAAAATTAAACAAAAATGCGAAAAACTGATTTGTGTTTAATTATTATCGTCAGAATCGTTGAAGAATCGGTCATTTTTTGTAGAAATAGTTGCAATTTAAGGCGACACACGTATTAAAAGATTTGTTCATGTCATTTCATACGATCGTATCAAGCTATAACATTATAGTTGTCAGTTTTGCACTTCGCATATTTTTGCCGTACCTCACCCAATTTTTTTTTCCAATTTTTGTTTTTGCAACTGGGATGCCATTGAAACATGTCCGCGCATCAATAACATACAATTCAAAGACTTTTTGCAAATAGCAATAGTATTTCCTAATTTTAAGAGACGAAACGATTGGTTTTTTTGTTGTTGTATGTATAATGAATCATTTCGATTGTTCTTGTTTCAAATTGTTTCTTTTTAGTGGTTTTGCAATGTAAACCAAACAACTATCGTTGGCTCTTACAACCATTTTGCTAGGGACCTGCAGAGAAATCCATAAAGATGTCTGTATTTAAATGTATTAAATTCCAAAACTCTAAACACACATATATACATTTGCAAATAACCATTTACAAAACAAACAAAAAATCCACCAAATAGTGAACAAATAAATAATGTCCCGTATTAGATTTAAGAACAATAAGAACCAAAAAAAAAAAAAAATGACTGATGCAAATATTTGAACTGAATGAAAAGCGCCTTTTATTTTACATCATTTTTTTTTATCTGTCCATATTTCAGCTCAAAAATTTCTTCTCTTCAATGCACAATGGCAAACAAATTTTTAAAACAGATCTGTCCATCATTTATGTTTTCGTTCACCCATTTCTTTATTGACTTTCTAATTTCATGTATAAAAGATAAATATATTTTCTCTGTTTCTCAGTAATCTCGAACAATAAAAATCTTAGCTGACATCTAGGCTGACATGGTAATCGCGATTGAAATGTTGGAAAATAGAATAGTTTTTTTTTGTTGTTGTTTACAAAAATACGTGGTTTAAATGTGGCTGTGATGTTGCGATTGATAAATACATCAAATAACAAAACAAACAAACAAAAATTATTAAACAACAATTCAATTGAATCGGTCTTAAAGCAATTGCCGAAGCGTTGAAAATAGATTAAAGTGAATGATACCCAAGTACAAGTAATAAATATTTAACTTAAATAAGGACCAGTTTTTGTGTAGATTTTTGGCAAAACGTTGCCAATCGGATTTGGAATGGTGAATTTCTTGTCGTGCCACCGATTCAAGGCAGCATTTTGACATCACCCAAAATGATGTCATACGGTATTGGGTTTGTAGTGTGGTTTCAATGTTTCGAATTAAATCATTTGTTTTTAAAATGAGTAACATTTGACGATCAACCTGCTCCAGAATATCGGATATCGATGGTAATACCAATGTACTATTGGACTGGACTAGTTCTTTTTCAGCGTCATTTGGTTTGATGCGATCGATACCAGCAATTACACTCTCCCATGGTCGGCCAGTCAACATGCACGCAAACAATGGATACAAATCACCCTTAATGCCCAATTGACCGGTATGGTAACGCATCCCTTTACGATCCACATTCAATATGCTTAACCAGAGTTTTGAGTATTGATAGCGGAATTCATCCGTTAAATTCTAAAATGAATCAAATGAAATAAATTCTTCGATCAAATTGCTGGTCCAAAAAAAAAAAAATGACAAAAACGTGTATTTAACGACAGAAACGACTTACTGCATAGAGTCCATGGTCTAATAGAACGACTTCATTGTCACCTTTTTCGGTTTTACGGACTAGAATATTGCCTGGATGTGGGTCACTATGCACAAACCCATTGATAAAAATCATATTGGAATACAATTGACCGATTTTATTGGCAATATCAAATGTATCGATTTTATTCTTGTGAATATAATCCAAATCATTTACTTGGCCACCGGTTACATATTCCATGACTAAAACACGTTTTGTTGAAAGGTCCCAGAATATTTGTGGCACTTTGAGCCATTTGTAATCCTTGAACAATTCAGCCACCTGCAAAAATCGAAATCAAATTTATATTTTGTTGTTGACTGAACCAAACCATTTCAAATTTCAAAAAAAAAATCAATGCATTTGATTATTTACCTTCTCCGCATTGCGTCCTTCATTTAAAAAATCCAACTCAATGGGTAGATTTTTCTTTGATTCATCTACTAGCCACTGCATTTTAAAGTCCGGAAATACAATAGACATAAGTTTACATAAATATTCCATTGTTTTCATATCAACTTTGCTATTGCCCATCACATATGGATGTTGCACTTTAACGGCCACTTCTTGGCCATTTTTCAATGTAGCCCGATGCACCTGGGCCAGTGATGCAGTTCCAAGTGGCTCCGTATCAAATGATTCGAATAAATCTTCCGGCTGAAATGATCAATTGTTTTGTTTTTTTTTGGGGGGGTAATTAAATTTAAAAAAAAAAAATGTATGACGCAAAAGTTTATTTTATGATATGAAATCCGATTTAAACATACATTGACTTTAAGATCTTGTCGAATGACTTTGTAGAGATCCTCAACCGGATTCTTTGGTGCATTGCTGTGTAACACTTTCATGGTGCGCACATATTCGGGCGGTAACAAATAATCCAATGAGCCAATATGTTGGCCAACTTTAATGTAAACACCACGATTGGTACAAATTAAATCCAGCAATTTATTAGCGGCCATACTATGTGTTCGACTCTTTTCCGCTTTGTATTCGGCACTTTGTTTATCCCATTCTTTTTTATAGAGATTTTGACGATACATATGAGCTATATTATATACGGTAAGTGCTGCACGTCCCAGCCGAATGATACCAACCGAATTAACATCATAGTCATTTGTACGTAGGCTCAACGCAGTCAGTACAACACCGCCGCTAATTGCCGAATACTTTAGAACACGTCGTAATGGCCACGCTCGATTCATCATCAATCAATTAGGGTGACAATTTTCAAATCCAACGTCATAAATGTTATCTGTAACAGATTAAAAAAAAAAAAAAAAAAATACAATTTTAATCAAATACCAGGATCAAATACACTAATCATTTGGCAGCATGGAAAATAACACATTCAAATTGTATTTCTTCGTTATGTGCGCACATTCACATTTTCGTAGCTGATGCAACTTTTTCTGAGACCGATGCAATTTGATTTATAGGCCAAATTCTTGAAATTGTCGACACACTGTGACAATGTGGTGAATAAATATATGCTCTGCTTGAGCGAATGGATTGTGAAGTGAATACAAATTGGAAGCACCGATAATGATCATGGCAAACAAAGCTCATATTTGTTTGTCTCCTTCGGTTTCTGAACAAATTAAGGTGCAAACGGACAAATATACTGAACTTGGTTGATGTTTTTTTTTTTCAAAAGAATTTTATACACCGAAATGTTGTATTTGATTCACCTTTTTTCCTCTTGTTCGGACTAAAAAAAAAAAAAAATACGGTACTGAAATTTTTCTGTGTAGAGCAACAAGTAAATGATTGTATGTGAGCTTGTGAGCATGTGATTAATGAACGTGATTCAACTTGTTAATACGTTCAATCGATCAGACTAATAAATGTGAATTTTGAATAGTAGAAAACTACTTGTTGAAATTCACATGAACTTTTTGATTTGATAATATTCATCACGGTGACGCATTTTCAATTGATTTTATTCAATTCGAATAAAATGTTCACTGTTGAATGGAATTGTTGAATCGGTTAAATCTCTCGCCAATTTCGATGTGCACCATGGATTTCATGGTATGGAATTTCAACAGTTTTCGAACGTATTCAAAAGCAACAGCAACGGAAAATGGCTTTACTTTCATTTTATCCATTCAATCTTATTCAATAAATTTCAGTTGTTGCACTTTTCTGGCATATTTCACATTGTGGCAAATACACACACACACAGAGAGAGATGTACGAGAAAAAAAACAATAATACATCAATGGCATTGAAATAGCACGGGAGATGCTAATACACTTTCACTGGCACTTTGGCTTAGCTTCAATTCTATATTGTGTTGTGTCAATTCAAATCATTACCCCACATAGAGATTGTGAAAGATTAACACCGATGCTTTTCTTTCTTTTTTCAAAATGAGAATAAATGCGAAAAAAGTGATAACGTTACGTTGAATGAGCAAAAAGAATGAAATCCATCAAATACTAAGATTCGCGCGTTTAATATTTCAACCGAAAATTCGATGGAACAATAAACTTTCAGTCATCAATTTATAATTTTGTGTGCGTGTTTTTTTTTTCGTCTGTTTAAATCGGAGCTGCGTAGTCACAAGACACTATGAACACAACCTACCTGCCGATGAAGTGTCGAATCGTTGATTTAACTATCATTTACAATTAAAAATCCGTTTTCAAACTAAACTTTAAACACCCAAAATCTCGTTAACACTTCAACATGCAGCCAAATAATAAATTAAATTCACTACAATCGTTGATATATCGGCTCCAAAAAAACAAACAAAAATATCGACCACACAAATCCAATGCAATTGAATTGTCGAAAGAAAAGTATTTCATAACATTGAAAGGTTAATAAAAACACCAAATTTTTGCAAACGAATGAGAGAGATAGAGTTATGCGAGAAAGTTTTTACACACCGAAAAATAAAATAAATCAACACTACTATTCAAAAAAAAGAGGAGATAATACGAATCGTGTAATTAAGTTTGGCGATCGTGGCGCTCAGTGAATACCTAACCAATAAACCACATACAAACGCACTGTGTTCGCCTTCTCTCGCTCTCTCTCTCTCTCTCTCTCTCTCTCTCTCTCTCTCTCTCCGTCTATTACACCGCATTCACAGTGTGTATTGAAGGTATGACGTTTCCATTGTATTCAATCGGACTAACGTGAACACGTTTTGACCGCATCGCATTCATGCTTGTTTATTCCATTGAACATTTTTTTTGGTATTTCGATAAGCCGATATGCTGTTGTATGCGTGTGGAACGTAGCCGAAATGGTTAATTGAGAAACTTTCACCGCCCGAAAAATTATTGAAATACGCACCATGATTTCAACATCAAAGTTGGCAATAATGTTGTAATGTTGCAACAGCATAAATTCGGTGTGTCAACCAGTTCTTGTCAAAAACTGTATGAACGCGTTTCACTGTATTTGTGTGTCAATTGTCACATTAAATGGAAAAAAAAACAACAATGTATTAGAGAGAGAGACTGTCAAAATGTGTAACACACTACAAGTGGCCAAGTGTCAAGCGCACGACATTGAAAATGCACTTAACATTTCAAAAGCGGAGCAATTTCCGTGTACATTTCAAAACCGGTCTTGTTCAAATGTATAATTTTTTTTTTAAAGTCTAGATCAAAGACTCAATTGAATATTTAACCAGTTCATTTTCATAAACTTTCTTTCAACAATACAGCCTGTTCCATTTCACGAACTGGCATAGTCTTTCGTTTGTCTATCCATTCAGATTTGATGTTTTCCTCTTTAAATGCAATAAAATGGGGAAAGGAGAAAAAAAAAATCATCATTTAAATGGTTGATAATTTCGTAGCGTCATTCGGTCGCAACATTTCAAAAGAAATGCAATTAAAATTCTTGAAAAGCAAATTAAAATGATGTTTCTTGATTGTTGTTTCGTACCATTCGATCGTGTGCATGAGCAATGTAAAGCAGACGAAACGAAAGAAGAAAACAAAAAACCACCAACAACAACAAAAATCAAAGCTGTTGACAAGAGAACAAGTGCATAATATATCGAACTGACTCATTCACTGTGAGTGATGATGTCGCGACGTTAAGTCGACTCATGCATTTCGATAAAAGGTTCTAATGCTTCTGGTCTCGGTGTATCAGTGACACCAAAAGAGACGCAGAACTGCAAAAGAAGATCAGTGCATGTGATTACGAATGTAAATTGAAGTTGACTTTGGGCTCAATTGAATTTGAATGAAATGCGATGAGGCGAGGTTGACTAGTCACACAAATAGAGAGAAACATTGAACACCTTCCAGACAAAAGAGCCACAGCTCACAAATTGAGATAAATGAGCATGTGAGAAAAAAAATGTCGAAAGTTGTAATTGGTGTGCCCGGAAATCATATACGAATAAAATATATCGGCATTTACGGTTGAACTGTTTTCAGCAGCCAGCTACACACTTATGCTATTCAATGAGCCGAAATGGTTTGGGTAGACGAAGAATTTTTACCATCGATTACAAAATGATTATAACGTCGTCCGTGTTATTTTCATTTATTTCATTACTCTTCCTTCAAATTCCTTAAAATGCGTAAAAACGAACAAACTAAAAAAAAAATGTTAACCACCATTTAAGGAAAGAGAAATGGAATGTGATGCGTCATGTGTGCAATCAATTGCTTTGGCTATGTGTGTGATCCTTGAAATTCAATCAGCAATCAAATAGAGAAGAAAAAAACAACAACAAAACATTTAAACAGCACACACACCGCAGAGCAACCGAGAAGATAATCGCATGAATCAATTTCCAATTTTAATCCGCATTTTTATATCTTGCATGGGAATTCTTTTACCAGTTTCATGACATTTTCATGGCATGTCGCATCAAATATGACTCGAAGAAAAATGATATCATTAAACAAACAAAATGCATAATTGCCGCAGTTAATACACGCATAGATCATATTAGCTGAGCAAATGAAGAGAAGAATAAAAGTGATCATTAAATACTTGATCCGTTGTTAATATTTGCTCGGTGTGTCGCTCTATGAAGTGTATAAATGAGACGGACTTGTTAAAATACTTGATCTTTTCCCATTTTACCAACCGGTTCGATATTTATTGAGGGATTCTCTCACGTGGTAAATAATTATTTTGGAATTATTTAAAATCTTCGAAACAAAATATATAATTTTCTTTTTCTAAATTGATTTATCCGAATGGGAAAAATTGGTTTTCCGTTTTCTTTGATATTTATAGAAGAGAGAGACCATCGGCACCCAACACACATGCACACACACCATGCAATGAAACGGTGAACTTTTCATGTTGAGCCGGATTAAACGCCACACCATATGCGTTCCATCAATATTCTGTACTAATTAGTGTAACATTTAACGATCACATCGTTTCATCTATGATTTTTTTTGGGGGGGATATAAAAATCGAACAAAAAAACTATGCTATCTATCGAATTGATAATCATAATTTTGTTTCTCTCTGTATTTCAAATTAACATCGCTGCTGCCGCTTGCCGTATTTGCAGATGAAAGATACAACATGAGAAAAAGAATTGGTCAGTTTTTTGGTTAAAACAATGTCCATTGCAATAAAGTCAGCACATTGATGACGACCGAATCTTTCTTTCTTTCTCTCTTTCGTGCTGTTTCTTGCTGTGTGTTATGTTTATCTAACTGACAAATCTTCATCCATTTCATTGTGTGCGGTTGTTCAAGTGGCTCACACACACAAGCACGCACCGCTGTGTGAATGTTCTTTTTCGTTGCACTCGATGATCGGTGTATTCGCATAAGTCGAGTAGACAGACTGAGTAAACGAGAGTGTTCAGAACAAGTGCACACAAACTATGTCTCGGAATATGAGGAAACTATTTAACTTTTTCAACAACAAAAATGACTAAACGCTACCATGCAGAACATGATTTCAGATGCCCACTGAATGGGCAAAGTTGCGGTTTTCACATTTTTCTCACGAATTTTAACTAAATTGACAAAATCGATTTTGGTTAAACGGCAACTTAAACCAAATACCTAAAAAAACTATTCAATTCTTTAGAAGAATTTCTTTTCACTTTGACTTGGTCACTACGAACCGAAAAAAAAAATCGTTTATAGTAAATCCGAACAACAGAGCTCAAACGGCTTTTGGGCTTATAACAAAAGGAATGCTCAAAAGATCTAACTGAGTAATAAATCGCTTTTATGCCAATAGCTCAACATGTCAAATTAAAGATATCAAAATCTAAATAAAAAAAAAACCGAATGCTGATCAAGATTTTCGTTTTGATTTTTTTTTCTCTCGAATCGTTGAAGTATTGCTTTCCCATTAAGTGGATAAAAGATGTGTTAAACAGCAACAAATCATCAAAGAGATCCAAATATAGACGGTTTCACTGACTGAAGACGTTTTTTTTGTGTGTTTGTTGTTCACTCATGATGACAGCCACGATGATAACAACGTTGATATATTCCTATATCGGCCGATTCAAATAGAGGAGTAAAAAAAATTAACGATGAAAGAAGTACAATGAAATAGACGAGAAAGAGAGAGAGAGAGAGAGAGAGAGAGAGAGAGATGGAGAGGGAAGGAACGAGAAGTCAAAGCAACCAAACAAAATAAATGGAATCATAATAAAAATCAAGAAGATACAGTTATGGCAATTCGATGATTATCAATGAGCTAAAACAGTTGAGATGAACAACGTATTGCGTTGTTCAGGTTCTTTGTGGATCGACGAGATCAAAACAGCGGCAACACCATCAACGCCAGCATTCCAAGCAATTCGTTGATGTTCTTGGTGATTTTTTTGTTGTTGCTTTTTTTGCTTGTTTACTTGCTGGCTAACGTTCTTGCAACGTTGTTATTATGTCGGTTTCCATCGTCTAGTGAATTTAAACGTATATGATTCGAACAGTCTTCGTCTTCATTGCCGTCGTCGTCGTCGTCGTTGTCATGGCATTACCACTATACACATATTTTACATTGGCTCGCTGAATCAGTCAGAGGATCTTGTTTAATGAAACGGAAAAATATGCCCATAGGGAAAAAGAGAAGGGAACACACACTCACCGAAAAAAATATGGCTTCGGATGGTAGAAATTGCGCTTTGTTTTCGCACACACAATTCATTCAGTTGTGCCGTTTGTTACCGCGTTGCATGTGTATGAGGGTTCGAATACATGACGGTTATAGCCGTTCACTGCAGTACACAGTGGCTTTGGAATCAGGTGCGTTTTATGGATTGGATATGTGTGCGTGCGCTTTGCATGGCTGCCGTACGTGTGTGTGCGAGTGATTCAGTTCGGGTAGGTTGGTGTGTGTGTGTGTCGTCGACTTGTACGAGAGCGCATTGTCGATTTTAATGAGTCTCTTTGGAATAAATGACAAAGACAGCAACAGCCAGCGAAACAACTCGATACGTTCTTGCGTAGTCGCCGCTTGATGCTTGATTACATCGTTTTCATTCGATATTCGGTATTTCTTCTTTCGGTTTGTTATGTTGTGTTTCTTGTTGTGTTGTGTTGGTCTTTAGTTTTCCGTTCCATCACCTTTCTTTCTTGTCTCAATTCTTCAATTTTTATTCCATCGTCTCGTGAAGAAGCGTGTTGAGCACGCCGAGATCTCTCAGCTCATTTTTCCGCTGTGCTCTCTTATTTAGATTATTTAGCAAAGATTGTTATTTTTTTTCGGTTTGGTTTGCTTCTCGTTGTATTTCGAATCGAAAGAGAACCAACCAGATTACAACGGGTCGACGAAACAACAAAAAAAAATCGCTGTGTGTTGTGAATATAATTTTTTTTTTGTGTGTGCTAGATAGATTGGCTGGTGCTGCTGCTGTTTCTCGCCGTTTTGTGATTTAATTTCGTTTCGATGTCGATGAGCTATTCCAAACTCATCGCATCGCTTCAGTAGCGATTCAGTGTGTTTGATGTAGAACAATAGTTTGGTCGCGTTTGCGGTGCAGTTTTTTTTTGTTTGTTCAAATTACAAAAGTAAAAAGAAGAGAATCAAATGCAAAAAAAGCCACCAAAAGAAAGAGAAGTACTTAGTTCTACCAACATATGAACGGATGAATTAAAAGAAGAAATACGGCAAATAACAGCAAATTAAAATAAAAAGGAATGAAACAAAGTGAAATGTGCATACAAACTAAGAGTGGCTCAATAAAAACATAGACTCGGCTAGATTCGGTTTGTTGTTGTTTTTTTTTGCATATCGTATGCTTGATCGTAGGAACGGGACTTTGATTTAGTTGTTTCTATTGTTTTGTGAAAATCCGGTGCATATTCATATTCACATTGTGTTACGATTTTTAAACAAATTGAAGTCACATTGAAATGCCGCATTTACGTTTGCAAATCAACTTGTAATCAAATTATTACCACTAAATTGAATTGGTTCTAGTTTTGTGTGTAATATTCATCAATTTTGGCATAGTGGAATTTTGGATGAGACAAATACATTGATGAATATACATTTTTGGTGATTGTCGCGTGTTAATTTACTTGAAAATATAAGCTCGAAATAAAAGAAAAATATAAACGCAAACATATTCAATGTGTAATTGAAGAGCAGCAATTTGGTGTGGCATTTCGTTCTCACTGTAATAAACCAACAACAACAACAACAACAACAACAAAAACATAAAGTTTACAGTGCCTGAGAGAATATATATACGAAAATAAATAAAAACCAACCGAAACAAAAATGTGCGATGAATGAATATTTTATGATATGAACGTGAGCGTATGCGTGTGCATTCGTTTTGATGAGCTGTGCTCTCCGTGCAATTCGCGTACGTAGTGCATTTTTAGTCGAATCAAATGAACGACACACACAAAAAAAAATACAACAAACAGAAGGCAGAAGCCACCGCAGCAACAGCAAGAACGTGAACCTATGTGTACGACGCACGCAATCTATTCCATCAATTTTTCTGCCGAATAAACAATAAAACGTGTATTACGACGGCGCTTACGAAGACATAAATAGCAAATAGAAAACATTTGGAATTGATTAAATTAAATCCGCCGTTTGGGAGTTCGTAAAATTCAGTGTGAGTCACGGCATCAATAAGTGCACCGACGTTTGTATGTGTGATTTGGTGAAATTTCAAATTGGAATAATCGCTCGGCACGTGCAAATGTAAAGCGAGCATCAATAAAGACACGGCATCGACCAAAGATCAATGAGGACGTTACACCAGCAACCGTATCTGTTCTCACGTGAAATAAAACAGGCGTAAGTTAATTTTGGAAGAAGAAACAAATCGAATTGTTCGTGTTTTTTTTTCTCGAAATAAGAATAAATAATCATTTTGACATTAACAAATGGATGGAATAATTTGATGGTTATTAATTGTATTCCCATAGAAAATATTATGGAGTCGGAATCAACAAAATCTGAACTAGGTTCGAGATCAAGACGTAGTCGTGGTGGACATAATTCTACATTAAATCATACCGGTGTACCATTGCACCATCGGTCCGGTGATCGAAGTCGACATTCGCATCGCAGTGGTTCATCACATAAAAATAAAAAACCGGACATGGCACCGTTTCAAACGAGTGTTAGTCTCGATGAAAATGGACGCGAAGGTCAAGAAATTATCGAAGTACAAATTTTGCCACAAGATGAAAATTGGGGTGAAAATACAACAGCCATCACCGGTAACACATCGGATCAAAGTTTATCGATGGAAGATGTTAGCAATTGGCAATCCACATCGAAATCGAATGGCTTGGGAACGGTATGTCAGCGTTACATCGAAACAACATTTTCATTGATGTTAAATATGGCCGCATTTGTGAGTCCACTGGCAATGGTGATGATGCCAAAATTGGGCTTTTTCACAGCTGCATTTGAAAATCCAGAAATCACACAAATCGCACGCACCCATTTATTAGCATGTAATGCTGAATGCAAAGGGTTGCTGGTCTCACTTGCAGCCCGCATGATTCTATTGGCGCTTGGTGTGTGGGCCGTTTTTCTACGCAAACCATCAGCAACAATGCCACGAATATTTTTATTTCGTGCCACAGTGATGCTGCTGGTGACCATATCGACATTTGCCTATTGGCTATTTTATATTGTTCAAGTAACTGAAGGTACCAAAGCTATTGTTGAAGGCTCTGAAGCTTCCGACTATAAATCATTGGTGGCGTACGCAACCAATTTTTCCGATACGCTGCTGTTCATTCACTATGTCGGTGTGGTTTTGATGGAATTGAGACATTTACAGCCCACATACTATATCAAAGTGGTGCGAAGTCCCGATGGCGAAAGTCGATCGTATGCCATCGGCCAGTTGAGCATTCAACGTGCCGCTGTACGGGTGTTGCAACACTACTACACGGAATTTCCCATTTACAATCAGTATTTAGAGCGTTTGCCAATATCAAAAGCCAATAAAAAAACGCCAGTAAGCAGTTTTAAATTCTATGAAGTGGATGGTGTGAATGCAACACAACAGCAAAGCCAAAGTCGTGCTGTTTTGGCAGCCCATGCACGGCGCCGTGATTCATCACACAATGAACGCTTCTACGAGGAGCATGAATATGAACGACGTGTGAAAAAGCGTCGGGCCCGTTTAATAACGGCCGCTGAAGAGGCGTTCACTCATATTCGGCGTGTTCAAAATGAACCAGCACCAGCCATTCCACTTGATCCACATGAAGCCGCCCAAGCGGTTTTCCCATCAATGGCACGAGCATTACAAAAATATTTACGTGTTACACGTCAACAGCCACGGCACACTGTCGAAGCAATCCTACGGCATTTGGCCCATTGTCTAAAGCATGATATGTCACCGCGTGCATTTTTAGAGCCATATCTCGTTGAATCACCATTGCTACAAAATGAAAAAGAACGCCGTGGCATACAATCGTGGTCATTGGTATGCGATGAACTGCTGTCACGTCCAATTTCCAATAATTCCGTATTTCAATTAGTCCAAAATGACATATCACTGGTTGTCACCGTCTATAAATTGCCACATTTCAATTTGACCGAAGAGGTAGTCGATCCAAAAAGTAATAAATTTGTGCTGCGACTCAATTCCGAGACGAGCGTATGACAACAAAGTCCGCCACGGCAATTCGTATTGTCATTGTGATTTTTCGTATATTTCACATAAGAAGAGGAAAAGAAACAAGAAAACAACAACAACAAATTTACCATCGAAAATGGAATGGTGTTTGTGGCGTCGGCGTGGAATCCAATAAGAAAAAGAATAAAAATCTTATTTGATCTGATTGGAATTTCCCAAATGCAAATGTCGTGTGAGACAATTGCAACAACAACAAGAAACAACTGTAACAATTTTCGTATCAACTTTTCTTTTCCGTTTTCTTTTCCACGAAAAAAAAAATCGGTGTGTTTTTTGCTTTGTTTTTGATGTTATTATCACTTTTATTAACAGCGAATGTGGCGCACCAATTTATTACAAAAGACAATTACATTCGCTGAAGAGGGAAACAAATATGTAGGATGCTATTCATAAATTAGATTTAAAAAAAAAAAAACAAACACACAAGTATATACCTGAAGTCATTAGCAGTGATATCAGGAGCAATGAGACGTAGTTTCGTAACCATAGCGGCAAACATTTGTGATGCATCAAAGTACAGTTTGAGAGTGAGATTGTGTTGGTGTATATGAATTGTCAAGATTTATTTTCTGTGCATCCAAGTAGAAATTGTAATCGATGTTGAAAGCCACCGAAATGCAATCAAATGGATGTTTCCAATTGTTTCCACATTCAACATTCGGTTTGGTGATTTTCAATTTCATTTTTAACGTTTGTCTAACAAAGAGTAAAATGAGCACGCGGAAAAAAAAAACAATTTGTGAGTAGCGTGGATGTGAGTAACAAGAAATTGCTTGAAACAGCCAATTCACCCGGTGCACAGTGCACAATTGTATGCAACACAGAGACACACCGAGAGACAGAAGAAAAATAACTACGCAGATAATGTTAACGCTCACATGATTATGTGGCTGTGGTTGAGCGGTTAATTCGTTTCGCGCAATTTTAACCGCAAAGAATGCGAAATTATTTCTTTTCCTAGTCGTAGTCATCGCTTTTCTTTATTAAATTTATATATGAACAAAACATTATATATATATATATTCTGTCAGATTTAATTACAGTGGCTCGATAATTGAAAAAAAAAACTCTGACTGGAAATCAAAGACGGTGCATTGCACTTTGTCACGTTATATCTAAACCGATTGACTGTGGCTAGAAAATTTACACCTTTAGACCTTTCGACATCGGTACACGGTGCGCTTTGGCAATTCACTCCAATTATTCGATGTGTTTGTTGTTTTTCCTTCTTCATTTTATTTTCTGTGGAAAAGAAAATGATTTATTTGATACGAAACATTTGGAATATTTTTTCTTCTACATTTTCAATTTGAATTAATATAACATCATTCGAAATGTGAATCAAACTTAAAATGGCACTTAATTACGATTCACCAAGTACTGTAATTTTATACATTTGAATTGTGAAATTAGGTTTTGGTTGAAATGAAAATCAAAGTTTATTTGAAATATGGCCAACAATAAACAACAACAACAAAAAAGTCACACATTTTTGGAGATGAAAACGTATGCAGCGAATGAATTCAATTTTAGATTAAGGCACGACATGGATATCAAGAATTTTGTAGCATTTTAAACATATATTATATATATACAACATTTGATTTAAAAAAAAAAAAAAAAAAAAAACAGAAACATTTCATACAAAACGACACAACAACAATCAAATTTCACATTTTAACTATTTTTTATGCGCGTTTCAGTCATAAAAGAACCAGATAAAGCATTGTACAACATCTACACATTTTTACATTATATTGTGAGCTCAATTTTACTGAGCAAAAGAACTTCATGAATTCTAAAATTCGTAACTTTTTTTTTTCTAATTTTATAAATTCTTAACATAATGAAAATTTGACCAAGAGTTTTTTTCTCACATGGAAACAGTTGAAAGTCGTGTTTTGTGTGTAGATGATAATCAATTTCCGAAAGTCGATTAAACCGAACTATTTATGTAGAAATTTCAAGAGACTAGCTATTAAGATGATTGGAGAAATGAGAAGAAAAAAAGAAAGAGTTGATGCAAAATAGCAATTTAGATTTTTAATGGTTCATTCAAAGCACCCAAAATATATGAATGGAAGGAATTAATAATTAAACAAGCGCATATCACATTAACAATTTTCGGAACATTTTTATGCGGTGAAATGAGTTCATAACCAATTTTTATATCTTTTGCAAACCAAAAAAAAAAAAAAAAAAATTTCAAACAATAATTTGCATGAAACAATATCAAAACGAAAAATCCCAGTTTATTTATATATTTATTTGGCAAAAATTGCATTTAAAATGTGTTTATTGAACAAAAAAAAAAGCGAAAACAAATTGTTTGTTGTGAAGGTAATTTTATGTTGTGTGTCTAAAAATGAGATTAAGACTATTTATTTACAGAAGAAGAGAGATGTTGATATTTTTGATTTTGCCGTAACATAATACAATATGCACATTAGCTGTGAGTATGATTCGATTGATGGTATTGATTAGACCCATAAGAGAAACACATAACAAATACACACACACACACACACAAAAAACGCACATATCTATACACCTCTTGCCATTTTGTAAATGCCTTTCCGGTTCAAAAATAGCACTTGCGATAGATTTTGTTTTTTTTTTCCACCGTTGGTGCACCAATTGTTTGTCTATAAGTTTGAAATAGAAAATACAGAAACTGGTAATAAAAGTTTACATCGATTCACTTGCGAAATCAAATTCCTAATAAACAATAAGCCTTAATTGATAATTCATAAACTCAAATGCACAACGAATTGCAACAGATCCAGAATATGAATATTCATGCGATTCATATATTCTTATATACAAGAGAAAAAAAAAACAAACAAACAATAAATTCACTAATGCAATAATAGTTAAGACATAAAAGTCGATAAAAATCAAAGGTTCTTCATAAGAAATAGCCCATTTTGTAACACATTTTTTGAGCATTTATTTAAAAGACAGAAGAAAAAAAACACACAGCAAAGAACAATTCAGACATTTAAGCGACATAACAATATATTCAATAAGATTTTTACTGTAGAAAAAAAAAATCAAATGAACTCAGAATCAGAAACTGATAGAACTTAAGAATGAAATAAACAGATCTAAATTTTAATGACTTATTGTGAACAACAACAACAAAAACGATGTGAAAGAGTGGAAAATGAATAAATTAAAGAAATAAACGATAAAACGGAATACGTGTTTCATTTACATTACAGCAAACATAAACAGCGTGTTTCTGGTGATGACAATGAAATCAAATGTCATGCACACAGTCTGATGGCTATCTAAACCATTCTCAAGTTGACAACATTTTATGAACAAAATTATACGGAAATAGTAATATAATTATATTACGAGCGATGCATCTACAACGAATGCCGTTTCTTTGAATGATTTTCAGTTCCACCAGATTTGTTCGGAGAAATTAACCAAAAAAAAAAAGAATCAACCGCCGATAAAATTCTTTTTAGAGACGTGCCTGATAGTAATTATCAATACTAAAAGAAAAAGAAATTAAATGACATGCCTTTTTTTCTTGGATTGACATTCTATGGAATTATCTTGGCGCTATCTAAATACTGTTGATTAAATTGCTCAAAGACGGAGATTCGATGAGAGATAGATTAATAACCCCAAAATCAACGCATCATCAACCAATTATCAAATAGTTGACCACCGTTAAAATCGGACATAAATACTTATCGGACTGCCATAAAATTGATTATAGAGTGTCTTCAGATCTAAGCATCTGAATTTACATTTATAATGATGATCAATTCTTTCCATCCATCCATTTCCAAATGATTATGATAATTGCTGATTATGAGACATGAACAATGGTTCTGGATGCTCAAAAGCCTCGCGGCTCTACCCACAAGGTATGAATGGGAATACAATTATATTCAAATTCATTCAAGACAAATAAATATTGATAATTCTATTCCACATACAAGAAAAACAACATTTAACTTTTTGAAAGATGCATTAAATTTTGATATCGTTGAAATCAAAGAAAAAAACAATTACTGTGTGTAGTTACATATTGTTTGGCTTGTGTGTTATGCACGTAGTATGATTACCTACCAGTGTTCTCGATCGGGTCTCGATTTCAAAGTCTGACACGAGTCTGAAACCATGTTCGGGTTGGAACTCTTTGGAGTAAAGAATCCAGTTTTCGAGTCGGACTTGGGCATCCCAGCTAATTTTTCGGATACTTTCAAGTGTTCGTGGCCTAGACTAAACAGTAAATAGTCTTTTATTGGCACTTTAAATAACGATATAACGATTAAAGCAGCAAAAGGTATGAAATATTCAAGAAAATTCGGATTTGATTGGGTTTAAATTGAAGTAACATTGGTTGAGTAGAATCTTCGAATTGAGAAAATATTGAATCAATAGACGCTTGAGCGTGGTGCGGCAGAGAACCAGAGCAGTTAATCTGACCGGTACAATGCGGCCGCTGTAGAGTGGTGTCGAGAACTGTGAATTAGAAACGCGTATACTCACACATTCATATTCATATCATCACCTCTCTGCGGCTACATGTTAGTATTAATGCTGACCAGCTACTTATTCCACAGTAAAATACATTCAGGTGGTTTTGAACCATGACCTGAGACCGCCATCGAACTGTGGACCATTTTTTTTTTTATTCAATTTCGAATCGGGTCGGGCTGGGCTGGGTCGGACTGCAGTTTCAATTTTAAGTCCGATTGAGAAAACTGTTACCTACCTTCACTGTTTGTGAAACCAGACCATGAGAAAGTGTCTGAAATACCTGTAAAATATTGTGCTTAAAAAAGTGAAATAAAAACGATTGTTCGGTTTTTTTTTGTCTTTTTCCTTGAGCTTTTTCACCAACAACATGATCTTTATTTGTATTCATTTGTATTTCTTGTATTCTGTTGTGTGATGCCACCTGCACCATATCAAGAGACTCATTATTGGTCATTCTTGTGTATTGTGTGTATGTGTGTTTGTTTTAATTTAAATGTTGTTCTAATTAAATCGCCATTTCTTCAATTGTATTGGGTTTCAACATATATGATTTTCTAAACGATCGGCAAAATATTTCACCGCTCTCTATATATATTTGGTTCATTCTGGATGTTGTTCATTGAAATGATTTTTTTTTTTTTTGGGTTTGTGTTCATTGAGAATGTGTGTCTTGTGTATTTAAGGACATTATAAGAATGGGGTATTGAAATGGTAAAATCGAAAAAAAACGAAAATAAAAATCATTTAAATGGTAATAAAAATCGATTAGTTAAATAAATGCGGCTACATGTAAATCTCTCATGTTGACTTTTTTACTTTTTGTGTCTCTTCTTCTTGTTGTTGCTGTTGTTGTTGTTTGTTGTTTTTCCATTTGTTTTTTTTTCATCTAATGTTTAAATATATTTTGCCATATTTGATTGCATTAAATTTGTGTGGAACGAAGATTATATCATAATACGAATATATATATATATATATATATATTTATGTTATTGAAATTATTGAGTAAATTTGTTTTCCCTTTTTTAAATGTGCTCTCTATTAGATTAAGAACCCAATTGTAAAATTTCTTTATCATTTCATTTCTTCTTTTGTTTTTTGTTTGTTTTTTTTTTTTAATGTTATAACAATAGTATATTCAATGTAATTGTTCACGTGTTGCTAATTGTACATGTAATTTTGGTTTTGAGTTTCATTCCATCATATATCCTATCATAGGGTAATTTTCTCTTTTTTTTGTATTTTTTTAATTGTTGTTCATATACATAGATAAGTATTTTGTGTGATCAAAATGCATGACCATCGAAAAAAAAGGATCTTTTCTTTTGCTTGTATTTAGACGATGAAAAAAAATAGGAGAATGAAACAAATTCCATCACACTAAAGCTACAGTTTACCATGTTACTGTTTTTTTTTTTTACAATTACAAAGCGATTACACAGCAATTCATATAACTTAAAATGATGTATGCTAAATCAGACACATCCATATTGTTATTTTGCGTTGGATTTGCCAATCAAATGGTTTTTATTGCCATACACAAATATATGTTCATAATTTATTTTAAACATTAATCCATATAATTTTTGGTTTTTGTTTCTTTTTTTTTTGGATAAATTGATTGATTTTTTTTTGGTTGTTGCTTTGCTTGCAATTTTTTTATAAGGAATTTATAAAAGATTATAAGATGGATTATAGAAAGATAATATGAAACTATATGCATGAGTGTAAGTGGCACTAGATGCTCCCTTTTACGTAGTGCCTATATGTGTGTGAATTCCAATAATAAATAGTTGTTGTTGTGGTTGTTGTGTTTTGTGTTAATGATATGATGTAATCTTAATGAAACAAATGTTTGTATCCCTTATTCTCCCGTTTAATATGTGGACTGTGTGTTATATTTTAGATTTGCTCATGTATTTTTGTTGTTGTTGTTTTTTTGGTTCATCTAACATGAATGAATAATATTATGTTGGTTTTTGTTTGTTTGTTTTTTTTTTCAATAATAACCAATAAAACATTTTTGAATGCTTCATACACAGCATCTATGCACACTAAATGAAGTAGCAGAACATTGAATACAGTTTCAAAGTATCTTTATAGCCTTAAAATGTCTAAATATGTCACTTATTTGGTAAGTTTTTGTTTTTGTATTGACCCCATACCAGCATTGTTTGTATTTCATATTTGCAGTTGTTTTAAATTAGATTTATAATTATTTGGTGGTAGATTTTTTTCTTAATACAACACAAGCGTCAAAATAAGATGAAAACAGAACAAACAAAAAAAAAAAAAAAACAACGAAATAACCACTCAAAACATAAATAGAAAGTATTTCTAACATAAATGTGTGTTCTGAACTCTTGTTCTGAAAATAGTAAATAATCCAATGTTAACAGAATTGTGTTAACAAATGCTCACAATATTTGGATTAATGATATTGCTGTTACGTAGATTTTTGTTTTTGTTTTTTTTTTGCTTTGTTTTAATTTTGCTTACAATTATTACAAGATGCTTGTGAGCAGCAACATTTGACTAAACTTGTTTCATTTGTGATTGATTGAGCAATTCTCAAGAAAATGTTTGTGTTGTGTATGTTTTTTCTCTCGTAATTTTTTGTTTTTTTTTTTTTTATTTGCACCAAATTAGTTTTAAACACATTTCGTTGTTTTTGATTTCTTTTCATTTCAATAATAAATGAAGGAAAATTAAAAACACAAAAAAAGAACACAAAAAACCATCAGCATTGTTGGTATATTTGTTGTAAATAAAAGAGAAGCTTTTCTATATCGTTTTTCCATTGGTTTGCTTGTTGTTGTTGTTGTTTGTGGCCTTTTATTGGCTTATTCTTAAATGTGTTGAATTCCATTGGTGAAAATGATTTCTATTTTGTGTGTATGTTGAGTATTTATTCATGTTTATTTTTGTTTTTTGTTTTGTTTTGTTCGGTACTGCATACTTAGTGCTTAGGAACATGAGTTAACCGCATCTAGATCGGCGTATCTTCATTTTTACCGCCTAATTTACAAAAAAAAAAATATTATTTCATCGGATTTGGGCATTGTTCGTTATTCCAAATGCTGAATAACTATCTGAATAGGAAATTTGCAGCCATTCAAATTTCCACAGAGAGATGACCCATTAAGAACGATCCAGCATCGCTAGCTCTACATTTCACAATTGCATTCAATCAATGATCGGTTGAACGAACCAAAAAAAAAAAATGATCAATTGAAATACATCAATCATCAACAATCAATTGACTGTATTATGAGTTGAGTGATGTGAAACAACATCCCATAAGGTGAAGCCACAACAACACAGCTCGACAATTTGTGAAGCGCAAAGTAGCCATACTTGATGTTTTCACGCGCGCGAATTGTCAAGTGCAAATCGTTTAACTCATGTTGCGTGTGTGTGTGTGTGTGTGTGTTTGTTTTGCCTTTGTCTGAAGGCTTTTGAATAAAACTACCTTATCAACGCTACATTGAATGCTTGTTACGGTTTTTGTTTTTCTTCTTCTTCATGCTTTTTGAACGATTATTGATTGATATTTAGATTTAGACATCAAATAGTAAACATTAAGATATAAGCTTTTTTATTCTTCTAGTATAAGTATGTATTCCCATTTCACATAATCTGATGTAGAGAGAGAGGACCAAATCAATAACATATAATAGTAATAAATACATTAAGCTTTTTCTACTTTTTTTTTCCTCTTTAACGTGTTGTTTTTCCATTAAAATTGGTTATTATGATTTGTTTTTGTGTTTCTTTTTGGAAATAATCAAGAACAAACAACATTTATAACTACATTTATATTAAGAGCCAGATCAATTTATTCGAGATATTCTATATGATTTAAATAGTTATTTTGCCCATATTTGTTCCATGTATGCATCTGATTTTATATTTGCCTTAAAATTACAAAAAAAAAAAAAATGAAAGAAAAACATCGAACTAACTTCAATTAGAATGACAAACGTCTAAGCATCTAAATATCCGTGATTATTAAGTTCATTTGTTTTGTTTTTAGATATTTCTCTGATAAGGTACATAATTTATAAACAGATAGTGGACTTTTTGCATGCATTGAAAATTTAACACAAATCTAAGGTTGAATATTCATTTAGAGTTGTTTAAAGATAAATATATGATTTATTCTTAACATTCTACGAAGTTCACACCTTTATGCATATTGGGTTTTTAAAACATATATTTTATTTTTGGATGTCTGCAAATGGACAGGCCATTTTGAAATAATAGGCTCATCTTTTTAGACATTTATGATTTTTTTTTCTTTTATTCTTTTTTTTTGCTATGCATTCTCCGATTGTTGTAGCATGGGCAATCGGTAATTATTTGTTTTTGGTTTTGTTTTCGTTTTATGTTTAGTTTAAATAGAGATGTGTTTGTTCTTGGAACCATCGTCCTTGTGCGATCGATCACTGTCGATCTCAAGAAATTTACATTAGAATTCTATTTCAACTGAATATCGTTTGAATAAAACCAATAAATGTGAAAAATTAAACGAAATTTTAATTTGAGTTTTCAAATGAAACGGAATTCTTAGTTTAAATGTTTACAATTGGGGCGGGGGATTTATGGTCCGGGTAAGTGTTTAAAGTGTAGTAGTTAACAAAGTGTTAACACACAAAAAAACCAACTTGGTTTAACTTAATCGAACAAAAAATCAAAAAGATGTAGTCGGAAATAGAAAATAAAAACTTAATCTTTAAAAAAAAAACTTGAAAGAAATGTAAATTAAACGAAAAAAATAGTATTGAATTATCATTGACTTTGCTGGCTTGCAGGGAGTAGTTAAATAGTTGGTTTCTCTTGGGATTGATTTTAATGATTAAAAATATGAAATTTCTCTTCTTTGAAAGAGAAGTTGATTTTGATTTGAACCGTTCAACAAAATGGAACCATTGAGTTGACGGATATCATTTTTAAATGGTTCAATATATGAGGGTGAAACATTTAAACCAAAGAGATACTTAGATGTAGTCATCGCGAATGTATGCTACAACATCTAAATATTACGCCAATTTTAGTTGTGTGTTTTTTTTTTGGTTAGTTTTGTTATGATTTTGATAAATATGCATTTCTCAGTAAGATTTATAATGTAATCGGTGTGTGAATTTGTGTTCATTTCCTCTAAATAAATTGCTTCAACTCATTTGTGTAAGTATTCATTTATTATTTTGGTGCACAGCATAACAAGTGATTTATTTTGATTACAAGTGTATTTGTTTCCTGTGTAAATATTGGCTTTTTGTTTAGCATTTTGATTTCATTTGTCTTTCTATGTCCCTCTCTGTCTGTGTGTGGGTGTTTGTTTGGAAAATAATCTAACATTTGACTTAAACACTTGTTTTGTTGTGTTTTTTTTTTTTTTTTTTTTTTAATTTACAGAAGTTAGAATTTGTGAATTAAATCTTTTCCTCTTTTGTCTCATGGATTAATAAAATAAATTGAGATTTGCATTTAGTTGTATTTTTGTGAGTTAATTTATTTGGCTTTTGTTGAATTTTGTATATGAGAATGAATTGAAACGGAAATATTTTGAGGTTGAATTGGAATTATTAAAATTTAAATGGGAGTTTGTTGAATTTGATACGATTCAAATAGGTGGAACATTTAGAATAAATAGGGTTGAGATTCTCAACTTGAGTTCAAACTCAAATAAATCAATATTGTTATCGATTAATTTTAAAATGGATTTTTGCGAAATTGAATCCCAATGAGGAAAAGTGTAACGTTAATAGTATGAAACTTAGGCATATTATTGTAACGTTAATTTGTACTAAAAATATGCCTAATGAAAGCCATAATCAGGCCTAGTGTGTGCCCACATGCAAATTTACATGTAATTTTGCATTTTTTTTCTTGTTAAATTTACGTTGAGCCTGAAATAGGCCTGAATTAGACCTGCAATTGGGTGAATTTCCTCATTGGGAAGTGATTGCATAATTCCATGTCAAACATATATATGCGTTCTGATGCCATATGCAATTTGGGAGCACCTTGTGATCTCTTCACGTACGTATTCTTTATCTATATAATTTTATTTTGTGTTGTTGTTATATATTATTGCACATTGTTGCCGTATAGCCATATCTCCGAAAACTACCATGTAACAAATCTTAAAAACTCTTATTTGTCTCTAAATGCTCAGATTGTTATAACATTCAAATAAACTTTTCTCAGTACTGTACCTTCGGAGCGTTAGCATATAAATTCATCAATGCAACAAGGATTTGTTTGGTTTTTGTTGATTGTTTTACAATATGATAGCTAAAAAGAATAATACAAAATTGTGAAATCAATGGATGTTAACTAGTTGTAAAACTAGAGCTTGGGATGGTTTTTTCACATGTTTATAAATTAGAAATGTCTGCATTCTTTGTTTTTGCTACTTGAGCATCAAAATTTGGCGAATGTTAAAGTTCTCAAGCGCATTTAGCTCATGTCATTTTTTATTCAGCGCATTTCATTTTGTGTTTGTGTTTTTGTTTTCTTTGTTGATCATGAATGAATTCACTATGTCAATTTGTATGATCGAAATACCATGAATCATGTTTTGATTGTTTTTTTTTTTTTTTTTTGAAACATTTTTTGTTCGCATTTTATTCGAGTAATTCAGCTAGATTGTTTTGCATTCAATTTTCGATGCAAATAGGTTTATTTTTTTTGTATTACCTTTCCTCGTGTATTTCCGAATAAATCGAATGAATTAGCACATCGTTTGTTGGTGGACATTTTCAATGAAGGTATTTGTTGATCGGTGTGGATGTTGGCATGATGATGAAAGTGCGGATGAAATGTGGCATTTGTATGTTTTTATAGGTGGTGTTTTTGTTGTTGTGATTTTTATTCATCTTATTCAATTTAGGTGGATTATGTTTTTGGTTTTTAAATAAAAATAGCATGCGGTTTGGTGATGTTGAGTCAAGAGAAGTTGCTTTCATGACTATTCATCGTCATCATTTTGGTAGCTTACGTATCGAACCGATGATCGTTCGTTCATCAAAGACTATTTTGTGGATGATAACCATTCCAAAATGAAAATGAAAATGAAATTGTGTAGAGAAGAGATGGAAAAAGAAATGAAATCAGAATTAGTTTGTAGATCTGAATAAATTTCAATAAAACAAATGTTGAACAACGACAGCAGAATCGACATCGCCACCAGAAGCTAAATTAAACATTTAACGAAATATCCATTTGAGATGCAACACAAAAAAATAAAATATATATATCAAACAAAAGTCTTAAAATGATTCGAGTGAAAAAAAAAAGTCTTTTAATTTAAACAATAATAACAAAATGTATTACACAAATAAAAATTCCATTTTATCTAAAAATGATGTTAAACAACTATCACTTGGATACGAAGTTCATTGGTTTTTAACTTATTGACGGTGTGATGATTTAATAATTTGAAAACAACAAACAAACAAAAAATCAATGAGAACGAGCATTTCATTTGCATTTCGGAGTTTTCAATATTTTGTGTGTGTGTTTTTTTTTTCTTTCTTGTAAATAATTTAAGATGAACTAACTACATTTCTCTACAATTGAAATGCAATTCGGCGGAATATTTTAAATAAATTCAATTTTATAAAAAGTTTGGTTTTGTTTTTTTTTCATTTTCTATTCCAACAACAACAAAATAAGAAGAAAAAAGAAATTCAATTTAAACAAATTAAAACTATTCATCTTTAAAAACTAAAGAGTTCAATGTAAATAAATAAAACTCATAATTTAGTAACATGCTCGGTTGCTTCTGTTCGAGTACTGTTGACGGGCTGCGATGATGGTAACGCAAGGTCGCCATTGTCAAGTGTCATTGCTAAATTGTAAATGCCTTTCTTTTCGGTTGTATCACCATTTGTGATGGCGGTTACAACATTGGCGGCACTTCCATTTGGTATTGGATCACCTACCTTCTTCTCTTCTCTGGTTGGTGGTGCACGTAAGAATGTCAACAATGGTGCATAAAGGAAACCCAAACAAGCGATACCAACTAACATCCATTCGAAACCGATACTATTTACAAGCGTTCCACTGAAATAACACAAGAAAATAAGAGACAAAATACGATGAAAATAGAAAATTTATTGATCTTTTGTTTTGTTTCAAAAATCATTCAACTCATACATCTCAAGAAAAATGGACACTTTTGTGTGATTTTCTCATTTTTGCATTTCATTTGAAGATTCATTGAACCAATGAACACTTAATGCGAATGTCAACGTGCCATATCCAATATACTTCCAATTTCGTTATAAAAACATTCATTATTGTTTATATAAATATATGATTTTAATGTTTTTTTTTTGTGAAATTTTGCTAGTCAATGACATACTCCAATGTCCATAAATTTAAATCTTTTCATAATGGACGCGCAAGAAAAATGTCAACAATCGATTTGAGTGTGTAATATAAATATTTAAAAAAAAAAACGCGTCTGAAATTTGGCACATACGAGAGAATCATCAAACCTCAATGAACATGCGAAGTAAAATTAAGCCAAAACAAAACAAACATTGACACTGATTTGTGTTGTGGTTCCTTTAATTCATAGCCGTAGTTAACGATAGACATATATTTTCATGGTAGAGAATGACCTTATTATGTTGACAACGACTCGATCCATCTAGCTACAGTCAAGCTTATAGTTTCGATCGGAATTCGATTTTTGGACGAAAAGATCGCCAAATAATCTTCAAAACCAAATCAAGAAAAACAATACTTATAAATTGAATCAAAAACCATTTACCTCAAAGCTGGTCCAACCACGAATCCAACACAAAATGCAACATCGCCAATTGCATAAACGCTACCATAAACAGCTGAATGCCGAATATCGACGAGATAACCAAGCTCGGGCATCATACATGAATCGACCATGCCAATGGCAAAACCGAGACCGGCATGCGGTAAAATCAAATGTCGAATGGATGAGGCGAGTGGAATCTGTAAGAAAATTTTCAATTATTACGATATGGTTATTATGTTTTGAAAATTGAAAATTTTACTTACACAAAGCAATGAAATGCCAATGATGACCAAGCCAAGCAATGCGGCCAACCAACGGCCGATCATATGACCTAATGGACCAAATAGATTGGTACCAATCAAATAGCTAATAGAGGCGGGCAAAAAAGCAACGCCAACTTCCCATCGACTTGAGCCCATTTTGTCCATCATCCAAATGGGCAACGATGGTTCCAACATTGCAATACCCATATTTGCAAATGTAATGGCACCTATTCAATAGAAAAAAAAACCGAAAATTCAACACACACAGATTAGTTAGGATTTAAAATGCACAACAAATGTGAATCATCATCAACACATTGAATGCCAAATTACCTGCTGCAATCAAAATGTATGGATCTGATACAAGCGATTTGAGTGATGGCGGATCGGCTTCTTGTGTAGCAATCTTTGGTTGCAGCATAAACAGTTGTAATACACCATCGCCCAATGCAAGCGCAGATAATATCAAAAATGGAGCAGTTTTGCCAATGAATTCGTACATAATGCCACCGAATGGCGGACCTATTAAAACACCTAAAGCCAAGCCACCTAAAGCTATGCCCATCGCATTTCCACGTTCCTAGATTGAAATCATCACAACAATTAAAAATGCAGAATATTTTGTGAATGGTAAAAGAGTGTCAACGGTGGTGAGTTACATACTTTATCATCAGTATAGCGATCAGCCAACATTCCCATACCGGAAACGGACGAACATGATGAACCGACACCTTGAAGCGCTCTAGCCACAAATAGAACCCAGTACGTGCTGCCAAATGCGAAAACTACAACCAAACACAAAACACAAATACACACACAATTATTATGCAGTTAGCTATTTGATTGGCTTTTAGAAAATGTTGTAAAACAAAACAAAAAATTACGTACTGATGGTGGAAATAAACATAACGATAAAGCCGCAGAACATTGGAATGCTATAACCGATGCGATGCGTTAAAATGCCAACCAATGGATTCACAAGCAATTGCACAAATGCCTTTGAAGCAAACATAATACCGATTTCGACCGTTTCGGCAACCAATTCATTGTGCCGTTCTTTTTGTTGTTCCAGTTGTTCTCGTTCAGCGAGCGATGTTTCTAAACAACAACAAAAAAGCACATAAGACATTTGATGTGAATGTTTCTGGGATTTGTTTGCGAAAAGCAGAAAGTAGAAAATAATGAATAGCTAAATCCAATTTTGATTGGATTTTATTTTCAATGCTGTAAAATAATAATGTTTGTTTTTTGTCGTTGTTGTTGTTGTTGTTGTTACCCAACACGAATATAACGAAGACATTGACATCGATCGGGCAACATGACGAACAAAATACAACGTTCACAAATACGTAAATGCAATTAAATCGGTTGCAACTTACCATTATAATATGCTGTTGTGAATCCGTCAGCGCTGTCATTTGGCCGATCACATGGTGCTGCTGTTGTATACGGTATTCTTGGCTGACTATCCAATGTTGCGTTCGGATGTCGTATGTCGTACAAAAATTCCGGTATGATTGGTACTGTATGGCATCAGTCGAATGAAGGATTCCCCGCACACACAAACGAACACGGAGACACGGACACGAATACGGATACGGATACATACGAAAAAAAGGGCGAATAATTATTGAGTACTAAATAAATTGTTCATATTCATGGGGCACAAGTTAACTGAAACTGGTTGATATCAATAATAATCAGCCTGGTAATGGTGTGTCAGCATCAAATTTATACGGTGTATTTATGACTTTAATATGATTAGTAATACTATTTTGAACCCCAATTTAGTTCAACTGGCAATAGATGGGCATATTGTACGAAAAGTCATATTGTCGTTCAATTTGCACCGTTTTTTTTCGTGCTCTGTGTGTTTTTTTTTTTTGTCACATTTCGTTGAGATTGGCATCGGTTGTATCGATAACCGGGTGTTGTACATGCACATGTACAACAAAAATTCAAATTGAATTTTCTTGAGTCTTAGAGAGATGAAAATACATTTCATTATCAAACAACAGAGACGACGAAAAACACAATATAATTATGTTTAATTACTTTTTCATATAGCTTCATTGAATGGCAATTATAAGTGTAAGGAAAATTACTGTAAATTTTCATCGATGCAATATCATCAAAAATGGGAAAGACAGTGAAAAATCAACATCAACAAAATTACTTCAATTTATTTTACAAGATGCGAGTCAAGTCAAGTCACATCGAATTAGATCGAATTATGTGAAGTTTGAGCGGTGCACAAAGTTTTGACTATGGAAAAAAATGGTCATCGAAATTATTCTTAAGCTCGATCAAATCGCTGACAGTCACACACACACACACACACATGCACGAAAGTTAATGTGCTGTTATCGCATAAATAAAATTCTATGGATAGATAATATTTAAGCATTATTCAGATTGAAGTCAGATCCACATAAATTGTGTGCGTTGAATGGAAATTTATGCAACAATTCAAATCAAATTCATTCGAGTAAACGAAGTGTTGCAGTGCTGAATACGGTACGGTGACGATGATGCAGCGAACACCAACCAACACCGATTGACCGTTTATTGTTTGGTGCGTTTAACCGTAATTTATTCATATATTCGAGATGTATTACACTCAAGGAAAACATACGCACAAGTAACGAGCATCAAGTCCAAGTGGTCCGTCCGACACCATTAGGTTTATCGTTGGCCGATTAAATGAGTTGGCCCGTCTTATCTCTTGTGTGCGGTAAATGTTCATGTTTCATTCATGGAAATTTCATTGATTTTTAGGGGATCTTTTGCTTGTTTCATATTCTCACACGTTGTTTACGTCTGTACAACGCATACAGTGTTTGCATTTCAAATTCCAAATGGAAATCCAACACACAAAAAAAAATAGAAGAGATAAATTGACTTGGGCTTACACCATATCCCTTGTTCAGAGTTGTTTTGATTCTTTTCACTGTGCATATGAGAAAGAGTGTGAGTGTGTTTTTCGATTTGAATCGCTCGAAATTTATGCTACTTAAATATTCTCACATTGAATTGAATGTATCGTAAAGTGTTGCTCATTTGTGGCTTATATTTGCATTTAATAAACTAATAGATGTGAAAATGCTTCATTAATTGATAACGAGATTGGCTTGAGATTCACCCAATTTCAAAAATAACCATTTATATAGCAGATGCATGGTTTAAGGTTCAGCTCGATTAAATCCATTTGGGCTTTGGTGTGATGATCAACAAGTAAACTACATATACCGAAGGAAACGATGGTCACTTTCTTTCCGTACAGAAGCATTCATCATTTCTTTGATGATTTCCACTCAATTCAATCGGAGTAAACTCAAGTGATTTGACAAATTGAAACCGATAAATGGGCAATAACATCAAGAATTTATTTATGCCATCGTTTTCCTCTAGTTCACACAAAACCTAGTTATGTGAATGCACAGCACGTCCCATCGATTCAATGCCGAAATTAATTTTTATCGTAATTTTATGATGTGCTCTCTACACACTCACTCTCCCTCACACACACACACACACACACACACACACACTCTTGGTTCACATCCATTTAATTTCGTTTTCGATTTGTTGTTGCTGAGAAAAGTGCGTGTATGGTTGTAAGCAACAGCATACTCTTGGGGTCATTGTTGAAAATCAGAAACGAGAAGCAACAGAGTGTGCAACAACATCGAAATTGATTTATTCAGACATATTGACATTACAAAAAACACCATTAGCTTTAGTAGTAGCGTCGACAAAACGATTGTAAATAGTGGAGAGACTATTTGCACTTAAGTGATCCGTCGATATTCATTTTGTGGCATTTGTTGTTGTTGTTGTTGTTGTTGTTATTTGTTGCCTGTACAACGAACAGTGCTTGATCGGTCGCTTGGTCGTTCGCATTCCAATTGATTCGGTATATTTTGTAATGCATTTGTTGTCCACATTCCAATCGGGGTTCGTTTCGATAACCTCGAATAATATTGTCGCCACATCAATGCTGGCTTGTATTTAATATTGTGATTTGTCGACCATTTTCAATTCGTTCATTTGCTCTTTCTTTCTTACTCTTTTACCGCAATGGCATTGCGAATGAGTGTTGTTGTTTTTTTTTGTCTGCACTCTTCGTTCTACGTTCTTCGTTTAATAAACCGAAAAAAACCCATTCTTATTTTCCATTCTAAAGATCTCAAATAACACAATCGAACATTGGACATATATTTTCCGCATCGATGCACACGTAAGTGTTTCACGCGACGACGACAACAAAAAATCGAATGTACAATGAAATATAAAAATAAAGTGACGAGATGGCGAAAAGGAGATGTAAAATGTGAAGCAACAAGCAAATCGAACTGATGTCGATGAGAGGAGAGAAAAAAAAACGTGTACACATGAAAATAAAAGTGTTTTGTGTCCCTTTACATTAAGTACGATAAAAATCGACCGAGGGTATTTCACACTGAAATCGCTTGACCATTCGATGGAATGATGTTGCCTCTTGCCTGACCATATGTTGCCCATTTAAATTGTCTTGTTTGCCACTAAATCTCACCCACTGGCCAACATTCAAACAAATTAATATTATTTCAATCGACACATCGAAACCCAACCATTAATATCAACGATTTCAAAGTGCCAAGTGCATTGCATTACACAAAATTATTGCCGGTTGTTAAGTAACAAGCAATAAAATGTCGATGACATAAAATACCCCACCGGACAATGAAAATGGGCAAAATTTATTGGATTTCTTTTTAAATTAATTGGCTCATTTGGTAGAATAAATTTTTATTTAACAAAACTGCTGACTACAAATTAGCAAATGCAACCAGGCCATTGATTGTGTTGAATAGGCGATCAAACAACAGGTTTGACTCACACCACCCATGATTCTTATCACATTTTATAACGTGCTTTAATCAACTCACATTCATTTGCAATTTAGTTTGATTAACATGATCGAAAATACCAACACTTTCGTCGTTTTTTTTTTTTTTTTTTTTTTTGCTTTTCTGCAATGCAATTGATTTTCACACGAATACATTGCATGTGAATCAAATCATCCCCCTGACTCACCGCCACACCGTCAATAAACATTTGCTTTAATCATTTCAATGGTTTGAATGTGATCGAAACGAATAAAACAGAAAAAAAACAACTTGTAAACTATTTAAGATCGTTAGAAATATGCAAAAATGTTCGCTATTTATCGATAATACTTGGTAACGCTTTGAATCATTGATGTAAATGTGATTGTTATCGAATTCCATTTGGCTCGTGCAAGTTGGCACGCGACATCTTCCAATTTAATCAAACATTGTGAAATTGCACTTTTTTCCTTTTAATTCTCTCAATTTGTTTTTTTTTTTAAATTCATTGGATGATTTGATCCTGTCTTCCCTTCCGTACACAAAATATATGTATGGATACCGTGAAATGTTAAAAAAAACACGCAGCATAGTATTTTATCGTTACACGTTTTTACAACGCAATAATAATTCCTGCATGCTAAACATTGTTTCAGTTTTCAGCCGCACACAAATCTACAACGATGAATTTAATATTTAGCGATTTCCTTCGATACGGTGTGGTTTTTTTGTGTGTGTGTGTTGTCGGCGTTCATTCGCCAAAAAGTATTTAATCCTCTTTAAAAGAAAATCTACCAGCGAAAGAGAAACGAAAGGGAGAAAATCTATAGCGCATTAGATGTTAAGACCATTACACCGTCGATTCGAAAATGATTTGAAAAAAAAAAACGAAATTCTAATGCGTAATTGATAGAACGTAAAACGGCAACGTGAACACCAACAACGACAATGGTAGCAAACCAGCAATATTATGTGTGCGGAAGTGGTACTCTACTGTTATCGATCGCGTAGCGTCTGTAACGAAATTTGTTTCTAAGCAATTAATTTGGTCTTAATTAGGCTCGGAGGGAAACGAGCGTGGCCGACGTGCTGCTTTTGCTAGAAAATGCATTTTGCATGTACGTATGAGATGACGCATTCTGTCACACAAATTAATTTCCACTGGCGCTGGTCTGTTAAATATGAAAATGAGCCGCTCGATAAGGCGGATTATCCAGCCAAGAAATAATTGTTGTTATCGAATAAGCCGAAAGTTCTACTTAACGCTAGGGGGAAATCGCTATTCGCCATTCGCATTTAGACGACGCATTTGCGAATATTTGCATCGTATTCGCAAGCGTATTTACACGGTATCATTCGTAGTTCTGCGCGCATACTAACAAACAATTCAAACAAGTTGTCAGTGTGTGTGTGCGCAGCGAATAGTGCGATTGATGCGAATGGTGCTATGTAAATGCTTGCAAATATACCTCCAACATTTGTTCTATTCGCAATATTTGCAAGATTTTTGCATTATTTGTTTAGCGATTTCCCCCTAGACTTAACGTATAACATTTATTCAGTTCAGCTGCTCTTAATTGCAAAACAAAAAATCCAACGAACTGGACACAGTTGAAATTATCATGCGCCAGAGTCATCGAAAAACAATGTGTCGATATTGTGTATGATTCAAATGCGTATAAAAGAAAAAAAAATTGACTTCCATCCGCTTTATGTGTGTATGGAAAAGTTTTCGGTACTTTTCATATCATTAACTTTTCATTCATCATTGTTGGCAATTCCTTTTGTGATATTGGAAACCAAGCTCAAAAAATCTATTCAGAAATGGCAGTGTAAACACAAAGACACTTTAACTTTTAACAAATGATTTAGTTTTTGTTGAATAGTAACTGCAATATTTTCACTCTAGCACTCTACTCACTTAGTTCGGTGTACTTGTCTTTCAGTCGCGTGCTCGCGCGCGCGCTACACATACACGCACACAAGATTTAACGCTTTGTTGCACATTTGCATTTTGCCAAATTGCGAGCCCACCAAAATGCAAAATGAACACACACACACACACAAAGTGACAACGAAACCAAAAACGGAATAGCAAAAGAGTGGTGTGCGATGGATGGCGTTTCTCTCCGTTGCCATCCAAAAAACAAATTGAATATCTAGAAGGTCTTTTCTTCGAATGGAATCTCGCTTCCGTTTCATTTCGAAGTTTTCAAGTGCCATCTTCCGTTCATGTGCCAGTCCGTATGGTTCAATGTACATACGAAATCGTTTGATATGAATGCGTTTGTGCCGAGAATGAGCCCCCTTATTTTTTGCCTCTCTGTCGATTCGATTTCTTATCATTTTCATCTCCACTTTTTGTCTCTTTTCCTCTTTCAATGTGTCTCATTTTCCATTGGGCAAATAATATTCGCTTAAACTTTGTGCATTCACGCGTTCATTTGCAAATGTCGGCCACATTCAGAAATTAACTTGGGATTAGAGTGCGAAATGTTTAACTGCTAATGATGGATTTGTGCTCAACAAATGACCAATCGTCCCAAATTGATGATATCCAGAAAATGAATTATTTCTTTTTGTCTTGGTTTTACTTACCTACAACGGTCAGTAGCATATTGTCCAATAGCAGGGCAATAGCCACGATGACGAGAACCAGCTGGCGAGAGCCTCGCCATCGGACCATCCATGTTTTGGTCTTCTCCCATTGCGATGTCGTCTTCATTTGATCTGGTGATATTTGACCAGTTGGACCACCGGGATCGGTTGATTGCATTTTGCTAACTGATTCTTACTGCAATTAAAATTAACACAATCAAATCACATTAATTCAATTCAAATGAAATTGATTAAGTATACTAGAATGAATTAAAGAACCAAATGACACGTGAATAACTGAATAAATCATTTCAATTTGCAAAAAAAAAAAAAAATATTAGACAAAATGTGGATTTGGCGGTTGTGTGCAATTAAGCAGGTCAAAGGTGATTCGGACTGATTGGATTGATCATTGGATTGTCTGAACAAATATACATATATTTGGTGTTTCATGAGGTCATTGGCTAGAACCACACTTTCATTTAATTATATATTTTTATTGATTCCTTAATTGTTTCAAGCACGAAATTCCATGCCTTCCGGCCATATATTGGCCCTCAACTTTCAAAACTGCAATCCGTTTTTGTTTCGTCGATTTTATTCAGTATATTTTTTGAATTGGCAAACATGGAAAGATATCTGAGCATTTGAATATAGTTCGCATTGTTTTCCTAGAGGAAAAAAAACCTTACCATATGTAAAGTTCCGATCCAGACAGACATGTCAGAGCAATGCGCCCTGTGAGCATCAGAATAACAAACTTTCAAAATAAACAAATCCACAACAATCAGCTGAAAAAGTGAACTGAAAATCGTCATTTTAACGTGTAATAAACATCAATTGGTTTGTAATTTGACGTAGTGAACTCACAATCTCCTTTTCTCGATTTATGTGTAGCCCGACCAAAAAAAACATTCGAAAGCCAATGTGAAATGTGACAGTACATTTGCGTTTTTATTCGAAATCAATCGTGGTAACCGATAAATTTTCATTGGAATACAATTTTCTGGATTCAATTTGATTCGCGATAAATTGCCCAGATTTAGCCGAATGCTATCATCATCCGTTTGGGTTTGGCATTTCTTTCTCCTTTTTATTTTGTTGGTTCGGCTTTCAATTTTACTTTGTCTTGTTCTTGATGAAATCAAATAAACATGTGATTGAAATATAGTGCGCAACACATTTAAAATCCAATAAAATTTTATGCATCTGTCTATCGCGGTACATTTTGTCTAGATTTTTATTTTGTTTTCATTTAATTTTATCCGAAAACCAAAAAAGAAATTGCGGCCTGGTAAAAAGTTGAGATGTGATAGGGGAAGGAAGGTTATACTTGATTATTTGCTCAAACTACGATCAGACAAGTGATTTGGCAAACAGAAGGTATGCACATCCACGAAAATATGGCCAATGGTCGGAATTCTCGATGTTACAATAACATGGCGTAAATGTGAAATTGTGCATTTAATGTAACATTGGTTTTTCTAACGCAAACAATTGAAAAATAAAAAAAATATACAAACTCTTGTCGCAGCCTGACAGCAAAAAATCAGGAAGTGTATAAAACAATGCATGCGACGAAATGTAAATACCACGATACGCTATCAAGTAAATGAAATAGATTACGACGGAGACAGTGAAATGCGTATTTTATTACACACACACACACACACACACACACACACACACACGCGCGCGCGCGCGAACACGAGAACGGGGAGCCAAATGACGGAATAGTGGAATAGAGAACGAGAAATGACGACGATACCGAGAAAAGGAAACATCGAAGTTAAACATTGATTTACATAAACAAATATACACCGCACACCGGAAAAAAGGCAGTAAAATGGACTCAAGCGGTGAACAAATGAATGAAAGTGAGAAAGGGACGAGAGAGAGAGAGAGAAAGGTAAGGGCAACTTTGGTGCTCGGAAATGATAGAACGGCACAGTTTGCAACTCAACGAATATGAGCCATTGAAGAATGGTTAGTGGAGCGCTTTTGTTTAATCTTGTTCACTGCTCTTTTTTTTGCTGTTCTGTGCTGCTCCTTAGTTCGATAATTCGTTTGGTTCGTCATCAGAGGAGACTGGTAAATCCAAAACAACAACAACGAAAAAAAATTGTACAATGACACATGCTAACTGCTTGCTTGCTTAAAATATAGGACTTTTGGTCGAAAGGATTATCAGATTGACATACATTACGTCAATGTATTGGTTGAGCCTGATGAAAGACAATCAAAGTCGAACACCATACGCAATAAAACTTCGGATTTTATTGTTCGGTTCGGTCGCTAAATTCGCTTACCACACTGACTTATATCAAACCTTAAATTATATCGATTGATTTTTCCGTTAAAATGTAGGTTGATTAATTTTTGTTGTTTTTTTTTTGTCTTTTTTTTGCGACTGGTTACAAGTCAACTGTTACACAAATTATTTGCGATTTTTGTATGTTCATGGGCCTGAATATCGTTTTATAGAAGGAAGGCATTTCACTTTTACTTTTATTCGACTTTTGCTAAAAACAATTTATGACGTTTTCTCTTCTTTAGCTTGCACGAAAATCGATGAAAGAACTGGCTGTGAAATTGGGCGAGTCTCTTTTTGCTATACGGTTCGATAAAACAAGATCAGTTGTGAGGACAACCATTGGTATCGTTGATACATCAATAAGTCAAATACGTTCGGATCCTATTTTCAAACATAATCTGATTTACAATCAATTCGAGAGATGAGATGTTATTACCGAATCAACATAAGCGCCAAATGCAACGTTATCAATTCGGTTTGGCATTGGTTTGTGATACCGAAAATCACATCCCACTGTAATTTTTTTTTTTATCGAACCATTTCAATTGAATAAGTTTTGGTGGTAACCAAAAATCAGCTCAACAAATTTTTTCCCAACTTTATGGTATTAAAAATGCAACCAAAACAGGAGGCGAATTTTATTGTACTAAAACTGAAAATTCTAAGTAATAAAATAATATTGACGGTAATTCACATGTTGCATGTAGAATTTCAGCAGGAAAATTGAATCGTGTAAATACGACACAATTCATGAGCTGCACTCTAAGTATAAATCACCAAAGAAAACGTATATTGAGCAATTGTAATAAAAAAAACCACACACAAGTTGAATGACGATGGATTCGATGACAGTGAGAAAGTGAGTAGAAAATAAGACGGTGCCAGGATACCTTCATACAAAAAAAAAATAATTCAGCGCGCAGCACACAGAAACATTCAATTCCCAAGACGAATGATTAATTTCGGCTTTTGCATTCTTATTGTCATCGCCAGAGTTTGAAGAATGCTTTTATACTAATTAAAGTATGTACACTGCGACCATTCAGAATACAACCAACATTCTCCCGGTTTCATTTCAGCCCAACTATATTTCCAGCCCACGACCAGAAGTCATTGTACGATTTTCATTAAATGCGTGTTGTTCAGAGAGAGAGGAAGAGAGAGAGAGAGAGAGAGAGAGAGAGAGAGAGAGAGAGAGAGAGAGAGAGAGAGAGAGAGAGAGAGAGAGAGAGAGAGAGAGAGAGGAAGAGAAAAAAAAAGAAAAAATGAAAATAGACGAAAGCGAGTAAAGGAACGAGCGAAAAAACATCGGTCGTCTATGAGTGGACCGCAAATCGTTTTTCCGCTCCTTGAGCGAAACAGCCACAAATGATGAAATACTCTTCACCCAAATACACACACACATACACACTCTTCAATAACATTGAAATCTTTGCTTTTGTGGACATGGAAAAAAAGCTATTGTGTGTATTCACACCGAAAGGGTGAGAAAAACCTACAAACAACTTCAAAACACTTGAATTGCCGCCGAGAATTGAAATAGAAAGAGTGAGAAAGCAACGGAAATCAATTGAGAAAATTAAGAAAAAAAAACGAATACATCATTGGTGTGCAAAGCATCTGTGCAATAATGCTAATTGTGCCGAAATTATTGGGACACTGGAAAAGCAAGGGCTTACTAAAGAGCACTTTATACATTTCAACCGTTGAAAATTGGTTGGTGGCCCATTGATTTTGGGGAATATTATAATTCTGTGTTAAAACAGTGCGAATCCATTTGAAGACAAAAAAAAAAAAAAAAAAAAAAAATGAAACGTGTAAAAAACGGAAACGCAACAATGCAATAAATATCAAAAGGGAAAACCAAACGGGAATAAGGCACTTGGGTGTACGAAGCTTTGATTAGATTGTAAAATGATATGATTCCGTTTTACAATTTTCGGTCGCTATCTATATGAATCATAGACTATGATATCTATGATTTATGTGTTGCATCGTATTGTGACCGCCTTCATTTTGCATATTTGCCATATACATCACAAGGTGCTGTACAAATCACATTACAATTGTAATTCAATTGTCATATTCTCTGTGACAAAATCGAATACGTTGAAACAAAATGTGTGTGTGTTTTTTCTGTCGTTGTCACTTTTATCCACTTCGCGATACATTTTCACAAAAATAAAATGTTTAATGCATTTTCATCAATTTGTGTTCATGTCGCTTGAAGTCAGAGTTAAAACTCAGCGGCCGGGCAGCAGCCAAACAAATGCTAGGTGTGATCATAAAATCTGGGTTAATGAAAACTGAACATTGGCAAGACGGTAAGTGTGAAAGGAAGTGAAACGAAAAATGGAAGAGGGGCCAAAGGGAAGCGGCGAACCACCATCTCATGCTTTGACTGTGAATATTTCATACCAACTTGTTGCTTTCATTCTAATTGAAAAATTCAATTTAAATCCTTTTTTTTTCTTTCTCTGACAACGATGTGAAGCATCGAAGAAGCTTGGTTGGTGCCTCTCGTCTTAAACTCAAAGTCAAATCGACCAAACTCAAAACGAGAAAAAGAATACCAAATCAATATTTTCAATGTAATAAAATTCAAATTGTTTACATCTTTAGCGTTGAAACGAAAAAATGGGTGAATCGAAAGAGAGTTAAACCACTTACAGATCGAATGAAGTGGGATCAACGGAAACGCTAAGTACGTAAATTTATATATGCTGAAAAAAAAAGAATTCACCATAATAGAACCATAGAATATATGCATGAATCTGTTTTGTATCGAAACGTGAACGAGTGAGCGAACTGGGTGCGCATCAGTTGCCTAAGTGTACTTATGCCCTTCCATTTTCAAGCTATATTTTTCCACGCTCCAAGAAAGACACAAAAAATATTGCAATAATAATATCGGTTTATTGATTTTTTTTTTCTTTTTTATTAAACTTATAATCCGAAAGACAATTTGAAGGCATTCCACGGTTGGCATTTGACTTAATAACGAACGAACAAAAAAAGAAAAGAAAATACAACGTAGTTTCCAGATGAAGAATTTCAACAAATCAGAACAGAAACAAAAATATCGAACCATTTCTATGTTTCTACTATGGCGCACTGAACCGATCAACTCGTTTGCAAGCAAAACAAAAATGTATGTCAAATTTATTAATAGAATGTGTACAATTTGGCGCTTATGCGAAGCAACAAGTGATATTCAATTTCGTATTATAAACCATAATTGGTAGAACTTTAATTAAAATCTCATACTGGACATTTCAAGAACATTTTCAAATCCAATCCACCTTTCAATTTCTATTCAATCGAGATAATTTACTGCATGATTTACTACGATTTGAAAAAAAAAAAACAAAAACAAAAACGATGACTTTAAATTCAAACAAAATTTTGTGTGACATTGGTTCAGTTCACCGACAATTCTGTATGGTTTGATTTTCAAAAGAAATGGAAAAATTTATTTACAATTTCTGGAACGCAAGACGCACAAAAGAACACATCGAATCAGCCCAACAAGATCCTATCACATTAAAATTACTCACAGCCTGCTCGGTGACGTTGACTATGTATGTGAGTGTTTTTATTTTTCCTTCTTCTTATGAAATGAAGCAGGCTCATGAAATGAAATTAATTTGTCATGTTTGAAACGTAGAAAAGGCTCAACCCAACTGAATATTGTGTGTGTGCTGCATAAGACATTTGCACAGGGAAAATGAATCAATGTATGGGGAGGGTGGAAGACAGTTTCACTTTATCAACGCCATCATCGCCATCATCTTCAATTCACCCACGTACAAATTGCTATTTAAATACTTGACGCATCATTGTCATATTTGCACGTCTATGTGTGAGCGCCTTCGATTCAAAATGCATCACATTCATCCCCCTCAAACCACACACTGTCCCGCTTTTAAGTTTCCCGCTTGGTTCAATTTTGACTCAAACACCAAAACCGAAGAGAGAGAGAGAGAGATAGAGAGTTCAGCGAAAATTAATTTGATTTTTCGCAATCGAATTTAATTATGTGTTTCATTTTTCGTTTCAGAAGAGGCAAAGTCGAAGCAGAGAGAAAACTCTATTAGAAGTGTGAGCAACGAGCTAGTGAGCAATTTTATGTTGGATGTCACTTTCGGTGCCATCCACAACATCGGTATAGAATTGTGTAACTAGCACCTTATGCAAATCAATTGACATCAATCTCGAACACGAAGACATTGATGGAAATGAACGAGAACAACTATTTTCATTTCAAAAGCAACATTCATTTCATGTGGAATGCTGGAATATTTGAATATCAACGAAGAAAAATATGTCTTAATATTGAAAATATTCGCCGTTTGACAGACATAGAAAAACCAACTTTGCATGAGATGGCACAACAAAAGGTAAACCCAAGCATCGATGCGATTAGTTTGAAGTTGATTTGAATTGTAAACGAGTGTGTCGAGAAGAAAATGACTCTAATTTAAATGTTTAAATAAAAAAGTCACTTGATGTTCGCTTTGTCAATGATTCAAACCGCTATTTTACATTCTTCACGCTTGTGAATCACATGTTGTGATATCGTGAACTTGCTAAAAAAACAAACCACCGAAACTCACACTTGAACGATTTAAACATTTAAAAGCATGACAAAAGCCACGTTGAATGGAAACAGTTACCTTGTTTTTATAATCAATATCGATCTAAAAACATATGATTTCAATGTCAATGCACGACAAAACACACACCGGTTTATATTCAACCCAAATTATTATGAATTTTTGGAAAATGTGTGCCTCCTCTGAATATGATGTGTTCCACCAGCAAAAACCCAAAATTGCTACGAACAAAATAAACACATACACACACTGAATATAAAAATAAATAATAATGTTGCGTCTTGTAGATGTAACTGACACGTATTAAATCGACTTTACAACTGGCCAAATGTTGATTACATGCCAATATCAGGCGGCAGTGATCACGATAGCGTAAAGCAACTGAACGGTGGAAACCGTCTAATCATCACGTTGGAAACCGTTGACGTCACATTTTTCCTTCCATTCAGGCTGACCGTTTTTTTCGTTTCATTTTATAAACATTACATGCGTTTTCATCATTGAATTTAAACTATATCTCATTTACATAATACGCATAAAATATGAAATCAAAATGTTGTACGCGCGCGCGATGATCCATTATTATGGATAAAAGTAAAAAAAAAACACATTTTGATACCGAATTATCCAAAATTTCAAACCAAACAAATTCATTAACGAACAATTCAAAGAAATATGAAACAATTTATAGATTTTAATAGCCATATTCAACGCCGTAAAATTGCAACCAAATGATCAAAATTGAATAGCATAAAACTGCATTCACATTACCATAATTAATCACATTCATTAAAGTATTAGTTGCTTGCTTATTAAATAAAGAATATAAAAAAAGAGCCCATAAAAATGCCGAAAAAAAAACACACTGCACTTTGAAGAGAGCGAAACAAACAAAAAATCCCCAGCTTGAGATTGAGCCGCTGAAAACTTATGATAAATGATGCACTTGAACCAAATTTCGATGGAATAAATAAAAATTTTGTAATTATATACGCAAATTTCATAAAAAATTTATGCCGCAGCACATAAAACACAGCCGAAGCCATTTGGCTGCTTCTTTTTTTTTTTGTTTCTTTATCGTGGTGTTACGTTTAGTTTCGTTTGCTGCAAAGCACAACGTATGCAACTCACGAACGCAAATCACACATGAACTTGACACTCATTCTAATTGGCTTACTGTCTAACTCGTATGCTCGTCACACGATGACGGGAAAACACACAGTGTTTTTTTTCCGTTAATTTTTTTTTTTTTTTTTTTTTTTTGAAAAGTATAATGAGTAAAGTCGATGAAATTCAAAACTTCACGAGATTGTTCATTAAATGCACACAATTCACCTAATGAAGATGTTTTTGGTTGTGTATGATCCATTTCGGATAAAATAATAAATCCAAATATAATTAACAGAATCATCAATTAACGAATCAAACATGAAAATGTTCATTCGATTGATTTTTTTGGAATAATCGAAACGAGTTAATCATGCAGTTAACATGCTAACCATTACGTATTTAAAATTTGCTTCTGATAAATAGAGAATTATAAAAGAATAAATTTAAAAAAAAAAAACCATCGCATAACGAACCCGTGTAATGAATTATTTATTTTGATTATGCGAAATCCAAACACCTGCTCACAAATGAACGAATCGATCGCACTGCAAGCGGCAAATCAATCGTGTGTGTTTAGGTGAGATTTTGATGTGGCATGAAAAAAGGCATTTTTACAACAAATTTAGTCCATCGTGTAATAAATGTTCGAATATTTCATGTCAGTCTGAACCGGATTATTTTAGCGCAGAGAGACAGAGAAAGAGAGACGCAATTTGTGTTTTGTTCTCACTTTTTTTTATGTTCTTATTGTAATTCTTTTAATTGTTTTTCCATTTTGACTGGAGCTGAAAATGTGTTCAGATTTTTCGTCTCAAATGCAAAGAGAGGAAAACAAACTAATTCGCAATAACAATAATAAATAACAAAAAAAAAAAAATTGAAATGATGCGATTTAGAAACCTACTTTTGTGCGATTGCCGACTACTGAAATGAATAGGCAAATATTTGCGATGATTGTTAGTGGTGGTCGTGTTACGGTTGTGCACATGCAACAATTGCTACACTTGACTATCTTTATTTCGTTTTCGATTGAAATTATAAAATAGCTGCACGACGAACTTCACAACCGAATCATAGCCATTTCTTTTTAAATTAACTACTTGTAAACGTATTATAAGTCTCACGAAGTTTATTTTAATGCCAAATGGGTTTTTTTTTCTTGCTGCAGTTGTAGCAGTGTATAACTGCGTTTTTGTTTTCATTTCATTTGTGTTATTTTTAAGTTTACGTCTTTTGTATGGATTTTGTTTTTATTGTTTTTTTTTCGAATTATCATTGTCGATAAAAAAAAAAACAAAAATTCATCACACGTTGATTTTCGGTGACGAATTTAACCTTTTGTTTGCATTTACAGGGAAATTACTGTTTAATAATGTGTCCTTTTTTTCAAATTGGCATCTAATTGGTCTAACATTAACGTTGCATCGTACGATTCAATGATTTCTTGGAGATTTCCCCTTCGACAATGCATCTCACAAAAACCAGTAGCACAAAGTGGATGCAATTAAACAACACACTTTGTTGCGTGTTTTACTCAATCAGTCGATGTCGTAGTTTTTTTTTATTTTTTTATTTTATTTCATTTCTGTTTGGAATTAGAATTCGAAATGTGCTGGCTGTGTTTTATTCTACATTTTAATCTAATTTCATCTTGAATGTGTCAGAATTATGTGCTCAATTGTGATATTGAACAATTTTCCATTTCAATGTATTTAAATCTGTCGAAATGAAAATTATGTACACGCCCGTTCGATTGCTCTCTATCATATAAATGATTTGCCATTGAATGAGTTCAATTTCCATGAATTTGTTGTGTCGATTTATTTATTGATAAGGTCGTTTGATGTGTGTGGGCATTGGCCACACGCAACACGCAACACGCTTAAGGATTTACACACATCCTTTCAGGAAGCCGGCTATCGTTCCGGTTCATTTTATGTTTTAAATATAGTTGTGTCATCGAAACAACAGGTGTGTCTAACAGGTTCTAACCTTTGAACAATGACAAATTAAACTTGATTTGATCAACAGCAACATCAATCACTTCAAACAATAGCAGAGAACGACGTGAATTCCATAATTCGTATAAAGTAAGCCAATTCTTATGTTGTACAGCCTGTAACTAAGAGGGAGTGTGTACTCATTTTAAGTCAAACATTTGACGTTTTCCAAATTTCACATTTCTATTCACTTTTTCTATTTCAATAGTGTTAGTTTTTTTTTTCATTTTGTATAATTTTGAGAACAACAACAACAAAAAATTGCCAGTATAAAAAGATCTTGTTGGCCTCACTGTGCACACACAGCCTGTAAAGAAACTGAAGTGACAATAAAGTGCCATAAAAGCTCATTTCAAATGGCTGTTTGCCGGCGACTTAATGGCTATCGTAACACAGTATTACTTTTATATCGTTGATTTGATTTTTTTTAATTAACGCAACGAATTTTACCAGATTTTTTTTTACGGTGTGTTTTTGATGATATGCCCCCAGAACAAGCAACATTTGATAAAACGTACAGTTTTAGTGGAATTTTATTGAATATTAATGCTATCACAGTCCACATTCAAATGTATAAAATCTTCCGTCGGCAACAGAACACTAAAAAAGACACAGCATGCTGATTTGTCTGCAAACGCGACGTTGGCGCCACCACTGGTCAGAAGCAGAACTGTTTTATAATGGAAATTTGTATCTACCAATATTCATTGTAAAGTTGTGTGCATCTGAACGTGCTTCTGACAGTACATATTAGCACGCTGTGAAAAAAGAACAAGAATTCAATACCTGTTGCCTATTTCTAGAAAGTGAGAGCTTTGCCAGCATGATGAGTTAAGCAACAGGTAGCTCTGTGCATTGCATTCAATGTATTTTCGAACAAAATATCTATATAGCATAAAATCTCTAGATATACAAACGCATCAACGCTGTATGAACAGTTGGATGTATGAATGTACTTGGGAGTTGATCGAAATGTGTCTCTCTGCATAGAAAATTACGATTTTAAGTCATCAGCACTGCACCTAAAAACCTGAAACGGTTATGTATTTTAAAACTGCACCTAAAAACCTATGTGCGGTTACGGTTTTTAATCGCATTGCGAAGAAAAATACAAATCATCTTCAGACAATCATAATGTTGATTTTCGGTCTAGCTGTCAGCGATTGCGGTTTAGAAGAACCATTTTTAAGTCAAACAGATTCTGTGAACATTTGTTTTATGTTGTGCGCTAAAAATTGTGCTGAACTTTTTGCTATCAATTTGTAATGATCGCTTCGATTAGAAGCATATTAATGGATTTGAGTTGTCGATGAGACGATATTATCGCTGATCCAATTTAAAGCAATCAATTAATCCATATTATCGAGATCGATTATTGGCTCATATTCACTCGAATATGACCAACGGAATACGAATCCCAAATTAGAGAATAAAGTTCAACATCGATAAGTAAATTCATGAACATGCATTTCATAACAAATTTATTCGAATTGTCGAGACCAAATCATCCGTGATGCGTTTCATGCGATAACACACAGATCGCTGTGAGCCTGCACATTGCGATTGCAATCGCAATCGATCAAAGCCAATCAAATGTGAACACTTTGGCCCATTTTCAAACGATATCTTTGTGGTGATATTCGATTTCAATCGTATTGTTTCTATTTTTTTTCCCTTACAATTGTCTAGTCTTAGTTTTGGTCTCTTGTTTGCTGTTATTTATTTTGTATTTACTATGACTGTTGCTGTTGCTGTTTACTTATTCACCGAGCATATAAACCGAATTGGAGCAGATTCTAAAGCTTCAGAATCTAAGGCATTGCTATTGAATTGCGCTCTCTCATGCGCAGATACCGAATCGTGTTTGTTTTGATTCGGGTACAATCAAACTAGAAATGGTTTTTAATTGGATCGACTTTTTTTGCATTTTCCGTCGCTTGTTGTTTTGTCGTTTTGTCGCTTCAATTGTATTCAATAGACAATTCAATTGTCATATTGAAGTTTGACTTATTCACGGCGTTTTCTCAACTCACTGTCTTAATGCAAAAGAAAATAAAATAAAGTGCTTTAAAAGATCGAACATACCCCAAAAATGGAAAACAAACACGTTCACTTTTATTGTGCTTCGAGTACAATGCACAGCACTGAAAATAGTTCTCAAGTTTCAATGTGGATTCGATTCACGTAAATTCTTTTATTTGTTAACACTAACTTTAGGATTTAATTTTGCACTTCAATGATTCACAAATACAAGTTTTTGTTTCAATTTGTGAACTCAATGGAACTCTGTTCAATTGTCTTAACCGTTTTTTTTGTTGTTGTTGTAAAATAAGCAACTAAATTTGTGAACAGTTTTATTTGTTGTTTCACTGTATTTTCCAATTTTCCAAATTCGTCGCGGAAGAAACTCTCTTAAATACGTTCAATAATAAGTTTATGAATTTCAAATTCAACATTTAAAAAAATTTGGTTATTTTTTTTGAATTTGGAATAAACAACCAAAATGCATAAGAAAACGAATAAAAAATAAAACTCAATAAATGTTAACGAGTCCGAATTAATTGAACAAAAAAACAACAATAATTTGGTGTGTTATAGATGTAAATCAAACGTTCAACTGATAGTGTCGTTCATCATCCTGTGACAAACGGCTAATAAATGCTATCGATACGCCGACTTTTATTCATTTTGTATTGTTTGAGCATCGCGTGAATTCTCTCGCGCGCGCTCATTCATTCGGTCTCTCTCTCTCTCTTTCTCGCTCTCTCGGTCTCGTGTGTTACGGTGGCTGTGTCTCTGGGTTCGGGTTGTTTGTATGCGGCTGACTGTGATATCAGTTGAGCTGATTCAACTAGCTTCATTTTACAAGCAATAGCACATCGCACACACTTCAATACATGTGGATCGTTTTTTCTCTCTCTATTATTTTTTTTTTTTTACTCTCGGTTTGTTTGGCTACACGCGAACTGTCCACAATTAAACCACGCAAATCATTCACTTACTCATTGACATCGAATAAACGAACTGGTTAGTGTGTGCTCAGTGTAAATACAAACATTTGGTAAATCTCACTCTAGTTTGTGTGTGTGTGTGTGTTGCTGCTGTTGAAGCATTTGTTTTTGTTTTAACCCCCCAAAACAGTTCAAAATTTCAAATATTGGCTATCAATAGATTTGCTCAAACACACTACCAAATTCCCAATTTATTTTTCTGTCTGTGTGGTGGGTTTTTTTTTGTGGTTGTTGTTGTTTACGTCATATTTGTTGATGCTATTGTCGTCTTTTTTGTTCGGGGGAGAACTAAAACTACTACATCATTCAATAAAATGCTATTGATGTACCCAAGCAGTCTGTGCAGAACCATTCAGTACCATGTGATCAAGCTCTCTTCGATTTCTACACAGTGCATCTAACACACAAAAATAGTGACTTCAACACGAACATCGTTCGATCTATTCGATGTATATATTCGTTTTGGTGAGAGAAAAATGAAGACGTCTTTGTAATTTGTATCTTGTGTTTACTTGAGGTCGCACAAGTATACGCCAAACACTTGTGAATCCTATGATTCGTAGAGACGATGGTCAAATTCAAAGTAAAACTCCTAGCATTCTGTTTCAGTGTCAGCATCTAAGCGGAGTGATTCACCTCGGTAATTTTTATTTTGACGATTCAACGAAACAAAAAAAAACCGACCTGAGGTTGTTTTTTTTCTTCTCCCCTGTTTGAATGATACTTCGTACTGCAGATCGATTTTGAGACTAAGGATGCCAGAAAAGTATGTTTCTGTTTGTTCAATGCAAGCGCACTTCAGTCACAAAAGTTCCACTTTCTATTGTACTTCAAAAAGCGATTTTCTTTCTTCGTTTCTGTTTCCATTTTCTCTCTCTCTCTCTCTCTCTCTCTCTCTCTCTCTCTCTCTCTCTCTCTCTCTCTCTCTCTCTAAGTCTCTTTTGACTCGTTTGAATTTCAATTTCATTTTTATTTGATTTTTGCAACTGTGAACTAGTTGAACGTTTCGTTTGGTTCTTCTTCTTTTTTTTTTGATTCACCATAAAGTGTTTTAAACATTCCAACATTGTGGTGTGGATTTGTGCATTGAAACATGACGTTTGGGTTGGCAGGCGAAAAAACAGCATTTATCGATTGACATCGATAGAGTCACAGTAAGTACGGCGTCGAAAATTTACAGTTCATTTTGTTTACATGACTTATTGACGGCCAAGAAATTTACCCACTTCAGTGTAATCGGTTGTCGTTTCCACTACAAACGCACGCATACCGTCCGATTGTCAATGGCCAAGTGGCTGCGCTAGCAAATATTATGCAAAGATCTGATTTTTTTTTTCTCTCGATGTTATCGTTCAAGTCACATTAAATATGATCAAAACTGAATTTTGTCTCATCATTCTGTCAAGCGTTGGTTTTCATTTTTAACTCTTCCGGTGGCGATGATGCGACAAACAGACAAGCACATATGAAAATTAAATAAACTTTATACGTCGGTCGTTCGTTCGCTTATTCGTATTGTTTGATTCGACGAGGTAAAAATTGAATCTTTGCAAAACGAGTTGGTATGGAACTAGTTTGCTATTCATTTGATTCATACATCGGTCATTTGTGAATAACATGTGATTACAATTAGTTTTTCAGGCACACGCATTCCAAATGAACTCGAACCATTTAGTTTTTGGCGAAAATTGACGTTTAACATTTGTAGCATTTGTCAATATCATTTTGTAATAAGTTTTTTTTGTGTGTGTGTGGAAATTAATCAATTTTTTTCTGATCAGGTTTAAAAAAATGATTTCAAATCGTAAGTACTAATGAGCACCGGTCTGAAATCATTTTATTTGATGCCAGTTCGGTAAAAATGTCGATTGTTTTCATGATTTCGTGATTTTGTGCGCTGCATTGGCACAGTTGTCATCAATTAAAATACCATGTTAATGTTTCCGTCGACACATGCAATGGATTTGTCGTTCGTTATTGTTGTTGGCCGAATGAACGAATGAACGATACATAAAATATGATGGCTGAAAAACTGGTTTTTCAAATCATATCAAACAGAAATCTCTGATTTTTTTTTTTATTGCATTTTTGAATTCATCATCAACCGATGATGCGCCGGCTTCGTGCAGATTGTGTATACAATGTGTACACATAACACGTTAAGTATTGTCCAAACCAATAAAACCAGACTAAAAATGGTTATTTGCAATGAACGGAGCCACATGAAATAGTGATCAAGTGTTAGGGTCAAGATCAGAATTCATTAAAAGTTTACACGTAATTTGGTGATATTTGATGTGCGTGAGCAATAGTAATAATGATGACTTGACAATGAGAGCAAAACGAGAGAAGAAAATTAAACAAAAACAAAAAAAAACAAAAAAAAAAACAATACAGCACCGGCGTTGAAAGAGCAATCTGTTCACTTGACATTTTATCAAGTTGCTGTAATCGGAAACGCTTAGTGACAATTAACACCAACGATTCGCATTCTTTATTTCTTTCTTTCAACGTAGAATGCAGCACATTTTTTCTTGTTCACAAAAATTAAATGCATTCTTTTCATTTGTTTCAGTCCCCAGTGAAAACAGAAAAACAAATCGACGATATAATCATTTCAATTCGTCAATTTTGCGTCGATAAACAAAAACAACAAAAAAAAAACACCGACAAATATTGAACTGAAATCTCAATTACGATGCGACTGAATTGACTTAAAAGGTATCTTATTAGACGATAACAATCTATAAATGAAACACATAACTATAGCATTAATTAACCGCATTGATAAATCTACTGTGAAACACAATTGAAATGCATCTTTCGGTGGATTTTCACATTTTTCGCTAATTTGAATGTGCCCTTTGTTTCGGCGTTTTTTTTTTATTTTTGTGTGTGTGTGTGTGTGTGTGTGTGTTTCTTTTTTTTGGGTACGAGAGCTTGAGTTGCCATAATACAATTGCAATGCAAACGATCTTCGTCCATTTCATGTTAATTCTAATTGTGCGGTCATCGAATTAATCCGAAGCATACAATAATGATTTTCAACAGCACGAGCGGCAAGAGCAGCATACAAATGAAACGAAATTCTGTTTCAAAATAAATGGTTCAATTGTGTTAAAGTTTCAGTAATTGTATTTCAGTTGAAACTGTACTCCTTCACTTCTCTCTCCCTCTCTCACTCACTCACCCACTCTTGGATTCGAGCAGGTGCTACAATGATTGTTGCATACGATAAGATTACGTGCTAATTTTGTTAATTAAATACCCGGAGAATAAATTATATCAAATTCTATTCCGACGGTTCAACAAAAATATTAGTCCAAAATGAAAATGAATTGAAAACAAACAAGCAAAAAAAAAACGCGATTTGTATTGTTCATGATGAAGTTTTGACGGATTTATCCAATTTGTTGTTGTTGTTATTGTTGTTGAATAAATAAAGCGGCTGCTAGTTAATCGAACAAAGAAGTAGGCCCAACGAAATTTAATTGAAAATCATTTCATTCGCATCAGTTCAACTGAACAATGTGATTAATTTTTCGTGAATTGTTCGATTTCAATTTTTATGAAAAGTTTTCAGTCGTTTTGGCTCTCTCCCACCCCTCGGCACAATCACAATTTCACTGTTTGACCGTCACACTGTGATGCTTGGGCTTTTGGTTTATTTTATGTAGTTTTTTTTTTTTTTTTTGATTGAATTCTGTTTATGAGCGTAAAATCAAAAAAATTTAACTGACCAAAATTGAAATATGATGGAAAGGAAACGGCTCTGACACTCCCTCACTTCCATTCAATTCTTCTATATTTTTTTTTTTCATCTCATCAGTCTCTCCGGCTGTCTCTTATCTCAGTCAAACAAAAACGAAAAAAAAACTTAGTTTTAAAACAAAACTCAATTTTTTAATTATAGCCATGCGTGCCACAATGTATCCCAAGGTTCCACGCAAATGTTTCAGTGTAACAAAAACATTTTCGAAATTAGTTAAGGGGATTTGGATATTTCGACAATGATTTTCCATGGTATTGATCTCGATGTAAAACATCTGGCGAGATTTGGCCCACATAATCAACACAGTTGAACAACAACAACAAAACACTTGATTCAAATCAATGAAATTCTCTTTTGATCGTTTTGATGAGTTTTGCGTGCATATGCGAAACTCATGTTTTCGTACACGATAATTCGGATGTACTTGTATAGCTTGCTACGTTTGACCTGACAATGACCACCATCGTTTATGAATAACTTATAATTTAAATGAATTTATGCTGTGAAGTCACCAAAAAAATATACACGCATACCACTTGAAAAATCATCGACTAAAAGTCAGATGGTCAAAAAGATTAGACTTATTTAGAAAGAAGTTCGATTAAATGTAAACAAAAAATGCTCATTCATTTGTATCAAATCTCAACAATCTGAGGGGAGAGTTCTTTGCAATATTGGCTCCATTGGCGGACCATCGAGACAGAATTCGAAGATTACAATCTGTTGTTCATCAACACGTGTCATTTCACGTGTTAAAATGACTGACTTCGAAACGCAATCGTCAAGCCCAACGAAGTGATGAGTTGCAAAGATGCAAGTGAGCTAACAATCAAGATTGAATCGAAGTTGAATTAGATGCTGGTTATATAGCTAGATCAAAAGAAGTGCTTTTGTCCGTTGCTAATCTAATATTTCATTTAAATTGTGTTAATTTGGTTTTGTTTGACCACAAACTTTCATTCAATGTTTTTCGAGTTCATTCAGTGAGGCGATACGATTAAAACAAGCCAAGCTCATGGTTTTCAACGAACCAGTCAAGTTTAATGAATCAAACTAAGTCACTTGGTGCTACATCGGGTTAATTAATAATAATGATATCAGCAAAATATATCCATATTGAATAAAGCCATATTCATATCCATCAATTCAATTTTCATTTCAGAAAGATTGTGATCGCATTGAACATTTGGGGCCGGGTTCGTTGCTTGAAATGTTGCAATTCTTCTTATTCTGAGTATTGCCGTTGTGCTAACTGGTTTTGATTTGATTTCATTCAGCATCGTCTTCATTTGAAATAGATTTGTTGCCAAAACTATTGCACAAAAAGTGCTGTGAAATTGTGTATGACAAGTGAAAAAACTCGAATAAACTTTCTATACATTGCACCCCCCCCCCCTCTCTGTGTGTGTGTATGTGTGTCTCTCTCTCTTGCTCCCACTCGTACGTCTCACTATCTAATGAAGTTTTCGTACGAAATTGAGTTTTCAGTTAGAAGAAATTAGAGAATTTTGACTGTATGTGATGGTGGTGATAAGAAAAATGTTGACTTGAAAAATTGGTGCCATCAATTCATTAATGCCATTTGAGTTTGGAAAATGGACGAAGAAACGTTAGAAAGTGACGTTGTGTAATTGGAAATGCTGTTGCGTAATTGTGATAATTTAGTTATGATTCAATCATGTCACGGCGTTGTTACAATTAGCATTCAGTTTATTTTCATAATGTTTTGTATATTAAAGTTGACATTTGATGGCAACTAGACAGTGGGACTGATGAAAATGGATGGAACACACATTGGAGGCCAAACCAGCAAACGCATCCACCCACACACACATCCGCACCCGCACTCACAGCGATGCGGTGCTCATTCGAGTGAGTATCATAAGCGTTTCTGGATGGCATTTAAGTGTTGAAATTGAAAATTATGAAATTAGCCCGGTGGGCACCAATTTTATTTGTTGCATCTGCGAAGAGTTGTGCACTCAATTTAATAGTTGAATCAGTGTGTTGTTGCGCATCTAACTTCACACTTACACACATATAATATCCAACGGGTTGAAATGAAAATACGAACAACGGCAATGCTATTTTATTTATTGATATTAATGGTGACATCTCTTCGTCGTTGTTTTGTGATTTTGATTTCATTTCATTTGGTTTTGGTGTTGTGACGCCATTTAATACGGTCGCATAGTTTTCGCTACACAACTCGTGTGTGCGGGGGACGACGACGGTGGAATGGACATGAGTATGAACTGATGTGCTTGTGTATCATCACCAAGTGGTGATCCTGTCACATTTTCCAAATGAATTTTATATAATACGGTTAATCTCGGAGATAGTTTAATAGTTTGTTTTGATACAAACCCCAACAATTAGATTTGTCGTCTACATCAGCCACATTCAATGGTGGAAACTGATAATTGTTTGGCCAAACCACAACATTTCAATTTCTAGCTGAAACGACCAGTTTCAGTGACATGACTTTTTGAGTTACGAAAATGCAAGCGAAATAAATCATTTCTAATATTTCTAATCACATATGCTAACAATCAAGTTGTGTTTTTTCTAATAATATCGATATCTTTATTTGCGGTTTGTGATATTAGTAATATTTGATTTTGTTTCGAATTGGATTTATGTTGAAATGAGCAAAAGAAAAGTAGACAATCTGATAATTATCAATACTTGATAATTGACCGCATCGCCATTTTGTCTGATTGAAAATGAAATATTCAATTGAATGCTACTGTTTTACATTGAATTGCTGTGATCGTTACACAATCAATTATTCCAATTTGTCATAGGTTATTTAGTTTCTCGAATGGCAGCCAGTCGTCGATCATGTGGAATTTTCAATCAATTAAATTATCACATGTAATTGTTTAATTAACAATTGCAATATTTGTGCAAGGTATGCGGATGATTTGATTGAATGTGCGACATAAGATCACACGCTACGCTCTCTATTCGGTGTATGTATTGGATAAAAATTGACTTTACTTACATAGATTTGGCTCATTCTAAACACCGGAATTGTCATTCCATACTCCTCCGCCAGGCTCTTATGCAAAATATCTGGAAAAAAAAACAAACAAACAACAAATTCCAACGAATGCTCGAATAAATGATTTTTCAAGTGATTGTTCAACATAAGGACTAATTGAATAGACTTTTTGAAACACGCTCTTTTAACTTAACATTCTCACTAAATGAATTATTCTATTAGTTTAGCTCTTGGAACTATAATAAAAAAAAAACGGTGACAAGTGACTACAGTTGCACCAGTAAGTATTCAATTAGAAAATTACTTTGAAAATGGTTGTTTATGTCACAAATCGTTTTAGTCTGTCAATGTCTACTTCGCTCTCTATTTTTGTTTTCAATATTTGACAATCAAACTAAATTATTTATTAAAATAACCTCTCGTAAGTCAACAGGGTGACAATTGAAAGAATATTGGCTTCTTTTGGTGTTTGTTTTTGTTTTCTTCAAAAGGGCAATTCTCTGATATAACGCTTCATTTTATCTAAAGATTGGGCTTTAATGAACTTTCATTGACAGCAATGGATCAACACCAATTACAATGAAAATGAGAAATCTCTCGATCAAAATACGGGTCATGGTAGAAATGTGCAAAGCTCTACATCACGTTGCGTCATTTGCATGAAATGCATGTTCGAGGCCAAAATTTGTGTCTATCCCTCAACGAATGAGGTGCAGCAGTAGCAGCAGTAGCAGCTTCACGGCACTATATTCACATATTAATAATTCTATTGGAATGTTATGCTGTACTGTGGTTTTGTCAATCGGATGATACTTAGCTTTTTGCCTTTACTTTTTTACTTTTTTTTTTCGATATATTTTTTGTGCTAGAATTTTTACAGGTTTCGTACACTGTGAGTGTCTACATTTCTTGTGTGAGCGTGTGTGTGTGTTGTGACTAGGACTTTGTTCCAATCCACAGACGATTGGTTTGCGTTTGTCATATGCCATTGTCAGTAAGTGGGAAATGATATGCTGCTTTACTTACAATTCAATCACAACAATTTATGTGCTGATTGATTCAATTTTATCGAGATGTACATTTACTCTGTGCTCTTTAGCTTACACACACAGACAGACACACACACACAATCAGGCATTGCACACATTGTTCTGTGTTCTCTCACTCTCTTGGCCTCGCTGTCTATTTATCTTTCAATCTCTCGCAATCTCTCAGCACAAGTACATCCGAAATACATATTAAATGAATGTACGATGAATTGATGGTAGTAAAAAAAAATGAAGGGCGATATAAACGTGTATCAAACGAAGTTGAGATGCCAATGCAAGGGAGAAAGAGAGAAATGTGGTCGTAGAGGAAAAATCCACACTGGTTTGTGAAGTGGAAGAAGGAAATGAGAGCCAACCGTTTCGTATTTAGTGCACTGAACACACTTAATGTATTTATTATAGACAATTTCACACATGCACAGGGCACACCAGAGCCAAAAATCGACCAAATGATATAATAAATGAGTGAACAAGGGAAAGAGAGAGAGAGAGCGCGAGTGAAGTGAAGGGGAAACGAAGATAGAACCAGAGAATGACAAAATTAAATGAATAAATATAAAATGGGTGAAATGTTAAGAGCTTTTGAGTAATTTGAATTTGGAGATGCAAAATTTTTGCTTTCACTGATGTCATTGTCATTGACGTTGCCGTCGTCGACATCACTATTCAGTCACACACCGACACATTTTGCCATCCTCTTATTCTCTCTCTCTCTCTCTCTCTCTCTCTCTCTCTCTCTCTCTCTCTCTCTCTCTCTCTCTCTCTCTCTCTCTCTCTCTCTCTCTCATTCTCTCTCTCTCTCTCTCTCTCTCTCTCTCTCTCTCTCTCTCTCTCTCTCTCTCTCTCTCTCTCTCTCTCTCTCTCTCATTCTCTCTCTCTCTCTCTCTCTCTCTCTCTCTCTCTCTCTCTCTCTCTCTCTCTCATTCTCTCTCTCTCTCTCTCTCTCTCTCTCTCTCTCTCTCTCTCTCTCTCTCTCTCTCTCTCTCTCTCTCTCTCTCTCTCTCTCTCTCTCTCTCTCTCATTCTCTCTTGCATACTACCGAAACGTTCAATCGGTTGCTGTTCATAGGCAATTTTCTATTCATCGATGATACTGAATTTTGATTTCAAACGGCTCTCCATTTATCAAGTGGATATTATGGTTTGCATGCACGGTACTAATCGAAATAAAATGCCATACATGCAAATTGATTGGTTGATTAATTTAATATCGGAGGGGTTTTTGGCTAGGCAATGGGCCTGCAATCGATGGCAGCCGACGATAAATAGCAAAATGGCTTTATTTGTCCAGAAATTGGTCAGACCGGACGACACAACAATGACATTATTCAATCGGTATACCGTTTGTCTCTCATTCACCATTCTCACACTCACGCACACAATTCAGCGCCTATGTGAAGCATCAGCACGAGTACCACCAGTTCAATGCGAGAACACAGAATGCCAAATTTGTCGGACACAACTTTTAAACTACTAAATGACTTATTTCCGCTTTTCTACCTAATGTCCAGTTAGTTTACCATCAAATTTTACATGAACTTTTTTTTTTTTCTTTTTCGGCTTTGACAATATTTTTAATGCGGGGGAGGAAAAGCACGTGGAGTGCCAAACGTCTATGTTGGATAAATGCACAATTTTAAAATAAAATTGTGTCCGTTAAAATTAGTTCAACTTTTACTCACAGCTAGAAATAACTTTTATGCAATTTTTACAATTGTACTCAATCCTATAATTTAGTTGGAAAAAATGAAATTAAAACTATTTGATGTTTGCACATTCCTGATTTTTGGTGCGTTTATTTGAAAAAAAAAACTGTTATCTTTTGTCTAATCATGTTTTTAGGTACTTTGGAGAACGTTCGAAATGGAAACGTTTGTAGTCAAACAGGTATTTGATAGTCTCAAATTAATACAATAAACACCTTGATTCAATAAACTCAAAGTATCAAAATATAAACTACTATGATTTGTCATTCCTAATGTAGAATAATGCATCAAATAAATTTCTTTCAAAGAATTTCAAAGAACCAACTACGAAACAATCGAAACAATAACTAGATGTTTATATAAAGAATTGTGTCTGATTGAAAAACTTACCATTTGATGAGTTCATTAAAAATGTTGCACCGATTCTTTCTTGTTGAGCGTATTGAATCTTGTGCCCGTTTTTTGGCTTGTAAATTGCTTCTATGTATTTGTTGAACGTCTGAAATATCATAATTTGATTACGAAAATGAAAATCTGTGTGTCCAATTGATGTGTAAAATTAGGCGGATATGTAATAGAATAAGAAATAATCAATAAACAAACAAACAAACAAAAAACGACTTGTAGTATGAAAGCATTCAAATTGCACTCGTATTGCAGAAAAATTGACTGACGAACCCAAAATCATTTTAAACCGAAAATTCGTCATACGAACGCTTGTTTCACTGATTTTCATTCATTTTTTTTATTCTCTATTTTTATCAATTCAAATTTCAAATGATTTACTTAAAACACTTGTGAAAAAGTGATTTCAAACGAAATCAGAACCATTCAGAATTTTGGAACTATTTCTTCCAAATACTAACCAATTTATTCGAATGACGGTTTTCGTATTTAAATAAACAGACAAAATTGTAAAAAAAAGGATTTTTACTTCTTAAATTACTGTATTGACCTTTTTCGGGGGAATCAATCGAAATTATGTTTTGTTTCAATAGTTTTTGTTAAATTCTATTTTGAGTTGAGAACAAGTTGAGTTGAAGTGCGTGGATCTGTTTTTTTTTTGTGTTGGTTTCTCTTTATGATTTTATTTTGGTGTTTTGTAATTTCGGTTGATTTTCCCAAAAACACACAGAGAAGTTGAAAGTACTTCTTTCAGCTACGAGATCTTGTCTCGTACTGATTACAAATCAACAATAACATCGTGGTTCTTACCAAGAGTATCTGGTCGTTTGTTAGCGACTACCGCTGCGACAATGATGGTTCGGCAGCATCAGCAACAGATTGAATAACAATGATGTGTACACCATCGTCACCGTCACCACCACCATCACCACCACTACCATTCGCTCATATCGAAACGCTTTTCCGATTCGCGTGCACATGTGCACGAGACTGAGGTTGTGGCAAACAAACACCGAAACAATCGGGGAAAAATCCAAAAGAGACATGGTAAACGGTTGGTTCGGTTGACGTTGCGGATATGAAACAAACGGCATGCTAACGACCGATAGAGTCGATAGATCGAAAACAGTTGAGGCAAGAGCGAGAACGAGTACGATCCAACTGAGTGGGTAAAACTGCTTGCTATTCAGATGGCAAATCATCCACCATCTCTTCGATATTGTTATAACATATGACTTGTCAGCCGTTACCATACGCGATACGAAGTGTTTGCTTGAAACGAGCTCGGTTACGGAAAACTTCTCCAAATTGTGAGATGTAACCGAGGCTGCAAATGCTAGCAGCATGTAAATTTACTATGCCGTACGGATCAGCCTATGAAAATGTGAAAAAAAAGGACTTAGCGATTCCTTTTGAAGGGAACGCAAAGCAACAAGCAGTACGCCTTCCAATTGATACGGCATCGCTCATAAATTTAATACTCGCTTAAACATATCATCGTGTTCAGCACAGCTTCTCCGTATTACACATCACCAAAATAAAGGACAGAGAGAGAGAGAGAAAATACTATAGAATGTTGCATAACGAATCTGGTGCGTTCATCACAACGACATCCATATCAAAATCACACAATAAACGCAACCTCAACCGGAAAAGTGATTCGTGCAAAACTCGCGAACACCCAAAAAAACACCAGTTGAACTGGATATTTACATCTCTTTTGATTTGACTCACACATCATCAATTTGTTGATAGACTTTTGTCGATGTTTTTTTGTTTGTTCGGAAATTTTTCCAATATCTTCTCAACTGAATGCCATTTTCTTCATCGTGCCAATCTAATAAATTTTGGTAAAACCTTGTAAAAAGTGTAAGACCTTTTGTAATCATGTTTTATTTCAAGTCAAGGATTTTTTTACGTGAACGATTTAATGAAAAATACGTGTTTCACACGGGTGCATAGAAATTAAATGTAGTTGAGCCCATCATTGAAAAAAAAAATGTTATGATCGGATCAAGAACTCTATTCTAATGGGTGTTGCTCCTTTGCATTAAGTTGATGAATTAAAAAATAAATTTCTCTTTCTCTGTTTTCATCTCCTTCATCTGTTCATTAACATTTACAGTTTGATTGTTTCGATTATCAGCGATAGGCGTATAGAACGCGCAGTTATGTGTTTCGAGTGTACTTTGCAACAATCATTTAATTCAGTAAGAATTGCGAGCTGATCTTTTGATCTTCTATCTTATTGGAAATGAAATTGTTCAATTCGATCTATTTTGGCAAATTTTCTGTTCACGAATTGTTCCACAGTAAATGATTATGTAAATCGTGAAGTTGAATATCAATATTAATATTATTTAAGTTAGAAATTATTGAAGCTGTTTTGCATGTGATTGCAAATTTTTTTTTGGCATGTGAAAGAATTCTCATCATTTAAATGTTCTCTCGAACAGAATACGAGGCGTTCGAAAAGAGTTTGAGAATCAATGTGAGCAACAGTTAAATTGAATGAAAAATGCATGTTCAGTCCATTCATAAAGCAACGCAAAAAGACAAAAAGACACACACATTCAGAAAAATAAAATGCAATAAAGGGAATGATTCTTATTCAACAGAAAATGCTCCATTTCTATTCGGTGTTGGCTGTATCGTTTTTCTGCTATGAAAATTGAGTTCATTATGTCTTCTTTTCAATTGGATTGTTCTGTATTTTGCGCGTCTTTTTTTTGCTGTAGATGTTGTTGTTGTTTTATTATGTGTCCTCAGTTCTCGATGGACTGTTCTTTTTCTCATTCGCATTCGCATTGAAAGGCATAAATCATCTGATGATAATGTTGAAGCATGAAAAAATGCGACCCCAATATTCCTTGGTGCCGATTCTGTTTTTCCTCTTACTGTGACTGTGCGAAATACTCTTTCTGTGTTTCCCTTTATTTTTTTTTTACCCCATTTGGCATATTTTGCTGCCCGAACCACCCGATCCATACACATATTCAATATGTTATCATCATAATCGGATGTTCAACACGTTCGGTGCGTTTTCATTTGACTTTTCGACTTTCATATATATATATATATATATATATTTAGCTGTTTTTTTTTTCTTCATATTTTAGCTGTTCGCACTTCAATAAATGCACCACGGTGTGGCCACAATATTACAAAACCCGAATACGAGACATGATACGAACACATTAATACAGCTCAATCGCACATTTATTTATTGTTATTGGGTGCAAGAGAAAAGAGCAAGCGAGACCGACCGAACGAACGAGTGAGTGAGTGAGTGAGCGGGAAGCGAGTGAATAAGAGAATGGCATTTACCGTAAAACACGTATCAAGTCAACGGTCACAATGCAATGTGAAAAGGGATATGTGTAAGTCGTTTAACAACGGTCAAAAGAAAAATCACTTGAAATGCTTGACCACAAAAATGGCATCAGCTCAACGCAATAAAAATATGAAACGATGAACGATGGAAAAATTCAAGCCATTTGAAGTGAATGAACAACAATGGATTGGTGTAAGAGAAATTGTGCCAGGGAGTGAGTAAAGAAAATGTGCCATCACAAACGAACCATATCAAAGCAATGGACATTCTTTCATATTCTTTATTCATTTTGGTTTTTTTTTTGTGGGTTAAGTGTCACTTTGGCAAAAGCCATGCGTTCACAGTCATTTGGCCCAAAAAATTTTTATTGAACAACGGACGCATTTGCTAAATGCTTTTCGATGCAATTTTAAAGTTCGATGGAACGCACATTTTTTATGCGAGCGGCTTTTTTTCTATTTCTTTTTTTTTCACACTTGAAATGATTCTTCAATAGAAAAGTGCGCTTAAAGACGCATTTCTATTCGTCGAACATTGAATTTAAATGGAACAATTTCGAGAAGCATTTAGATCTTTAACCTTTTTTTTTTAACTTGCCACTGAATATCGGAGCAAAGTCGTCAAGGGCAAAAATCGTTGAAACTCGAAAACGTGTGTGGCACATGAACCAATATGTGTGTGTGTGTGTGTGTGTGTGAATATTAGGCGCGTAAATTCATACTAACCAAATGCAATATACATAATCGTACGTGCCGTGATGATGAATTAATACTATTTGATGCGTGCAATGAATATGTGACGGGGGGAGGAGGGATAGATTCACTTGTCCTAATGGGTTTACTCAAACGGAGAAAGTGAACGAATGGGTAAAATAAAAATGAATCGAATTGAGATAGAAAAAAAAATTACATGGAGAATGCGTAGCTCCACTTTCAATTGTTGCCTATTTTTCTTTGTTTGAATGGGAACCTTTAAATGGATATCAAAATAAAACGAAATTCACCATTTTTTCCCGAATTTTCTCGGCATTTGGCCAGGAAGCATTGTTGAGTTAGAATTCCATTAAACCTTCGAAAATCTATTGATATTTGCAGTAGTAATTAATAATTAATTGATTGACAGCCCAATCTCCATGAATCACTTCCGAACGACCTGTTGCTCGACTTGTCCATGGATGTGGGGATGTGGTAATCAAAATTATTTTTTTGTTGTTGTTGATATTTCCGTTCGCTTTGTGTCATGCTATCCATAGAGCAACAATGACACCTCTCAAATTATGTTTTAGCTGAGCATCTATCAACAAAATACATTACACTATGTATGTGATGCCTGACGAAGGGTTAATGGAATTGCTATGTGTTTCATCAATCAATGTACTAATATTGGCAATTATTTTGGCAGTTACCATAACAATAAAAAGAAGAAAAAAAAAACCACACAGAAATACGAGAAATAAAGAGAAATAAATGCATCTTTTGTGTTTACTTTGAACAATAAAAACCGCCAAACTTCCATGCCAATAAATAAATTTCAAGTGCTAGTCAACATTAATGAATTGACGTTCGAACGGAATGAACGGAGCCGAATGAAACGAATGGTTCTTCGCATTCATTTAGGACATGTGTATGCAGCGTGTGTACGAGAAATGGTGGAGTGTCTTGGATGCGGAATTGTTTATATCATATATCATAAAATAACAATATACACACACACACACACACACACAAACTCATACAGCACTCGCCACCAAGTACTGAGTCTTCTTGAGTTCGGGCATTTTTCGATGGTAAGCTGAAATTAAAACGATACACACATTTTCACTTGGCATTTATTCAATTTTATCGAGAGCAATGTGGAGCCTGAGAGCCGAGTGTGTTGTGAGAGCGTAAAGCGATGCATTAGCACACACTCATTCACACACACACACACACACACACACACACACACACACACACACACACACACACACACATTGAACTGATTTAGTTTGACACCCGTATTCGAGTGCAAACGAGACAGAGTGCGCGAGAAGCATCGTTGTCGTCGTCATCATCATCATGATCATTTGAAAAGCGAAAACACTTTTCTCTGATAGACATACATAAACATTGAGTCGAGTCGATTCGACAACATTGCTACTCTCGCCCATAGAGCCACACATACAACATGGTGTTGCAACAACGGCACAGAAAATCAACAGATTTAATTCTATTTGGTTAATGGTGTAGTTTGTATTCTCTGTCTGGATGATACATTTTGCTAATAATAGTGTAGTGGCTTGATTGCAAACGGAATGACGTGTGACAAACAGGTCGAGGGGTGAGACCATACACCGTGCTTTACACTACACATTTTCTCTCTCTCTCTCTCTTTCTTTCTCTATTACTCTCTATCTCAGTATCTTAGCCTTTCAATAATTCCCTCTTTTTTCACCCAATGAATTGGTCGATGGGTGATAACAGTAAATTAGAAATGGATGGGGCGGAGTTGCTACTTTTTACAAGTCATTTCTCTTTCTTTCACAACGATACAAAAGATTTTATCATTTTCTTATCGTTGTTTTCGTTTTTGTTTTTTTTTTTTGGTTAAACTAACCCCATACGAAGAAGTTGCTTTTCGCTTCAAATTGTAGTTTACTCTCGCTCTTTCGACTGAGATTCAATGGACGAAAGCATTCTTTACCAAACCGGACTGGCAGTCAGTGGCAAATCGATCAATTGTTCGACAACGCGAATGTAATTTAATGTAACGAGTGCCGTTTAATTAGCCGTCATAATATGAAGCTTGCCACTTAGCTCATCGAAATCAATTTTCCATTCGATAGATCAACATCGAAAACCACATGTGAGTTGCATGCAAATGATTTACAAATGCATTACCACTAAATAAACTGCCATTTCACAGTTCAATTAGACAGATGCATTTTACATGCACTTCAACTAATTCGAACGTATTTTTTTTTTTTAAATTTATTAACGAAAATACGGCAATTGTTGACATTGAGATGGAATTGAATTTAGAATTTAGGGAGAAGTGAACAGGAGGAAACCAAGAGGGCATGTTGTCAATTTTTAACTTTAGTTGATAAGTGATTTTTCCACAAACCAAAAACCCTGAGGAGCATTTGTTCAGATTGGTGCCGGAGAGGCTAAAAGTTCCATTACGTTCAACGCTAACATCAAATGACTTAAGATTTCTTTCAAAAACGTAATTTGTAATAAGACAAGAACAAAGCGTTTAACGGAAAATGGGCAATCGAGAATGCGACTCATTTCGCATGATTATGAAATAAAAGGATAAAATGCGATCAACATTTTCAGTGATGTCAACAACAAAAAAAAACCCAGAATATATGTGCTGAGTTATATACACTCGTCACATTTCCTCATTTTCACTTGTTTCACACTCGATCGGAGAGGGACCGCCTTTCGGGCGCAAAATCAATTGATTTCGCGTCACATCAACGAAAAAAAAAAACAACAACAATGAATGCTGTATTTTAATGTCGAAGTGACTCGGCACTCATAACAATGTCCTAAATATTTGCTCATCTCTGTGTAAAAAGCGAAATACATTGAACGACTGGAGGGTTGAGTTGTATGTGGCATTGGTTGCACTTGGCGAGGCCGATTCCAATTGATATTCCCTCCATCCAAACACGTATTTGATGAACCGTTTTACAAAAGTTCGGAACAGCAACCGAGCATCATACAGCACCAGGCAATAGCAACCATACACACGTATGGCGATACGTACATGCATGACATCCGTATTGAAATTTAATTTTCTCACGAACTTCGATCTATGGAATCCTCTTAATAACCACAAGGAATTTGCAAATGAAATGCTCGTCGCAAAAAAAAGAGAATAAAACGCCAAGCGACGAAGAGAAGGAAGAAGCAACGAAAAAAAAAGAAGTGGAATAAAAGAATATGCCATTCATTTAGGCTGTGAGGGAAAAATCCAGTGAGAAAATATGAGTTGGTCTGTTGTTGAGATGAAGAGCAAGCGGCAAGCAAACAGCCATGTAATCAACCGCCAATGCCACCCTTCCAATCCTACCATATCGTCCCGTTCCCATATCTGGTCGATTTTCTTTTCGTGTTCGCCCTGACGTACACACGCTCATTTCATTTCGATTCAGATCTCTCTTTCGCATCATATTTTTATTTTTCTACTTTAAACTGCTGCATCGTTTTTTTTGCTCTCTCTCTCTCTCTCGTGCTGACGTTTTTTTTCTACCATCTACCAAAACGCCACAAGTGGGTGAACTTGTGTGTGGGTACATTTGTGGTGCGGATTTGGAATTCTTTCAATTGTCTTTTCATACCATTACACAAAATGCCAACGATTTCAGTCGTTTGGTATGGATGAATGAAATGATGCTTTATTTCCTCTTTGGCTGATGCCATCGCTGTGCGTCCCTGTCTCTGTTGCTGTTGCTTTTCATTTTTGCATTGGCACTTTATTGTCGTCATTACAACAAATGCCGCCTTACGTTTTATGTTCTGTAAATTAAGCATTTTAGTGGCTGATGTACGGAATTATCACTCAAACACACACACACAACCCACACACATCAAAACACACACACACACACACACCGCAATACTTCGTCATTGCCATTCGCTTCCACTTGTCTCCGTAGCACAATAATCGGGGTGAAGCAAGTGAATATTGTTTTTACATCGTTCGCACTTCATTCAACTTAATCATTTTACACATTTTATTGAAAACGATTACCTATCGAGAGATGCGCTTGAAGGGAGCAATTTTCCGATTACAATGTTCAAAGACGTTTCAATGCAAAGAGAACCGATTTAACAACAGTAAAGACAATAAAAATGGCCATTCAATTTCATATGTAGAATTTCCGTATTTTAATGACATTTTCAAAGGAACAATCGATGCATTGAGGTTGGCCAACAATTGTCCAAGAGTAAAAAAAAAAATAAAAAAAAACATTGACAAGAATATTGATTAAGAACCGGCTCATTCTTTGAATAGTTGAACGTTCAGAATGGTTTAGTTTCAAGGCTCATTTGAATAAACAAAACAAAACAAAAACCGCTCGCATTGGTTTCTTAGATGAATAGTTGGCCCAAACTTTAACCTGAAAAATATGCTCTTTTCATGCATAATTTATGAAATTTAATAAGTTGTGGCTGCAAATATGCACATAGCACATTCAAATCATTTACCGATCAAGAATCTCAAGAATGCCAAAACGGCACTGGCGATAGGTAGATTGGTATAGATGGGCTGATTGTTATTAGGGAAATGAGCGGATCTTGTATTTACGTGGAAATATTTCGATGATGAAACGCAATTAATCACCAATACTATTTTCTTTTTTTTTCCCATTTCTCATTGCAAATCATAATATCTGTTGCCACCCCCCCTCTTTCGTCATTCACCAAGAATATTGAGCAAGAGACAAACAGCAATGAGTCACAAGCCATAAGCATTAAGTCCATTTACAGAGTGTTTTTTTTTTAATTTTAAGTTAATTAATTTCTATATTTCTGGACATTTTCAATTTTCTTCCTCATAATTTTGTTCATCCCCAGGCATACTGAACTAAATGTGACAACAGTTATTCCCAGTTTCTTAAATGAGTTTTCCGCTTTCAATATTTGCCTTCCCCCATTTCATTTTTATCGTTGTCGCTTGCGATGTAACATGAAAATAAAATAGTAAATGCCGGTGTGACCGAAGTGACTGGGCGCTTGTTGCATTTTGATTTTTAATGACGCAAATTAACAGAATCATTTTGTTCAGGCTGTGCCACGAGTTTCGGTTACGTAAGACTACTTTATCGTGCGTGCACGAAACACGAGAAAACAGCACAGAAAAAGGCTTCGTTTAATGAATCAAAGAATAAATAGCAACAGCAACAAAAAAAAAGAAGAAATTATTACACGTTTTTATTTTCATATTCTTCCCAATGAATGATAAGACATTTCGAGTTCGTATCGTACAGCAATTAATTTAATTTTCTTACACATTTTGCTCGGTTGTTTTTTATTTTGTGTGTGTGTTTTATTTCTTCTTTTCAACGAGAAATTGCGCCGATAAAATGTACTTGCACCTATTCTCCAGTGCGCCATATCAATTTATTTTAAAGTTGAAAGCGAAAGAAGAAGTAGAAAAAGAAATGGCTGTTAAAACACTGTAATAGAAATGTTACGCTAAAAGAAATGCGTAATTGCGTTGAAAAGACTAATTTGATGCGGTAAACGTCTTTCCATTGGTGCTGATTATGAAGTGCCAATTGCATTGAAATATTTAAAAAAAAAAAAAACAGAAAATGTTCTATTTAAGATAAAGACGAGAATAAAATGGAAAAATCATCACGAAATGGCTCGAATGCAAATGACTGCAATACGATATGAGAACATGAATGCGGCCAACAATTTATTGATATAGTAAATTTTGAGCAATAAAAATGTGCAAATGAAAACATCCATTTGTCCAAACCAAATCATTTTCAAATCGATCTAAATTGATTGAATGAAAATTCGTTGCGGACAGACGCAAAGCAATTGCAATATGTGTGAAATATCCGAAGGACATTACAAATACACAGTGCAAACGGCAATTTTTCGCACGAAAAACAACATTGGGCGAAAAATATCCGAGCAACAAAACCAAGAAGAAGAATATAGAGGGCAAAAAAAAGGAAGTGTACGGAATTTACTATTCGATTTGGCAGTTATTTTACTGAACTCTCGCTGCTTGCTCACTGGATAGCTGTTAAAGCCGAAGCTCCGCCTATTGTGCCACATTGATGACGTTGGCACCCAGTCGCTCCCCGTGTTACACAATAATTTTTCCAACCAACAAGCAGCAAACACAGATTACACCGAAGTATGTTAGAGGCGACAACAAGCTGTAGCAATATTTTATCGAATTTGCCAAGTGCGAACAAAAAAAAAAAAAAAACAAATGCAACATGATCGAACGAGATGGTTTTGTATGGGATTGTTTGAGCTTACTTGGTCTGACACATCAGAAGCCAACACAATTCCAGAAATTTGATTTCCAGTCACAGTTACGGCATTTTATGCAACAAGACAAAAATGAAACACACACAGCCAATTCTAGGTTATTCCAATGGCAAAATATAGGCTATAATATATATATACAAAAAAAACTCACATTTTATTCAAGTTGACGGATGAAAATCGTCATTCATTTTATTTACTTTGCGTGGTCGTAAATGAAATTGTTAAAATCGGTATACGCATTTCAAGGATGCCGTTGATATTTTTTGTTTTGTTTTTTTTTTTGACAGCGCAGTGTTACAGCCACAGTAGCAAATATTTCATTTATATCATCCGAATTGCTCACGTCATTCATGTTGATGATCTAATGAAATATATATGGCGCCATTTCTAAGCACATTTTATTATTTCAACCCGTTTTGAGAAAAGTTTCAAACAAATTTTCAAACACACACACGCACACACGCATACAGTCACTTTGGTCTGATGGTCTATCATTATGGATGAGTGGCCTGATAGCAACGTCATCGCTCATCTCTGCAGAAAACTCTCCATGGTTATCTGTATTCGATGTCGACCATTGCCCACAGAATCGTCTTTTTGACGTTAAATTACCAGCACTCCTTTTGTGATTTGGAAATTTTTCAGCAAAAAAAAAAACCGTGGAGTCATTCTTATCTAATCGATTCGGTTCATGATTTTCATTTGCGTTGCCACATATCGTCGATTTGTAAGACAATGCAGAGAGATTAGCATATATGTGTTTATGACTGCACTATGCTACAACATTTTGCCACACGTCATTCACCAAAACCAACTACTACCAATTCTATTGAGCGCCCTTATTTTTCGACAGACTGATTATGACACTGATGGGTTATACCAAACTGAATTGCATGCATATGCTCATAAATGCTTATTGTTTGTAATCGGTTCGAACAAAAATCTTTGTCATCATTGAAATCGTTTCAATTTTCCCATTTAATCGTGATTTTGATGCCATTAGATGTTTTAAGCAAAAGCCAAAACTGTAGCTGATTTTAGCAATAAAAATCGTTTCACCATCGGGGGAGAGGAGGGGAGGTGCTCAAAGGGAACATCATTTTTGACATTTGTCAAGTGTATGTAACGTTGTCATTGTACGAATTCAATGATGCATTCAAACGATGTTGACTTTAAATCTCGCTTAACTTGAGCTCAATTAATTTTACATTTATTTCAATATTCAAAGCAACCACTATGTCAAACTGATCCAAACAAACGTTTTTTTGGGGGTTTTGTAGTTTAGTATATAAGAGCCTCAAGACAATGCCAAACCAAATCTGAAATATCAACTAAATTCCTAATTCAATTCATATGGCAATTTCCGGGCCAATTTTTTTATGGTTTGAAAATGAATTCGATTTCAAAGGATCATTCGAAGCATAGGTTAAAAATTTACTCACATATTCTTCAAAAGAAAATGCATCGCATTTTTTCGTCAAATTTTGCTAGTTCGTCGGCGGTATCAATTGATCGAGTCTGTCTAGCTTATTGTCTCATAGTTCATCAAGATTTTCATATGAATTGCGTTCAAATTTGGTCACACATCAAAATTTCAATGTTGATCAGATTTGCATCGAATATTGTTAAATTGATCGGTAAAATGAGTCCGTACATGTGTGCCGGTGTAACAGTGAAATTCGTGCGAATTTTGATCGATGTAGTATTTGTACTCAGCATCTAAAAGTGTAGTCAATTCAAGTGGTCTCTCATACTTTAATTTAACGGTCCCCATTGGGGTTTCGGCTTCATTAGTATGGATTTATGCTATTTGAAAAACATGTAATCTGCTCTTCAGTTTGATTTTTTTTTTATTGCGGCTGTGTATAAGAGCCACTGAAATGCAACCACATCGCATTCGTACGGGTGGGCAAATCGACAAACATCGACATGAAATTTTGACTGTGACGCGATAAAATTTGCGGCCGAAATGGAAAATGTCCAGAAAATGACGAGAAATAACGGGACCGACGCAATTGAGCATGATGTAATGCTGCAATACAACAAATGCTACCCAAAAAACACTCACCGAATGTATTCAATGCTCGGTGCTACCGCGCAAATGGATTAGTAATAACAAAACAAAGGCAACCGAAAAAAAAAACGATAATAAAAAAAGAAAAGAATCATCGCATCACACGCTTACACAAACACCCGAGAGGCAGAAAGTAAGACAAAAAAAAAACACAACAAAAACAACAAAAAAACAAAAAACAGAGAAGTAAGAATGAGACAGTGAGAAAGCGACCAAATGAGAGACAATCAGTTTAACCACTGTGCGTGTATTGCAACAGCACGAATAATGAGTGGTTGATGACTGAAAGGGAGAGCGAGAGAAAGAGAAAAACAGAGACAGAACGAAAAAGCAAACGAAACCGGGCGAAAATGTGTACGGGAGACGATGAGAGACACGAAACGAAATTGCAAAGGGAATGATATTTAATATATTCAAAAGGTCCATTTTCGAAATTGGCCATTGTTGGCCGGAAATAAGGATAATATCAGATAGCTTTTACTTCTTTGATTGTTTGAAAATTGATGCCACTCAGAATGTCAGTAGCACGCACGAACTACATTATGTTCGCTCCTTCTCTTTCTCACACTCTCTTGCCCACTCAGATATATCTGAATATGGTTGGCGCGGTGGTGTGTGGTTTTATTTTTTTCTCTCTGTGTGTTTTTTGTTTTGTTCATTCGCTTCACAGCTATCTGTTTAATGGTGGACTTTTGTATTTTACATTTTCGCCAGTGGTACATGCACTCAAAGCACACAAGCACATAAAGAATGAGTGAGTGGCCTGTGAGCCGCAAAAGCAAATGAAGTAAAACGGTAAAATATCATTTGGATGTACTTTATGAAATCGTACACTGCAGTGATTGATTTGGCTTTGTAAATGATGGAACGTGTTTGTCGATACACACACACACACACAATATCGGTCCGACTGTGGGCTATGGGTGTATTGTGCCTGAATAGCTGCACACTGGCACACTGACGATTGAAAATGTACATTTGTTTTGCATTGCCTTGATTTGCTTTACAACAATCAATTTAATTTTTTTTTTTTTTTAATGGAAAAAACTAGAGTGAAAGATTGGACAAACAAACAAAAATGTGCACAACAAATATCGATCATTTTCAATTCGGATGCCATGAAAATGAGTTTGAATTCATTTGAATGCAATCATTTATCTTATATTTCACTTTGAGATTCTCTAGCTCCATTTGTCATTCGGTTCGATAGATTGCGCGTGAATTTGGTGTGTGTGTGTGTGTGTGTGCAAACAGATTTTATTCTATTCGCACCATAAAGAAAAATGTTTAAAATAAAAGAGCCAACTAGATACACTGGACTCACAACGAGCACGCATAAATGCATCATTCTTTCTTGTCTCTCTCTCACCGAATCCATACAACCAAAACAAAATCATAATTCGGCAATTAACGGTTTATGCGAACATCAAGTCAAGTGTTGAGTGCAAAAGCAAACGATGCCATCACTAATGCTGATCATTCGTGATTAGTCTTTCGATATATTTCAATGTCATACAAATTGATTTTCTTCAAGTGTCATTTCAATCACAATCGAAGTTATGCTGACAGAGCTGTTTCGCCGAACATAAACTCCAATTGTTTTGACCAAATTAAGTGTTTTTATTCGTTTGTTTGTGTAAATTTTTTATTATTTTGTGTTTGTCAAGAAAAATTTCAAAACGCGAAACCGAATCAATCGGTTGAAACTGATATCGCAACAACAAAAAATCATTATTTTTTTTTAATTTTTTTTTTTTGGTTAAAACACATTTTCGTTGAATAAATTTCAAATATCAACTTCAAAATGGCACCGAGACGAACGCGATATCATGCGGTCCAACATGCACAACGATCAATGTTACTCGAAGATTTTCGAGATGGTCGCTATCCAAATCTTCAATTGGCCGACATTGTGAGCCATGTCATTGAATTTGCCACCGATCATGAAGGTTCGAAATTTATACAACGAAAATTGGATGAAGCCACCGATCAGCGCAAAAGTAAAATTTTTCGTGAAATTCAATCCAATTTGCGTCCGCTCATAATGGATCCATTCGCCAATTTTGTGGTACAAAAGTTAATTGATGTGGGCAGTGATGCGCAACGTCAAATACTGTTTTTGCATGTGCAAACGCATTTTATGCAGTTGAGCCTGCATAAATATGGATGCCGTGTTGTTCAAAAGGCCATCGAATTGGCACCGATGGACATACAAAGTTGTCTTTTGCAATCATGTGCTGGTAACAATGTCATTCGATTGGCAACGGATGCAAATGGCAATCATGTTATTCAAGGAAGTTTCCGCGTTGTGCCACAATCCATTCGGGTAAGTCATGTGCGCTTCAATATATATTTGCAGTTAATATTCAGGCATTCGGCATTCAGTGTGATGCGCTGTTAAATTGAGAGTACACAAATAGTGTCAGCCCATAAAATCAAAAGTGAATTACCAAAAAAAAAAAATGTCCTCGGCTGTGGTGGAGCATTTTTGTGCCACCTGTGCCAATACACTGAATTCAATTTCAATTTTAAATCAATAAACATTAATTAGATGCATTTTTTTTGCCTCATTTTAACATTGCCTAGAACTTTCTGTACGAGCAAATCAAAAATCATATGGTGGATTTGTGCTTCGATTTGTATGGTTGTCGTGTGGTTCAATGCATTCTGGATCACGGAACCTGGGAACATCGCAGCGAATTTATTAATCGGCTTGACGAGAAACTATTCTATCGAATGATTCAAGATCGCTATGGCAATTATGTGATTCAACATGCGCTCCGTATGTATTTTAACCAGCGTTCAATTCTTTTTCTGTTTTTTTTTTTACCAATGAATAAAAATCAATGTTTGTATTCTTTGGATAATTTACAGAGTTCAGTCCACCAAATGAGCGAAATCGATTGATTGAAAGTATTTTGTTGCAAGTGTATGATTTGTCATTGGAAAAGTACGCATCAAACGTTGTTGAAAAGTGCTTCAATCTTGCATCACCCGAACAGCAACACCAAGCCATCGAGCGTTTGTGCAATCAACGCGACGAGTAAGTATCAGATCGAATTTATTGCCGTTTGTACTAGTTTTTTTTTTCTTTCGTCTGTTAAATGTTGATATTTTCAGATTTTTGCGAGGATTTTGCATTGAAAGGTACGCCAATTATGTGGTCCAAAAGATGATCGAGAAGGCTACTATTGAACAATTGAGAAATCTTCATGGAAAACTTTTACCACATTTTGGCGAAATCAGACGTTTTGTCTCAGGACAAAAAATTATCACCAAACTTTTTGAACGTATGAACATTTGATTTCAACCGAACATAAACGTTTTCCCGTTTTAAACAACTTGCAAAATTGGAACAAAGAACCAATGTTCGAAATCACCTTTTTTCCAGTTTTTTTTTTTTTAAATTTAAATAGTAGCTCAGTTTTTTGAAAAAGGCAAACCATTTTATACAATTTCGACACATTTTGTATAATTTTTTGATTTGTATTCCATTAATCCATGAATATTTTTCCCATTTCCTCTTTCTTTACACACATTGTGTAATTATTTGTTTGTTTGTTTATTTTTTAAGACTGTCTGAAAATTCATGTCAATTTGCATGCAGGAGCACTATTCAATTAACCATAGATTATTTTGTCTTTTCAGGGATTACTATGGGCTGACAATAGCAGCCTATCTGAAAATAGCAGCTGAAAATAGCTGATATCTTGAAATAGTGGCTAAAAATAGCAGATATTTTCCAAATAAAACTCTGAATTCCATTGATTGGTTGCATCGAATCTTATTCGAGCCATCTTAAAATTTGTGGCCCGAAGAGATTCGGTGTGAGTATCAATGGAATCCCATTGTTTTATTTGGAAAATATTTGTTATTTTCAGCTGCTATTCTCAGATAAGCTGTAATTGTCAGCCCATAGTAATCCCTGTGTCTTTTAACAGTAATTACTGCAGTACAAGAACAGAATCTATATCATATTCAATAATAAAGTGTTTTTTATTAACAATGTTTTGTAATGAAGTGAATTTCAATGCGATTTCTTTTTAAAGATTTCTTTTGAATTTATTTGATTTTTTTCTTTCGCAGTATTCAATGTAAGTTGATTTGCTATAGCACAGAAAAAAGGATTCGCAAATCGGCACATTCAGGTTCTATGTAAAATTCTTTACTGGTTGACGATGTTCTTATTAAACGCAGCCGTTCAAATTGTCATTAATTTCATTGCCATAATAAATAATATTGGAAATTCTACCGAATTCTGCCAAATAAATCTGCTTGAAATTGCTATTCACAGTTCTCAATATATTTCTTGAGTTTCAAATATCAATGCAAGTCTTTTATCAGTACTTGTTTCGTAGGTCACAACGATTTCGCTCTCAATGATTATATCTTTCTTTTTTTTTTCCCCCCCGTCTTTTTGTTAAACATTTAAGATTGAAACGTATGCATGCACATCGTGTCGGTAATTCGATCGACTTGAAATTAGAAAATTGAATTTAGTTGATGGCAACACCCATCGCATATGTCACACATTTATAAATACTTCGTAATAAAATACAACACACTTATCGATTGTGTAACATGCAAATTCTCACGGCAAATATGATTTTTGCGAAAGAATATCTATAATTTCATTGGATATCAATAGCTCTCCAATTAACTGTAAAATTATCAATCTATTCATCATCTGGAATCTTCAAATCTGTCAATTTTTCTCAACTGAATTCGTGTAACAGATGCGGATTTAACATTTAATGTAAAAAGAAAAAAAAAAACAAACAAAATCGACATAGACGCTGCTGAATGTAAACAAAAGAATCCCGAAGATTTTGATGTTGATTCTTATAAATTTGCTGTTTGATAAAACAACGTTTGTTCAATAGCGATTCAACTCAATATCGTTTCAATTTTTTATTTCTTGTTTCATTCAATCGCAATACATTTATATTGTTGAGATTCGAATCATTTAACCGGTGAACAAGTTTTAGTGTCTCAGACCAAACTAAAACTTTCTTCACAACATTCTCTCAATTTTGTTTCACTCGTTTAAATATTTTTCCGGTGAAAAAAAAGCGAGAGAAAAAAAAACTTGTTGACTCGTTTTCTTTTCTCATTTTATCCATTTGAATTACCTTCATACTTGCTCTGGCACGAATATCTATGCTTGCAACAACAATAAAAGAACTGTAAACGAGAATCTGTGGCTACGCCAAAAAAATCAACTGACGATAGAGATTCTTAAAACAACAAAAAAAAAGGACGGTAAAAAGTAAGAAAGTGGTCGAGATGATGAACGAAGAACAAAAAAAAAAAACACGAAAAACACAAGAATAGAAGCTTACGAAATGTGTAAAGCAACGTTGAAAAAGGTTGGGGTGAAAAACTAGCGGGTGCACATGTAAAACGTGTTCTTTGTGTCATTGGGTGTAATTGTGCTGCAACAGTGGCAAAAGCAACAACAACAAATACAGCACTACGATTTAAGTGCTTCCAAGACATTCATAATGATGGATTCCCCATCCGATCGCACAAGCTCACGCCAACTGCTTGGGTGTGTGTGTGTGTGTGTGTGATTTTTCAGCTGCATTCTGCCATACGAAGGGCTTGTTATTAAATTGATTCTTTGAATTGTGTGCCATAAGCAAAGAAAAAAGGAAACCATTTGGAATTCAATCAAATGTGGATTTTGACCAAGGACCCAAAGTTCCAACGAAATACTCTGTTACAAATCCAACCGATAAGAAGCATATCGAATCGCTTGTTGTATATCAAATATTATGCCATATCAGTGTGGCAACCTGTTGATGAATTTACTTATGTTCAGTGTCACCCTCCCATTTTTTCCCGATAAAGATAGAAAAACAACAACAACAACAACAACACTCGCACAGATCCGCTTTCCTGTTTCCTTTGCACGATGCGAAATTGTGAGTAACAGCAGAAACTAGCATCATTTTACGTACGTGTCAAACAAGCCATAAAACATCTTGAAATAAGGAGGTCGGCGATGCTTACATTTCGCACACTATCTTCGCTACTTCGTGAATAGTAAGCAAGATGCGATTAGTGATTCAGATTCATATTTATGGTGTATTTGTGCAACAACCAAGAGTAATGGGCAAAAATATTATTGCCAAATTTACTGTGGTACGGGAATGGAAACGATGTGACGATAGTGATAGGGCGCATGCGACTGTGGAGGCGGAGCCGAAATTCACAGTACAATTGCGTTTTGCCTTTGCTCCACCGTCTGCTCTATCTCGGTGTGCGACACACCAACGCGAAACTAAAACAAATATGCACGTTTGTTGATCTTTTTTTTCACTCTCTCACTTCATTTCTGGACTCCTCTTTTTTTTTTATTGCCAGCCCGACACCATCGTCGGACAATGGCTATGCATACAATTTGATGGCCAGAAACTTTCCCGTGTAAAAATAATTTTGGAACACACAAATGAATTTAGAGAGTACTGTTATAGGGATTTCCACTGTCAAACTGTTGACTCTGACCGTATAACAGCTATGCGCAATGGTGCCTAACGGTTCGAATGAATTAGTTGAAAATAGAATTCACGCCATCTATATTCATCTATATTGTTATGTTATTTACTTGTGTAAGAGAGCATTCGACTTAGCTATTGCGTCCACCCTGGTGGCGAACTGTGTAGAGATAATATGCAAAAATACAAACATTGATGTTTAATTTGATCATGGCAAAACGAGATGGCGTGGTCTTGCGAGACTACCACATCGTTTACATTACCGAGATAGGAATGTTAAGCACCATTGGCTATGCGTCAGTTTTTAAAGGGTTTCCTATTCATTTGAATTATAATTACAGCGAATTCATTTGATTCAATAGATTTCGAATTTGTACGAAATGTTAATGTACTTTATTTTGTCTGAATTTCGAAAAAAAAATCAATTTTTGGAGACTTTTCTAGTTTCCAATAAAACTAAATATGAAATTAAAAATTAATTCATTTGGTTTTTGATTGATGTGCTTTTTTTCTCTGCGGCTAAATTGCCTGCTCCAATTAGCTGTCACTTTGATTGGATTCAAGGGGAAGGTTGTTTGTTTAAAACAAAACAAAAACTCCTCCCCATTTTTCGTGTAATGATAAACAAAAACGATTTTGTATTTTTCCTTTTGAAATAACTATATTTTGAAATAATTATCAAATTGAATTCATATAAAAATTCATAATTTGTATTAATCCAAAAGTTTGTCCCTTTTACCACAAATTCTAGACTATCTAAATAGACTTTACTGACATTTTCTGGAACGTTGGTCGCTTGAAAATTATTTATTTTATTTTTGGAAAATTCAAAGAGTGTATGTTGAATTCAACAACAACTATTCATTAGGAAGTGCCGTAAACATAAATTTCCTTTAAAATGTGTCCCCATTTGTTTAAGATTTTCTTACCTTTGGGATAATTATTTACCTAAAATTGAAAGAAAATAAACAGTCATCCGAAAATAAAAATGATGTATTCGTTCCAATCTAAGGAGAATCGGTGAATCTAGAAATTGAAACATTTTTCATCGTAGCATAGGTTCTCAAGTAGGTGGTCTTCAGAAGGGAGGGTAAGCGAAAAAATCAAATTGAAAGAATTTTTTCAAAGTCCATTCTATCTATCTGTCACCTCGGACCTCTGGTGAGAACCTATGTGACATCGTAATAATAAAACTAAAAATTTGGAATATTTCCTTTCATTTTTTTTTTCAATAGTACACTTTGTTTTTTTATTGACATTTTATGGATTTAATTAGGTAATAATATAAAAATGTGTTTAATGAATAGATTTACAGGAATCCATTTAAATTGCCACAAAGCATTATGTCTGGCTAATTGGGATCTGTGTTCAACAATTGAGTTACAAATTTTGTAATTTTCTCTCTTTCTATCTCTTTCTCTTTTACTCACATTCTCTTTTTTTTTCATTTGAATGAATTGAAATATCGTATTTCTTGCTTAAACTTAATGTTTTTTGTTTGTTTGTTTTTTTTTTTTTTTTTTTTTTGAAAAAGAAGAACTCGTAGATAATTTCACTTGTTGATTTCCAATTCTAAAAATAAAGCTGTTTTTGACAAAAACTTTTTATTTGTTGTTGTTGTTGTTCCTAAGTTCGTGCGAAGCAAAAATTGATAAATGACATTTTTTTTGTTTGTTTTTTCTTTTTTAGCTCAAAATAAAAATGCAAATGAAACATAATAACATTTTCAGAAATAAAATGAAAATGAATGCAATAACCTATTTTTACATTGCAATTGCAAGTTAAAAAAATAGAAATTTCCATCGATTTATCTAACGATCAAACATTTAAGAAAAGAAAAGTGATTAAAATCGCCCATCGAGATAAAAAAAAAACCATCGAAATCACACGCGTGCATAAAGAGAAATTACCATGGGGCGATATTTTACTCAAGCAAATTTAAATTCATATTCTCTATTTTGTTTCTTTTTCTTTCTCTTTCTGGTTTCAATTCGATCGTGGATTCAATTGTCTCACTTAATCTTATGCAGAATGATTTGTTTCAATGTTCAACTTTTTAATTTAAAATGAAAAAATAAAAACGAAGCAAACATTCAATCTAATACATTGTAATATCCTAGAATAATTTGTTGTTTTTTTTTGTTTCTACTCATTTTGTTTTATGTTAGTGTGTTTGTGATTTTGTTATTTTTTTTTTAAATGCTTTTTATCATAATTTTTATGGTAATATTATTTACGAGATTTTGAAGCGCTATATTTTAAATTTTAAAATTTTTTTTGTTTGTGTGTGTGTGTGTTTTTTTTGTTTGTTTATTCCATTTTTAAATAAAATGTTTAATATGTGTCCGTGTGAAACTGTGAGAGTGTGCAAGTTACGCTGCAAATCATCAATGTTCGTGTTCATCAAACGAGAGGCGCTTGAATCGTATTCATTTTGATTGAAACGTGTCTTTTTTGTTGTTGTTGTGGAGAAAAACAAAACAAAAAAACTAAATGGCGAGAAAAAAAAACAAATAAATTGCTATGGAAGTCTGAATGGGGGCGTATTTATTCCATTTTTGGCGAATCGAATAAATTTCTAACTACCTCGATGGGTGCTATTGGCGCATTCTGAGTCTTATTTTCGATTTGATTGATTGATTGATTTGTGTTCTGCAATTGGTAATCGGCAAACACCTAAACTCTATTCTATGAATTCAAGCTATGGAACATGAAGACTTGGAATTTATGGAAATAATTCATTCACACCTTTTAGCGATTTTGACCCCCCCGTTTCTCGATTTATCTGAAATAAGCAAATTGATGCACAATTCAGACGATAAAATCGATAAATCGCCTGTCGAAATAACAAATCAACATTGAATATCGATTAATAGTTTACAAATGATATTTTGAGCTACAGATCTGGCAGTTTGTACATTTTTCTTCATTTGTTTGTTTGTTTTTTTGTGTGTGTGTGTGTGGGTGTATTTGTGTATAACATAACAGTCCGAACATGAACACATTTTGAATATTTGTTTTGAAGTTTTACATTACCTCTGCGTTTTTTGTGTGTAGCGTTTGCCATGCGACATTGATTACTAACAAATTGTTAGATATTTTCACCTAAAAATAAAACAAATTTTGGATAGGGAGGAGGCAGTTTTGTGTTGCTTCAATTGACGACGACTGATGAATACTGGGTAAATGTCAAAAGGGGAGAATCATCCAGAAAATGTAGTTTTTCATTACATTTTATTACATAACTGATTCGTTTTTTTTGTTGTTGTCATTTCTTTGTGATTTTCCCCGGTGTAATTGTTTAAAAGCGAAAAACAGCAAAACAAGAGACATTAACATATGCAGTACAAAAATGAACATACATTTAACAAGCAATGAACAATGAGTCCAAGAGTCGCATGATTTATGACGAATTTACAGTTCAATTAGCAGCTGATTTAAAAAGAATCAAAAAATTAATTCGCTACGTTGAGATTTGTGTAAAATTGCATGTGAACGACTGGTTATTTTGTTGTTGATGTTTTTTTTCTTCTTTATAATTTGTATCATTTATTGAATTATTTTCATATAATGAATCCTTTGCTGACAAAAAAAAACAATATTTGATACCTGTTTTATAGAATTTTTTTTTCTGTTTCGTTTTGTTTTTGTTTTTTTTTAACTCTTCATTTGATTTACTTCACAATTTGTTTACTCGTGAAACATGAAACATATATTTTTAATAATATTTTCATTTATATTTATATTTTAATCATAAACATTGAAAAAAAAATAAGGAAAGAAACAGGAAATAATAATTAAGCGAAAAGAAACAAAAAAAAAAATGGAATACTTGAAAATGTGCGATAATTTCATGAGAGCAAAATCATTGGAGCCGGACCAAAAAAAACGCTCAATACTTGTTTTATTTGTGAAGATGCAAAAAGAGCGAGGGGAATACAAATAAAACACGAGTACAAAATGTCAATTTAAAAAAAAAATCGAAAATTAATTCAAATGGATTCTACGTTTACATGTGGACATTATTAAACAAAAATGATACCAATTTCGAATGAAATTCTATAGCGATTGATTTGGAATCGGATGTATTTGTATTTTGTTTTCGGAAAATGCATGGATAATTCATTAAGCGATACTTTTGTTTTTGTGTTTATTTATGCATTTTCTATGTTTTTCACTTGAAGCTATTGCCTACAAAGAGCTCAAACAAATCTGTTAAAATGCCGTCATTTTTTTTATGTCATAGATTGTCTTATCATTTTTCATGCAAATACATAATAATCAAACAGTGTGGTATCGCATACATATATCTTTCCGATATTTTTGCTATCGAGATACTTTGCTGCGTAAGTTCAACCGCTGTGTGAGGCGCAGTGACGGCATCTTTGCTCTCTAGCAAAGCGATGCGTATGTGTATTTGCGACGCGTCTACGAGTGCGCTCTGTTCTCTGTATGTCTCGCGCGATACTGTCACTGCGCATCACACAACGGTTGAATTTATGCAGCAAAGTATCTCGATAGCAAAAATATCGGAAAGTTATATGTTTGCGATACCGCACTGTTTGATAATAATTGAATCATAATTTATCCTATCAAAAAAAAAAAAAAAAAAAAAAAAATGATCCAACAATTTTGGAACGAACAAATTTATATTCCTTTCGAATTTTTATTTTTTTTATTTTTCATCGTCTGAGTTAGTGATGTAATGAACGAAAGATGTCATTGTTATCAATAAAAAATTGGAAAACATAAACAAAATGTGTGTCTTCTTCGATATTCTACACTCAAATTCGAGTGTCAATCGAAAAGAGAAAAATCGCAACCAATTTTCTAGCCCAATTGTCCATGCTCATTCTATTTATCTTAATGCATTAACTGATCGATGCAGATTTCGGATATTCAATGTGACTTTTATATGGTACGGGTATAATTGGACAATCGATCTTAAAGCCACATGCTCTTCATGTATGACATTTGCTTAAAGTGATGCATCGTTTTGGTCTTTGCGTAGGATGCAATTTATTTCTATGTGCTCTTAAGTTGTTTATAAACGGCAAGGCTTACACTCAGAATTGTTTTGTTAGTTTAAATACGTTTTTAAATTTGTAAATTGGTGCATGTTTTTGTTGTTGTTGTTGTTTGTTTGATGACTGCTTGATTCTGTGCGAGAAAACATATACACTTTTGAAATAAGCTTAAAGTGAAACAAATTATTGAATATTTGTTATTTTCATGGGTCACACGCATGTGGGCGCGATCGTGCGCTTTACTCGCTCGTATATTCGTCGGACAATATACTGATATTTCTTTGTTTGCATTTCCATTTTCTTCTCTTTTTTTTTGCACTTTTCATGATTATTTCTTTCCTTTACATTTATGTATTTACCATAACTACTAAAATAATAATATAGGCTATTTTTCCCCGTTTCATGAACGTTGCATATTCTTCTTCAACTGGATTTTTGTTTTCTTCATTTTTATTTTTCTATCTCTGTGTCTCTGTGTGTTTGTGTTTTTTTTTTGTCGTTTTCTTTAGTTTTGTATATATTTTTTATATTTTTTTGTTTTGTTTCATTCAATGTGTATGAGTTGTTCTATGTTCGTAAATATGCGTTTGCAATTCGTCGAATAGTTGTTTTGTGGTTTATGTTGTTTAAATTGTATTTTGTTTGTTTGCTAGTTCTAATGGTTATAGCTGCCATTTTGCTCTGCCTGCTTTTGATGCTTTTTTGTTTTTCTCAAGTCCATATAAAATATTTGCAAGTTTTTTTTTCCATCTGATTTTTCGTGTTAAATTTTAGTGCTCGACTGAGTGTTAATCATGCAAAAATGGTTTGTTGCTGTTTGTTATTGGTGGTGGCGGTGGTGTTGTGTAATTTGTTCCAAATTAACAGAAAAAAAAACGATTCGTGATACTCCGCAGTGGTGTGTCTCTCTCTCTGTGTGTATGTGTATTTGTGTATGTTTTTATGCTTATGCTTCAACCTTCTTCTTTTCCTTCTTCTTCTTCAAAAATGACGGTGTTCGGAGACCCTTTTTCTTCTTCTTGTCTTTTTTCGGTGATCCTTCCGTAGATACATCATGCTAATTAAAAGACAAAAACAATGATAAATTCAATTTAATACTCAATCAAAAGTTCAATCTCCATTAGTAATTGACCAAATTGATGACCATAAAAATTTTTTGGTTAAAAAAAAAAAAAAAAAAAAAAAAATAGCTTACCTCCTTACTGCTATGTGAAAGTGTACTGATGTGAGCATCGGAATGATCTCCGTTTTGTACGTGTTCACCTATTTGAGGAATTAAAAACAAGACGAATGATTAATATTTTTTTTTTCAAAAAAATAAATGTGTTAATGTGTTGAGCTGAGGCCAGGCTAATGAATGAATGATGCATTGAAATACGAATTTGAATTGTGAACTTTATTTGGCATTACATTCACATGATTCCGGTTCAACGTATTATAAAATTGTAATCAAATACGCATTCCTCGACCGAATGATAATGAAAACTAGTGTGCTACATCTGTATGAAATGTAAATGATGGTTAAGCAAAAGATCGTTTGTTGTCTCTTTTTTTTTGTTGTTTCAGTTAATATTCAGTTTGTTATCCAGCATTTGGATATCGAATTTAAAATGGATGAATTTCAAATAGTTCCCTCCTACAGATTATTTAGGGATCCAATAAAAAAATTTATTAAAACAAAAACGAAAACAAACAAACAAACAAAAAACATCTACATTGTTTTGGGATTAAAAATAAAATGGATTCGGCTGAATGGATCAACATTCATAAGTCATTTGCGAGCCAGAATGCGAACGATGAATCGTTTGGCACAGTGGTCATCATGTGGTTGAATTTTTGCCGGGATTGTGTCCTCTGAATTTGAAATCGTTGAAATACTTGACACATTGGATTCATTCATTGATTGTTGAATGTCATCGTTGTCAATATGTTCGATGGTCGCCGCCAATTGATTGGATTTGAATTTGCTTGGTGTGCTGCATTTACACAAACTGCATTTGATTGGTGGAATTTGATTATTTTCACTATCAAAATCACGCAATTGTTCAATTTCATTTGATGCATGCTTTGACAGCGACTTTGGATCACGCTTTAGCCAATGTGAAACATATGCGTATTGATATGTGGGCAATGGCATTTGCTCCGGAAAATGGAAATGCCTTGGATGCCACATTTGTGTTGGAATGCGATATCCAAAATGTGAATTTGAACGATAAAAACGAAAATCAACAACAAAATCAGACCAATTTTGCCAAGATGATTGGATTGTGCCGTTTGCTCGCTTTAAAACTGAATCCAAAAAAAAAAACCAGCAAACAAAAATCAGAACGAGAAAAAAAAGATGGAGAAAAAAAAGAGAAAAACATGAGCAAAATTAACGGTGTTCAGAAGTAACAGCAAACAAAGCGGAATAAAATGAAATAAAAACTACAAAATAAGCAGAGCACCCCCAAAAATAATGTTAATTAGAGCTAAGCATCGATTATGGCATTTAAAAGAGAACACATAAATTTAGTAAAACACACAATAACCCAGGTGATTATTCTAATGAATGGCAATTTATGGGCAACCAAATGATTTATGGCCTAAGGAGGTTAAAACATATGACCTCGTTCACGATATTCAAAAAATGAATTGTTCGATATCATGAGAGCAAATCAGCAAATTGTTGTGCGTGCAAATTTTTGCCAGTGGATAGATGTATCGATGTGCCAATGGCGAATTTACCTTTGCTTGTAGCAGCATGGATTATTTCATTCTTAATAAAATCAAGAGTTGCTATTTTCAAAACGAAACAAAAAATATATAAAACACAAAAATCAATTCAAAACACAACAAAAAATCAAAAAAAAACACAAAAATCATGACTAAATCATTAATCAAATTAAAATAACTGTCACAAAACAACGTTTTGAAAACATGTCCAAAAAAAAATTGTCAAACAATGGCATTCGAGTTAACAAAATACAAATACAAATTCAATTCCTAGCTACAAATGCGCTTTGGCTTTTATGCAAAATGCTAAACAATCGTAAATTTAACAAGAAAAACAAAAAACAAAACACATTTCTATAAAAAAAACACTCGGCTTCTCAATCGAAAGTGAACATGAATCACTACGCTAACTCATCTATGGGAACGTTTTCACAACTCACCACCGGCATTCGTTAACTTGAGAGATGATTTTAACGACTATTGCAAATACAGTTCACTTCATTTGATTTGTTCGTACTGTTAATTTAACTATCGCATCAGACTGACTATCAGGGGAAGTGTTCATGTCTGTTTTGTTTGTTTTTTTTTTTTTAGTTTTATTTTGGTTTTTAGTTGCCATTTTGTTGTTTTTACCGCAATTGTGTTGTTTTAGCGCAAAAAAAAAAAAATATTCAAATGAAGAAAAAAAACACAGACACACATATTCAAAAGCAGCTTTAAAAAGCAGTTCATTAGAAATCCTGTAATCTATCTACATTGCTACGTCCGAGGGAAAAAAACTCAGAACCATCAAAATCATTTCCTACATTTTCTTTTTTTATTGATGGTGTATTGTGTCCAAAAGTGACATTAACCCAAACAATAATTCTTATTTCAACCTAAATAAATGCGTTGAAAAAATGAACATGAAACTTACCGTCACTGAGTACAACTTCTGGTTGACTGGGTATAGGCGCTTGCTTTGTTTCTATTCGATGGACTTGTGGTGCTATACGAAGAGGAAAAAAACAGGATTTCAATCAAGTTTCAATTGTCTCATTTTCTTCCTTTTGTTGAGAGAAAATATGGAAAATTGATTAAATGGAATTGATTTCTTACCAGAATCACCACCTAGTTTCGCTGGTCCGGAAATTTGTAGTGAGCTCAATGCTTCTGATTCCGAGAAATCGGTGTCGGTATCTGCAAAGTATAATTTAATTTGTTTTGTTTTTTTTTCAATTCAAATTTAAATAACTTAGCCACAACAATAACAAAATAGCGGAAATGTCCGGTTTCAGTTGTACTCACAATCACCGTGTCTTTTTCGTTCGACAGTTTTTTTGTAATCGTTTAGTTCATCATCAGTAACGCAATCGAATGGATTCTTGGCGTATGGTGCCTTATAGACGGTTGCATTATGCTGGTATCCACGTTGAATGATACCTTTTGATGCGGCTCCCATTAGTACAACATGATCATTTGCACCGGAAGTGGTTGCATCCTTTATTCTATTGGCTTCGTCCCAGGTGACGCCTTCTAAAATATGTGATTGCGGTCCGGCTGATATTTTGTCAGCACGTCGATTATCTTTTATCTGTGCATTTTTAAAAACGAAATGAAACAAAAGAAAATGGAAATAAATGGTCAACTCAATCATAATAACACATGTGCATTCACTTTTACACAAGCGGACAATTACTACTGAAAATCCACATTTCAGTTTCATTTGTAGAACATTTTTTTTTTCTAATGACAACTTTCAAGGCTATTTGTTTATTAGTTCAATTTTGTCACAAAAACAATGATTAATGTGATCAACAATAACATTTGTTTAACAAATCGAAACACTTCACGTATTTACGATGACCAGTGATCCGATTTCTACCCAAAATAACATCAGTTCGGTAAAATTATAACCGCGCACGTCTTTGATTTGCAAAAATGTAATGGAAATATTGAAATTCTCGAAACAAAAAAAAAACTCATTAATTGAAAAGAATGTAAAGATTTGAAGAACAAGGTGCTTCAATATGAAAAAAAAAGTCTAAAACAGGAGCTTGTATTCCGAAAATACATTTTTTTCCTGTTTTAAAATGAATCTTTCATTGTTTGCAGTAGTAATTGTCGTCATTGATTTACATTAATTGACTACTCACCAACTGTTGCAATTTTTTAAATTCTTTTGGATTCGTTCCAGCCGGTACAAATTGTAATGGATTTTCAATGCGAACCGCATTCGAATGTGTTGGTGATCCATCAGCGACCCACTATGCGTTTAACAACCACCAAACAAAAATTCGCGGGGAAGGGCAGTGCAATTGTATGTGTTTTGATTCATTTTTTTGCCCGTGTGTCCGTTCATTTATTCCAGATGTTGATTGGTGTGATGTTCGCATGCATTTTTTTTTTTTTTTTTTTTTAAATAGAAACGATTGTGTTTTTGGTTTTTTGGTGGGAATTTGAAGGATGAACGCACGGTTGAGAGTAAGTAAAAGTAGCGCGAATGTGGTGTGGTGGAGCGTTTGCCAATTCGTGACAAAATGTACAACATGCAGCCGAAAATCGCCAAGAGTCAAGCCCATCACAAAGATTCAAACCAACCATAAATGATATGAAAAAAAAAACACATAGAAAAAAAAGGAAAAAAGAAAATGAAGAATTCATTAGCGACAAATTAGCATTAATTTCATGTGTTAAAATTGGTAGTTCTTTGCGTATTAAATGATTATTTGCTGTGTTATATTTGTTGTGAGAAACTTTGAAAGGTGTTACATTTAGCCAAGCGTTACGAAATTAATTTAAACGATTTGTGTAAGTTTTATTACATTCGAGTTATATGCGAGTCAAATTCGATTGGGTTTAATGATTTTGTTGTTGTTATTGTTGTTGTGTCAAACAATTAAAATTTGGCTAATTTTATGTAAAAAAGTTTAGTTTTTTTTGTTTGTTCTTTTTTTTCCCATTTTCATTTCAACCAAAATACTTTTCCCTTTGTTGAGCATATGGGAATTTTGTAAAAATTGGATCATTCCAATCAGTGATTAAATAAAAAGCTGTGCCTAGACCTCACCAAATGTCTATTTTCCCGAACAGAAATAGAATCGTTTGAAATTTCCGTTTTTTTTTTCTTCTCCTCTCTTTTTTTCCAATTGAAAAAAAAAAATATACGTACACATCCATTTGTCGCTAACAGTACTCTTATTTTCTTCTTTCGCTTTGTGCAACACATGTTCATGATAGCAAAAAGAGCATTTCGCCAGCATTTATTTTGACTTGTGAAAATTTGTTTGGAACAACAATTTTATGACACAGAAAAACAAGAAAAATGACCGTTGAGAAAATGAGCGAGACACACAAGCAAAAGAATAGAGCGGAAGATTAAAAAAAAAAATTGATTGATGGCAAATAGTCAAATGTAAAAATAAAGACAACCAAAAAAAACAACTAAAAATTAGATTGAAACAAAACTTTCTTCTCTAGGCACACACTTATTATTATTCATCAATTTTTTGTTTTGTTTTGTTTGTTTTGTATGGTTAATAAATTGGTAAATATATAAACTGTTTCATTTTATTATTAGTTATTGTTGTTGTTGTTTTTTTTCTCAATTTAATTCAACGACTGGAAAGTGAATCGAAAGTATAAGTTCTAAATGTAAATCGATCAATGAATCGAAAAGGCTATTATTCATTTATTTTGTGTTTTTTTTTCAACGTGTTTTTGTTTTGTTTTTAAAATCCTACGAAATGGGACTAGCACAGTAAGTGGTAAATATTAAAGCGCATAATTCGCTTGCATCAATTTATATTGATATCAATTATTTGCTTATTGGTGTGTTTATGGATTGTATGGCATAATTTTAGAGGCTTTCTTTCTTTAGTTTGTGCGATTTATTTTTTTCGGTTTCCATTTTTCTAACTACATAAACTCTGCTTAAGATATATTATTAGCACAACACTTGGAATTCGGCAAAAGCGTTTTTTTTTAAATTTGGTAAGCGACATCCAATTAGAAAAATATACGTTTGACATAATTTCTTGATTTGATTTTTAATTTTTTTGTTTTTTGATTGGAAAGCATTTGGTTAAGCAACAAAACGTTTTTTTTTTTTTTTAATCTGCCATTTTTGACAATACAAACACACAATTTTTCCAAATAGAAAACATTTGTTCGTAGCGCATCTGAGCACAAACAATGTCTTACATTTTTGTGGAATGTTTTTTTCTTTTCATGTTGTTCAAGTGTAATTTGTTTGCACAAAATTTAGCTGCTCATTGAATTTTTCAAAGTAATAAATAAGTTGAGCTTATTTTAATCAAAGCAAATTTTGCTTAATTGTTTGTTTTTTTTTGTGTGTGTGTGTGTGTGTGTGTGTGTGTGTGTGTGTGATTATAATTATATTGGTTTAGTAACAGTTTTATTTTCTTTGCGCTACGAATATGCATTTTACAATGATATTTGATACTAATTTATGCGTGTGGCGACATAAATGTAACGCCTGCAAGCCGGGCAGTGATTAAAATGTTTCACTATAGATTTGGGTAATCTCTTTTATATCGCACTGGTTTTTTCTTTACTCCTTTTTCTTTCATTAAATAAATCAAATCTAAATGTCGATTTGAACTACCGTCTTTCCATTGTTTTTTTTTGTGGGTTAGAGCCTAGGCATTTTCAAATTTAATGATTTCTACCTTGGTAATTTTCTTGGGATCCGTGGTGCCGGTTTCTAATACTTCCACCTTTTGATAAACATTTGGTGAGTTAAGCCATCTCGATCGATCACCACCTTTGCGCAAATCTGATCGCTTCCAAATACTGCAAAAAAAAATAATCAATTAATTGACATATTAATAAGTATTTGTTTGTACAAAAACAACAACAAACAATTGAGCAATAATCGTGAATAAACAAAAACGTGGCATCGTACCCTTGTCGATAGAGTTCTTCTTCTTCAAGTAGATAGCCGAGTGATGAAACGGCCGGTGGAACTTCAACATCATTCTTCGGTTTCGGTAGTTCGGATTTTACGAGCGGATTACGATAAATGTAACCAGTACGGAAACCAGCATTGTCTAGCATTCGCATGAGGGCTTCAAATTCAGCACTTCCAACACGCCATTTTGGAGCCTATTCAATCGATCAATGTCACAATTTTAATATCATTTTAGTCAATGGTCCATCGAAATGACAAATATGGCATCCATTACCTGTGATCGTGGTCCATCTCTGTTGCTGTCAGTTTGATCTTTTTGTGGCTGTTTCACTTCGTAACCCTCTGGTGGGCGTCGTGATGCATCGTAGATCGCTTTGCGAGTTTCCTCTGGAATCAAATTCAAGTTGTCAAGGCCAACGGGCAATAGTTTGAGCTGTGTTTCACACGCCTGTTGAAGATAGAGAAAACAAACCAGCAATACGTGAATGTGAGTCAATTATATTCAGTAAAATGTTGGCAAAACCAGGCCAAACCGTGGATAAGTGAAACGTACCTGAACTATGTGGTATGCTGCGTAAAATGCTTCTTCGATGGTTTCACCGCAGCACAAAGCACCATGGTTTGTTAGGAGCAGCACTTTGGAAATCGGTCCCAGGCTGCGAATCAATTTCTCTTTTTCTTCGTGTTCGCTTAGCGCACCGGTGTAGGTGTGCAATGCAACTTCACCGAGTACGGCCGCATCATTGGTGAGTGGCAATAGGCCGACTTTGAGTGATGAAACGGCAACAACTGGATTACATCCAATATAAATAGCACAACGGATATCTGGACGCGCTGCATGTACGGCCGAGTGCAACAAGTAGTCTGCAAATACAATCAAAAAGAACAACAACAACAAAACAAAACCCAAATGAGAAACGAATCCAAATCATTCCAGGCCAATGACATTTGCGGGCTCAATACTTACGTCTCAAGTTAATACCAAAATTGGTAGTGCCTTGTTCCACAACATTACCCTGCATATCAACTTTATTCAATGATGAGGCAGTTACTTCGTGGTACATCAATCCAAATGGATTAACTAAAAATAGTTCTTGGTCGGCATTCAAGCGGGCAGTGACTTGTGTGCCCAATCCTTGCGTCCATCCATACAAATCGAGCAATCGAAATGTGGCCGCCAATTTGCAACGTAAAATCTTTTCACCTTTTGCATAGCCCATCGATTCAACGCCACGAATATCATTTACCGGCAGCACACAATTTGAATTTTTAAATAGGCTACCGACACGTGCCGCTGGTACACCAACCATTTCGGAAATTTGTTGTAAAATTCCCGATGTTCCTTCACGACCATGATTATCAACAATACGTTCCAGCTCTTCGCGGAATAAACGCGATGACATAATCGCTTCTACACGTTTACGTCGATCCATCTCACGCATATCCTGCTCAAATTGAGAACCAAAATTTCATGTCCAAATCAATTTCAGGTAAAATGCAAATACCAAAATCGAAAATCGTTTGATTTCAAATGTATCAATTGAACTTACCGCTTCAATATCGGCCGGTCGAACTTTACTGTTTTCATCTTCTTCGATCGTTTCGATGCCATTCGTTTGAGGTTGCTGTTCGACTTCAGTCATTTTGTTGTTTTATCAATTTGTTAATGAATGCAGAAAATGTCAATCTTCGTTTGTTATTGCTCGAATTTTGGGCGTTCTAATAATAATAATAAAAAAAAAGAGAAACAAATTAGAATCATTCATTTTATTGATCAATAGAATAATCTATTGATATATCATTTCGAAGTAGCACTTAACATTAAACAAGTTACTTATTTGTAATCGCAGCGCAATATTTCATACAAAATTGCGATAAATATTTACGAAAATGGTTATCAGATCAGTTTACTATCATTCACACTAGTGAACACTTATCCAGTGTGGACAAAATTTGTTTGTTTTTCTTTCATCATTTCGATAACGAGCAATTCTCGGCCACACATAGAATCACGGCTTGTGGATGCGTCGTATTCCACAAGCAATTATGTTTATTTTTAGTTTGATGATGTGTCTTTTCTGTGCAAATGCATAGTTTGCTGTTTATGACTACTCATTGACCACTGACTTGTTTGGTGTGTCGCTTCAATACAATATGACGGCATCAACTGAATTTTAATACGAATTGCACGGTCTTAAATAAATACACTTATAAATGTGGTATCATTGTAGTTGAAAAAGTGTTTCGAACGACAACAGGAAAAAAATAAGTTGCGTCGAGATAAAAAAAAAACAACAACTTCACCGCTTTAGCGTTTTCTTCAGTGAGTCCATAATTTGCTATTTTGTTGCTTATTGTGATACATAAGCATGAATGCCAGCCAATAATGTTAGTCATTGCGTGATTGATAAAAAGGAACTTGATTAAGACAAGGCATCGAAATTGTCAGACATTGGATGTATTTTTTTGCTGTTGTCGTCGTCGTCGTCGTCGTCGTCGTCGTTGTATTGAGATTAAACACAAGCAAATCAACGCAAAATGATTGTAATTGCAATTACAATGGCATATTGATAAAGTCACCACATACACAACCAAAAAAAAAAAAAAAACAAACAAAAACGCACATTCAGTGTGTGTTTGGATGCTTTTCTTTTTTCTTCTGTTATGTGGAATGGTTCTTCACTCCTATTTGGCTAAAAGTGAAAAAAAGTGGATTTCATCAATATGGAGTTGTTATTTATTTCTGGATTTTTATGCGTAATCTCTCGTCAAAGCATTTGCTTCATTCGAATCGGTGGCCTGGGCCATTGAACTGTACACGTATTCCGGTATAACCAAACCAAGCGACGAACCACATTTTGTGTTGTTTTTTTTTCCTCTCGTTGTTGCTGTTGTTGCAATCAAGCATTGCGAATAACGATTTACAAACTGTGCGAAGCGAATGTGAATCGTTAAATTCCATTTATTGGTATTTATTATCTTGGTCGTCAATTTGCCGCGAACGCTTTTTTATATTATTGTTGTTGTTGTTGGTGTTTGACTGCTATTGCTTGTTGCTGTTTTGTGTATTCACATTTACGAGACATAAAACGTTGCTTTATGCTGTGCTGTGCTTTACTCAAATCATTGTTTTGCATTAAACAGTTTCCCTTCGATATGCATTTCGCCCAGAGATTAAGTAACACAGCACACACACAAACACACACACACACACACACAAGCAAACAATACACCGCGTTTCACTGTCTCTTCATTGAATGTCACACAGCACAATAGACGAAAATAAATACTCAACGGCACAACATTCAAATGAACGAATCAACGAGCAGGAGCACGGATGCCCGAGAACTGATATCAATGCTATAACGTCGGAACACACCCGGCATTCTTTACAATCGCATTCAATAGCAAATCCAAAATAGCATTCACACTTGGTGTCGGCATACACATACACACACACACACGCGCGCACCGTACAACAAAGCGGCAAGGTTGTTGTTGTTTTGTTGTTGTTGTTGAATGAAGTAACGAAAAAATTGGCTATTTGACAAATTTGCCGTTCCGCTTAAACAAACTCAAATTGGATCGAGCCGTCGGCCCAATTTCATGTTTATCGCAAATGAAGATCGCCGATTTAATAAATGTAAACCTTAAGAACTTGAACTTCAAATTAATCATTCGAAGCGATTCGATTTAGTTAGCAACACATACTAATACAAAAAAGCTTTTAACGAAATGTGTTAAAAATTCATTTCAATGTACAAATTAAAATCGATATCAACATATCGATAGGAAGCGATTAGATTTCAAGTATGGACATCAAGACGCGCTGGAATGAAAACGACACACTGTTCACAGATCAAACAATTTTCGATTGTTCTGATGCCTTAACAATGATACCACCGCTAAATATGGAATCTTATCAACGAATAAGTCCAAATAAAGTAACCTTTTTTTAAACGAACATTTAATGCGATAAATGAAAGCTTCAACCGCAACGAAGCTGAAATTGAACTATGAAAGCGATTGCAATGGCAATATTGCCCACCCCACTTCATAGGTCAAATGTTGTTTGTAACGGTTCGGATTGCTGCAGGTGATGATGACGACGACGACGACGACGACAACGACAACGACGACAGTTTACATAATTTGCCAATTGTGACTGCCAATAGTCACACATAAAATTTGTTCAATTGGCCAACCAATGTGACATGACGAGAGTTCATGATGCGCGAACGCAACTCAACCAAATGCGCGTTCATATGGGCGGAGGCATATAAACAGTTAGCAAAAATGAAATAATAACCCATTTATGGATAATTGATTGAACGGTTATTGTCTGTCGATACGCACAACGTATAACGCGTACTCTCGATCACTCATTCGTTTCGTTTTACATTCCGTTCATTCAGTCAGTTGTTTTTTTGTTGTTGTTGTTGTTATTTTGCATACGCGCTTCATTTCCATAAATACATCCGATTAGCATATTGTCTGTATCACAGCATACTTGGTCACCAGCAGCAAAAATTGTGTGTGCAGCATGCACACGCTGAAAAAAAAAGCTTTTGCACTGGATGGTGATCGAGCTAACGGGTGGGTGGGCGCTCGTGCGCGCGCACGCACGCGTCAAACTCGATTTTCACTTGAACGTCGTGTATTGCTCTCAGTGCAACATACAAAACGATGAGAAAATAAAACTCGCTTTTTTTGTAGTTATACCAGGCCAAAAACGTTGAAATCGCCAATAACATGTTATTACGGCATTTAAACGTGTTGAACGGCTCAATGGGTACTCTGTTGTTGTTGTTTTTTTTCCTTTCAGTTCGTTGTTAACTGAATTATTATTGCTCTGACACATAATCATCATATTCATTAGCGCAAACGCAGTGTAGTTTTATTAACGTTTTCTCTCTTCATTATGTTTTGCACAGATTCGGGTGCATGTAGATTGTACAATGTACATTTGAATACTGAATACAATAGTGAATAAAAGTTTAAGATTCATCGGGCACGTATTTTAGCTAGAATCGATCATGATTATTAGAAGGTTTGGTTGATGTTTTTCTCTCTCTCTCTCTCTCTCTCTCTCTCTCTCTCTCTCTCTCTCTCTCTTTCGTATGATTCGTTTCCATTCATTTTCATTTGAAATTTACAGTGAACGTGATCCAAGTGCTGATTTTCAACAATTTGCTGAATTTCATTCAATGCAATCACCAAGTTCATCACCAGAATGACAATTTCAACAATACTCTTTTGTTGATAAACTCACCAACTTGTGAGATTTGTGGAATAAATTTGCGGTTTTCTATGGGTGGTTTTGTTGTTGTTGTTGTTGTTGCTATGATTTCCAACGCTTATTTTTACTTGAATTGACTTCAACTTCATCTAATTGATTGATTATGATCATATTGTCACGACTTGATTGGATTTCTAGGCTGAGTTTGACTAACTCATTGTGAATTTGTAAATCTTTACTTTTGCATTTGAGACATATTAAGACTACACACCCAATGCGAAAATGCGATGTCATGTGCTTTTTATCCCGTTGCTGTCATACTGTTGCTGAGTGTCAACACCAATTTCGGGTAATGATGTCGCTGTGTTAATTAGATTGAAACTGGAACAAGACTCGTTCGTCTATGATGTAATCACTTGCGCTGCTTGTTCGCTATAAAACTATTCGCGATCGACCGACCGATGGACATTAATGTTGAGTGTGTGTGAGTGTGAGTGTTCAGTTGATGGAGAAAATGAGTGATAGGCATGCAACACAGGCGATTGGCTTGTGGCAATATTATGAAAGAAAATGAAGAAAGAGCAAATCAACAGCACAGACACAAAAACACACCGCGAATGTCTTTTGATTGAATCACACAACCAAAGCTATTCCATCGGCATACTTGATAATCACTCATTACACAGCCTTTCATTGCCACTTTTATATTTCATGTGTGTGTGTGTATTTTTTTTTTTTTTAATTTTAATTGAATAATTTTATTTACCGGCACTGGAAAGTGACCAATAAGAGCTTACGTACATTGAAAACGCTAGCTCAAGAAAGCCAAAATCATTGTAATTCACATATAATCAAATATAATTGAATTGTTAGCTTCATGAGCTATGTGTATGGATGTGTTGAAAATTCAAAAAGCAGAACCATCATTTTTTTTCAGATCACAGTTGAAAAAATAACGAAAGCAAAATCACAAAATAAAAAGAAGAAAACAATTTTAACGCTACGTGACATTCACTCGAAATATGCATATTATTTGATTTTGTTTCGTTTTTATTTCTATTGACTTCCTTTAATTCCATTCGGTGATCGTAATGTATGTCAATTGGTGTGTTCGTGAGATTCGTGCATTTCATTAGCGAATTTCCGTAAACCGTAAACCATAACCAAATTTGATAGGTTTGTATTAGCTCTCTCTCTCTCTCTCTCTCTCTCTCTCTCTCTCTCTCTCTCTCTCTCTCTCTCTCTCTCTCTTACTCTCTCTATTCCGATGTATGCTTATTGATTCCGGCCAATGCACTCGATACATGGCTCTAAGATGGTGTCATGCATCATAGTGTATCGCCTGGGCTCTATTCAAATATCAACAGTTTTGAGCTATTCAATATTTGATTTTATCTAAACTAATTTGTGTGTTCATGGCGGTCACTATCACTTCTAATTCGCATACTTTGTGCCACGCAACAGCCAATGTGGTTTTGTTTGGTTTGTTGCAAAGGTTCAAAATGTTTATTAGTGATGGAATGTACTATTTTCATGGAAATATTGAAGAAAAAAATAAAAACCCGCATAAACCGGCAAATCGAATGCAGTGTTTGCAAGAATTTCAGTTTTGCTTTCGCTAGTGTGCTCAGCTAATTGCAAATAGAATGAGAGACACACCTGTTTACATACCACAGAATACATAATATGCACTAGCACAGTCACTAGTCACACAAGTCGCATACGATATTCATCGATGCAAATGAAGATTTTATTCTCGTCTTTTTTGTTTGTTTCTCTTTTTTCTTCCATTCTAGCGATTCGAGTTAGCGAAAAACAATAGCAAAACTGTAGAAAAAGTTAAGTCACTGAATCGATGTGACAGCAAATAAAAAAAAACACACACAAATCGAATAATAAAAACAACAGAAAAACAATAAAAGGTTCCAATGAAAAACAATATTCAAAATTGACTTGCATCGCGAAATGAGAAAAATGAATATATTCATAAAGTATAAAGCAGACAAGTATTAGCAGCACGAGTCGGTATGAGATAGAGACGGTCTAAAACAGAGACGGATATCGTTGCTGCTGCTATCGTTGTTGTTATTGTTGTTGTTGTTGTTGTTGTTTTTGTGGTTGTTTTGTGTATATTTTAAAAAAAATGTCTAAAAATACGCCTGCAAAGTAGCGTCGATATGCTGATGATATGCATGGACAATAACAGTGATTTTAGCTCTCTGCTTCATACACACACATGCAGACCATATCTATTGGACAAAGCATTTGGAACAACACAAACGCACAGCCAACATACAGTGGAATTCAGTCGGTCGAACACAATTTTATATAATTTAATTGACCTTTTGCTGACATCACATCATACTCATTCGCTACTTCTTGTCCGCCTCAAAAAACAACTAGGCTGATTGTAAATATGTGGTAACGAGTTTTTATTAGTCTTGGTTGGTGTTGTTTTTTTTTTTTTTTTTAATTCGTTTTCAGCTTCGATTTGGAATCAGATTCCATTGCATTGGCATTCGAACCCTAGAGTTCGAACCTTCATTTAATCAATACATATTGAGTCATCAAATTTAACCAGAAGCACTTGGTCACGGCATTTTCAATTTAAACTGCGAATTGAAATGAATGTTTTTGGATTTTTGCAACAACAACAACAAAAAATTACACATCTGAATTTGTTAAATACGGAATTTAGATTGGCCAACGATCAAAATAGAAAGGCTCCATTAAATTTATTACAACGAAATTTCACCAGCAAAATGCTTTTGTTGTTGAATAAATGGTCAAATTATATTCAAATTCGGACGATATCCCATCATTTTTTAAAAATAATTTAAACACCTTAAATGGTTTTTAAAAAAAAGACGACTTGCAACAAAAAAAAACGCCAAAATTCGCTCTATTAACACATTTAAATTGGTGTAAAATTGTGCCGAACATAATGTCCCACCGTGCATTTCCATTGTATTTTCCATGAATTGAAGTCGCCGGTTTTTTGTGTGTGTTTGTTCGGTGTTTACTTGTTGTAACAGACTCTGGTACCCGAGAAAGAGAAGGCTGAATTCTGTTCAGACTATTTTGAGTCACATGCGAAACAAAATTAACACACTGGAATTAAATAGCGTCGGCCTATTTTTATGCTGTGTGGAGCGCATACTGATCATTGTATGCTCGAAGGAGCCGAATGTCGAACGTCAAACAGACGAATGGAATATCATTGTTCATCCGTATATTTGCCGGCATTCATTTAAATCAACACGCACTCACTTACAGTGTGCCTTTGTAAGCGTTTTGACTTCGTCGGAAATTCGAAACGATGTAGTTGGTGCTTTTCAGTTGGCACAACGTTAATATTAATTACGGCTGAACGAATATTAATTACCTGTGGAATGATAATTGAGAGCCAAAGAGAAAAAAAAACACACACACACACACACACACACACACACACACAGTCCGATCAAAACGGCTGAGGACCCTTTGAGTCTGCACTTTTTTTTTTCTTCTTCTGCGTACTTCTTCACAGGAACGTTATATCAAACACACACACAACCACACAATTAACAAGTACTTCATAAAATGATTCAAAATTCCGAACATTTTTGACTTCTGACGACACAACACCAGCCAAATGCTCTTTGTGTCTTTCACTCGCCGAATGCTATTGCATTCGAAAGGGGAAAGAAATTACAATTAAAAAAAAAAAAAACCAAAGTGCATTTGGTTTTCATTCGTTAATACTTTCTTCACGTATTTAATCCATCGCATCTGAATGCGGAACGCGATGTTTTCTCTTTTTTTTCACTGTTCATTCTCTTCATCGGTATTATAATTGTTTGTTCTTATTTTATGTTGCAGTCAAAGCGTTTTGTTCTTTCTCTTCTCTCTTTTATTTGTTTGTTTGTTATTTAGTTTCGCTTTTTCCTATCGACATCTCTCTCTCTCTCTCTCTCTCTCTCTCTCTTGTTCTTGGCGTTTTCTCTTCACTTCTCTTCTATTCTATTTTGAAGCGTTCGATTAACTTGGCCGCTAGAAATTTTGCTTCGTTTTTTTGTTGTTGTTGTCGAAAATATAATTTATTTATAAATTGAACATGAATAAACGTATTCGTATCGCATCGAGCTAACGGAATACAAACACAGAACAAAAAATCAACTACATTATATTAAGCGCGACGATGAATTGTTGCGTGCGGATGCGATATTGAAATGTACAAACGATTTGAAAGAGCACACATGGGAGTGATTAGAAAACATGGAAGCGTATTGAAAAAATAAAAACGAAACGAACGAAAGAACTTTACACACTTTTGGAAAATGTGCTGAAATTGTATAAGCCGGCAAATATCGTTTGGTTTTTTGTGTGTGTATGAATCGAATTTGTAAATTAACAATGGCTTCGAACATGGCAATTTGATTCAGCTTGTTGAAATATGAAAACCAAAAAAAAAACGGATAATTAAAATAATTAAAGAAAAAGAAGCAAAAAAAAAACAAACATTCTACGTGATTGGGTCGATATTCGACATGAATCCAAAATGCCAGACTATTCGCCGCATCGCATAAAAATAGACGCCGATACCGAAATGGAAAAATATGTTTAAAAAGTCATATGTGAAAATTGGATGGAATTGAAAATGGAGAAAATAAAAATGAACGGGCAACAGCCGCAGCTACAAGAAAGTCGAACATCAAATATGCATGAGTCAATGTGAGAAATGTGACAGAGAGACACAGAGAAAGAACCGTGAACGCCATACAACAGCGCATGACATCACACGCACTTTTATATATTTATATTTGTCGGTGTTTTTTTTTTCTCTTCTACTCTCTACTCGACGTACAACAACAATAATGACAATGGCATCAGCAACAGTAGTTTTGGCCAAGAGAGCTTAACTTGCAGGTAATTCATATTTTAAAAGAAAAATTGTTAATGTTTTGTATCTCATTCTCGTAGATGACTGACTACTGACATCGAGCGCATAACGTAATGGTCTAAAAGAATCAAAATGTTTGCGTTTTAATTTTGCTTTTTGTTTTTGATATTGTCTCTCTGTTGTATCTCAATCGTCACTTCTATATAACAATACAAACAGAGAATGCTTTGTCTTGCTCGAATCATACAATTTAACACAGCGTTTATTTTTTGTGTCTGTGTATATTTGTTTTGTTTGATGTGTGGCTACCTCGTTTTTGTTTTCGTTCACTCGGAAACATTCAATTGAAACATTTTTTTTTTGAATAATTGTCTATTAAGCGTCGGTTCATATTTTGTTGTTGTTCATGACTCCATGTTGTGTGTATGTGTGTGTGTGTGTGTGTGTGCGATCCACAAGAAAATCAACAAATCAGCAAAACGAGCCCAAATACCCACAAAATATCAACAAATGAATATTATAAACTAGCACCTAACAATGAGAATAGAATTGAGCTTTCCATCAATCAAATAACGAAACGGAAAAAAATGTGTCTCATTCGAAACATCGTCATATATGAACATTGATTTTATTTATCGACTATTTCGGATGAAGACGGTATGTTTCAATTTTTTTTTTTTTTGTTCCTTTTGAACATGAATGCGATACAATTGTTACTACATACAACAACAAAAAATCATGGTTCTGAATTGCTATGAAGGTTATTTGTAGGTGATTCAGCATAAAAGCACACACTTCTTTGAATTCCGCACTCTCGACGATTATCTACTGAAAAGTCTTGATAATCTTGTAATCTCATAATATCCATTTTATTTGATTTTAATTTCGTTTGTCAGAAACTCTACGAATGACCATTTCCGAAGAAAGGAACGATAAAACAGTCAATACTACGTGTAATGAATTGAAACGACGGAAACTTACTTAATGTAGCAAAAAAAAAAAAAATTAGAGCAAGGACAATGTTTCAATACGAGCAAATACACCAATATTCTGGTGGTAAAAATGGTTGTGCTGCGTGCCAAAGCGTCTTTCTTATACATTTCAAGCCAACAACAGATTTCGCTGACTCTCTCTCAGTACATAATACATTCATATTTTTATGAGTATGTTTCTTTTTGTTGTGCGTGTGTGTGTGTGTGTGTGTGTGTGTGTGTGTGTGTATTCACTGATCCATCAATACTATGACACGAGGGCAAAGACTTCAATTTATAGAATTACAAATAATAAAATGACATCCAAATGAATAAGTGAAATCAATCTACAGTCGATTGTTTTGCTGGTTCAAGCATTCTCTATTGCGCGCATACCAAAACGCCACATTTAGCGAATGGAACATTTTCCGAAAACAGAATAAAAAAAAAAACATATAATAAAACAAGTCATTTTGTGTGTGGTGCCACGATGACGGCATACTTTGGTGGAAAATGGCGAGAAGGGGTGCTTGCATACGACATTATTTTATTGCTCACATAAACTCGCAAATGGAACGGCCCAAGTGAGCGAATAAGCAAACGAACGAATGAGCAAACAAACAAATCTAGAGCACAGGAAAAACCAAATTCGTTGTACATTTTCTTCAATTGGTTTGTTTTTAATTCAACTTCAAAAGTGGTTTGTTCCGCATCATGATTAAAGCAATAGTTTTGGATTTTCCACTTAGGAAAAAACAAGTGCCGAATGAATCGCTCCGGAAACTTGGTTTGTTTGTTTGTGTATTATTTTTTTCTCGATGAATGAGCGACATTTTTGTGGCCACAAAAAAAAATTCATTTGCAAAGCATGACAAGATCAAAATGGCCATTTAAAAATCATACTTAATATTACCAGGCTCGGTTTGGCACTGGCTTAGCTTTGACTTCGTTTCACTTTTGCTTTGCTTTTGTCTACCATAATTTAAGTTCAATCGCATTAGCGGGCCGCTTGTTGAAGAACGGGCGGCAAAAGGAGTCCACGACAAGGATATCGCATGTCACCCCGAATGAAATCAATACAAAATGAAATGTGTGTGTGTGTGTGTGTGTGTGGACATCAATGGATTTTGAAGCTTATGGCACCCGGACGGAATTGCAGTTACACATAAATTTATGGAGAAAAATGTAGCGACCCCCGTTTATTCTGTGAGCACACATTGTACGGGGGTTCGGCATCGCACGCGTTCATATTGATCCATCCACCACATATGATTTGGTGTTTATGCGGCAAAGTTTATTCATATATATTTGAATGCCGCCTCAGTGCACACAAACACACATACACACATCGATGACAATCAGTCTGACGTCATCGTTCAAAAATAAAATTGATGGGACAAACGAATGAACACGACCTAACAATCAAATTTGACACTCTGAAGCCGTTACATTTGATTCAATTCCAAAATATTAAGTCATATTAATATTTGAAAAAAAAAAAATGAAAATCACTTGTTTGCCGATGCCCCCGAATCAAGTCACAATTTATTTAACACACAGATTGATGCCGATATCAAAACTGTAAATTGAACGAACATACATTCGATACGAAATCAAATCACTCGAAGCAAATTAGCTAATTGCCCGATTAAATGTGCTCTCATTTTCATTTTGGATTGTGTTTTCGTTGTTGTTGTTGTATTTTGCTATTGCACGGAATTTCGGATTGAATTGTTGATGAGAACAAAATGGTTACGCGCCTTTTGTAAAAATAGCCGACCAAAATGCGCTTGATGCTGTGCCTCTCGGATTCTCTTGTTCTCTTTGTAAATCAACCCATTTGGCTTGAATTTTTCAAGTGAGATTAAACACAGATATGAATTTGAATGGGTTTCATTTTTAGTTGCTGGATTCAAAGAGCGTCAATGTTCAAATTCAAATTGTAATTTATTTTGTTTTTTTTTTTTTTTGTATGTTTTGCCTCACTTTCAATTTTATTCTTATTGGATTTGGCGCTTAGGCTCGTTTTCGTCTATTTCTCAGTGTGTATTTGTATGTGTGTATGTGTATTAAATTACAATATTTCAATGCTTTTATCATACAAATTTATCGAAATCAAATTAAAATGGGTTGCCGTTGAACAAACCCCGTAAACTTATTAATAACTTGCTCTAAAAAGCCGATTCAAATTCGGTGTGAAGCGGAGTACTACGTAAAAAAAAGTATTTTTTTTATAACGAATGCTCATCATCGAGGCTTGATTTTCCATTAGTCAAATAGACCAGTTAAATCTCACCACACAAAAAAAGAAAAAAAAAATGGTGGAAAACAGCGATGAAATTTCGATGGTCGGTAATTTGGATGGCATTAATAAATGATCAACTGTGAAAGAGACGAAACTGGGCAAACTGAACGCAAAGGTATGGTTGTTGTTAGTGCTCATAGCCAAATTGAAATTGGAAGCAGTCGAAACTCTACACCTAAATCGCATCAAAATGACATCATCACACTTCGTACTGTAATATTGTTCGGCAACACAACAGTAACATCGAATAAATAATAAAAAAAAAAAAAAAGATTTCGATAAACTCTGTTCCTGTATTAATGTGTATCTATGTGTGTTCGTCTTCATCCGTGTGTCTTGCTTTTGTGTGTTGGTTACACTATACGCTTTGACTAATGCTCTGTACAGAAAAAATTTCGTTTGTGTGTGCGGTGCGGTTCGTGACCATTTTTCAATGTATTGTGGCTAAGGCCATGTGATTTCCCGATTTCAAACAGCAAACGCAAATCATACACACATTACGTTGCGTTTTGACAGAACATTTTTTTTTACGCAAAGTAACAGAATAAAGTACACACGAACACCACCATGGCTCAAAATGGTTTTGGCACTGCCAAATAAATATTTTGCAAATGGATCGTAGCAGGCAGAGAGCGTGAGGTAATCTGGGTTGAAGAGGCAACAACAAGTTTCGGCAGAAAAAAAAACCACTCAACACAAATAAAATATGAAACGAAACAGCAATACACACGTACACAACAAAATTATACGATGATGAAAGAGCAAAGTAAAACGAGCACACAAAATACGATATCTATGTATGTGTCTTAGTATCGGTGTCTATTATTATATTGACCGAAAAATGCAAAGGAACGACGCGTTTTGCCGAAATATTTGTCATAAACCTCAACAACAACAACAACACAAATTTTAATCAACTATATGTGCTATGCTCGATGTATTTGGTTCGGTTGTCTTTTGACCACATCTTCTTTCAGCCAATAATTTTCATATTGCAAATCATCCTGACAACAATTTAACTCTTCGCGATCAAATATTTGGATAATTGTTGAGTTATTTCGATGGTTTATTGAAATAATCTTTTAATGGTATCAATTAACATCAGCGACCTTAGCACTTTGCTGAAGTTTCAAATGATTTTGGCAATCGTCATCACTAATGATAATTCATATCAAAAGGATTGAGGAAACATCGTCCACATTCCATAGCCCTTTTTCTTTTTTTTTCTCTTTTTTGACGTTTTTTTTCTTTTAGTTTGTTTGGTTTGTTATTCTCATTCAAAATGTGCGGTTTGATTGCATTGACAGCAACAAAAACTGTGATGAGTAAATATTTACCAAGAACCAAACTAAATAACAAACAACAAGAAATATAAACTAAAGCGGCTGGATGAGCTTGATAAAATTGTATGTGTGTGTGTGTATGTGTGTGTGATAATTTCATTGAAATTTATTTCAATCGCGCTTCAGAATGATGTATTCAAAATGGAATTTTTACACTTTCATTTTTTGTCGGTGCTGTTGTTGTTTGAAATATTCAACCTCCAATCAAGTGTGATTCAATTTATAAAATGCTGGTGTTGCGTGTGCAATTGTCAAGAAACATGGTTTATGTGTTGACACAATTCAATCATCGGAAATTATGTAGCTCTATTAAAAGCACTTGGTTTCATTTGTTTGCTTCGTCCGACAATTTCTTATCAGAAATTGAGGAAATGTAGTCAATTGCAATGTAATTAGCAGCGCTTGCAATTTAAAGCAGCTACTATGACATCTCCATATAAGCGGCCGTATGTTTCAATCAAATGTGTAAATTCATTTAACACCAATGGTTTAATGCATCTAATGCGATCAGTATCGTAACCCGTAAACTGCATCAACAATATTAGAGTGTGTGATGAAAACTGGTGCACACACACACACACACACACACACAGAGAGAGAGAGAGACGAACATTTGAATAGCTGTTGATGTTTTAAATGTCGAAATTTCAATCGAATTTCTGTAGCACGCACAATATTCAAGTGGAACAAATGGTTGAGTGGTGTAATCGGTTTGCGGGACGCATGATTGGCATTCTGTTCTTGTGCCATATCCCAATGTGCATGTGTTCGTTTTGTTTGTATTCGTGTTTTGTTGCATGATGAACAAATTTCAATTGCTGTCAAACAAAAATAACCGAAACATAGTTTTTTTTCTTTCATTCACAGACGCTTCGATTCAGTGTTGTTCACACTCTACGGCAATGGCTTCTACGATGGACAACACCTCGATTATTTGATTTGTATATATTTTATGAGGTGGTTTATTTTCATCGTTCAATTGCGTTCTCAAAAAATGCACTCACACTTTTAAATTCAACGCATTTAAACAACAACAACAACAACAAAAACGGTGGTGAAATAATTGAAAATATTTCTGGGGGAGTTTTGATTTCATTATGAAAATGTGTGTGTTTTGGATTTGATTTTCATTGTTGCATATCGATTTTTTGCGTTTTTATCAACAAATTTTCGATATAATACGTTGAAAGACAATAAAATTCATCACATGATCGGTGTCATAAGAATGAACACCGATGAAAAGCTACGGTTGGTCGCACACACCACATTGTCGGTCGTTTCTAGTTCTTTCGTTTTGTGTTAAAATAGTACAGGAAATTGCGTTTGAGTGTTTCGAATGCAATTGAATTTAGCTATCGTGCCATAGCATTTGGGTTGGAGGGCGATAAATATGCTTCCGTCTGTTGAATGCAATTGCTCATTGGCTGATTAAATGCTATAGAAATAAAGACATTAAAGAACGGTCACTTTGAATTCGAAGGATGCTCAATTAAGATAAAATGCGTGATCTAACATCGTTCTGTTTCGTGCAGATAATTTAATATCATCAATTTTATCAAGTGGCAAGAAAATTCCAAATTGGGCTGTTGCCATCACATCTGAAATTCAATAAAACAGAACAACAACAACAAGGACAACAAAATGAATCAAACGAATTTAACCCAAATTATCGAGTTCAACAGCAACAACAACATTGTGATCGTCAATATTTGCCAACGTTCAATGTTGTTGAGTGGCAAGCTCATTCCGAAGCCCGATCCATTGAATTATCTCTGGTAGCAAAAAAAAAAATAAAAACAAAAAAATTGAACCGTCTAAATGCAAACTCTGTTTAATGTAATTAAAACTGATCGACACACCCAATTACAGTGTGTGCGTGTATTCGTCACGATACTAACGAATTCAAGCACATTTGAAAATTCATGTATATGCTACGGGCCAACAGTGTGGCTGCTACACATATATTAGGCATTCCAAAGTGCTGTCAAATGAATATATGTGAGATCCATAAAATTAATGACCTTTTTTCGGCTGTGATAAACAAAAAAAAAACAAAATAAACCAGATTTTCAGTGTGCATTTGCACGCATGCATTTCAAGCCAAGAGAGTGATTTTTGATTATGCGCGCGATTGTTACAGTATACAGAACTGACTGAGTGTGTTGAGGGATCCCATTTGTGTAATTTGATCGTGTGTGTATGTTTTCGTTGTTGTTGTTGTTGTTGTTGTTGATTTTGTTGTTGTTGATTCTGATGCGAAGAACAAAAAATGAATTCTGCTGACCGAAACAAAACTAAAATACGAAGGAAAATTGATGCGATTCATATTTCAAAACAAAGCAACGGCCGGCGTTGTCAATTCGTTCAGTCCATTGAATCATTAGCGTTAAATGTTTAATTCACTGGCGGTTCAATCGATAATCACTTGGAATTCATATTCTATATATGAATGTGAATATTTCTCTTTCTCTATTTCTTTCATTTGACGTTTTTTTTTAAATTTTGCAATGAATTTTCGTTTAAAAACAACAACAAAAAATTATCGTTTTTTGTTGTGGGTTTTATACTAAAATTCAACAAATCGAATCAGCTTCATACACAAATACACTGGCGACCCCACAATACATTTGTTTCAACGTTTTGCCGCGTGCATCTGTTTGGAGTGCCTGTGTAAGTTTATGTTTGGGTTGCGTGTGTGTATGTGTTTGTCTGTTGGTCTGTTGGTTTGTTGGTTTTGTGGCAACCACACACTGTATAAACGACATTTACCGGTTCTCGGCAGAACACTCACCATGGAGTTTAAAACAACAAATACACACTGGCTCGACGCAGAAAAAGGCATTAAAAAAACGCACACATCTATATTACAGTATGCGAATGTATACACATTGAATGGAAGTAAAAGAACGCTCGAAGTGCCGCGTTTAAAATATGTGCCGTAAGTGCGAACATCACTTCAATATTGGTTGTTGCTTTTCATATTTTCTCTTTTAATTGTGGTTATCGCTCTTCAAATACCCATTTTGTATATATACCTTTGCACGTAGTATGCCGTCTTAATACGTGAGTCGCGCTCATAGGCCTCATCAAATGCCCGCTAAACACACATATACACTCGCTGCGAGAACGGGCGCGATCGCTGTATACACACGCGCCCAATGTGTGAATGTGGGGGGAACAAAAATGCACTTTAATTATAAAACTGAATTTCAGTTTGATGAACAATGGTTTATGGTGAAGAGTTACTTTTGTCTTTTCTATATGTACGCTGTTCAAAAATCCATTCGAAAGTTTGCCGACTTCTTCTTGTTTTGACTTATTCGGTTTTTTCGAGTTTTGGCATTTGACTTTGGCTTTTATTTTTTTTCATTTTTTTTTTTTTCATTTTTTTACTTTAACCAATTTCAATGAAGAACCATCGCACCACACAAAGCATTTCTGAATGAGGCGTGGGCTGACTGAGTAACCATTGCTTGATTCGCAAAGGATTTTTGTATATCAAACACAAATTCGTGGTACAATACAAAACCAAATTAAAACTCAACAGGAACAAAAAATGAGACTCACCTTTAAATTGGTCGCTTCACAAGTAATAATTCATTAAATCACAGTATTAAGACAGGAGTATAGATGTCGATGAAAACGATGCGCACAATTAATTTATACACACAAACAAACAAACGCTACCGATATAATTCTTTCTCCTTTTTTTTTAATGATTTCGCAATTTCGCAATACTAATAAATTTTTCTGCGGCTGCAATCTCGAAAATCCTGTTTCTTAATTCTTGTTGTTGTTGCTGTTTATTCCTTTTGTTATTGAGAGAAAGAGAGACTCGTTTATGATTTTCTTTTCACCTTTCGATTCGAATTCTCTGAAACTGTTGATGATAAAAATAAAAAGCGGAAAGGGAATAAAAGAGCAAATGCTGAATTATTTTGTCGTTCGTTTCGAAGAATCGCGATTTTGTTCAATCAGCCAAAACTGAATGGGATGCAGGTACATGAATGGAAACGTTGCAATCTCGTTTCGTTGTCGTTGTTGCTGTACGTCTCCTTTAACACTGCAGTGTCAATGTCAAAAGGTAAACTCTTTGAAATGGCAACATTACAACACAAATCACTTGTTTTTTTTTTTATTTGTTTGTTTGTTTGTTTTCTTTCACATTTGTCAAAATGTGAAAATTATATGTTTTTCTTTTTGATTTTGTTTTGAGGTGTAAAAATTTCGACGAACCCAACAACCCAAAATTAACCAAAACAAGCGTTGACGAATCAGTGAATGCAGCAAATTTGTGCCTGCTTGCACGTTTATCGCTTTGTTTCTTTGTCGACTATTGTGAGCAACACATTTGCACTTGGCTGGAATTGTCATGGACTTTTGTATTCGGTGTTGTGCGCATGAACTGAATCCAAGTCCATTTGATGTCGATGGTTTGATTCACGTTGCTAAAGCAATGACTTGTTGTTAACAAATTGACAAACTACCACTAAATTCACCACATAAATATTCCGTAAAAATCCACCGATTGACTTTCGTTTTTCATTTTGCAGCAAGTGGCGGTAAAGTAATAGTCAGAGAGTGAGAGAGAGTGAGAGAGTGCAAGTGAAATTGTGTGTGTGTGTGAAAAAGAGAGAATTTCATAGCTGACTTGAAATGCTATAGCCGATGGATTCACACTATCGTGATTTTATTTGTTATTTAGCGAGCCCTTCGTGCCTGTTTTTTTGACATGGCACGACACAATACGAATACGTGCTCACCTTACATTTCACATTCGATCAAATTACAATGTTTCATTTCAATTCATTCTTTTGATGGATATGTCGGCGGCCCTTCCGAAACCAAAAAACGCACACATTGTCTATTGATTTTCGTCTTTTGGCCTTTGCATGACAATTTCTTTTTTTTTGTGTGTGTTCCGTGTTCCATTTTGGTTATTTTTGGTTTTTGTTGCTGTCACTATGCTGAAATGCATATCCAGTGTTTTTGAGCTTCAACAACCATCGAGCAATAAGAGAATTTGTAGCTCGAGCCGAAACTCAACTCGGATGTGGTTGTATGTTTTCGAAAAAAAAACAAATTAAACGGATTGATTTTTGTTTTTATTGAAAGCGAAAGAAGAACGTTAAAAAGAAAGGAAGAAAGAACCGAAACAACAAAAAAAAACCATATGAATTGAATCGCATACACTCGACTAACTCGATTAAAATAAGAGCGCGAGTGGTGCGAGATGGATTGGATGGTGTATGTCGTAATATAGCGGCAGTGATGCGAGCACGCGAACCAACAACAACAAAAAATATCATAACAACAACAACCAGCACCAGCAATAAAATTTCACAATGGCCAAGAAAAAGCATGCACGTTGTATGTGTCAGAGAGAGCCAAAATGAAAGAAAATTTGTTGTTGTTTTTTTTTTGTTGGTTTTCTCTCATATATGAAAATGTTACAATGTATCTCTCATCTATCTAGTCGATATACAGTCGCGCAATTGTATCAAGTGAGCGCCACATGAGCGAACGGTTGTTTCTGTAGTGGTATGGCTGTTGTATAGCTAGCAATTGAAAGGAAAAAAGGCACACGCCCATGAAATTCAACCAAATCTATTTCGCGTTCTTCGCAACGGCACCGAATTCGGTTGGCATGTGTGAGTGTGTGTGTGTGTGTGTGTGTGTGTGTGAATGTTGGTTTGCATCGCCAATGTATTTGTATACCGTTCTGGCATGCCATGTCTCTTGAAAGCACACCGAATTGAGCAGTGCAGAGAATTCTTTTTTTTCTGTGTGTATTCTCTCTGTTTTTTAGTAAATTGTTTTTTTTTTTCATTCTCTCATTCGCTTAAACATTTTTGTTTTTTGAAAGAATTTTTTTTTCGATTTACTTTTTTCTTTTTTTTTTCATGAAATCAGATACATTTTATTTTTTTTGAATTCATGCAATCCGAAATGGAAAAAATCGACTACACACCATCAGAAGAAAAAAAAAACAAAGGTTTATTGAGTGTTGAATTACACATCGTGTAATTGGATGGTTTTGTTTACCGTACGCCAGTGGAAAAATCCTTTTGAATACACACTTTGATGCTCGCACTGTGATGAAACCACTGAAAATGCACAGTCCATTGGCGTGTCAAGGTGATCATTTCTCCACAATGTTTTTGGTTCGTTACAATGTTTCAATTTCGTTAAAGAGAAACTTATTCGATTGTGTATTCAAGCACACTACGATTCAATTGTTAAAACCGATACAACCAAGTTTGAAAACAACCGAAAAGAATCATATGAAATGAATAATGGTAAATAAGAAGCTTGTTTGCAATCACTCAAAAAATATCTATTTAGAACATTTTGGCGTTCTTTTTTTTTTCTTTCATTCTTGTCTGTTCATTTGACTCTTTTAAGCATTGGTTTAAGCCCATTCAGTGTCAAATTGTAAATCCCACAAATAGACTGTTCACTTTTGTGTCAGCCGTAAGAAAACAAAATGACAATGTTTTTTGGACATCATTTGTTTTGGAAGCAACAACAGGAACACAAAACAAAAAAAATTACACCTTTCAAAGAGACAGAGAATATATAACCAAAAAAAAAACTGTACGGATATGGTTGTTGTTGCGTTTCAATTCGATGTTGCCATTGCCCCGTTGCCATTACTGTTTGGCATTCGTCATTCGACGTTGTGTCTTTGCCTTCGTACGTAAATATACACGAAAGTGTATATAAGCACTCTCTATCTATTCCATGGTGTTTTTTTTTCTTCGCTTTTTTCAATCGCCTCTTTAGCTATCTTAATTCATGTTGATGTTCTAATTACTGCACCCGTTTACATATTTCTTCAAAAAATTGATTACTCGTTTTTTTCATAGTTCATTTGATGATTGTTTTTTTTTGGATTTCTTATTTGGATGTATCCAAAGTGAACTAATACTGAATAAAAACAAATTGGCACTTCTTTTATTGCACTTAAAGACAACTCATTCTTTTCCAAGGATTTCTTCATTCCACGGCAAATTTCATTGAATTTTCAATCACGGCACGCATTTTTTTTTGCTTCTCTTCTTCTGTTCGGCAATGACGACGAAAAACCGACAGAATATGGAAAATTGATTTGAATTTTTTTTTTCGTTCGGCGTTCGCCGTAAGGCCGCGATGTATGTGTGCGTGCAGATAGAATAGATTTTTTTTTCTATCGACCGAAACGAACAACTGAGTATTTTTTGTTGTTGTTATTGCTTCTTTACTTGTTCAAATACATTCAAACAAAAAAAAAAAAAAAAAAAAAAAAATTCTGCACAAACCATTCAATTAAAACTGATTGAACAAAATTTCGCGATTTAATTGTTCATTGATTGAATGTTGAATTTCAGTTGATGATATATTTGTCCAAACTACTTTCACACTGTTTTAACAACTAGATAATTTATTTAGGTTTTTTTTCTTTACGTTTTATTTTTTTTTTTGTATAATTTTTTCCCTCGAGTAACTTCTCCGTACGTTCGATTTTATATATATATATATATAATTTTTTTTTCTTCGTTTCAAATGGCCGACGACTACTCACTCGGCGTCTCTTTTCTGTCTGAAATATTGTGTGTTTATGTGCACATGAACAGTGGTGAGCGCTGCGGAGTAGTATATGGATTTTGTGTTGACGGTTTTGTATCGGCGCAATACAAGCTTACATCAAAATTTTTGAGTCCAAGAACACAAATACATGCAATATCACCATTTCAGAAGTAACGCGATGCGGCGCATTCTCCCATTCGATATTTTTTTTTCTGTTCCAACCAACTGATTCCAATGTCTCTAATAATTTTTTATTTCTTGTGTAATTCTCTGCGTTTAGCTGTGTTTGTGTGTGTGTGTGTGTGTGTGTTTCTGTGCTCACGTACATGTATAAACCGCTTCAAATGAGTTGAGCTCTCCGTTCGCAACGTTCTCTCAACCATTTAGTTCCGTCAGATTAGATCATAAATGTATTCTTAGCGGTGAATGCTGTCTGTTGGCGTGTGTGTATTGGATTTCACATCAAATAGTTAAAGACAGCGCTTAGATGGCGACTCTGGTCAATAAATCATTCTGGACATTCCAATTTGAATCTATTGATTGGCATTTTTTGACAACCAAATACGCACAAATGCTCCTTTTTGAATTTAAAATGACTCGATTTTGGATATTTTTGGTTGGGTGCGATTCGATTTGACTCGAATCTTTACGACTTTGTCTTTGTCACTTTTCTTTTGTCCTATGACTATGTCTCAGCAACCGGGTTTTTTGGCCGGTTTAAACGTATCCACTTTTCAAATGCAATTAGCATTCGGCGCTGGCAACCCCGGTTGCTATGAGGATTGAATTTGAGCAACAAAAAAATGGCAGCACTACGGCCGTATCGATGTGTTCGTGCTGCATCTGAAGTATTGAGCAAAAAAAAAAATACTGATTGACATTTTGGTATTTGCAGCCGAACAATTCGGAACGGATAGGGTCGTGTGGTGCAGCGCGTGTGTGTGGCGCTTTAATTTTCTGAAAAAGAGCAGTAAATAATGAGTGAACTGCATTTATAAATACTGTAAGTTATTTGAATATAAAATTTAAAAAAATAAAACAAAATACGACAATTACATTCATTGTCGAACTGTTGCATGCCGGCATCAAATTTCATTTGTATCATTAACATTGATTGCCAATACAAAATTTGCGTCCGGTAATTTTGGCTGTGATCAACAGCTGTTCCAACGTATTGTCACATTAAACGTTTGATGCTACTGAACTTGCAAAAATTCAGACCAAATTCTTTTTATTCCGCTTTCGCTACGTGTTTTTGTTTTGTTTTATTATTTTCGTTTCTTTCTTAATCTTCGTATTGCAATTTGGCAAACTTTCAATTTCTTTTCAAATTGACTGGCACTGTTGGCACTGTTGATCAAAGTCAATGCAACACATTCATTTTATATACACTTTACACCAAAATTCTAGTAAAACAAATCGATTTTGTTCTAATTGCACTCAATGCGTGTGCAGGTTTTCTTTCTTCGTTTTCTTTTAGTTTCCGGAACATTTTGTTGTTTTTTTTTTTGTGTGGCGGCGGACGTTGAATAATTAAATCGAAACGAGTGATTTTCATTTCAATTGGATTTTTGTTTCGCTGCAACAAATTGACATTTGGTTTCGATAGTGAATTCAAAAAAAAAACACACACACAAAAGTACTAATGGGTCGATCACCTTCACCACGTCGTCGTGAAAAGAATCGGGAACGTGAATATCGAGCCCGCAAACGATCACGAGATCGTGAAATACGCGGTGAAAGAGATGACCGAGATAGAACTGATCGATCCCATCGATCGCCGGACAGAAATCGTGGACGCGACAGAAGCAGGAGCCGAGAACGTGGAGATCGCGATAAAGATCGAACAGTGACGTACGTTCCGTACACTTTAGACAAAACCATTTTGCTCATGGAAATAATTGAAATGTTGTGTGTGTGTGTTTTCTTTTCGCATTCTTTCTTTCTTTATTAATGAAAATTGTTTAGATCCCGCTCATACGAAAGAGAAAGAGACCGAACCAAATCATCGCGATCACGGCGCGGCCATGGCAGCGGCAGTGGTGCGGGTAGCTCTGGAGTTGGAGGCGATCGACCTGTTGTCTCAGAAGCTGATCTTGAAGGAAAATCACCGGAAGAACAAGAAATGATGAAAGCAATGGGCTTTTGCGGTTTTGACACAACCAAAGGCAAAAAGGTGGATGGAAATGATGCTGGCGAAGTGCATGTCATTCTGAAACGCAAGTATCGACAGTACATGAATCGTAAAGGTGGCTTTAATCGGCCTCTCGATTTTGTTGCCTAGTTTTTAGCCGGTTTATGTTTTTTTTTTTTCGTTTCGAAATTCGATTGGAGTGCATCCGTTAAGATAGCCTCAGTTGCTCGATTGCTCTAGTGCAAACACTCCAAAATGAGATTGCGATTTCAGTTGAACGATTTGTTTGGCTTGAAAATTTACTTTGAAAGTACAAAACAAACAAAAAATGAAGCGAATAATTTCGATTGTACGAAAACAATACTGGAAACTACCAAAATTTGAATGGTATCGAAACGATAATTATTATGTCGACTCAGAATTTCATGATAGTTGATTCCATTTTGTTTATGTTCACTTTAATGTTATCTTTTTTTTTCTCTATTTTCAATTCATTCAATTATTCATCCATCATTTATAGTAAGAAATAGTTCCATAATTCCTAAACAATCGCCTTGTTATCGCATTACAATCATAAACATAATACGGTCAACAATTTATGATTATTTTGAATGCGATATCATTTCGACTCGTCGATTTGAATGGGTCAACAAGATTGCTAATCAAGTTATGAATAGGAGTTTTTCATTTGGTTTCTCAATGGTCACTGATTGAGGATCACTGATTAATGTCAAACTTCCTGTAAAGGATATATATGCAAACGGAACCGACAGACTTAAATGTCATTCGTTATTCATTCAAATGGACTGATGTCGAAATGGATCGACTTCAACGGGTATATTTATATAATATTTACACTGTTTTATTTCGGGTATACACACAAACATCATTGATAGACAAAAGACTGACCAAGTATCAAGACAATTTTTTTATTATCAGCCTTTGTCTATCTTTGCATCAGGTTTTCCATATTTTTTTAGAAATAATTCAAATGAACCATATTAAAATTATTTACACATTACAATAGAACGGGTTTACACACATAAACACTCACACACACACACACACACACACACACACACACACACATCAAGCTGATTTTATGCTGGGCTCTTTGATTCAAAATTCTCAATTTCATTCGGATCATAATCAAAATGTAATTGTTCTTCATTCGAAATTGTATAGAAGAAACATATAGGGAGAAATGGTTATTTCCGCTTGGAAACAGTCTCACCATTCAATGCAATTGAATTGAATGAATGGAACTATTTTCGAAAAAGGAAATCCTTCATTTGTTTTCCCCAAACCCTTTGAATAGTACGCACAACACTTTAATTTGTCATGACTTTTATGCGCTGTACATGAGCATTTTTGGTTTGTTGTTTGTTTTTTTCTTCAATCAAAATGACCACACAAAATCAGCTGAAAATTTGCAATAGCCAGGATTTACACACTCACACATACAAACAAACAATCGTTTACAATAGTCAACAGTTAAATATTTATATTAAAATATTACCGATACAAGAACCAACACACAACAACAACAACAAAAATACACAAAACAATAGATTTTAAGTGTTAACAGACAAATAAACATTTGCTTAACAATCTTATACAGCTAATCTAATGATGGCTTTATAAATTATAAATATTATAACTTAACCGTAATGAAACAGAAGAAACAAAATGCGCTCCATATTTACACCAATACAGAAAATGAAATAGAACAATAAAACAAAAACAAACAAACAAATGGTTTATTTTCAATAGCCATCCATTCATTTAATTGCCACACACACACACACACACTCCACACAGACACACAAAAGAACATGCAATAGCCAGGGATTTTTTTTTTTTATTAACCAGTTTAAGGATCAAAGTTATATATTTTGAAAAGCCACAAACTACAATCACAATTTAAAAAGTTATAAGAATTAATTATTGAAAATGGAACATCAACAAAACACAAAAAAAAACAATAGTACCTCAATTGTTAGAAACCGTTGTCGATCATCTTTCACATTATCATCACGTCGACGTTATTTTTTTTAAAAACATTTTGTTGATTTTTTCATTTTTCTTTTTGTCTTTGCTGTAACACTTTTTACCCATTTAAATTCAATAAGTTAAAACAATTCAATCAATTTTAAAAATAAATAAAAGAAGAAAAAAAAATCACAAAGAATTTTGTGCAAAATTCCTTTTCGACGTGAATACTTTTGAAATAAATTTTATTTTAGATTAATTAGTACACTCTTGGTAAAAGCTAAATCAAAAAATTTGACCGTCAAAGTTCGAAAATTTTACAATTTTACAATTTTATTACAATTAAATGATATTTGTTTCGATTAATTAAATTTGTCCATAAATTGAATTTGTAAGTCTTTAACTTTGATGTATTTATAATATTTAATTGTCTATTTAATTTTTTTTTCTAGTATAACAAATAAATTACAAAATCATAAAAAATGTTGTTTTTCTTACTTCATACGGCTTCAATTCACGTTCAATGGTCATTCTAGCAAAATCTACTATATGTAAGTGTTCCTCCTCCTTGATTTTGTCGTGATCTAGATAGAGATGAGATAATTATCTAAATATTGAAAAGCATCTAGATAAATTTCAGATAATCTTATTCTTTTCACTTTGGATAATCTTATCTGACTTATCTTTGTCAGATAAAACAAGATGGTTCGCTTCGCTCGAAAAGTATACTCTCTTCCATCTTCCATTCTTTTAGTTTGTTGATGCAACAAACTTTTTAACACTACATGTAATGTCTAAATTTATTGCCCAACATCATTTACAGTGCGTTTCACTCCAGAAAGTACCCCATAATTAATTAAAAAAACAATTATTTCTTAAAATTTCCTTTTGGCATATTTTATTTAACCCATAAGCTAAGACGCAATTCGATTTTGACAGCTGTCACGTCAGTGTAAAGTTTGTTTTCAACACAAAAACATGGATTCGGATTATTATTCCAAGCGTTTTGAAGCAGTATTCCTGCATTTGCACCCAAAAGGTCCAAAATTATCCCTCAAGGCCATTGCAAAGTACATGAAAAAGTCGAAAACATTCGTAAAGCAGTGGGTGGACCACTATAAAGTTGAAAAAAATGTGAACGACCAGCCCCATGTTCAGCCCAAACGAGCATCTACACCGAAGCAAGATAAGCGTATCGTTAAGTTGTTCGAGAAAAATCCAGGTATGACGTTGGACCAAGGCGTGCAAAAACTAGAACAACTTAAAATCAATGTGTCAAAGTCCACCGTGAAAAGAAGATTAGAAGAAAATAAAGTTCGGTTCCGCTCCACCATGACAAAACCACTATTAACACAAATTCATATCGAAAAACGCATGCATTGGGCAAAGGAAAATTTGACGACCGATTGGAGCAAAGTCATTTATACTGATGAGTCATCGTTTTGGTTGTCGAATCCCCTTACCCATACCTGGTGTTCGGTCACAAACCGAACAGTGGTTCGTACCATTAAGCACCCGCAAAAGGTACATGTTTACGGAGCCTTTTGTGAGCATGGTTTTGGAAAGTTGACGGTATTTACGGGCATTTTGAATGCGGTTAGGATGTGTGAATTGTATCGTTCGACATTGTTGCCCACTGCCAAGAAGTTCTATGGCAATGATAATTCGAAATGGCTGCTGTTGGAAGACAATGACCCAAAACACAAAAGTCGCCTCTGTAACACTTGGAAAGACGAAAATAGCATCATTCAGATGGAATGGCCACCAATCCGATTGAAAATGTTTGGGCTATCATCAAGGCCAGACTCCGTGGCAAAAGTTTTCGCAACTTGAAACAACTTTCATCCTTCATTACACGTCAATGGAATCAATTCCCACGCGATTTCGCTGAAAATTTGAGCAAAAGTATGCCTTCCAGATGTGATCGTGTAATTGAGAAAAATGGCGAATGGATAAAGTATTGAACTGATTGCGCCTTAGCTTATGCGTCAAATAAAATATGCCAAAAGAAAATTTGTGTTTTCAAAGACTTATGGGGTACTTTCTGGAGTGAAACGCACTGTATTGTTTAAATTCTATTGTTTTTTTTTCTTCAAACAGCTAACTTTTATTTTCCGCTATGGTGTAGGAATTTAGTTTGGGAAATATATGATTGATTAGCTGCTTCACCGCGCTTTGTGCGGCTTGCAGCGTCGTATCACAAAATATTTTAAATATTCAATTTCAAATATGATTTATTTCAATTGTCGTTTTTGTTGTAAGTAAAGCTCATGATCGGCAACTATGGTCTACCACGATCCATCGCGGTCCGCCAAATGGGCAAGGTGGAGAAAAAAAAACACCTAGGACAATAGCCTTCATTTCATTACATTACATGTAGTGTTTGGAACGTGATGCTCATGATATGTTTACTAAAAGATTGAAAAACACCCAAAAACAGTGATTTTTTTTTAAATACAAGCTTTAATTACGCCAAACACTATCAAAACAAAAATGTAAAATAAACTTTTAAATTAGAAGTCGAGTGAGAACGCAATACCAATCAACGATGAAGATTTTTTTTGGGCTTGTTTATAAAAAACATTCGAATTCACATTTTATTCATGACTTTTTGACCCATGTCGTACATTATCTGAATATTGCAGATAATATTGTCTAAAAATGCAACTATCTAGATAGGATTAAGATAAATTAGCCAAAAAAATCTATTATATAGATGAGATAAAAGAGATTTTATCTTATCTTGTTATCTTATCTAGGAACAACACTGCTAAACATGATGTTTTCACAGCCCATTGGAATGCAAAGCCATACATTCGGTTTAACTTAAATCAGGAGAAAATTGAAATCGATACCCGTATACGTTGCATTGGAGTTGAACTCAACGGTTCTGTTGTGGACGAAAAAATTCTAAAAATTGATCAATTGCAAATGATGTGCTGAAAAATTGTGTCAATCGTCTCGTTCAACATGGATTACAACATGAACTCGAATTGTTCCATACATTCTTCTTTGTTGGTTGGGGTTTTCGCACCAAAAATGTATTACCAGCTGGCACATTTCTTTGCAACTATTGTGCTTGAAGATATAGTAGCAGAGAAAGAACTAACAACATATCATTTTCAGTTGCCAAGCAAATCGGGATTTTACAGAGGGTGGAAATACTGACAGCTCGGCAACGAATACAACAACAATAACATCGAAAATTTAGTTCCGTGGGCAACCGCTATATTGAATATGGCGGCGCTTTGATCAATGCATTTCACTTTTGCCTTCCTTTGGGATTTTATGAAGAAAGCTCGGAAAGTGTAACCCAAGACGATATAGATATAGAGCCGAGAGAAAAAAAAACACGGGCTGCAAACTACGATGTGATTCAAACGCTGGTAAATTATTTTCCACCTCCAACTGGAGTAAATTTTACTACATTTTTATTTTATGTGTAGATCAGAAGACATCACTTTATTAACATCACCATTGGTAATAGGTATACGTATTCACCAGAACTGTTGATATTACATTTTCACACATGAAATGTGCTCAGGAAAAGTATTGGTTTTGCCTCAAAAATTCAACTCCACATAGCTTGAGTAAATGATTACCGATCGGGCTCAAATTTTGACCAGAGTCTCTGTTCACCATGGGAACAAATCTTGATTTGCACTTTTTTGATTTAGATACTCGGTTCTGGTAGCTCCGGTGCAAAATGGCGTCATCGTCGTCGTCGTAGTCTGTACGTTAGCACGATAACTCTCGAACGGAGTCTCAAATCCCAAAGTGACAAAAGCAAATTTGTTCAGAATTATCACCGGATGTTTCCTATTGAATTTGAGCCATATCGGTATATCCGTTCCAGAGATATGTGCATTCAAGTGCACGTGAGTCGGGTTTTCAGTACATTTTTACACGAAAACTGATTTTCACATGTTTGACCCTCCTGTCCGTATTTTCCAATGAAAATTCATGCAGTTTGCGTCATTTGAAAGATATTCAAGTCCCCTTGATGTTCTAATTATTCAAATAATGCACAAAATGTATCTTTATGCTGAAAAATCATGGAATGTGAAAACTAGTGAAAATGTACGAAATTCTTAGAAAATTGAATTGTGAATCGGAGTTTTATTGTGTTGCAGAACGTGTTATGTTGAAAATTAGCCATATTGCAGTAGCAATTTCATGGTGACGTGCACTGAAGTGCAAAACCCGTGCCTAAATAGAGTGCATATGTATGACAAAATAACATTTGGCCCGTTTTCATGGCAAAACCAATACTTTCTCTCTTGACTGGTCAACGAATTGAATTGTTAAAGATAAACACCAAATTCCATATCAATGCGGAAAAGTCAGGATTACGAATGTAATTCAATTTATTTCATTCGTTTTTATGACGACTGAAAAGACCGGAAATGAGTCATCTTGGAATTTACCTTTGACAAAAATGTTAACACATTTTTTTAAAGATTTTTGAGGCAAAACAATAACACTGTTGTAGTTTTTGAGACCAAAAAAAAAGTACAAAGATATGAGAATGCTATTCCGACGGTGGCATCCAAAATGCTCTAGGGCGTCAAATTTGTGAAATATTCGATTGTTCTCGATTTGGACATTTTGGGTCATTTTTGACCCCTTGGGAGTAAATTTTCGTAAATTGTGTACTTCATATGTCCATATCTCGTAAATGGCAAGGAATTTGATTTTTACTGTCTTCAGCAAAGTTATAGACCTTGACTTGGTAAAAAATTTCTCCGAAAGGGTTGACCCCAAAATTTACTCCCAAGGAGTCAAAAATGACCCCAAACATGAAAATCGAACATTTCAAAAATTTGACGTCCTAGAGCATTTTGGACGTTACCGTTGAATGCAGGAAGTCAATTCCAGTCGGAAAAGCATTCTCACGTTTGTGTACTTTTTTTCGACTACAACAGTGTAATCAATAATTTATTGGTTCAACATGAATTTTCTTACAAAAATTGCATTAAATATTACCGTGAAATCTGTCACAGTCAACAGTTAAATTGATTTAGAGCTATTTATTTTGATCGCTTCATTTTAATAAGCAGTTTTCAGAAAAATGGTAATTCAAATCATGTTTGGCCAATTTAATCTAAATCTTCTTCAACAACAAAAAAATGCGTTCTATTTCATTAAGATATCATCAGGACATGCTGGGTCATTATTAAATTTGCTAATTGATATGGATGCCATAGAACTCGTATATTTTCGTATTAATTTTAATTATTATGTTTGATCTGATAGCTGTTTGTTGTGGTGTCAAAACCAATTTATATAGTATATCACCGTTTACCTTCCGTTTGCTATCAGTTCACCAGATGATATCTATTGAATTATATATATTTAATAGTAATCGGTTCTCATTTGAATAATGTGGGGTCAAACTTGACACACAGTATTTCGTGTACAATTTCATTCACATTCATCTATAAACTCAATGAATTTAACTCATACCATCTAAAAATCCAATGAATAATACAAACAATTGTGTAAATCTTCGAACAAATTGAAAAATGAGAAGTAATTTCGAAAAGTATGCATAAGACCCTATTGACCTTTTTCGTTGAAAATTTTAAGCCAGATAATGATTAGTTAATCGTAATTATTTGGTTACAGTTGCCATATTCGTATGTATCTTTGAAATATCAGTCAAATGTGACTCATTTTTCTTCTAACTAATACAAAAATTTATCAACACTTTCAAATAAAGTAAATTATATTGTAATGAAGTTTGAATTAGTGAATCTGTAATTCACTAGATTAATATGTGATTTGATTTTTGGAAGAGATGCCATTGCAAATATGAGAATCGAATGAATTAAGACAACTCATAGCGATGTTTGTAGACACTTGATGAAAATCACTGGCACCGCATGCGTTCGATCACCACCAACTCCTTGTCTAACAGCAACTTACTCAGCAGCAACACCTTCTAAATGCCCATTTTTATAACACATTAAAAATCATTTAATTATGGTCATATTCCTCCTTAGCAATTCAAATGATCACCATTAGCTAAGAATGGATCATCGAATGGCTCCAAATGAGGACTGATTATATTATTATTAAAAACTTATAACCTGTTCAGAATAAAAGGGGGTAAATGTCATGCGATAGTCAAAATCTAAAAACTCTGTCGAAATATTGATTCAATTTTAAATGGAAATTGATCGAAGAACAATATCAAGTTTTAGTCGGTGACCGAGAAAGGACAATAGAAGAATTAGCACCCGAAATGTATAAAAGCAGCAAAAAAAAATGGATGCATTTTTTTTTATAGTAAATGAACGACATGATTTATACGACATTTGACGCTACGTCAAAAATCAATTCAGTTCGGCTGCTTGTCAACAATTTTCTACATTTTTATGTTTTAATCACTCGTCAACACTGATTTTTTGTTGTTATTGTTGTTGTTGCAGCATTTGATCCAATTCAGCAGTAACGCTTTATCGATCGTTAGTTCAGTTCGTTTTTAATCCTCAGAGATTAATTTATATTAATGAATTAATGCCAAACGACAAACTCATTAATATTTATCGACATGTACAACGCTTCTGTTATCATTTTGATTTGACGTGTGGACCATTTTTAGTGAGCAATAAAACTATCGCTTTTTTTTACATATTTCAAAATCAAATCAATTTTTATATCATTTGATGCATATCTGAACGAAATAAATCGAAACAATATGACAGCATCAAATGGTGATGAATGATTAAACTTTAGTGTTCAGAGTATTCATGAAATAGTAAGGAAGGAAACGAATGGAATTGATGAAATCTCCATGCAAAATTGAATATTATTTGTTAAATAATATTTGGTCGTATGTTTTTACGTCGCATATTTGTTTACAGCAATGTAATGAAACATTTAGAAACATTATGAATTTGGCACTACAGCGCAATATATCGATCAAATGTCGACCGCCCAATGACCAATGATCACAATGAAATCACTTAACTACAAACGCCAAATCGCTTTAGGTGTGAATAAGACTTGAATATGTCTCATTGGTGGCTTGATTTTAATGATCTTTGGTTTTCATGTTGTTGTATATTAATTTGGGAAATCCAAAGCCAGAATAATAGCTCTCTAACTTTACTCATATAATGAACATGTTTTGGTAATTGCGGCTGTGAATCAGTGTCTAAGGCGATTCTCTGGTTTTGTTTTGGTTTCATGTTTTGTTTCAAATGAAACAGAAAGTAATCGCATTATAAGGCAGTCGCAAATTGATACAATGAGTCATATTCTGAACAAATCAAACGGCGAAAACAAAATTCGATTGGTTTTTTTTTTTGATGGCATGAAACAGATGAAGCTATAAGCAATCAATCGTTTTTATCACCATAAAAAATTATGGTTATTTGTTGATATAATTTAAAATATTTAAAAAAAACAATTTTCGATAAAATTCACATTTGTAGTAGCGTTTAAAATGCTTTAAATACACGACTTTCTTTCATAAAAAAAACACTTTTGATTTTTCGATTATCAAAAAAAAAACTCGTTTAACACTTTTATGACGACATTTTTTGCTCAATCTAATTTTGAGATTTGTATTTTTTTCCCGCTAGACCGTACGCTATTGTCTGAATAAATTAATGGATTTTATGGAAATCAATCTGATCACATCTGATTGTTATTTTTTTTTTTTTTTTGTGATTCTCCATTTTAACAATTTATCGATTTTATTTATTTTTATTTCGATATTATGTCAGACGGAAAGCAACATTCTTTTGGGTTTTATCATAAATGTGGTGTTGAATGCAAGCATGTACAAATTTGTACACTGTTCACAAAAAGCTACACCAACGCTAATCGGCATTTCTTGGAGATTTGTTGATGATAATTTGTTCAAAAAAATTCAAATTCGAAATAAAATTTGATAACTTTTTGAAATTAATTACAATTAATGAATTGTTCACTATTCGAAATTAAGACTATCGATTAACCATATAACTATGTGCAAAATATAGAGTATCCAATCGCGGGTGAACTGAAACTTATTTCAATCAGTGTATCGGTACAACTGTCTAGTACAAAATATGTGTGATTTCAATTTGGATGGAATCAGAACGGGGTCGCTCAATTCAATAAAAGATGCATATCAATTTATAATACTGAATTATGTTCCTTTGTTACCTTCGTTGACTGATGTAATCAACCTGTTGATAAGATTCAATTTTTATTTTAAGTCCTGTTGAAATTTTGTTTTGTTTGTTCACTCCCACTAATTCAAGTTGTTTGCTAAATTTTCACGGAACAAAATAACTCCTCAAGCGATGGCATTCCTCGATGAAATCAATTTAATTTTAATAATGTTAAATCGAACGCACACAGACCGGTACAAATTTTAAAATGGGATGCCAATAAATTGTATGGAAATATTCTTATTTTATCCGAGCTGATGTAAGCCTTTAAATTAACGTAGCGCAATTCCACTTTTCAACCGTTGTTCATGCACGGACCAAAAGCGGATTAATAATGTTGTCTCGTCGCAAGCGCAAATGATCTACAAACAAATGCCAAAAGTGAATATTGATCAAGGGGTGGCCACAATTATCAACTTACCTAGTTTCTTTTTAGTTTTTCCGATTGCTGCTTGAAGCTGCACGACTAACAGTGCTAGTTTCTAATTAGGTAACCCCCTAGACTATTCAGCTTATGTTTCTTTAAGAGAATTTCGGACTGAAAATCATAGCTATTGTCATCATAAAAAGACTAATCTGTTTACTGCACCAAATGTTAACCGAAAACCAATGAACTTAAGCTTTTTGATGCAAATATGTCGTTGCTCTTGAGTCAAATAACAACAATTTAAAAAAAAAAAAAAACCTAATGGCAAACAATTCCAAAGACGATCCAATTTGATGAAATGAACAAGATAACGATTATGGAAATAATGCCAATAAGTTGCTATTCCATATATCACAGGTTGCCATTAACATATGTAAATATTTATGAGGTAAGAAAGTGAGTTCCACTTGGAAATATTATTGTTTAACTCTGGATGTCATATTCTAATTCTTTTTCTATATTTTAACAGCATGCCCAGAAAATGCGAAAGTTTAACGCAGATAGTAAATTATTTTTTACTTACATCCATCATTTTCATCTGGACATACAGAATCGTTAAAATATAAAATAGTTATTTTCGGCATAAAATGTATGCCAAAATACTGAAACCTAATGCGAAACCATCCGGAATTATCTTTATTTATACAAAAAGAAATCTTTTTTTATAAACTGTTTACGTCTTTTTCTACTGTAACTTGAGACTAGAAAAAGTATCAATTCAACCAAAAATACCCATCCAAACCAAGATGAAATTACATTTTTAGGTAATTTAATTGAACAAACATAAAAAAAGTTAAAGAACTTTAATGCAACTTCGAAAAAAATTCGATTCTTTTCGTATGAAATAAAAAGAATATAGAAAAGTCTTTGGTATTTAAAGTGCTTTAAATGTAAATATTTGCATTATTTTTTGGCACTGTTGGATCTTTAACTTTTTGACACAAGTAATCTGCAACCACAATAATATTCCTTATTTTGCGAATCAAAGACACAAAAAAACAACAACCGAAACATTATTGGACTGTTTCCATATAGCAAAAGAATTTTCTTCCAAAATAGTTTGTATTTATGTACTCTCAAAAACAAGCTCAAATCTGTTTAATGACGCCAAATTCAGACAGCACTCCAAAGAGAAAAAAAACACTTTCGCTTTGACAAAATGTTTAAATGTTGATATTTCTTCATTAAGTGGTGTTTGTTTCACTGTATCTTATGGAATACACTGCTGAATCAACAAATTTAACCGATTTCAAATCACGAACAAACGAAAAATTCATCCTTTTTTTGCTAATACATTTTTGATTTCAATAAGTGTTCATTGATATGAAATAGATGGTATAGAAGAAGTCGATGTCTTTGAACTAAAAGTTTCAAGGTGTAATTCCTTCGAGCATATTCTTTGTGCAGATTTCTATCCATGCGAAAGGATTAAAATTTGTATTTTCTAAGATCTTTCTTTTATATCTGTTAATCTATAATAGCATAAATTCATAAAGATACAGTGTGAAGCAGAGAGAAAAAAAATACACAAATATACAATAAGATCAGAAATGTTGATTCTGAATGATAATGAGATTCTGAACCAAAGAACATATTTTTTTTTTATAAACAAGAATTGAAATAATAGGTTTTTTATAGCTTTTCATTGTATTTTGTTTGAAACTCTGGTCACGCATATTTTCGATGATATGCTGCAAAAAATAATGTGCCTAAAATCCTAGCTAAAATCACTAAATTTTACATGGTTCTGTAAAATTAATGAATCTAATTTTATGTTTCACGGTGTCAATTTACTTTGATATCGTTGACGATGCCTTGGCGATCGCAAAGTCATCTTTTTCCAAAACAAAGTTTGCCGGCATTTGAAAATCATGCCAAAATAGAAGAACATTTGCATAAGCAACACTTTTACCGCTGTTGAGTTTGAACTCATAAAATATTGAAAATGTCTGCGACGCTTAACCAAAACCACTGTGCGTTCTAAAATAGAAACAGTCTATGCTTAGTCTGAAATTTTAGAGCGACAAGACTACGAAGATAGAAGGAAGATAGAAAATGGGCAAAAATAAGAACAACACGAAATCGAAAAAAAAAAGATTTAACATGCTACCAGCGGCACAGGCGTGATTTGTCGCCTGATGCTTATATCATCCATATTCATGCCAAATGTGATACAACCACATTCAAAGCACTCAACCATAAAAATTGATTGAATTGATTCCATTTTATTCTTTGGTTTCCATTCGTCTTTGCTTCGCACCAAATTGTTTTTTCTCTCTCTCCGCTTTGCTCCCTATGCAAGAATCAATTCGGTTTCATTTTGATATGGTGAGTCCAGCATCATATTGCCGGATTGCATCGAGTATAAATAATCGCCGTTTTTTTCGATACAACATCAGTTACCGCTCAAACGTGCAGTAAACCGTTTCTTCCAAAAATCATCAGCAAAATGAAATTCTTGGTAATTAATTTTGGTTTGTTTGTTGGCATCGATCAATTCAGTGTTTGGTTTCTTTTTTTTTTCTACCAGTGCTTTAGTGGTGTATTTGTTTGAATTCATTGTGACAAATAACTAAAATTGATAAACAATTTCTTTTTTGATACATAGATTGTGTGCTTAGCCATCGCAAGCTGTGCATCAGCTGCTTTGTTGCCATACCAAAAACCAGTGCATCAATCGGTATACCAAAAGGCTTACCAACCAATTCATCATGCAGTGCCAGTGCACCATGGTGTTGATGCTGCCGCTCCAGTTGTTCGTTCCACATCAGACATTCATCCAGATGGTCAATATAACTATGAATACGAAACCGGAAATGGTATTGTAGCCCATGAAAGTGGTTTGGCTGCAAAATCGGTTCAAGGTGCATACAGCTACACATCACCAGAAGGCACCCCAATTCAAGTTTCATACGTTGCCGATGAAAATGGTTAGTTAAGTGATTTCTTTGTGATCATTGGTCATTGGGCGATCAAAATTTGATCGTAATATTGAGCTGTAGTGCCAAATTTATAATGTTTCTGAATGTTTCATAGGTTACCAACCACAAGGTGCTCATTTGCCAGTCGCACCAGAGACCCCAGCTCATGTATTGCGTCTTGTCGAATACCTTCGCACACATGCACCACATGAAGAAACCGTTGCTCGTTTTGCTCCAGTTCATCAAGCTCATCATGTTGCCCCTGTTGCCCCAGCTCCATTCCGTACTGCCTTCCAACCTGCCTTCAAACCTGCCTTCCAACCTGCCTTCCAACCTGCCTACAAACCATTGTCAACATTCCACCGCAAATTCTAAGCACAATTTTAAAATCGTAAAAAAATGATGTTTAAGAATTGAGAATAATAAAACAATATTGACCCTTTTCACACAACAAACGCGTGTATTTATGTTTTCTGTTTTTCTTCAATCGAATATATATAATTTCAACTTTTGAAGCTAAATAATGAGATGAGTTCAGCAAAACATTTACTCGAAATATGTCGTTTACTGAAATCTCCAATTTTCATGTTGCGGACATTTTTTGTGTTGCAATGTTTTTTAGCTTACCTAGGGGAGTATCACAATAGGAAAGAAATTATATTAGTACATTTGCTGTTATAATAACAACATTTGTACATATTTCTAATATTATTAAGCTTTAGAATTTACCCAATCGTTGTTTTGCCTCGGCCATTTCAGCCGGGTGGTACTTCATCCGATGAGCTGACCATGATGAACCAAATCGAAATTTTTTCCCACAGAAACTACACTCGTACGCATCAGTAACACCGGTATGTATATAGGAATGTTCCTAAAAAAAAAACGCGTTGAGCATAGTTATTTTGAAAGTGATACGAGCATACACGAAATTCACCTACCCGAAGCTTGGATGTGTGCTTGAAGCGTTTACCGCAGATTAAACATTCTTTATTCGGTTGCATGTGAATTAGCATATGTGCTTTGAGTGCTTTCGAATTGGGTGTTACTTTGCCACATTCTGTACAAACGGCAGGACCTACATAGTAATACAAAACGAATGCTACTTCAAAGAATCCAAATCAATTGTGAATCCAAAACTCTCAAACAAACCTTCCAAATGAACGACTTTTATATGTTTCTGCAAATTATATTTGTCTTTGAAAAATCCTTTGCACATGTCACACTGGACACGATCCGGATTGCCGTGATCCATTCGAATATGATATTTGCGTGCAAAATTGTCTGGAAATATTTTACCACATTGTTCGCATACCGTTTGAAAGGTTTTATTGTGTGCGCGTTGAATATGTAAATCTAATAAATGTTCAGCCACATTTTTGGGACAATGTGGACATTGCACCTTCACATGAGCACTTGTTTTATGTTCTTCGAGTAAATCGGCCGTTTGGAAGCTCTCTTTGCACTGTGTGTGATTACATTTAAATGGAAGTGCTAGATGTGTTAACTTTTGATGCTTTAACAGTTGAGCTTCGGTTAAAAAATATTCCATACAAATATTACACCTTCAAAAGATTCAATTCAATTCGTTAATAATTGAAATACAAATGCATGCATACAATTGAACTAACGGAATTCACGTCATACTTAATTGTTTTGAACTCAGATTTTGGTAGTTTCGTTGATGTTTTCCGTTTTACAGTGCGTTTTTGTTGTTTTGGCGGCTCATGGAATGATTGAATGTGTGTTTTTAACGTTCTTCGATTTAATAAGATTTTATCACAGAATTGACATTGAAAATTTAATGAATGACTATCTTTCAAATGCTTCTTTAAATGGACAATTTTCACAAATCTGGAAAATAATGCATTGTATTAATAACTAGTGCAGTTGCAAATGTTGCTTCATTTATGTTACCTTTCTTTGCACAAATCGCACTTGTACGTTAATTTATTCGATCGACTTTTGATTTTGGTATAATATTTGTCTCTATCTGGTTCCGATTTATCATTTCTTTCCACCTCAAATTGGCTATCACTAAAAGATAAAAACGAAATAGTTAGATATTTCATTGCAAAATTATATTGACTGAATTTATTTAACTCTTTGTGATTCGAAGTTTGGCTTTCTTCATCGTCTTGATTGTTGTCGACATCTGGGATTAGATATTCATGTGAGGTGCTTGGAGCTTCTGTAACAAGAAACAAAAAGGACTAAAATTGTAAAAAAATTGCCTTGAAAATCGAGTGAAATTCAATTCTTATACCCAGCCAATCATCATTTGAACATAATTCTGTATCTTGGTCTTTGAAGTCATCAATTAAATCATCATCCGTCTTCAAATTACATTCAAGACTCTCCACAATTATGGAATCTTTAACGATTTCCGCCTGAATCGCTTCAATTTTGATGTAAAATATATGAAACATTTCGATTTTTATCCAGCATTTTTGACATATTTCACCATCTTTCGGTTCATTCTGTAATTTTACAAAGACGATTTTCGAAACAAATGACCTGAACGAGAAAAAACAAATAACTCTTACCTCGAATACAAACCGAAAATATTTGAATAAAAGTGTTGGTACTTTCAGTTCTTTGCCTTGTTCACTTGACAAAACAATAAAATCGCCGGTATTTTCACAGCAGAGTAAGCAAACCATGTTATTCTTTTTCTTGCTTAAAAATTCTATATTTTTTTCTTAAATGAACACAGTTCAACACAAAAAAAACGGGGTTTATTTAAAATGATTTTGAGTCAATTTTGACTTATGACTTAATCGAACCAACTAGTAAATAAACAAATCGATTTGACTAAAATCGATTGCTGTCATAACTAATTTGACAATTGTACTAAAACAAAAACAATTAAGTATTTGCTTAAGTATTTAAAAACGAAAATCAAACTCTATTTGTGATTGATTGCAATGCTGCAAATCATTTTCATGACCTTGGTATTAAACTTTAAATTCCATATTTCTTTTTTTCTGTAGTCTTTCTTTCACATGTGCCATTTCAGCGGGGTGGTATTTCATTCGGTGCGCCGATATTGATGAATTAAATCGAAATGATTTACCACAAAACTGGCAAATGTATGCATCAGTTTTGCCACTATGAATGTAAGAATGTTCCTAAAATATCAACAAATATTAGTAAATTCATTTGATTGTTTTCAATATTAAATGGTATCGTTTATGTAATCGTCTCACTCGAAGTTTTGTGCTGCTACGAAATCCTTTGCCACAAATGACACACTTGAATTTATCCTTCCAGGCATCTGAATGTATCGTTAGATGTGTTCGTAGTGCTTTTCGATTGGCAGATATTTTTCCACATATTGCACAGGCCTGCGGTCCTATAAAACAATCACACTTTTTGTGTATCATGAACCGTTCAAATTCCAAATGAATACCAATTTGAATGGTTTACGAAGTTTTTCAGTTCACAAAATGAAAAAAAAAACATTGAATTCCATTGATAAGTCTTACCTTGAATATGCACATAGATCATATGCGATCGAATAGTTTCTCTGCTTTTGAACCATTCCTTGCAAATATCACATTGTACCGGATCGGTGACGGTATGCTTTCGCTTAATATGCTCCTGCAATGTTCGATTGCATCCAAATATTTGGCCACAATGCTCACAAATGGCATTCTCAATAATCCCATGCATATCACGTAAATGCTTGTATAAATCAGCAAACAGTCGAACATTTGGACAATGTGTGCAATGATAGCGCTTATGATCTTCTGCACAGTGTGCAATTAGAGCATCCTTTGTTTCGAATTTCCGTGAACATCGCCGATTGACCGGACAATTGTGAAAGTCGGTTTCTAAATTTAACTCTTTCGAATGCACCACTTTTCTGTAAGCAAAATACCGGTCGTGTGAATTTCGTAAGCAAACATTTTGAATTTGTCATTTAAACTAAATCAGATGATAATAATTGGCATACTTTTTTGTCGCTTTAGACTTTGATAGAGATTTTGTAATTGGTTTCTCCTCAATTGATTTCATTTGTTTTCTGCAAATCGTAGACTCGTTTATGTTTGACTCAATGGATTTTGACTTTGAACCTGAAAATGGAATGCCAGAGTTCATGTTAATATTGAAATTAGAACAGTTGTTGGTATTGGAATGGAATTAAAAAAAAAGGTCTACATTCAGACACCGAAACATCGGATCCATTCAACCAAAATCTGTCATCGAATCCATGTTCATACTTTGAATCAATCACTTCAGTGGGAACGTCTATCGAATCAATTTCTTTGTTCACTTGTTCGTTTTCATTGAATGAATTGTATTCGGGTTTTGTTTGAAAATTTAAATTTTCAACAACAATTGGCTGTATTTTAATGACTGTCATCTGAATTTCTTCAATGTGTTGATAAAATCCATGAAACATTTCCGTTTTCATCCAACATTTTCGACATACTTCACCACAGACTGGTTCACTCTGAAATAAATTGACCGAATGGAAGAGAAAATTTGTCATTGAATTCCATGAAGATCGAAAGAAATCAGTCGGCTGAAAATGGTAAATTACCTCAAACATGAATCCAAAATACTTGAACAAAATCGATGATATCTTTGATTGTTCACTTTCTGGGCTGGCCAAGGAAATAGAATCACCATTACAGTCGTAACATAGTAAACAAACCATTTTTCCGTCCGTTTTTTTTTCGTGTGTTTGTGTAATAAATCCGTTCAGTGAGTAGAAATTTTATAGATGAATTTAAATTTTATCTACTGATCATTCCATTACCATCCAAATTTTGTGTTATGTGTGTGCAAATGAAGTAAAATTTAATGAAAAACAACAATAAACAAACACATTGTGTTGATTTCGTTGATTGCTGATAATATGACACATAACAATTTTTGACAAATGCATACTTTCACTTGAAGTACTGCACCTTAAGTATATAGCGGAATGCGTTTCGTACCGGATGTAATTTGAGCGACAACAAAAAAGTTAGTCAGCAATTTTTTTTTTGTGTTCTGTTGTCAATCATCAAAACTTCTGTAAATAAATTCGAAATTCAAATTCAATTAAACATGGCAAAACGACGACACAGAGATAAGGATGCGGTTCCATCGATGTCGAAAAAAAATTCTAAAATCCATGAAATTGTTGATCAAATAAATTTATCGAAAAGTCAATTCAAGCAGGTGAGTTAACTGTCACAGGTTCGTTCAACAATTGTCCAAACAATTCATGCAACCAATTTCAGAGATTGTACCGTGTTCGTTGGCCAAATAGCTGGGAAACAGATGAAAATCTGGTCGCTTGCAATGCAATCTGCAATGAGAATGGTGAAGATGAAGATGAAGACGAAGACGAGAGCAGCGACGACGGAAATGATAGTATAGACGAGAACAATGGCGCCATGGACAGTGAAATAAGTGCAATTCCAGTGTCAAATGAACAAATGAGGGAAATGCATAAGTGCATTGAACACCGCATTCAAAATGGGAAGGTATCACGCATCAACACTCTTTCATATCTCAACACATATACATATGTAGTTTATGTTAATTGTTAACATAATTTAATTGATATGCAGACTTTACACCTGGTCCATTGGAAAGATGCATGGATGTGGGAGATAGATTTAGATTCAGACATTATCCAAGCCTATGAGGAAAAAACTCAATCAGAAAATTCATCAAATGCAAAACGACGACGATTAACGGACAATAACAACGAGGAAACAGACAAATCTGTTTCTGAGACAGCAATTCAGCAGCCAAATATAGGGCCAATTGAAAATGATTATCCAATTGTAATGGGAAATGTTGGAATTATAAAAATTGAATCGATTGTAAAGTATCACGATGAGCATATGTTCCTAGCTAAGCGTTTGAATCACAATCGTGTTCAGATGCCAATTAAAATTGCAAATCACATCTATCCGGATGAAGTAATGGACTATTATGAACAAAAACTTATACCTGCATTCAGAAAAAAATATGGGCTCGTAAGTAAGCGCTAAACGTGTGTTCGTAAACCGATCGAGTTACAAATTTGCCACCAGTTTCATTTTAATGATTTCAAATTAAGACGATTTTATGTGATATACAATATATGAAGTTTAAAATAAATGTATTTTAATTCAAGAACAAAACATTTTTAGCATTGTTTAATTAATATTCTGCCATTTGCTATGGTCATGGCTATGAAGCTGCGACAAGTATATGACACAATTTTTGCACAATCAGACAATTTGTCAAGCGCCAAGTAAACAAAGCAACAATAGAATACCCGAACAAGAGAGATATTAAAAGGTTACTGGATGGATTTAAATATTTCAAACTAAAAATCCCATCAACTGAATTTAGTCGATTGTCTTCTTTTATATTTTATAAATCACACAACTAGCGTAACTAGCGTCTTGATAATCTCACTCGATACAATGAACATTGGCTATGCCGAAGTGATTGGCTGAAAAATTGGCGTCAGTAACGTCACTGAGCGTATATGAATGCTGCGTAGCTCAATTGTTTAACAATAAGCCTAACTATAAAACCAATTACATAACAAATTTCTTTAAACACAAATTGATAATGTGTGACCAAAACGAACGGAATCTCTGACTCACCACCAAACAAATACTAAACACAGTAGACAAATCAGTTTCATTTTATCAGTTTAATTTTTCATATTGGGTGATTGATGAGCATACACCATTTCGATGACACTTCAACAATCAGTTGTCATTACAATATTTAATAATTTTAATAAAATAGTGTTTGGCCAAAGTTCAAAGAAAAATTGAAAATGTATTAACCAAAATAGCTATTTGTTTTTGACTGCTTATTTCCTCCTGTTCCAAAAATTATTCAAAACAATAAAGTACAAGAAGAACACAATTTGTTCAAACATTTGGTGTAAGTATTTTGTGTGTAACAAAAGAAAAAAAGTGATTGCATTAGAGTTTTGTGTGACCGGAATGAGACCAACTGATTTCAGTTCATTTGAAATCATCTTAAACCTTAAATTCTAAATTCTTTTTGCGTTGCAGTCGATCTTTTACATGTGCCATTTCAGCTGGCTGAAAATAAAATTTATATTTATATTGTATTTATTTTTACCGCTGAACAACAACAAAAAAAATAGATTTATTTTTTTACATGATATCGCATTCGATGTGCTGACAATGATGATCCAAAACGAAATGATTGGCCACAAAACTGGCAAAAATACGCATCAGTAACACCGCTATGAATGTATGAGTGCTCCTTGTTTATGTGTACGTTTGAGTAAGTGGAAAAGATGAAAAAAGAGAAATTATTAAAAAAAAAAAACAAACCATAAATAAGGTTCAAAGAGGTTCAAGTAACGCTTACCTTAAGCTTTGTGCTATCTCTAAACCCACGACCACAAATAATACACTTGAATCGGTCTTTCCATGATTCCATGTGAATGGTCTGATGTTTGCGTAGTGCTTTCCGATTGGCTGATATTTTTCCACATATTCCACATGCCTGTGGACCTGTAAATTAAACCCCACATTTAGCATCACAAACTGCCTGGATTCATTCGATTTGGTATAACCAAATTTGAACGGTGCGGACTAAGAAAAACGCGAAATTCATATGGAAATCCATACCTTGTACGTGTACATAATTCATATGAGCACGGATTGTATCACGGCTCTTGAACCATTCCTTGCAAATATCACATTGCAACGGTTCGTTGAACTCATGCTTACGCTGAATATGATCCTGTAAACTTCGTGTATTCATATAAACTTGTCCACAATGTTCACACATTGAATTCTGTGAAATGCCGTGGATGTTTCGTAAATGCTTATTCAAATCGACAACTAATTTTAAGTCTGGACAATGTGTGCATTGGATTCGACGATGAGCGGCAGTTTTGTGTGAGATTAATGCGTCCATTGTATCAAATTCCTCCAAACACATTCGTATTTTACATGTAAATGCGGGATTCTTTGACGGACCTTGTGCCGTTTTCCGTGATTTCCTATAAAAAAAACAAAAAAAAAAACGCAATACGTAATCATAAATACAACAGTAAACTATGAGTTTTAGTGAACTTACTTGGATTTGGATGGTTTTTTACTGCTTTTTTTATTTATTTTATTGCCTTTCGTGACCTTAGACACGGTATTTGAGTCGGTGCTGAATTCTGTACTCGCTTTAGTTGTATTCGGTGCATTTGTCTGTAGTGTGTCTTTGGTAGTAGAATCTAAAATTATCAAAACCAATCGAGACCATTTCTTTTATTTAGCAAAAATTGAAACATTGATGAAATGTTGCTTGATCGAATTTACCGAGTGAATTGTGTGAGGAGAGACCATCCGCATCGTCATGAAATGACCAACTATCATCAAATGTTTGATCACATTTGAGATTTGATTCAGCTATTTCAATTTTAACCGTTTCATGAGACAAATCGAGCATATCTTTTGATTTATTGATTAAATCATGAACCGTTTCAATTTGTACGTAGAACTCATGAAACGACAACATCTTTTGCCAACATTTTATACAAAGATCACCATCAGTTGGCTCGTACTGCAAATAGATTGGAATGATGGATGCTTGGTTCATTGCAAATCGTGCAACTCATTCAATTCAATTGGTACTTACATCAAAACAAAATTGAAAATATTTGTACAGCAGCATCGACACATTTAATTGTCTGCCTTGTTCACCATCCACCGAAATAAACTCTTCGTTTGACTCGTAGCACAACAAACAAATCATTTTTGATACAATTTTTTTTTTCAAAATACAAACATTTTTTTTATCGAATTCACAATCATTTAAAAAATCATTTATTTGTTTTTTTTGTTTCAATTGTGTCATGAATTGTTTAAAATAAAAAACAACAACAACAATATAAAAAAAAACTGGTGCAGTAAATATAGTTTCAGTGTTTATTTTGTTTGTTCAACAACAAATGCACCTCAGTAAATGTCATCTGATTGAAAGATACTTAAGTATACCATGCACAATACTCAACAAATACTTAACTGAAAGACATGTTGACAGTGAACTCGAATGCAAAAGAATGCACATGAACATTGTTGTTTTCTTCTCATACTAAAATGATATATTATTTGTCATGGATAAAAATAAAACATCTTATTTTTTTTTTTACAGAAATGGTTTTTGACTATGGACTAATTTGAATAGTTTGGAATTTAAATGCTTCATTTTCTTTTTTTCTTCATTCAATTGGCGATTCATTTGAAAAAAAAAATTAACAAATTATATCGATGTTAAATGGAAATTTAGCTGTATTTTGACGCATTCATTTCATCTGGATGGGCTTTTTTTCGATGTGCATACATAGATGAACCGAAACGGAATGCCTTTCCACAAAACTGACATACATATGCATCAGTTACACCGCTATGGATGTACGAATGTTCCTGCATGAACCAAACCAAACAAAAAAAAAAAAATCAAATGGATTAATTTGACTTTCACTCAATTTCGAAAGGAAAAAACAAAATGATCAAAATTTTACCTTAAGCTTAGTACGATCACGAAATCCTTTTCCACAAACAATACATTTAAATCGCTCCTTTGATCCTTCCAAATGAATTTTTTGATGCTTGGCTAGTGATTTCATGTTTGTCGAAATTCGACCACATATACCACAGGTTTGGGGCCCTTTAACACAAAACCAACAGTTATTTTAACATTTAAGTGAAATGTAATTTTTCGACAATAAAATCCACCTAAACTTACCCTCAATGTGAATACTTTTCATGTGCGATCGTAAATTTTCCTTGTTTTTATACCTAACGTGTGTGTATTCACGTACAATTAAAAAAAAAAACACACACACACACACACAATTTCAAATTAATTGCAATAATTTCCAATGCGAATAAAAACGTGTATACAAACCATTCTTTGCAAATGTCACACTGCAATCGTTCATGCGTTTCATGATCAGAACGTACGTGATATCGGTGCATGTAGATTGTGCTGGACACTTTACCGCACAAATCACACACAACCCGTTGATCAATCTCATGTATTTGACGAATATGTTTGGCCATACCCTTTGATTGAATCAGTTGACCACATTGTTTGCATGGTTTTTTTGAATGTTTAACTTTGTGCTTCTCCAAAAGGCTGGCAGTCTTAAATGTTTCCAAACAACTATGGTATCTGCAACGGAATGCATATTCTGGATGCTCTTGCTTCTGATGTTGTCGCAATCGATATATACTAGCAACCGACTCGTCACACTGATCGCATTTGTAGGTGGTTGATTTTGATTTGTCTTTCTTTTTATTTTTTGCTTTATTTGTTTGTTGAATCGGTGATTTACCAGCGACATCTGTTTCATCTTTGACTTGCGATAAATTCGTATCAATCTGATCATATTCATCTGTATGTTGTGGATGGTAAAAAAAAATGGTCATTAAATGCAAAAATAGACAAAAACAAAACAAAACAAATTAAATCTTTCGATGTGTGGAATTTGTGTGTTTACCATCATTGTCAAAATAATCATCATTGTCTACGGAGATGTTGTCGAAACCATCGTCGGCACTATTTTCAAAGAATTGTGAATTGTCATTGATGATGAGCTCTTTTGCCTCACACGTCGTCTCATATTTCATTGGCTCAACACATTCCGATTTATAGTAATTTTCTTGAATATTTTCAATGCGTACGTAAAATTGATGGAATACATCCACCTTGCACCAGCATTTTTGGCAAACATATCCATCTGTGGGCTCACCCTATCGTAAAAATATGTCCAATAAAATTAAACAAAACATTCAATCAAACATTTCATGAAATAATTTCAAATGATTCGGGGGTCATTTCCATCAACTATGTTCAACTTACACTGAAACAAAATGTAAAATATTTGTATAACACAGTAGCAATTTGAAGGTGTTTTGCCTCATCGCTATTTAACTCAATCAAATCATCATTTGATCCGTAACAAAGCAAACAAGCCATTATTTTGTGACACTTTTTTTTTTAAATTAAGTTTTTTTTTCTAAATAATTGTCTATTTATTTATTAATCTCTATGTTTGAAACACAATTCATTTCGTGTTGATTTGTGTAAAAATTGGGGGCATCATTTCCTCACCTGTTTTCACTTTGGAAATGTTCAAATATGCTATTGCAAAGTATAAACAAAACATTTGCGGCCAAATATATTTTGACAGTGGAATTGTCAACATTCGATTTTTTTTTTTTGATTCGAGCCAAGCGCCATTGTGATCAAATACCGAAGTTCACCCAGGTACTTTGTACTTAAACCAACAACATTCATTTCAATATCGAACAATTAAGTAAAATTAAATCATTGTTATTGCCAAATATTGCTCAAATTTGATGAGATTTGAATTTTTTTTCAATTGAAATCCAAAAATAACTATTCAAAAACCAATTTTAACCTGTTTTGATTGATCGCGAATGTTAAACTTCAGCAATATCGTTTGAAATGTCTTTACTAGCGCTATCTATGAATTGCAATTTCTTCCAGATGAGTAAAGGAAATGTCAAAAATTCCAATGTTTCGTCGCATATTTCATATTTCAAGAGACTAAGCAAGAAGTCACAACTCCAGATCATTACCGTAAAATTGATTGCACAATTATTTGTCGAAAAATGAGCCAAATTACTTTGAAAGCATCAAGATTCATCGTACCACGAATTGTGGGGTAAGTAAACAAATTCAAAAATTCACCAAATAAATTGAAATCATGCAAGAAAAAAAACGGTGATGAAATTGCGTCTCAAAACAAAGAAATTGCTTGTACCGGGTTTGGTACGTCACTATATATGTTTATTTTTAATTTTTTTTTCATCAATGTCGATAATCTTGTACCGATTGATTACGTAATTGTCAAAAAAGGTAGTTTTTTTTTTGTTGGACGAAAACATTTCAACATTTTTCATTTGAATGCCGGTTTTATTTGAATACAAACTATTTTTACGAAATGTGAAAATCAAATGTATCATATGATTTTTGTTTTATTCGATAATCCATGTAGTGCACGAGCTATGTCAGGACCAGGTGGTGATGGTAAAGACGGAGGTAAACTTTATTGTTGAAGTTTTTTTTATCGCAAACTCTTGAATGAATTTATTTAAATTTTTACAGCCATCCGTGAAGCCGGTGGTGCTTTTGGTAAAATTGAAGTCGCACGTGAAGCAGAATATTTCTACAAAAAGGTAAATGGATATTTTGACACGGAGAGTTAACCGCACTTTTATATACGAACCAAATGACAATGTATGTGTTTTTTTTTTGTTGTTGTTTGATTTGTTTGCAGCAAAAAGAGCAACTTGAAAAATTGAAGGCTGACCAAATCTCTCAAGCTGATTTCCATCAAAAGCAAATCGAAGAACACGAACAAGCCCTACAACGTCACAAAGAAGCTCTCGCATCCATGAAAAAATAAACCCATTTTAAATATATTGCGTTCAAAGCGGCTTTTTTTGTGGATCATGTACCCGTGTGCATTACCAACACTTTAAATGTATTTTGCTTAGCATCATGTTCATGTTAATCATAGATTACAACTGAACCAATCAACCCAAATAAATCAAAAATCTTTTCAACACAAAAAAAAAACAATAAAACGCTACGATGTTAGTTTTCGTTTGTTTTTTTTTCATTGGATAACTCTTTTTCATTCACAATAATATATTTTGCATCAAACTTTTTACATGTTTCTTCTCTTTCCTTAACATCTACTGGGGGGTGGTGAAATTGATTCTATTCATGTGCATTCTGTAAGTTTCGTAACAGTATAATTTTATTAATTTCGGCAATGTCACGATTCAATTTGGCCGTTTCAAGTTGAGCACGTAAAATATCCATACGAAGTTGATGCTCTTTGGCTTGCATTTCGATGATCAATTGAATTTCATCGGTATATTTATTGCCCAGCGAACTATTTGTACTGAACGAACTGTTACGAAGTAAATTGAGAACGTCAAAAGACGTTGTTAATGGATTGCTGAATGGTGAAAAGGAATCATCACTGGCGGTTGGTTTGTTGAGCTTTGGTTTTTTACTACTGCTTTTTGGCTTTACTTCCGTATTATTATCATTGGTTCCCTGTGTTTCAAAATTACTACCACCAACATTCGACGACGACTCATCTTTTATTTCCACTTCGCACATATTTTGCGTCGTTTTTTGCCTAACGAATGAAGTTGAGAGCAGTTCATTAAAAAATTCAATAAAATAAAAAAACAACAACAACAACAACAACAACAACAACAACAATAAAACAAGAAAATAAACATTAGGATTCATTACCAATTGAATAGCTCATCGTCATCGTCATCCGACAGCATCTGAGTTTGATTGCCGTTAACATTTGCTTGCGATACATTATCATCGGTAGACATTTGATTGGTGGTCGAACCATCGATTGCTTGAACTGGATCATTTTTACATGAATTGCGTTTGGCATTTTGCATAAATTCCCAAATTTCAAATGTAAATGCATTTGGTCGTTTCTTATCTGCCATCTCTTGTCCAAATTTCGATACACGATTTGAATAATCCAAAATTTCGGATCGTGTACAAGCTGCAAAATTGAGTAATTGAACTTTGGTTGAATAATCACTTTTTCAACTCTTCGTCAAACAATGTCATCAAAAATTATTTGTTGTGTTGTTTACCTTTCATTCGTCTCCATTGCTCCTTCAATCGATTGCAATTTCGTTCATTGCCAAACACTTTACAAAATTCCTCATGCACTGATTTCCATGCACGATTCTTTAGAGCCGTCAGATCAGCGTCCAAGCGCTTATTTTCAATGATATTCATATCACGTTTGCATAACTCCAACAAATATCGCTTCTCTTCGAATGCCCAATTTTGAGTGCGTTCGCGCTTTTTTAAGCGACTTGTTGCATTCATCGACCGCGACAACATTATATTCACGTCAGCGACTAGTGTGTGTGTGTGTGTGAACGAGTGTGAATGTGTCCTCTTTTGTGAGTTTGAAATTGTTTGATTTTTCAATAATTATTTTTTTTTGTTCGTTCCGTTTGAGATGTTTTAATCAAAACTAAAAAGCTCTTCGAATGCTATTTCGAAGTTCAATTTGTGTCGATCAATTGAAATGTAAATGAAAAGCTTTTGCTTCGTCTGATTCGAAGCTTATCGCTTGTGCTGTTTCAAATTTTGACGTATTGATGTATGCGAGCGGCAACGAGCGATGCACTTCAAACACATCTTAGCCGTGTTTGTGTCGTTATATAGATGATTAATATATGAATATCGCATCAGTGTACCACAATTGCACAGGTAGAATTGGAAAATTGGAAATTGTGATGCCACTAAATCTACGACGAATATATGATATTTAGTTTTTCCTTTTGCGACGAACACAATTGCAGATGAAAATGTTTAAGGGTGTTTTTTTTTTTGTTTCAATCTTCTTCTTCGAAATTCGCCGATTTGCACAGAATTTTTGGTATTGAAAAAAAAAAAATCCGAAAAAATGTTTTTGACACAAAATGTGAAATTTCGAGATAAAATGTTGAAATAAATAAAAGACGCAAATGTGAAACAATTAAAATCGTTGAAAATCACCAAGTTGCCAGAAATCGATACTTAAAATGCTATTGTTATGCGACTGAAGTAATTATAAAAATTTAAATGATTTTTGTTTTTTTTTTTATTTAACTTTGTTTTCTAAAATTTCTCTTTATTTTTGGCTGCAACTGAATAGTTAAATTAAAAAAAAAAAATAATAAACCAAAATAATTTTGTGTGAATCAATGCACAAACAGACACGCACAATACGACAAAATAACAAACAAAAAAACTCAGTGGACATTGCCAGATTAACGAAAAGCGAAATGAGACGGTCTCCCTTTTGGTGCTGTAATAACGAACGACAAGACGTTAATTAATTAAATCTCGATATTGTTCGCCTTACGTTCGACGAACGACGAAGAATAAGAAAATGTCCTACATCACTTTGCTGTAAAGTCAATACTATATACATTTTAAAATTACTCATATCGAAAAATATGATTCTAAAACATAATATAAATGGTACGGCTCTGTGGCTATGGCTATATTTAATAACGTGTATTATTATATACACCTAGATGTGAGCAGAGAGATATAATACAGGGATTTACATAAGAATTCCTTGGCCGTTTGTGTGGCAAATGAATAGCAGCGTCTCTAGTCAGTGACTAAAAACAATTTGATAGTTTAGCGCAAGTCTTTTACCGTACAAAATATGTATGATACCATTAAAAAGCGAAGAACTGAGTCCAAGTTGGCGTTTGCCGTAGCCGCTTTTACCCCCCTGGTGTGTCTATCTCGTTCTCACTCACTCACTCACTCACTCACTCACTCTCACACCTCTAAGCGCATTCAATCTCTTTCATTGCTTTTCGTTTTCTGTCACTTGCTCGCTCTCGCTCACGCTCACGCTCGCTCGCCACTTGCGATGTCTTTGCCAATCGAGCACTCTCGTTGGCTTTGGCTTCAAGCATTTGGCTTTACTTTTGCCTTTCAAATTCACCGAGTTTAAATGTGTCTCTCTCTCTATTGACGTTGGCTGGTGCCGCTGTTGGTTTATTTGGATCACCGTCATCAATATTATTGTCTCTCGCCTTTTTGTATTTATATCATTTTACACATATACACACACAGTACATAGGAATTTTCTCATTCTCGTTACCAATTCCATTCCAATTTTTGCTTGTTGTATTCATACTCAAGTGGAGTGCATGCAACGGCTTTTCTCATTCTCTTTCTCATTCTTGCATCATGCTATCCCCATAATTTCGCTTCTGTTTTTTCGGCTTCTGTATGTCTTCGGTAAATTCGGTTCGGTTCGCTTCATTTCAACATTCGACATTCAGCATCCCAAAATGCCAAAACCGACAACGATGGCGTTCAGCTATATTTTTGCTACATAACAAACATAAAGGAAAAATCCGGTCGATATTTATTTAAATGAAATGAAGGAAAAATGGATAAGGAGCATGGAGCATAAAACATAATACGCCAAATCAAAATGTAATTGAATGTGTCAACATTCCATATTGTATACCAAATAGATACGTCTCTCCACTTGCACAAGCACACAAAACCTCATTTATACAATAGTCACACACAATTCGAGCTCACTCACTCGTTTGCCCCGCTCATTCATTCGTTCGCCTCTCTGTATCTCTTTCTTGGTGTATCTCCTACCGACAACATCCCCCCGCGCAATGGGGTCTCCGTGTGTCTTACCTTCTTCAAATCGAATGGAATGCATACGATTGATGTGGAAAATATTCCAATGTCTCTCTCTCTCTCTCTCTCTCTCTCTGTGTATCCTCCTCATAATATCGTCCACCGTTGCTGCCATTGCCACCAATCCATTGCCAGCCAGCCAGCCACCTACCACCACCACCACCTTCACCATCATACACCAACAACAAGAGATATTAAACATTATAGGTATGAATATTTCTATAGCCAAATAGCAATAGCAATAGCAATAGCAAAAGCAAATCGCTCGAAAGTGCCAAATACCAAGCCATAGACCATTTACATGCAGCTTGCGGTATCGCAAACCAATGTAACGCACATAGCACTCGCTTGTAAATAGGATGAACATGACATACTCTGGTCTTAGAAAATATAACTTATACTCCATCGAAGGTTATCATTATTTTACACGACATTTTACCAAAATGCAATGCAACTTGATTAAGGAACATTCATACAAAATGTAATTCCATCGACTATTTCGGTTGATGAACATTTTTGATTTTCTATCAATTCACTACAAATTCACATTGAATACCTTCAGTCTGAACAACATTATCACTTGAAATTGAAATGGATTTACTGAGGAGCCGCGGGCAATGATATTCAATACATACACAATCATCGCTCATTTCGAATGTAGTCAACGTTTGCTTTCGTAATCAATAAACTCTTCGTCGTCCGTCGATGCCCTTAAGTTTACATTTTACATTTTAAATTTGACCTCTTCGATGTCACACAAAGGAAAACAATACAAATTTATATACAAAAAAAAAATCATTCGCATATTTATTTAAGCCATTTTTGTTGTTGTTTAAAAACCAATTGTTAATATTTCATGGACATTTTTAGTAGTAACCAACATTTCTTATTTTTTGTCTGAGTCCAAAGTATGCACAAAGATGCATAATTACACCAAGAACAAACAGCCCCAAATAATCGAACCACACTTCATATAGGTTTGTATTATACGAGAGACTTCTTAATACATCACTGCCATTTCGATAGCATTTATCATTGTATTCGGGTGGACATTCTGAAAAAAAAAAATGTAAATTAAATAAATATTTTGTTTGACGAGAAAAATTGAGAAAATTGTTGTTTGTGAATTTTGTCGTTACCAATTTCTGTGACATTGTGCCAGAAAAGAATTGATAGCGCTTCATTTGTGAAGAAAAATGGTGACACATAACGAACATATGAAAATGCATCTAAATTCATATAAAACCCGGATAAGCACAAGAATACGAGGTCAAATATGGACGCTAGGTCAGTGATGGTTGCTTTGAAAAAGCTTGACACCATCAAACCGTACGCATTTGCTGTGAATGATGCTATCATCAGTGTCATTCCAATTTCAAAATAGAGCGCAAATCCTGAATTGAAACCAGCCCATAGGTATGTTATCGTTAGTCCACTGAATGCTCTTAGAAAACAAATGGGCAATACATTCACCATTTCGGCCACATAAAATGCCGAAAATTTATAAATATGCTCATTGGTTTCGCGTCGTAAGATTGGCATCTGATTTGGAAAGAAATTGATCACCGAATAGCACTGGGTAAAAATGAGCTCGCATGTCATTAGAAATAGAGCACCTCCAATATCTCGAATTGATCCTTGCGTACGTCCAGTGGATTCATGGTAAAGAAATGCCATTATAATGTATGGAATCTATTTCGATATAGAATGCGAAAGTGATAGATGTTTTAAATGGGGAGAATGTAACAGGAATACAATAATTTACTTACAATGTACCAGGATATATCAACGATAATCTCTCGATATCCCCTTCGAATGTTTAACATTGAACGCTGAATAAGCAACCAAACTTGTTCTATCCACCTTGGACTTCGTCTAGAATCATTTTGAATTCGCTTTCAAAAAAAATATTCTTTTCACAAATCATTTGCTTTCACGGACTTACATTTTATAGTCATTTACATTGAAATTATCCATAAATTCAATGCTTGGAGGTTTATAATTGCTGGATTTTCGAAGAATTTCGACTGGTTGTTGGAAAAATGATTGATATTTACTTTCTTCATTGGGTGATGTATTTGATAAAACGTTCAAGTAAAAATCGGCTGGATTGTACGATGCCGGACAATTAAATCCCAACCTGGATTAAATCACACAAAAATATTATTACAAAAGTGAACATTTTGAATTCGACACTTTGAACGTTTCAATGAATTTTCGTCGGCATTATAACTGACTTGGAAAAATGTGCGATTGCTTCATCGGTGGATCCTTGAAAAACACATCGTCCAGCATACATAAGTACAATGTGAGAAAAACACTGAAAAATCTCCGATGTTGGTTGATGAATCGAGCAAATAACGGCTTTTGGTGCAACAGCGGTTGGCATTAATTCCATTCCATATTCATTTGTCACGGGTTCATTTTCAGTAGCAATTGTTGTAACGTCATTGTTTGGATTTGACAAATATTTTAGCGCCTCAATCACCTTTCGTGCGTTAAAGCTGTCCAGCCCTAGAGATTAGAAATGTTTTTGCATTGCATATCAAAAGAAAAATATATAAACAAATGACGTATGGAAAAGAGGATAAAGAACAGACCTGTTGTTGGTTCGTCGCAAAAAATGATTGGAGGATTCGTAAGCAGCTAAATGAACAAAAAAACAACAACAACAACAACAACAATGTGCAAAATCATCCGTTTTCAATGGAAAGTTTATTTTAAAAGATAATAATGAGACATTGAACTTACGTCAGCAGCCAAGTTCAGTTTTTTGCGTTCACCTCCCGACATAGACGATATTCGATTGTTTGCTATTTCACGAAGACCCAATTCACGCAACAGAAAATCAATTCGTTGATTTTTACGCGATCGTGTCCATTGTCGATCGAGTCTCAGTTCGGCCATAAAATACAAATGCTCCTTCGGTGTCAATGTATCAATTGTAACATCAAATTGTGGCACAAAACAGGAAATTTTGGTCATAATCTTTCGATCGATTTCGGCTCCATTCAGTAAAATACGTCCAGTCAATGGACCTCGAAAACGTTGCGAAATGCCCGCCAGAAGTGTTGTTTTTCCAGCACCGCTTGGACCAAGAATGGCCATCAATTGGCCACTTTTCAAGCTGCCACTCACTTTTATTCAACAAAACATGCCCAAAATATTTCATATTTTTGTGTTAGTTTTTTTTTTTTTTCAAGATATACCAAAATGCCAAAATTATTCATACCATTTTCCAGGATTTTTTTTTCTTCAATTGTGGTGGTACAATTTAAATAATTAAATTCACGTTTTTCGATGGGTAAATTCAGATTTCTCCATTCCAAACAGACAGACGCACTCATTTTTTTGTGGGCCCAACAATTTATGTGATGTAAATTTAATACAATTTAACTTTGAACATCCACTGAATAAGAACACTGCCAGCGAAATTCATTTCATTCTCATCAATTTCATCTCCGTTCAGATTCCCATCACATCCATTATCTAGACTCATTTAGATAATGGCCATATATTTGTTAATCACATTACAAATATGCTTTGTGTTTTCATATCATTCCTTATCTTCATTTCGTTTTGTCACATCTTGGTTAATTTGATACAAGTTCAGGAGGATTATTTTGAACATGTTGTGAATAAAATTGGTTTTGTTACGATCCTAAACTGACTGTATTTGGCCTATCAAATTGTTCCAGTATTCAGTGAAAAGGTAAATAAACGAATAAATGAAATTTTATTTATCTACCGTACTGAAATACAACAATTGAGTATGCGATTTTTCTTTTCTCCATCTACACGTGTGTCAGTAGATTATTTCCGTCTAGCTTCTAAGTTGGTAGCTACTATGTGAAAGATAAAAAAAAAAAAAAAAAACATTGTCTATAAAATGTGGGGAATTAAAAATTCGTGGCCACTAATGCGATTTAACTAGGATTTACACATTTCCGTTATGTCATCGAATTCAAATCAAGGCGGCACGAGAAATCAACAAAGCACCACACAATAAAACAAACACTACAATATTACATTGTATTTAAAATGTGCATGGTTTATGTTTGCTGAAGCTCTACGAGTGTCACATGAATGAACTTTGGTAGTCACATGAATGACAAGATTAGATTCAGGCGTGTCTTAGTTTCATATCATCTGCACTCACTAACGTATCAAACATCAAACTGCCCACACGTCTCTATAGCTTGTGAAAAGAAATCGATGGAATGCGTTTATTGCACTTTTGACATGGTTGTGTTTTTTTAAAAAAAAAAAAATTTATTCATATTATTATTTCAATTTTAAATTCTAGTTCAATAATAGCCAGCGCTTTGTATGAAACGTCGTATGCCAATAAATGCTGCCACATGCATTCCCGTTCCAAGCACAATCAGCCCGAAAAAGTCCCAAAATACATCAATCAAATTCGTATTGAATGCGATATTCTCCAATACTTCAGTTCCGTTTCTCAAGCACAGCCCTTCGATTCTCGTTGAACACTCTATTTAGTTCGAAATGATAAGAGAATATGATTATTTTTGCGATTTGTTTTTTGTTTTTTTTTTTTTTTTTTTTGGAGTCTTTCGAAGACAATAGCATGTTTATATCAATTACCAATTGCATTGACATCATTCCAAAAAAAAATTGACATTGCCTCGTATGCATAGTAAAACGGTGATATGTATTTCAATGTTGGATAATCAGCTAAATTTGCGTATGCACCGGATACAGACATAAATATCAAATTGAATACAGTTGGTATTTCGAGAATGAGCGAACGAAAAATGCCCACCAGCATCAAGCCATATGCGTTTGCTGTGAATGCTGAAACAATTAATGTTAACCACATTTCAAGAAAGAATACAATTCCTTTGCTGAATCCGGCCAAATTGTAAGCGATTATAAGACCAAACAATGGTCGTAAACTGATAAATGGTAAATCACTCAACGAGCATGCCACATAATACGCCGATATACTGTAAATGCGTTCATTTGTTTCGCGCCTTAGAAGCGGTGTATTGGCCAAATAAAAGTTTAAAATGCGATACATCGTTGAGAACATAATTTCACATGTTAACATAAATAAAATGCCTTGAATATTTTGCACATCTTCTTGTGTATTGCCAACCAAATCCGAATACAGCAGTCCCATTGCTGCGAAAGGAATCTAAAATTGCAATAGCAAAAGAACAAAAACAAAAACAAAAAAAATGAGGAGAAAAACTCATGAAATTCCGGGTATTTGTTTGAAAAGAACCTGACCTCGTTGAAAAGACAAAAAAACAAAAAAAAAAAAAAAAAAAAACAGAAAAAAACTCACCAAATAGCATAGTAGAGCTATTAATAGTCTCTTTGAATTGCGTTTTGCATTAATATAAGCTCGTTGAAGCAACACCCAAACTTGTTTTAACCACAATGAATTATGACTGAAATGTGCATAATATAAATGTGTATTTATTATTTATTTATGTGTTAGATCCCGTTAGTTTTACCCGTGCTAACTAAATTCAACGCACTTTTCATATTGCTTTAAAACCAATTCGTCGACAGGTTGATCGCTTCGATTTGGGTGGCTGGAATGTTGTTCGTCAATTTTTAACAAATCATCAACATCTTCTGAATGATTCATCGAATGTGGCATAATTGTTAACGTTTTTATAAAGAAATCAGCTGGATTATATGACATTGGACATTGATATCCCAACCTATTGGTTAAATATAGTTAACGACATTGTTATGATGAGCCGAATGAACAGCCGAATGATCATCCGAATTTACCTCGAAAAATAGTTAAATGCATCATCGGTTTTACCCTGAAAAACACATCGTCCGGCATGCATCAAGATAATTTGTGAAAAACATTGAAAAATATCCGAAGTCGGTTGATGAATTGAGCAAATGATTGCCTTAGCCGGCATCACAACGGGATTTTGTGACATAGTGTTCATTTCGAAATGACTTGATGCGTTTGTTCCACTTTGAAATGTTGACATTGTTGCAATATCATTGTTTGTGTTTGATAAATATTTTAAGGCTTCAATAACTTTGCGTGCATTAAAGCTATCTAAGCCCGTTGTTGGTTCATCACAAAAAATGATCGGCGGATTTGTTAGCAACTAGAAAATGTACAGATTTGTTTCTCTTTATTTATCGCAAAATCAATGTGTGATATATGCATAAGAGTTTTAACAACTTACATCGGTGGCTAGATTCAATTTTTTACGCTCACCACCCGATATGGTGGATATTCGATTGTCGGCAACTTGTTGAAGACCTAATTCACGTAATAAAAATGCAACGCGTTGACTTTTTCGTGAGCGTGACCATCGTCGATCAAGTTTTAGCTCGGCCATAAAATGAAGATGCTCATTTGGTGTTAGTGCATCCAATGTTATATCAAATTGTGGTACAAAACATGAAATTTTGGTCATTGTTTTTCGTTCGATTGGTGTGCCATTGAGCAAAAGTTGGCCATCCAATGAACCACGGAAACGGCATGATATCGCTGCTAATAGTGTCGTTTTACCAGCTCCACTTTCACCAAGAATCGCCACCAATTGACCACTTTTTAAGCTACCACTCACTTATGTTAAATATGAAATAACAACAAAAATGCATTACATCAATGACAATTTATATAGATATTTTATAGGCTTTCAACCATTTGGCTGGCTTCATACCATCATTCAGCAGGGTTTTTTCTTCAAAATGCTCTTTACACTGCCAAAAATTGAATTCACTCTTTTGAATTTGTAAATTTAAATTTTTCCATTCCAAATTGAAAGTGAGTTCCATTGCTCTTGAGCTTCCAAAATTCAATGCCAAATCAAAGTTTTATTGCTAAGTTTTTATATATATTACATCAATGATAATCTTATCACAAGCAAAAACTCAAATCTAATGCTAATGAAAACGGAAAGAGAATGACAAATTTAACGGTTTTGTTTAAAATCACAAAATTATCAAAAGTGATAATCACAGATGAAAGAGAACACTCACATGGTCTTTTGCACTCGTAGATTTTATGAAAGTTAAATCAATTGCAGAAACAAGCAACTAGATTTCAAACAAAAATAAAATCACAATATTTCCATTATTCTTTTTCCTTCTTCGTCAGATCATTTGTGTAGCTTCACTGTGGAATTCAACACTTCATAAGGTGGTATTACGCATTGAACTACAAAAACTACATATTTCAAATGGACACACAAACAGCGCGCATTGATGGTGCGTTCACAATAGTGCCTCTATGTGTGTGACGTCTGAAACTGTCACTTACGATTTGCGATAGAATGCTATTGTAAACCCCACACCCGATGGCAAACTGTCAGTTTTTCTTTTTGTATTTTCTTAATAGTCAATGAAATATCAACCATTTGTGAAGAAGATTTCAAAGTAGACAACAACAAACAAACCAAAAAAAAGAACACTTTCAATTCAAAACGAAAAATGTCATCGTGGCGCATTGTGATGAAACGATCGTTTACATCTTTTGTTTACCACAATCGCATCCCAATCATCAATTGAATGCGGCTCATTTCAACACACAAAAAAGAATATTTTTTTTCTCAAGAAATATCGTGAGCTGTAAAAGCAAATTATCGATTTTTTGTTTGTTTTTGCTTTGTTTTTTTAATAAAAAAATTGAATTTTTAGAATTATTTTAATTTGTTCAGTTTGAAATTAATTTTAAAATAAATAGATTAATAGTTCATATTGATTGAAACATGAGTCGAAACGTATTGAAGAGTAGCATTCACAGTGCATCAATTAACATCGTATTTCAGGTGAGTACTAACATTCTATTCAATAAAATTGCAATGAGCAACAACAACAAAAACGTCATAAAATTTATTGAAAATATTATTTGCTGGCTATTTCGCTTGGCTTTTGGCATCCATTCATTTTCTGGCCCCGGTTAATTTCTAATATTAGGCATACAATTTGGCGTTTTTTTTTGTGTGTGTGTTGTTTTTTGTTTTGTGCGCACACACATCACATGCGCTTTCCTTTATTCTATGAAGATCGCATGCCAAATAATAATAAACAATCCGCGTGCGAGAAGAAGAAGAAGAAAAAGACACACACTTCAAACAAAACAATTGTTACATTCTATTTGTAGATTTTATGCCGATGTCTAACATTTGGAATAAATTCATTTGTAATTCGAATTGTTGACCGTAATGCGCTTGGGATTATGAATGTTCGTTTGCTGCTGTTGGAAAGTACGTTGACATTTTTGTCGCGCGAAGCGATTCGCAAAGCAACGCTTAGTTCAACATCAAAGCCGCATGATAAACACATATGGCCGCACATCATCAATCAGCTGTGGCTGACGTAAGAAATCTCATTTGCACCTGAGAACCGCAATTTACATTATTTTGGGTGTTTTTATTTTTACATCGTAATATTTTTTTGTTCACCGCTCTCTTGGTTTTCTTGCTTTTCAGGTTGCTCATCTGTTGCCTAATCTTTGCACCATGTTTATATGTTTGGTTAAATTTGGCAGTCGATGCTGAACTCTATGATCAGTATAAATTCGGATGCATTTGTATTGCTGTGTCCGTCATTATTGAGTTGCTGGCTGAAACACCGGTTTTTGTGGCGCAAGTGTTTTGCTTTGTTAAGCTTCGTGTAATGCTTGACACACTCAATATATTTGTTCGTTCGGTCATCTTTATTACATTGGTGGTACGCGATCCAGCTCAGGCCATTTTCGCATTTAGCATTGCTCAAGTCGGCAGCACAGTCACATTTGTTATTGGCTATTATGTGTATTTCATTTATTATATTGATAATGCAAACAAAATCACCGGCATTGCGAAACGTGCTGCTGATTCCGATGATAATAATGAACATGATGATACATCTGAACATCCTGAATCTGATGACTCCATTCCATTCAACAGTATTAAACAAATGCTACCCGGTTACCTACCCAATTCGGTAAATAGTTGTGTCATAATAACAATCTTATCCTTGTTTAAATAAAACGATTGAATAGACTGCTCTGATTGTCTCAAATCAAACGACTATAGTCGTCAACAGTCGACTGGCTGGCGATCATTTGTTTTTCCACAAGGGTTAATGTTGCACAATCAATATTCGAAACCTTAGATTGATCAATTTATCATTCCAATACAGGGCACAATATTCAATGAAAATCTTCAAACACTGGTCTGGAGTTTTTTCAAGCAGGGTTTTCTCAAGCAAGTGCTTACCGAAGGCGAAAAATATGTGATGTCAATTAGTCCAATACTAACATTTTCCGAGCAAGCTACTTATGATATTGTCAACAATTTGGGCAGCCTGGCAGCTCGTTTTGTATTTCGTCCAATTGAAGAAAATAGCTACTTTTATTTTACACAAACGCTAACACGTGACATTCCGTTGAAGGAACAACCACGTGCAAAAGTTCAACAAGCCTGTACAGTTCTTTATAATTTATTAAAAGTTGTCACATCAATTGGCCTCATTGGAATGGTGTTTGGACAGAGTTATGCCAAAACGGTACTCACATTGTATGGTGGTGAAAAATTTGTTGATGATGATGGTCTATCGGTGCTTTTGCTGCGATGGCATGCACTAGCAATTGTTTTGCTAGCCGTAAATGGCATCTGCGAAGGTTACATGTTTGCAACGATGACTAGCGCTGAATTGGACAAGTAATTCATATCAGTCAATCGTCCAAACTACGAACAAATAGTCTAAGAATCTAGTCTTGAATTGAAGATTTATGTCAAAATTCAAAAATGCAAAGCGGTGAAGCGACATACAAATGCGTTGGGGCATATAGTAGGCTACGCCATATGATTTGCATATTTGCGTAGTTAGGGCACGTAGTCTCATCGTTGCACCGCTTTGCAAAAAATGATTTCAACTGAAGTGCGAGTTTTGTCGGAATTTGGACGATTTACGATAGTTTTAAATTCAAAATGTTTATTAATAACTTTGAAATCACTTTGAAGAGCCAATACCAATTTGTTACATGTTCAAATCCATTTGCAGGTATAATTACTATATGGGCATCTTTTCCATCACATTTTTATTGTTGTCGTATCAATTGACAAGTGTTTTCGGCCCAGTGGGCTTCATTCTGGCCAATTGTACAAATATGATACTTCGAATAATATTCAGTGCAATTTTTATTCAAAAACAATATCATTCGGTGGATCTCAAGCCATTAGATGGAATCATACCGAAGAAATTGTTTGCAATTACATTAATAGTTCTAGGTATTGCGTGTAAAATGTCAGAGGTAACATAACCCATTTATGTTTAGAAACATTCGATATTTCATTTTGTAACAATTGAAATTGGATATGTCACTAATGCAAACAAAATATTGTGTGTTTTTTTTTTTCATTTTAGAATCGTTTATATCGACATTCGATATTGGGACATATTGCTATTGGTGCTGTTAGTTTGGCCTGTGTCCTTGGTGTTTGGGCGTATGAAAATCAAGCGATGATTAAGAGCTATGTTCTCAAACGACGACAAAGCCTCTAAACTACATGTAAACTGATACCTTTCAACCAAAGTAAAGACAATGTAATTTTGTACAAAAGTGTAAAATGTTTGTTGTTAGTAAGAGAACGAAAAAAAAAACAGAACGATTTTGTTTAAAATTGATTGCAATCTATTCCTATAGAGACAGAGGAAAACTAAAAACCTGATAAAACTGATTGAAACACAGTCGAATATTTATTTTTAAATGTGTAATAAATGATTTTATTTATGAAAAATATTGTTTGATTTTGTTAAGGTAAATAGTTTAACATTGTGGCTAGGTTTAAAAAAAAAACACGTGTGACGAAAATCAGGTATCCAGACGGTCAATATTCTGTGTGATAAATGTTCGTGTACAAATATGTTCGCCCTTTTTTTTGACTGATAAAAATACGACCAAGAATGATATTTTCTCTCGCTTCTTCTTTATCTCTCTAGCTCAACATTTTGAATGTGGACGTATTCTTTTGTTTTCTTTGTTTTTCTTTATTCTTTGATTCCGTTAGCCTCTTCAATATATTTTTTTTTTGCAATGGAATTTCATAAGCCATTCAAAGCTATTAAGTTTTTAAATTTTTTAGTTTTTTGTTGTGTATTTTATTTGGCAACTCGGATAAAAAGCATTAAGGATTTTTTTTTTTTATAAATAGTTGATAGCTGCAAATATGATTTTCTTGTTGAATCGCTCGAAATGTCTCTTATCTTTGAATTAAAAAGCGAATATGATGAACGTGTTTTTAACACAATTTTGAACTTGTATTTTTTGTTTGTTTGTTTTGGTACAAAAAAAAAACGAATATCGTAAATATTTAAAATAAATACGGTTTCGCAAACACTTGTGAAACACGTATTCTTTGTATATGTGGAAAACGATTTTATTTATACAAAAATTTGGTTTGACCTAATTTTATCGCCTCCCTTTATTCATGACGATATGTCAGGATAATTTTGTGTCGGCTTTTGAAGGTTGGTTTTGTATGCTCATGTTTTTTTTTTTATTCTTTTTATAATCATTTTTTGTTTCTAGCTATAGTTCAATTTAAAACGCTTGTATTTTCATTTTGAATTTTTGCAATTAAAAAATATGTATTTAAATGGTTCTGACTAATGGTGAATTAAGGATAAAATTTGCATTAAAACGTTGAGTGAATTATCATTTGTAAAAAAAAAACTATTTGGAACATCATTCGGTAGTATACACGTAACATGTTTCATTGAACATTTCCAATGTTTTCTTGTTATTTATTTGGTGGTATTTGTTGTTTATTGTTTATTTCATGTTCTCTTTGTTGGTGTTAAATTTCTCACGTGATTTTAGATTTAATTATTTGTTGTTGTTGTTGTTGTTGTTGTTGTTGTCGAATGGACAGAATGCTTAAAAGTGTTGTGTGAAAAAAAATATATTAAAATAATCGATTAGATTAGAAACGATGTATTTTTCACGCTGCTATAAATAAAACGTCAGCAAGAGCAATTTTTCTTTGGGCGCTCCGAACTGCTGCCATCCAAGTTAAACTTATCCGCATCAAGTATCTCGCCAGCATTGATAATCTTATCGTTTAACAGAATCTGCACCAGGAAATAATAAAAATGAATTAGTATTTGGTTTGCGCTTGAAAAAAAAAAACCTTAATCCAAAATGCGTTGGAAACACACAGATGAAAAGAGTTTTTTTCGTTTGCTATTGTTTTTTTTAGATATCTAAACGACTGTTATACACAAAATCTATGTTTATTTCAAATATTTATTTTGAAGTCACGTTATCATTAAGTGCATTAAATACAAACAGTTGAAATATATCACGTTAAAATGCTAACTTTTATTATAACTTTGATTCAAGTTACCATTTAAAAGTGATAGATTCAAACTCTTTTATTGAATAAAATCTATGTTTTTGTAAACAAAAAAGAAACTTCTTCGCTGTGTGACCAAACTAAATGCAGAGCAATTCAAATATGCTAAATCACCTTATTGACTAATGCTCGTGCGGCTTCTTCAATGTTTATATTCTCTTTGGCCGATGTTTCGAACCAGCCAGCGAAACCGTGCTCTTTTACATAGTCATCCATTTTGGCCGGAGTATTGACTATACCTTGTTTGGGTTGATCACACTACCTCGACAAAAAAACCCGAGAGTTTTCGGCAAAAAAAATGGTCAAAAAATTGATATAGAACAAAAAAAAAATGTGTTAAAACTACTAAATATGAACAAAATATCGAAAGGCTTGTAAAATATATGGAAAATGGTGCATTGGATCGACTCAAATCTAGAGTTTGATGTGCTCGAAGCATTCGATCATCAGTTTACCAATTTCATGGAATAAACATTCTGTTTCATACCTTGTTCGCTATCAATATGCATGGAATGGGACTTCCGTTTGGTAATTGCACTTTGGAGTCTAAATCTTGCTTCCATTTAATGACTGCATCAAATGTCGCACTTCGTGTGACATCAAATACAATGAAGGCGCCAACGGCTTCTTTGTAATAAACACGTGTCATATTTCCAAAACGTTCTTGACCTACGAACATGTAACAATCCCCCGAATCCAAAGAAAAAAAAAGTGCCAACAAACGTAAATGAATGTGTGATTAAATTGATAAAGTAATAAATGCAATGTCAATCATCATGCATTGACACTGTTGCCTGAATAATAAATTGTTGATTTGATTCGATTTTCAATTTCGATTGCATCGTCATTAACACGATCACATACCTGCGATATCCCATAATCTAATTGAATGGGAAAAGAAACAAACAAAACAAAAACAAAACAAAAAAATAGAAAAGAAGCTCATTAATTTGTGAAGAAGAAGCTCATTAGTTTAGCACCGAAAACAAAACAATACTCACTGCAGTCGAATGATTGTGTTTTGATCCCAGTTTAGAACTTTCAATGCAAAATCTACTCCGATGGTGGCTCGATAATTTTGGCTGAAAAACTGATGCACATAACGTTTGATAAATGATGTTTTGCCTGTTCCTAGTTCACCGATGACTAGTATTTTGTACAAATGCTCGCGCTTTTCCGGCGACGATGACATATTTCGTCGCTGCAAATACAAAACAGAAAACAGAAAAAAATCGATTATTTTCATATTGAATTGTACGTTTAAGGCAGTTCATGCAATTAATGAACACTTGTTTGTCATCGTCGTATGCATGTTAGCAATGTGAGTGTGTGTGCAAATAGTGCTGTCGAAGCATCAAATTGAAGTATATACGATCGATCAATTAGTTAACCGCATGAGAGCCAACGAATTCAAAAAAAAAAAAAAACAATTTAAATGAATTGTGAATGACAGAGAGACAGACAACAATATAATCAACAACAACAACACACACAAAAACCATCGTTAGTGAACAGACGAAGCGATATTTCGAGTGTGGAAATTCAATATTTTGGTTTGCCTTCATTCATACGGTTTTGTTTTTCCGAATCAAATTTGAGCCAAGGTATTATTGCGTTCATATTTGCGCGACTACGTTTCAAACCACATGCTTTGAATGTTTCACGCGAGAAACCTTCGAAGTGATCCTTAGCGACACTGACTGTCAATTCAATAAATTAGCGGTGTCATTGTATTGTGTGAGTGTTACTGTTAGAATCGAAATGGGTGACGAGACATAGATAGGAAAACCAACACATGAAAGAAAAAATGAAGAAAAAAAAAACCAACAAAATATATACACAACAAAATTGACTAAATGTAAAAAAGAGACAATGGCACTCAAATTAAATTCTTGTGTTTTTTTTTTCGTTCGTCCATTTCTCAACACACTTTTACCGGCATTTGTAGTGAAATGTAATATGAATAGGGAAAAAAAAACAACAATATATAATAAAACAACGCGAGACACTTAGAACCGAAAATAAGTCAAACTAGCAACCAAATGAATATTGCTTACAAATCCGGCGATTTTGTAAGCTTTTTGTAAAATGCCATGATGTGTGGCTGTGGCGGTTTATAGAGGCGAACGCAGTTTTATGGTTTCCAACAAATATGAAATTATGTGTTCGTTTCGCTCTTTTTTTTTTCTTCTTCTATTCCTTCCTCTTCTGTTCCCTTTCTCCATCTATGGTGTTTTCGTCGTATGTGTGCATCTGATGGGCGACACATCATTGTATTTACATACTTCAACAAAAATACGATCCCTTATCAATTTCGTGTCGACAGCAAACATTTTTTAATCATTTCGAGCATTGAATACACATCACAACGCAATAATCCAGGGGGAAATAAAAAATCAAACAAGATGAATGATAAAAGTTGAAACATCATGTGAATGGAAACAACAACAAAATTGACACACCGTTTCAATCGGACCGAATTCTTTCATTTTTTTCCTTTATCAACAAAAACATTTCTTTTGCACCGTTAAAAGGTTTCATCGTGAACACAGTTTTCGCTTGAATTAGTTTCATTTCGAAAAAAAAACAGAATTTCAATTTAAAACCAACAACAACAGAAAAAAAAACAGAATTAAATAACAAATTAAAAGATTAGATACAAGAAAAAAAAAGAGTGACAATTGCGTTTCGTTCGATTACCCCGTCATCATCCCAAACTAAATCACCGTACGGCGGCATTAATAAATCCGTGATAACTGTGCTGCTCGTATGCAAATTACTAAATTGCGACAATGTCGAATCCAAGCGATTTTCGGAAGTGACAATATCGTCGTCTTCAGTGTTAATCGTACTGTTTGAGGTGGATGGTGTACCAGCGTGTTTGCTGGCTGATTCGATGTACGCAATACGACGTCGACCACGGCTGCTCGGCTGCTGTGATCGCATTTGATTTAGCTCGTGGTCGTCGATTATGAGCTCTTTATCATTTACACTCACAATTGGCGCGCTCATGGGTTCGGCGTGCACGTGAGCAAATGAATCATTATTGTGCGTATCAATGTACGAAGACGTGGTTAAAATTGATGTGTATGCGGTAGCTGGATCATTATCAAGTGCTGAATAGTTGTTGAGGTGCAAATTTTGATTAGACGGGAAAATTGGACGGACTTGCTTTCCTACCTCAAATTGAAGTGTTGGATGTGATGTATCGTTATCCTCATTCGTTGGCGATACCATTGCGCCATCGGTTTTTGTGATTGTTGTTGATAGTTCGTTATCCTTGTCCACGTTCATTTCGTCACTTTTTTCGCTTGTTTTATCAATTGGTTTGTCCGTTTGTTCAAATTGTTCTGGTTTTTCGATTTTTTCGAGTTGTCCATGTTTTTCGGCATATTTCGCCGTATCCGATTGTTCACTTAGTGTTGAAGGCACTTCTTCAATGATCACTTTCGGTATAATTTCTTGTTGTGATGGTGGCGGCGGCGATGACGACGACGACGCCGGTGGTTGTGTTGGTTTCATTTCTTGGCCAATTGTTTCACTCGATGTGGACGATTGATGTGCGAATTTAATTGTTTCACTGGCTGCAACGCCCGGATAACGGCGTCCACGTTCCGGTAAATCCATTGTCAGGGAATTTCGTCGTTCGGCCTCAATTATTTCCGTCAGCAATGACGTATCCTTTTCTTCAACCGGTAATTTTGTGGCGGCAGCTATATCTTCTGGCTCTTCAACATCAAAACTAGTCACTGTCACTAATGTATCAGCTCGCTTTGGAACACGTTTAATTTGTCCAACATTTGCAGCTGAAGCACTTGTATCGACTGATTGTTGCGATTGCATCGTCGATTGTGCTTTGATCGCTGTACCGCTTTGTACGACATTTTTTATGGTGGCCGTCGTTGTTGCAGCTCGCAATGTTGGTATTGCCGATGGAGCTTGCGTTGTTGGTGCTGGCGGCACACCAACCGTGTTCATTAGTTTTAGATCATGGTTGATATTGAATTTCTTTGGTGGTTGTTGCATCGTCAATGCTTTGCGTTCGATTTTTTTTGGTTCGATATCGCTGCTGTTGGTGTTGTTGTTATTGCTGTTGCTGCTGCTACTGCGTTGCATGTCCGTGGCCAATTCAAAGGTATTGTTGGTGGTACGTTTCTTACCTGATATAGTAATTTGTAGCTTTTCCGTGCTTGTGCTCGTACTCTTTCGGCCACTGGCTATTTTACTATTGCTGGTAATGACGTTGCCACTGCTGCTGCTGTTGCCATTGCTGCCATTATTACCGTTATTCGTCAATGAAACCCCGCTTTTAATGCTCAAATTACTGCTTGCATTCCATGTGCGATTCAAATTACTGGTTCCACTATCGACCGAATTGCTAACACTTTGACTACCAATACCGCCACGATTCGTCCGGTATTGTGTTTGATCAACCTTAACACCAACATCCAAATTATCACCGCTACTCTCCTGCCGATAGTCAATATTCACTAAATTCATTTCGGATATACTGTGATGGCTGACGCTAGCCCTTGTTTCGACACGATTCTGTGGTGCATTTGATATGGTTTCCACACTTGTTGCTGTACGCAATGGAATCGATGACTTTTTTCCGCTCATCTCTTTTGGTGGCGATTTTTTTGGTGTTAACGAGAATTTTTTCACTAACGCTGCCGTACGCCCTTTGCCTCGTGCCATCTTTGATGTGGGCAACATCGGAAGTGAATTGCTCGTTGATGGCATTTCATCCGATTTCTTTGATGCATCTTCATTCAAATTGTCACCCATTTTTTGTTTCTTTTTCAAATGCAAAAATTTCAATACTTTTGCTTTGAGCTTTTTTTTACCCGCGGTTTTTGTCACAATCAACGAATCCGATGGCACAGAAATTGAATCGTATGATGCTGATTGAATGGCAAGTGGTTTTGATGATGATGATGAAGCGGTTATTTGGTCAGGCGTAACGACAATGGACACTGGCTTTATATTACAATTGTCACTACTTTTGCTATTCACAAAATCGATCACAGTTTCATCCGATGAGAATGATGCACGTGCCACATAAATTCCTTGTGTATTTTTGATGCTTAGAAATTTTTTCATATCGGCTCAACGGGAATGACCAATTCGTCAATGTGTTTTACAGTTACATTGATGCGTTGCTCATGGTTTTTAACTCGTATTTGGTTTTGCACATCACAAACAAACAGCAAACGATTTTATTATTAAAATCCAATGAAAGTTAAAGCGAATGATGAACACGCACGCACACACACACGCACACACATAAAAAAAATACAATTAACTAAAAACGAGAAAAATTGTCATTTCCAAATCGCCCGATGATTTTCGATGGAAAAAATGTCTTTTATGTTCTTTTAAGCAAAAATGCAACGAAATGCAGAAAGAAAATAAAATCAGCAGAAAAAAAAGAACAATTTCGATTGGCTGCTGTTGAAACGAAATTCGTCTCCAACTTATCAACACACTAAATAGATACTAAAATGTGTGTTAAGCTCAGCAAGCAAATGATGTTTAGTGCGCAACGATCGCGAATACAAAAGGGAATTCAAAAACTCTCCATAAATTTGATTTGGTTTTCCTAGTTTTTCGCATTTGCTGTGACTTAAGCGTTACCTTTCTTAATATTGTTTTTACGGAGTGCGTTTTGTGAATGTATTTGCCGTGATGCGCAAATGTGGGTGTCATACGATATGTGCAGCTATCTCTCGTTTGTTGTGTGTCTTTTTGTTTTAGAATTTTCCATGTTTTGTGCGCGTGCGACCGATTCGTCACAGCTCGGAAGACAAAAGCCATTCGGCGTTTTTTTTTAATTTATTCATTGTGTTCGAGTAATACAAGCGATGCCCATGCTCTGTTTCACTTCAACATTTTTATTCCCTGTCTATGCTCATTGTTTGTTGATGTGTGATCAATAGAGAGTAGACGCAAATATATCAGAAGACGCAATAGGATCACATCACTTCATTGAAAAGATTCAAGATCTGTCTAATGCTGAATGTAGATCGGTGAAATGTATTGTCTTACATCGAACATAATGACAACGCCTTGATACGGAAATCAAATGGTACAGAATAGCCAATTGATGTGAACAATACATGTCATCAAAACACCTGAACAAATCGACCACTTACACGTTCTTCAAACATTGTTAACACCCTTCAAAAGAAAAAAAAAACTAGTTCTAATGTCTTGTTCTTTGTTCATGGCCCAGGGAAATGCGTACGCCATTCTTCTGGCTACGAAAATATAATACACGATTCTGAAGCCATTGAAACAAATCCCTGAAATCAGTGCAAATCAACTGACCCAGTAGCCAGTGGTTCGTGCAAACCAACAGTAATTCAATTAAGCTAGACCCAGAGAAATAGACATATTCCTTATTTTGGGGCCTTAAGTCAGTAGGTGGCTCAGTAGCTCGTGTATAATAGCTCGCGATTAATTTCAATGTGTTTACATCCGTGTATTGTGAGTGCTATGAAGCGGTGGATGGGAAATCTAAAGCAACGATGTTTGTGTCACATTTACAACATGACAACAACAACTTAACAACAACCAAGAAGAAATTGATAGAATACAAACAAAACTAAAATCTTCGGTGAGCACGTGTATGGCTTCAGTTCAGTTCAAAGTAGCATGTTAAGCAGAGCTACAATATCAATTGCAGAATAAAGAAGAAAACACACACACACACACGCACAAACTTCTTCTTGCTATTTGGAATCGAATTGGATTTGATTTACGAGTAAAATGATACTTGTTCAAGTCGTATTGTTATCGCTCAATGAGCCAACTGCTGCATCTCAGCGCACTCGATAATACAACTTTAAATCATTACTATGGCAAATTGGTTTACCACAAAACATTACAATTCGATGCGTTCGTTCAATGACAAGATGAAAATACTCAAATGAACGTGTATTCATTTAAATGGTGTCAATTTATCTAGAACACTCAAATCTTCATTAATTTATATGGGATAGATGGGCGCCAATTTTATTTAACCAAAAATTCATTTCACATATTTATGATGAATGAATCGGTTTCTTAAGTCGTTTATAAGTTGAGCAGTTAACTTTCAATGTTAAGCATTTAACTGTGCGAAACACACACAAAATTTGCGTGTGAATTTTCACTAGAATGCTTACGATGTGCAAAAACTCGTTTTGCATAGAAATGAGGTGAATGGAAAAATGGAAACCAAAAACAAAAACGTAAATATAATTTTTCGAAGGGTGTAAATTGAATATAGAAGTGCTTGATAAAACAGTGTTGGAGCTTAGAATCCCAGTTGAAGATCAAATCAAAGAAAACTAGTTTTTGGAGCATTTCAGCATTTTGCTACGCTTTGTGTATTGTCTTGGCTATGTTTTATGGAAACTGCATCATTGAAAAATCTCCGTTTCAATGAGATTTACAGTTAAAGCTGAAATTTTGCAAACAGACCACGTATAAATAGGTTCGAATGTGTTTTCAAATCATCAATGTGCATATGGTTTTCACCATAAACAAAGCATGCACTATAAACACCAAATATATCGATGGCTACAAGTTGCATATCGTCATAAATAACACCAACAACAATCTGGTCAAGGACGTTTTTATTTGAAAGAAAAAAAAGTAAAAAACAAAACAACAAAAAACCGAACATGATTCGATTGCCGCATATTATGTGTGCATTTTATTTACTAATTTACTCGATAAACAAATACAATACATATTCAACCGCAAAAACGCAGAACCGGCCGAAGCGAAACAAAAAAAAACAATAGTAAGAGAATCATCGGATTTGTTACTATTAAAACTGAAGAAAAAAAACAGTGAACGGAAAAAACTAAAAAAAAAAGTGTTCATAGTATCAAAATTAGCGCCAAAACATAAGCGGCCAAAAGAAATATTTCGGACTAAAATGAGTGTTTAACACGAATTCTAAATTGCTTTAACTGTTCTGTGCTCATTTTTCTTTGCTCTCTCGCTCGCTCTCTCTCTCTCTCTCTCTCTCTCTCTCTCAATCTCAGCCATTTCATTTTCTAAAACAAAAGACATTTTACGACCATAACGACTTGTTGTTAGCCTCTGTTTCGTAATGAACCGGGATTTGTATCCAACTGAAACACGCATAGGTGTTCCATGGGAATCAAAACTACGCTGTTTGTGCTCTTGATTCTGGGAAAATAATATTTGTTTTATAACAAAGTACCAAATTAAACAAATAAATCACTTGACATTACACATTATCTGGTGCTGTTTGATACTGGTGTGTGACGTGCACACCCAACAGAATTAGATCATTTTTATTGTGCGTTTGTCACACACACACACACACACACACACACACACACACACACACACACACACACACACACACATCTTAATCTGTTATTTTTTTCGAACTCAATTATGGCCAATCAATTGTTATGTATGATAAATATCTGTGTTTCCAATAGACCTAACTAAATTCATTAAAAGCTTTTGCGTCACTTATCTCTTAACCGTTAATAGTTTGATATTTCGCAAGTTATTCATTTAAATTGATGCAAAATTTCTTTATATTCATATTCATTCATTATCACATTTTCGTTTTTATTTATTTATTTTTGTTTTTTTTTGTTGTTGTTGAAAAAATTGTCTTCATTTCAGTGTGTTTTTTTTGCATTTTTGATATGGTTTCATTTTAATAAATAAACAATAAATAATTTCCCATTGTTTTTGACTCATGACCTCTCTGCTGTAAACTGTCCATTAATCAATTTCCCCCAGACGTTTCGTTGTAAATTCTGAACTTCTCAGACACAATTAAAATGCTTCAATGCTCATTTATTTATCAATTGAACGCTTGTCAGTCGACATATGTCATTTATGTGCAATGTTACTTCATTCAATTGTCGTTTTGTCATTTTTTCAATACTAACACCATTTACAGCAAATGCTAAATTTGCAATCGAAATTATGGCCAATCATCGGTTGACGAATCAACGAAGAGAGCGAGTGAGAGAAAAATCAACTGTAAACATGAAGAAATGTAAACATGACACTTGGACCCCAGTAATGTCACCCGGAATGAGCGAGTCAAAAACAATTTTCATGCGCAGAAAATAACGAAATATCAATTATGAAGTTATTAAATTCGCAAAGAAGAAAAAAAAACGCACATTTGGCTACAAATTGTACGGGGAAACGTTTGCGAAACCATTTTATATTTGGCTCTTTTTTTTCCTTCAAATGCAATGAAAAATGTATATCAATGAAGTGATTTGTGACATTTTAAGCGGCAATTCAAATCTTAAAAAAAAAAAAAAAAAAAAAAAAAATTACACCATTGAAGTGTCAATCAGATTCAGTCACGATTGCCGTAGGCAGAGTAAGTCTAGATTTCGAGAGCGCATTGCAATGCTAGTCATGATACGTTTCCGTAAAGGTACAACACATACACGACAAATTACATACTTTCTCGTTAAAACTTTCAACAACAACAAAAAGGCACACACACACACACACACACACAATGTCTTATCAGATTTTCAAGCAAACGCTGATGGCCGATACAAATAAAATACATAGCTCACTTGAATTTAATGAGATTTTGACAATTGTCACGAGTATGTTTATGGTTAATCTGATCTAAATCGATCATAAATACGGATCTAAATTTCAACTTGAATCGACAAAAATACAAATACGAATTTCAACTTGAATCGTATCAATTCTTTGCATGACTTTGGCTTCCAATTCAATTGGCAATCCTATTAACACACAACATCTTAGCTTATCCACAAAAACGGATTAAAAGGCACAATCGGCAGGCAAATGAAATCCAGTCGAAATTGAAAACCGTAAGGTTTTAATTGTATTGTCTTTTAAAATGGCTATTTGTTGAATTTATTCCTCGCCCGTTCAAAAGCGGTGTTTTTGTTTGTTTGTTGGTTTGGCCAAGACCAATTCACTTCAAACAAGCCGTTTCGTGTTGATTGGGTGATATTAGGCTCTTCTTCATGTCCTGAGGGAAAAAAAATAAATAACGACAATACGAAATGCTCTTACCTCAATGAATGACGTTGAGTGGTGTGGAAAATGGTGACGTTTATCGATAATCCGCCGAGGTTCGTGAGCTCAGCTTTGATTTTGATTTAATCCACGGGCAACTGAATTCTCTTTTTATGGCAAAATTTTTTTAGTTTTTTTTTCGACGATAAATATTGATTGCAAAAACGATGAAACAAAAAAAAACTGTTCAAATGGTTGAGCTCAATTCCGTTCGTTTTGAAGATAACAAATAACAACAACAACAACAAAAAAACGTCACAAACTCGCGACACGTTTCAATTTCAATTACTATTTATCACATCACATAATTTTGCATATCACACAGAGACACAAACACACATTCATAATTGCGTTGAATTCCGTAATAGATGACGTCGTTGATCGGGTAACGTGCAAATCAGGTAAATTTACTAGAAAGTCAATAAGAAAAAAATAAATAAATTTCTTGGGTTAATACAAATGACAAACAACAACAAAAAAAAAACAACTGCCGTTAATTTATGAATGCTGGACAACGATCGATTCCATACAACAACTGACCCATGTACGCGTACACCAGACACACCTTTTGCAATTTAATTAACCATCAAATGAAAGTGAAAATACTGAAACGAGAGAAATAACACAGCACACACACACACATTCTTCGATGGATTAAGACGGATATCAAGCGGTTATTTATGCTGTGGCGTTGTGAAGAACAATCGACTGTGAAATATTGACGCTCGCCTGATCGTATTATTCTTATCACTCTCACTGATTTCCACTCGTATTTAAACGGTAGACATATTTCTTGTGTTCCTTTTTTTTATTTCCTTATAATTTGAAAATGGAGACATTTGGCCCACACATAAAAGACGATAACGACTACTGATCGGTTGAACGCCTTAATTAATAAACCTTAAATAAGTTGATATGAAATCGATAAATAAATGCGACGATCACATTGTATGACACTTGCGAATGGTTTTGCTGCGTATCCAAAAGAACACTCGAATAAAGACAGTGAAAACAGTTGTCATCATCATCGTCATCGATTCGGTAGGACTAATAAAATCAGTAAGCAGTAGATAATCATTTTAACTACCACCATTTTACAGCCACCATCATAAATTTGGAAATGAAATCATTTAAATAACAAATAAACATTGCACCAAATATGATTGGTTTATTTCGGTTTGGAATGTTTGAATGTCAACCGTACGCGAGTCTCGTTGAAAATCGGAATCACAAATTTGTGTGCTTTGGTCGCGCCGGAATGAATCAATTAACCTACAGCCAAAGCGATCTCTCAATTGCACTTATGACACATTGACATCATCTATCAAACATACACAATTATGCACAGACACACCGATACACAATTACACATCAAGTATACACTCTCACACATACACACACACACACACACACACACACACACACACACACACACACACACACACACACACACACACACACACACACACACACACACACACACACACACACACACACACAAATGCCGATTATCGAATGATTTGTTTATTTGGACACCTCTAATAAGTCTATCACTCTTATCACACTCATGTCGAATATGGCATTTTATTTCATTGCGCCACGGCGCACACAAAAAAGACGAACCACACAAAAATTGAAAACACTTTTCGAACAAAAACAAAACCAAAAAATCCCGTGAACTCGAATCGAAATCTTAAATCATGCCACAATTGAGAGTTAATTTTAAAAACAATAATATGTGTCGCTTACACAGTAAATCAACAAAACGAACAAATCAACCAGAAATTGTCGCAATTGTCGGATGTTGATTGAAAACACAACAACAACCAAAAACACACACAGTTCGACAGATCTTTCGAGCAGACACCATTCACACGAACAGGATCAAAGAAAGCATCGTACGGAGCTATCGGAAACCGTCCAACTGAACGCACATACAATTTGAACTGTTCGACGTATGGCTAATGCCCAAAACCATAACCAAAACAAACAAAAAATAAAAACACACAAAAAAAAAAAATGAGTAAAATATGAAATTTTTGTAATATTCGTTCGGTCTTGCTTTTGCCGTTGACTACTACTGATACGAGTTGTGATGCGGTTTTTTTTCTCTCTATTCGTTCGTGCCTTTCTGCATATGTACGTATTTTGCTACTGAAAGTATACTGTCACATTGTCTTTGGGGCCAGCACAAACCAAAAAAAAAGCGTTAAAACAGTTACATGCTGAAACATTTGTTGTATTCACACATTCGGTATTGTATTGCGGTCTCTGTTGCTCCGGTCAAAAAAGTTTAGTTTTTGCGTTAGCATACACATGGCGTTTCAGTTGGATTGGTGAGCGAGCAAGTGAGAGAGGGTGATTGAGTAAAAAAGTGTATGCGAATTAATAAATTAAATTACATTTTTGGCCGTTTTTTTTTATAAGAAAATTAATTGTCACTTAGAAACTGTTGTTGTTGTTGTTATTGGTGTTGTCAAATTCTTTCGCGCTACAACACTCACTCACTCGCTCGTTCAACCGTGTAAATGCAATCGGCAATTGTATTTGTTAACAAAGTAATTTGTTAGTTTTAATCGATAGACAAATCGCATCGTGTTTCTCATTTATGGATGTTTTTTGTCTGTCGCGCGCGCAATTTTCAAGGCAATAAATAGCAGCATTTTCGTTAGCATTACAAATTGATCAACGTGAAACCCGTTTAAAAACGAAAAAAAAACAAATTGTAATGCCTTGAATTGTTTTGCTTCATTTGAAATCGAATCGTCGGGTGTCTGTTTTGTGTGTACTGAATTAATTGTTATCACTTGTACGATTGTCTTCCTGTAATGCATCTTTAATTTCAAATTTAGAAGAAAAAGAAGAAGAAGAAACAAAAAAGAAACGAGCTCCTAATCTATCCGAATCAATTTCATTCTATGCACTCTCAATTGGATTGGATTGTGAATGCACAATGACTGCACACTTACGGGGCAAGATAAATTGGAATCAAATCGCATTCGCCACATTTGTACTGATCACAATTCTTTGGCACTGTTCACTCATTCTTCTGTTATCAAGTTTTATTTCTGTTCTGTTTTTTTTTTGTTCTGTTTTTTTGTTCCGTTTTTTTTTTATCACATTCACACTTTCAACACGGACACAAATTTGAGCGTGTTTCTTGACGCAAACGTTTATTATTATTAATATTATTTTTTAAATTTGTTTTTATTTTTGTTTGTTATTGTGAATTTTTATTTGAATATGAACTGTTTTGAATTAATAAATAAATGTTTTGAACATATAAAATGCGAGTAAAATGAGTGTGGAGTTGTGTGAAGACGAAGAAAAGAAAAAAAAATGCTCTGAATTTCGGGCGGAAGGTTTGTTTGGTCGGACGAATTACGATACTGTAAACAAATGACTCAGTGAAACGATACGAAATTCACTCTATTTACTGAATTTTTGTGATGTGATGTTACGCTGTATCTGTCAATACATGCGCACCACAACAACCAATGCCAAACACCACTTGGTCGCAATGATAGAGGCAATTTATTTTTGTTTTATTTTTTTTTAGAGCGAAAGTGCACGGATTGACTGTAAAAGCATTGCAATGATTTCGTCATGCAACCGATGTTCGATGTTGTCATCACATTTGAACCCCTTTTTCTGTTGAATTGTAAACAATAAACCATCACATGCGCATTGAAAACATTGATTTCACACCAAGTTGAAGTGAGGTGACGATACACGAGAGAGCTTCACAAAGGATTCATTTGTAATTGTCGAGGGAATTTTTCCGTTTCTTTATAATTCCAGTTCATATTCACACAATCAATGACTTTTTAGAACATTTGGATTCTCTTTTTTTTGTGTGTCGCCAATTTTATTCGCAAGCACAAAAATCGAAATCAGCTTTTCAAAAGTTTCAAAATACATTCGTAGCTAAGTTTTCGAATTTACCATTTATACTTAAGGTTGAAAGTATTCGAACAGCGCCATCTGTTGGCAATCAATTTAGAACATCCACATGAACTGTCACAGTTGCTAGGCAATTTCCAAGCCAAATGTTGTTTACTTTTTGAATATCGACTGAACGATCGACTAAATCAATGCCAGAAAGTTTTGAATTTTCGATCTTCAATCAATGAATTCTGTTCATTTTTTCCATTAAATTTACGAATAGAATAAATTCCAAAGAAATCCCAATCAGCTCGGTTTTATCATCGGTTTTATTCAATTCCCAGGACAAATTAAAGGAGATGGTAATATTTTGTGTGATTAATTCCAAATAAGAACAAAAAATCGAAATTTGAAATGATTTTTATTTTACAGGATGGAATTGTGCATGAACGTCTTGTATTCACCGTTGAATGGTACCAAGAAGAGGCTTGTTTGATGCGACAATTTCTCTTCAATTATTTCCCGTATGATAAATCCGTTGAAATGGTAAATATTTAATTTATAGAGAAATTTGACAGCAAACAATTTGCAGTTGTTCATCATTTTGAGGTGATTAATAAATTTTCTGTTGATTTTTAAATCTATTTTTTTTTTGTTTTTAGTTTGATAAAAAGAAAAATAAAACATTTCTGAAACGTGTTACGGTACCTGATTTAAATGAGAAAAATCTATACATTGGAGCAAAATTGAATATATTTGGACGGCAAGTCACAATTACTGCATACGAAGATGAATACACACGAAATAAATTGACAAATCAACGACAAAAGTGAGATTATATTCATTTAAATGTGTTTTTTTTTTAAATCTATTTTTGATCATATTTTGAGAGTTTTTCTCTCGTCTCAATTTAAGAGCGTTCGCATTGATTCCGGCGAAATATTTAACAAAGTTAAGTGAAATTGTCAAAATTATTTGCGACAATGGATTTTCAATCAGCAATTGTGCAATGTATGAATTGACAGTTCAGCAATGCAATGATTTAAATAATGTGCTCGGATTTGGCAGCAGCAACATTTTATCGTCTGGACCATCGGTTGCATTTGTTCTGACCAGAAGCGATGCGTTTAATCATTTGAAATTATTAATTGCAGGTAGATCATTTTTTGTTTGACAACATGATTTGTCATTTTATTTTGTTCAGAATAGCAGTTAATGGTTAAATTGTATCAATATTTCGAAATGATGAAGGTCCACACAGAGAAACACATGAAAGATGTTTAGATTCCGTTTTTGGTAGCGGTGCATTAACTGATGCTGTATGTTGTCCCAATTTACCTGAAGATGTTCCGAGGGTAATTTTAAAACCAGCAATAGAAAAAACAACTATTCAAATGAAATTCTAGAAAATTGTGATAATTTTTTATTTTACTAATTTTTTTTTATTTTTTATTTGAAGGTTTGTGATTTCTTTTTTCCCAAATCATCCGACACAAATGGTTTGCACTTGGCCAAATCATTTGAAAATTCAACACTTTGCCTGATAAAACCACATGCATTGCTCGAAGGGAAATGTGGTGACATTTTATTACAAATCACCGAAAATGGATTTGTTATCAAAGCAATGAAAATGTTTAATTTACGGCGAACAAATTGTGAAGAGTTTTATGAAGTGTACAACGGTGTGGTGCCAGATTTTTTGGTAAGAAGAACTAGCATTTGTTTTAATCAATTCATTCGCAACGATCAATGCATGAGAATCTCAAACGTTTTTTTTTTTCTCAATTCACAGAAAATGGTGACGGAATTATCAAGCGGTCCATTTATTGCCTTAGAAGTTGGAAGCTCAAATCCAAATGAATCAGCCTATACAGCATTTCGACAGCTCTGTGGACCTCCAGATCCAGTAATGCAATTTCTCATTTTCTTTAAATATGTTTTAACATGTAACAGCTAAGCAAGCTAATTTTTCGAATGAATTTAAGGAAATCGCACGTGAGATTCGTCCAAAAACGATACGAAGCCGTTTTGGTGTGAACACAATTAAAAATGCTGTCCATTGTACTGATCTAGAAGAGGATTGTTTACTTGAAGTGGAATATTTTTTCAAGATTTTGTCACAATAAGACCGATTTTTTTTTTGAATATCACTTCAGCATTTTAATGAAAAACCAAATTTTTAAAAGAGAAAACAAAAATGAGATTATTTACTGTAATAAACATTCTAAAAGATTAGATCTAAACCGTCTTGTGATGCAAGTGTTGAATATGGTAAATTGCTGGAACGTCGTTGGCCTGCGACATCATTTTTGTCGAACGAATTGTCACCGTTTGAGTATCGATACGTGCTTGCAATCCAGCAAAACACAAGCATCGCTAGCAGCATCAGAATTGAGTACAACAAATATTCCGTACTTTGTAATTTAAATGGATGCAATGCAGTAATTGCAATGATTATTAAATTGCCAAATGCATTATTGCAAAACCAAGCGGCTGTCATAACCGATCTCATCGACGATGGTGATTGTGTAAATGAAAATGTTAATCCAGGAATTGATAGCCACACTTCGCCCAACATTATCAATATGAATTGCGGCAGTTGCCACATTATTGATATTTGATTCGTATTATTTGCGCGAATACGGTCTTCAATCTTTGATTCCAAAATTGCGGCACATAAAAATGATAGAGCCGCACTGATGCCACCCATTGCAATGCTTCTTAGAGGTGAAACTTGAATATTGTACATCAGCATCGCTGGAACGATAACATTTTGCCACAATGGAATCAAAATCAGTAGCAACAACGCACCGGCTGCTTTTGCTTGATCGGCTTCCATCTTCCAACCCAACACGGTGGTATTTAATTGTGACGATTGAAATGTCCAACTCGAATCGATTTGTGTAAACAGCGCCCAGTACATTGGCAATGGAATGAATAATTTCAACACCTGTAACACACATTTCAATTGATTTTCATTTTACTTCAACCAAAAAAAAAAAAAAATATTTTGTTGTTTTTTTTTTTCATAAAATTGTATGTATTCCTTTAAAAAACGTACCTTTAAAGCAACACTAACATCTTTAACGAAACGTTCTGGGTATATTTCATTCGAAACATCGATCCACGATGAATGATTTGTTAATCTGTTTGCATTTTGTTTAATAGCATAATAAATACAGCCAATCACTTCAAATAAAATATTACTCTTTGAACTGGAAATCTCTTCGTGTTTGTATGAAAACATGCCCATTAGAAAAACAACTTTATTGAACGAGAATAAAATGAAGAGAAAAACGTAGAAAATTGTTTGAATAAAAATCGACAAATGTGTTAAATGATGGAAAAAACTCATACTCCAAGATAGTAAGAAGACAGCGGCAAGAACTCCAAATACTGCAGCATAACATTCATTTTCACCAAAGCATTTTGTTTGAGCTCGAATTTCCGGTGGTATAATTTTGGCCAGCAAAATGCCCAACGTATAAATAAAATAATAATGTGAAAAATATTGATCCAAACTTTGGGCTTGACCAGGTAGTTCAAACTGTGATCCACCGAGTGAGGTGACACATGCCCGGATGCTTCCGTTGCCAATTGAAATCAATATTAATGATGCAATTATGAATGGCCTGAACAAAACAGACATTGAATCGATTAGTTGATACAGATTTGATTGATGATACGAAAATGGGTTCAATAAAATGTTCGATTATCTTACGCGATTGGAATGTTTTTAAGTGGTAGCGTTAAAATGACCATGCCAATCCAGCCACAGGCATACACAAAAAATAAATAAAATATGGTTTTGACATTGCTGAAGTAGCTGTCAGCCAGAATGGCACCAAATATCGGACAAAATTGACTGAAAAAATTGAAAATATGATAAAATGTCATTGATGATTCTTCGCTAAAATTGAGCGAATCACGTAAATATAATGCCAGTATAGCTGAAACATAAAGCGATAATTGTTTGTATTAAAGAATTTGATTTTCGATACGACTGCGTGAATTTTAGAATGAAAAAAAGTGCATACTTCGAACTCCATTTGCAGCGAATGCTTCAAAAAACTTTGACAGTAGGACAAAGATCACGGCTTTTGGATATGTTAATCGCTGGATTTGGTTCACATTTTTCGTCTACAGAACAAAACCGAATATAATCGAATTATAGTAAATACGTACGGCCATTGCATTTTGTAACGTAAAATTCGGTCAGTTTCTTACCTCACTGAAATGACGGGCTGGTGTTGAACCATAACCTGATTGCCATTTTGAATCGCCAAGGATTGGAATAGCTGAAATTACCAAAATTACAATATTATTATTTAATCATTTCAATCGATTTCATTGATTTTAATCGTATTGAGTGAGAAGTGACAAAGACCTTTTTTTTATCAATTGATAAGAGCTTAAATAACACAGAAAACCCTCTCATGACATTTGTCACTGACAACAAGCGGATTTTTCAATAAACGGATGTAATTTTCCATAAGTGAATATATGGTTTTGATCGTAAACAAACGATATACTGGAGTATTTTTCATTCCGTTCACACTAATGCGATATGGAATTGTACATCGCTAGCCTGTTTACTTGTTACATTGTTTGTGACTATTTATATCTTATTTAAAAGAGGTGTTTTCAAAAACAAATAAATGAAATGTGATCGAATGGATTTGATATTCGGGTTCAGGGCTGTTTCGAGATCCAAATGTAGATTCAGGTTCATGAATATCAACAGATAACAGTGAGTCGAAGAAGAATTTAACATAGTCAAAAAGGGTTTAAAATTTGAAAGGTATAAATGAAAGACATTTTGAGTGCCTAGCATGAGGTTTCAGAGAGAATTTGGCCAAGATTTCACTAATTTTTCATCCAAATTGAAATGTAATGCATTTCACATCGAAAAAATACTCACTTTCGTGTGCAACTTTTCCCATTTCCTTGATAGCCACAAATTAATAAAACACCTGCCAAGCTCGACAACTCCCTCATGTGATATAGCTGCTAAATTAATTGAATCTTATTTCGTCTTCAATATTGAACACATATGAGGCGTTTATGCCTCTGAACAATATATATTTCGCTATCGTTGATGTTGTTATTTCTGGTTCGAATCTTTATTAGTGCCTGAAATTGGAGTTATGCGAATAGAAATAACAATCTTTCCTTTGCTTCTGCGTACATGTTGAACTTACTTAACCCAGCGAAATAGTTGGTGTTGACTTGAATTTGATTCAGCAATACAAAAATATTCAGATGTTCAACAATTTCATGTGCATTATTTAATTGAAATAACAATTATATTCGAATGTTCCACCTAACACAGCAAAAATGTTTCACAGAAATGTCACTCTAAATCATTTGAAGTTCACATCAAATTTAAAATGTTATTATCTCCAGGCACCAAATTTAAATAGTTCCATATGCATTATAAACTGATTAACAATCCAAAACAAGCATTTGATTAAAATGTCTAGTTGGTTTAGAAACGTTGATTTAGCACCGTAAATCCACCACAAACACAATGTTTATTCTGTTATTATATGTCTAAATGTCGAAGTTCTCATTTATTCGGGGTAAGGTCACTGCAGCAGGTTTTTGAATCCATTTATACGAACTAGAACTCAATTATTGTTTTTTTTTCTTGTCGCGCGATCTAATCAAATCATTACTTAAGCGATACGTTTTTGTTTACCTCTTTGTATTGTACAGTACTGTAAGTGCACTGTACGCTACCGAAATGTTCTTTATTCACGAATGATACTGATCGCGATAGTTTTAGCGAGTGAAATTTATATGAAAAAAAAAACCAAAACAATTTGTCTTTTAAATAGCACAGAGCGTCGTTTGAATTGAAACATCAAAAACAAACTGCTCATAAAACATTTACTCGTACACTCGTTTATTGAGAAGCATTTATAGCTTGAAGCGTCCACAAAGCGGGGTGTTGATATTTTTGTGTTTACAATTGTCAATCCAACGAATGAGCATGTGATTCACGGGCTTCTAACACACATTGTATTACCTATTACCAATTTGGTATTGTTCATCTAAGCTGATAGTAGACTCTGTATCGTAATTTGATAAGATGCGCGCGCGCTCGTCGTGAGGCAAGACATTCTTTGTTTTGCATTCTCTATCTCTTTCTCTTTGCAATAGTCAAATCCTGACCCCATGATTTTTTATTTCATACATGATTTTTGAGTTGAAATTTGAAACTAAGGCGTAAAAAATATCAAATGATTATGACGAACAAAAAAAAAAAACAGAACGTCTGAAATGTGAAGAAAGTATGTTACTTTTGTTGTTGTTGGAATATTCAAATTCTTACGTACAGTGTGTGAATCACAAGAGAATATAATAAATTCAATAACAACAAGCTTTAAATGCAATTGATTACTCAGTCATATGACTTGAAAAGTGGAGTAATGCACGACCGTTTCGATATGGGCTATCAAATGAACGGGCTACCAAGTGTTGTAAGTGGCAAGCATTGCAACTTGTATAGATTTTTCAACATAAACATATAAGACACATTGAACTGACGCAAACGATAACAAAATTATGGATTTTTTTCTTTTTGAAACTGCTTCACCAAAATCAAAGTCGCGAGACACACTTGAACTTCAACGGACATGATTGAAATTTGTGATGTGATTTGAGACAAAATGCCAAAGACTAATTGGTATTTTCCAAAACAAAACAAAAATGTATGTCACGTGAGATGAATGAGCACTAAAACATTGCGGCCGATTATCGTAAAACTTCCGATAGTCTGATTATTTGACAGTCCAGAGACAATGCAATAAATTAATTGGCAAATTTTAATTATCTTAAAACACCGAAACAGCATTAACCGACTTTAGTTAAATTATCATTGTTTGTTTAGAGGTTTCTCTTGTCATACACATACACACACACACATACACAAAGAAAGAGAGAAAATCGTGAAAATTCACAATCAAAACATTGAAAAATTCATCAAATCCATCAGCGAGCAAATAATAATTTATTTGTGTGTGTGTTTTTGTGTGTGGAGAAAAGAGAGGAGGCATTAGCTTGATATCAACATCGACCGGAACAGTCCCATTGAGCGGGCAACACAAAAAGGCCAGCGATCTATTTGAGTGAACAATATGACCCCATATCGTTGTTCACCGACATTCAATTTTCTAACAATGCGTGGTCAAGCGTCTACGTGCCAGATTTTTTTAACACCTTTTATCCAACACTCTCAACCACAAAAATTAAAACAAAAACACAACAACAGCAAAAAAACCGAAAATTAGACGGTTTTTACCGACTTTTACGCGTACCAATGTAATTACTTGTACACATTTTACTGTTCCGATTTGATTTTTGTGTATTCATTTGCTTTTGCTTTTTAAAAGAATGTGTCTGTTTTTCCACGTTCGTTTTTGTTGCTGTTGTTGTTGTTGTTGTTGTTGTTGTTGTTCATTATTATTATTTGTAACGTTCGGATTTCATCGCATTGCTCACATGCTTGCGTTGCATGTTTCTCATATATTCGAGAGATTACAATTTTGTGAAGAGTGAAAGTAGCGCGAATAAGTCGGAGCGCATCGTGGTTTTTTTCTTTCTTTATATATAAATTTTTTATTTTTGGTTTTGGCTTTGAAAAAAAATGTTGAAAACGAAATAAAAAAGAGTCAACAATTGAACAATTGCTTCCGACTAAGAAAAGTGTCGAATTTTCATTTTGTCGTGTTTTTGTTATTGCTATTGAATTAGTCGAAAAAGTATGGAAAAAATTAAATTATAGATTTTTAAATTGGTTTTTTTTTCAGATTAATTGTGATAGATTTGTCATTTCTTTTGACTCATTATAGGTCAAAATTGAGATAAATACTTTTAGACTTTTAATCGGGGCAATCCGATCTTGTTAGGCGCAATTATCTATGGCAAGTCGATGGCGGTATCGCTTTGCGCGTGGCATTTCATTTTAATTGAATAAAACGTGTTTTATTTTCATTTTCACCCAGACAAAATCACAACAACACCAGCAATGCGAAGAACTTAATTTGAACATTCTTTATGGTTTTTTTTTATTTTCTTTCTCTCTTGTTTTTTTTTCCGCTGCGAAAACAATACTATGGAATTTTCTGTAACGTAATTTCACAGCAAAATGGCATTTATGCGATTGAATATAATAATTCTCGTCTGTATTCCTTTACTTGCATTTCAACCATTCGATGCTGCACCATTTTTGGCATGAATGCAATATGAAATTCAATCAATTGTACACTTAGCAGCTATTAAACCGAAATGCAGCATTTTAGTGTAACGACTGCATTGAATAACAACAATAAAAACTAAACAAAACTATCAAACAATACGGCCAATTTCCATCATTAGTCATGAGGTTAAGATCATGTATTTAAGTCGTTTCGCTTGAGATAATTTCGATACTCGTGTGTCGTTCACTTGATGCTTCCATTTTTTATTTCTTCATTCTTGCGTTTCGCTGCCAGAGTGCAAACGGTATAATTTTGGCCGCGAAAAAAGGTGCGTGATTAGAAATAACGAAAACAGTTCAGAAAATGTTCTGTTGAATGGTAAAATTGAATTGGTAATTTCACCTTCTCTCATTGAGCACGAGCCATGTTTGTATGGGCGCGTGATGTGTGCACAACACATTAAAACAATACCACCCGGCGGTTTACGATGCGTGTGTGTGTCTGTCTGCCTGTGTGTGTATGTATCGCTTTTGTTGACTATCAAATGCATTTTCTTTCACATGTGCTTGCGCTCATGCACAAATATCCATTGTTTACAATCGGCATAAAGCGACTATTTTAGATACGTTTGGATATTGTCTGTGTGATTTTAAAGAAGAACGCCAGAGTTATTCATATATTTTTGAAGGAAAAAAAAACGATGAAGAAGAAGAAAAAAAAATCATTCATACAGCATAAGCATTTAAATCAAACAATGAAAAATCGACCGAAGTAGCAGAGAAATTTTCTGTTTTGTAAATGACGAAATTCAGAGACACAAACACGATGTGTTTATGTGTGCGTGTTTTGTTGTTGTTTTTTTTTTAAAAACTTCGAATGAAAATAAAACAGAGTAACATTAGGTGTATTCGAAGAGCGGCTGCACAATGGTTTTCCCGTGCTGTTTGGGCTTGGAATAGTTGTTGTTGTTATTTTGGTTGGTTTTTTTTTCTCTCACTCTTGCTAATTGGCTGTGCCGCAGCAGACAGTTTAGGTGTTGGTAGAGTCGCTTATTACTTGTTTACCGAATTTCTTAGCTCACAGCTGATCACTTTCTTCGTGCACTCGTCATAATTTCAAATATCTTGGAGATGTGATGCGATATTCCATCGACAATGCGTTCAGTTTGTTTGAGGCGCTTGCCCGAATCACATCGCTTGAATTAAACAAGTTATTCCACTTCGAATTTTGGTAGTTTGTCGATAAAAAAAAAACTCAAATAAATCTACGGTTAAAATTAAATTATGTGTAAACTGTATGTCGAATAGTTAATCAAAAAAAGTTTCGGTGTTAGTGTGCATTTGTTGTTTAAAAATTGAAGGAATATTTAATCATGTTTTCGTGTGTATTTGTTGTTGCTATTTGTTTGTTGGGAGTTACAAATTGTGATACAAATGTTTATAACACAACGGCCGCAGCTACCAATATAGAATCGACAATTGGAACGCCAGCCCTGTTGGTTGATCCAACATTGACCTCTACTCAAAATACCACGGTTGGACAGTATGAGTTTGATGTATGTTTTTGCTGTTAATTTTTAGTTCTTTTTTTTTCTCCACCTGAAATGGTTTGATTTCACTTTCAATCATGGTTAAAAATCAAACAGAAATATTTGTTTGTTTTTTTCTTTGCGTGTGTGTGCAACTGAAACGTGACCAAAATCCATAATCATCTATATATTTTGTGTACAGACTATTTTAAAGATAACACCATTCTCGAATACAACGGCCGAACCGGACGAGACGACCACGTATTCGACAATTGCTACAGACGATGATATCGATTTAACTGAGCTCATTGAAAAAGCCCAACAAAATACGACAAATGCACAAGGTTTCACTTTCCTTTTCATCTCTTTTTTTTTGCTTTTTTGTTTATTGTCACTCATTTCAATAATCGCCTTCATTCTGTCACTCATTCATTCAATAATCGAATCGTGAATGACATCGAAAGCATTTCATAATTTTCTATTCATGAGCTAATATGTTAACATATACTACTCAAAGTGGGAAAAAAATGCATAGAAATGTCCATGTTTATCATCATTGATTTGGTTTTCTTCTTTATTTAATTTTGTCATTTCTCTTTCCATGCATTTTCGACGGCTAACACGCGCTCATAATGTTTCGCATAAATTTAAAACCATTGTTTACCTGCTTTCCTAACGGTGTTAACAAATTAAAAAAAAAAAAATACAAAATTTCAATACTGACTCGCATGCGTTCCATCAACAATAACAACCAAAATAAAAATTTACCAAAAAACCCAACCAAATCTCAAACATTTCATCAATCAATATGAAACAGGTAATAATACTGAAATCAGTTTGTCCGCACAATCACGTCAATCTGCACTTCTAAAACAATTGAGTCTGCCGGCTAATCTGTTTGGAAATTTAGTAATTCGACGACCGTGTGAATGCAACAAAGGTGTTTGTGGATGCTGTACTGGGATGCTATTTTCGGCGCTACGTCAATTGGGTTGCTTGAACATCACATATCATCCGGATGATTTCTCATTTGAATTTAAAATGCTCATGAATAATGCGGTGCTGTATAAAAATCGAGTGACCGGACGAAATCCACCGCCGGTTTGTGTTCGTGTGCCACGGCTGAATTTCATTAAAATGTGCGCCTCTTTCTATGATCTACACTTTATCGGACGTAATATGCATGTTTGCTTGGAAATGTCGGCTTACTTCCAAGACAATGAAATTTTCAACAGGTATGAACACAACCATTGTTTTAAACAAATTAAACATTGACTTTCTTCTGACGCGCACGCGTCGAGAGAGATTTCCGATTTCTTTCTTTTTATTTCTGTAATTTACATAATGCGATAATATTTGTTCCAATAGATCGTTTGATTGCATGCGAATTGGTGATAAAGGCGTGAAAATTGTACGACCTGAAGATTCGGACTTTTTACAAAAGCCAGGCACCGATGCCGAGGTTGATACGGGCTATGATGATGTCGAAGACTATGACGAAAATGCCGTCGTTCGGCGACGTCGAAAAAATATTCGACTTTGATGCTCATTTTTATCATTCGTTCATTTGTCGTACTCATACATACTCTAACAAAAAACGCACACACACACACACACACACACTATTTATTTTAGTTTAAGTTAAATTGTTGTTTTTTTTTTATTTATCTCACATATTTATTTAAAATAAAAAGTGTTATAAGTAAATAATAAATTTTAGACTTTTTTGTGGAAATAAAATAATTTACATGTGAAAAAGGAGAAAATTGTGGAAGAGCTTAAGGTGATGACATGCTGGATGATATGAATGTATTATATGAAGCTACATTGACGTAGACTCCGGGTATATTTGAGCCAGCACATCCAATACCCCATGCGGTTAAGCCAGCCACATAGAAACGTCCACCCATTTCACATACCAACGGCGAACCACCGTCACCCTGTGTCGAATAGACAAACGCAGATTTTAGTTAAAATTCTGTAGAATCCAGTTTATCCATAAATTGGCATACATAACTCAAGGCGTTAAAATTAGTTTACAAATGGAGTGATCGAACTTACCGTGCAAGAATCCTTGCCTGGTTCACCACCAGCACAAATAAAACTGTTTGAATCAAACATATAACTACCACCCAATCGTGTTGATTGCAATGCGCTCTGGCATCGCATTGCATCCAATATTGGTACATCGACTTCTTTTTGAATTGTTTGATACATGCCATTAAAGTCATTTTTACCCCATCCACTGACCCAGCATCTTAAATTCAATTATTTTCATTTGTTTTATTTTTTTATTCAGAATTTGAGGTGTCAAATGAAGCTAATATCATATTTTTTTTTTTATTAAAATCAATGATTTTCAACGTACCTTTGACCGACATATGAACCAGTTGGTAGGCAAGCCGTTGTGACTGTGGGTAAATTGCCCAACGGAACTGGTACGGTTAAACGTAATATTGCAACATCATTCATCAAATTGTTTGGATTAAAATTTGGATGAATGAAAATTTTCCCAACAACAAACTCTTGGGCTGGTAATGGTTCTGTATCACCAGCCGCATTCCATTCGCCCAATCGCACACGTAACTGATTTGGAACGGTACTAAAATATGTTTGAGAATTTTATTAGCTTTATAACTCAGTGAAGTGTATCAAATTGTCTTGAAACTAGAATGCTTTTTTTTGTAGAGAGATTTCTTCGTTCCAGACATTTATAGTACGAAGAAAGTTTGATTTTGAGTAACATTCTCTATCGTTTAATATATGATTTCATGAAAGAAGCAAGAGAAAAAAAATCACATACGTGTAATTTGCAACTTTGTGAGCAACGGTCAGAACATTTGATGCATCGACTAGAACTCCAGAACCTTGATAAACAGCACCCATGCCTAAGAGAACGGCTTGCCATGGGTATTTGCCATATGCTGCCTGACCAGGTGAATAAGGCGGACTATTGGCAACGGGCGGATATCTAACCCCACATTGATAGGGCCCGGGAAAACAACACCGCTGAAGACCAGCGAAACACGGTGCGGTCGATGCGGTTGGTGCCATTGGCTACAAATGAACAATCCATATAAATTCAGTCAATTGTTAAATGTGTAGAAATCAATTTGTCACATAATATCAATTATCTAGTCATACATTGTTCACGATACGAATATCAATTAATCCGGAACCATCATTTGGTGGTGTTGGAACTGTGGTTCCGGTACATGTGCCAGTCGGTACACAAATACAGGTTTGTATTGTTGCAGCCGCATAGGTAGGTGGAGTGATTGCAACTGGTTGGATTGGTTGTATTTGTGGTATCTGTTGTATTGGCACTATCGCTGGAAGTGGATTTTGGAATAGTGGAAACGGTGCCAACAATGGGAATCCGGCTCGAGAAACTAAAATGAACGTACAGAAATCCGCATTAATTTTTGAGGTGGAGTTTATTTTACGACTTCACGTACGTTGTGTTGAATTTCCATATGCTGATTCTGGGAAAACCACTTGTGCGGTAATCTCAATAGACAATCGACTCAACACCAATGAAACTAATAGCACACTCATTATTCACGAATATTTAGAGATTGATCGAAGTTTTGGGATGATCACTTTGGCCGTAACGATAGGTAACCGATTTGACAAATTTTGTACTGGTGGTATGTAGTTGATCTGACTATACGTTTTCAAGTTGTTCTCACGAAATATCTGTTAACTTTTACTTTTGAACAATTTCGATTTTTCTTTAAAATAAAATTTTTAAAAAAAATGCACGCTTTTAATACTGCGTAAAGTTCTGAACTGATCAGTTGACGTTCTAAGCGCAAACTAAGCTTTCATCTCCGTTTGCCACATTTTAACACTTCAATTTTCCAGATTGTGTGAACGATTAGTAAACAATTTGTGAATAAAAAAAAAAACAATGCACATACACAAAAAAACGAATTTATCATGAATGAAAAATTAATGTGTCCAATTTAAACATCTATTGCAACATTTCAATGAGTTGCTCATCATCTCATAATCTGTAATACACACAAAAAGTATGTAAAATGTGCATCATATGTATTTAGTGTAGTAGCGACAGACCGACACACCAACAGGGAAAAAATAGATCAATTCGATTCACCTGCAACGAAAATAGTGAATCAAAAAAAAAAAACCAAGCGAATAAAAGCCCATAACATGGCGTTCAATGAACAAAGCTATTTAATCATTAAATCATTAAATGAATTAAAGTGAATTTCATAATGCGATAGTTTTTTTTTTTTATCCATCACGCTCAATGGTTGGTTGGCACAGCGTTGATCTAGATAGTATGTGCTCTGTGCTCGCTTAAAATTGTTTACAAATTGTTGGCTAATCATAGGCTCGCACGTGCATGGAAATTCCAATCGGTAAATCACATTTAATTTTCACCATCAACAAAATCCGTATTTTTATTCAGTTTGTGCCACAAATGGTCCATTTTAACAAGATTTCAATCAGCATTTTCTTCCTGTTGATGTGTACTCGAAACAGATCGTAATTTCAATTGGTGATGTGCATATTTGCAATCCGCATTTGACACACATGGTAAATAAAACAGCAGCAACAAACCAACAAAAAAGTAGAGAGAATTTTACGGCCGAAGAAATCATGAATTATTTTGATTTATGTGTCAGTGTCATAGCATTTAAGTTTTTGTATGTGTTTGATTTTGTTGCAACGAATGCGAATTTATTTGAAATTCAAACAGTTTGATTTGTTACATTAAATTTGGATAAACGATCTTTTCACACGCGCACATTGTCATTTGTTTATCCGCTTGACAGAATAACTAAGCCAAGCGGATGCGTACAAATCAGCCCATCTAATTTTCTTCCAATGTTTGTTGCCCATTCTTTTGACATATATTGTGTCTTGATGCGCATTGTACGTAATTCATGACATTTTATTCGTTACCCACATTTCCATCTTTGATACAAAACGTGATCAATTTGAACGCGTAGACTACAGTTAAATTTGCATCTGAAATTGAGTGTTTTTGATCATTTTGCCACTTAATTATAGGTAATATAAAGAACATTACACAATTTTTGCTAGGGTGATAATCGTCTTCTTGAAATCGTCCATCATTGAATTCATTGTTAGCGTAATTTTTAATCGAAACAGATTTTTCTCGACTTTTTGAAAGCACCACGAACCACTAAAAAAGGAATAGGACTGTACGACGGCGTAAGAGTAAACTTCCATATTCCAACCTACAACGACCAGCATGGTTATAGCTCGCTATAATCACATATTCGCATAAATTTGGGCTTAATAACAAATAAATAAATAAAACTTCAAGTTGGTTTAATTTCAACTCAAAACTCTTAAATAAGTCTCATTTTTGGAGTTAGATCATAATTGGAGTGTATAGATTCGAATAACAGAGGTTAACGTGTACCATGACATTTATGCCGCGTTCAAATGCATTGCTGTAAATTTGCAAACACCTGTAAAAATTTCAAACGAATTGTTTTTCGATGTAAAGGTGGCAACGGACAAAAATTGGTCCGCCTGTCCATCCGAAATTGGCATTTAAATTCTCAGTTGTCCGTAAAAGTTCGGACGGACGGACAAATGCTAATTTTTTGTGCTCAATTTCATTATTTCATTCTCTAAATTATTTGGCGGTTGTTTTCATATGTGTGCAATAGATGAAATGAGATGGAAGGATAAATCAATATGGCTAAATGTACCGTGAACAGTTCTGTTATCTTGAATATTATTGTTGTTTTAAAAAAAATGATCAAAATGAATTGAGTTGTCAATTTAAATACAATACGTGAGTTGTTCATGTCAGATGTTTCGATAGGCCTCATAAAAAGTCATGATATTTTTTACCATTTTTTACCCACATGTTTAGGCGGTTTTATTCATGCACATTTGTGTATTTATTTATCTCTTGCTATGTTTACTCAATGTTAAAAATTAGTTTTGCCAAAATGTTTGAATATTTCAGTATTTCAAGTAAATTATCTCTGGATTAGTATTTGTTTTTGCTAAAAATAAAGTGGAAACTATCAACTGTTACGTGCATCATATGAATCGTGCTATCAGTTATCGTGCTATCAGATATATACGTGCACACAAAATGAATGATATTTATTATACACATGTGTTTTGAGTTTGAATCGACATAGACCAGCATTTTTTATGATAATTTTTTGAAAGAAATTTGGCTATTGGAAGTTTTGTTATGTAATAAAAAATAGTTGCGAATTTTGTAACCACGAATATTTTTTTTTTTCGTTGAGTAAATGGCGCAAACGCAGGGCGCATTCTTCTGCCCGGCTCATGACGTTTATTAGTGTAAAAAATCATTAGAACTGATGGATTTGACATTTCTCTATATATACATGATTTGGATTTACTCTACTTAACAACTCAACAATGTTCAGTCAACATATATCGGATTTGCTATTTTTTTTTCAACATGTTGATGTTTAACGCAGCTTTTTATTAGAGATTCCTGGTTTTGAAACTAACTTTTTCTACAGATTTGTGTGCACCCGTTCAATTTCAAATATTCTTCCATTAGTTTTATTTCAACAGGTAAATTTCGATAGATCAGCGTGTGTATAAACACACTTCAATTTGTTTATTTAATTTGCTGTATCGACAACAGTAGTATACTACTGTTCCTATAGGAATACTAACCTCGCAAGAATTCGTCAAACAAATAAAGTTCACGACCTTGTTTCCTTCAAATGTCAAAGATATTGAAATTTAGTCTAATCATATCGAATCGCATCACTTTTGTGATAGCAAATTACTAGAAAACGAAAAACGCCAAACGTTCAATTTAAAAAAAATTCGATTTTAATGCTTTTAAATTAAAAAATATTCCCAAAAAAAATTCTACGAATGGGTGTTTATTTATGAATGAGTTTAAAACAGTATTCATTTAACATGATTTGATGCAAGTCAAGTATGGAGGAATTGCGCATTCACATTTCATGCATTTATCTTCGCTCTTAAGACTATCTCCACGCTTAAGAGTGAGCTCGCCAAATTTGCACGTCTGACTTTCATTTGCCTCTGAATGTGATTCGATGGCATCATCCTTTGAAGCTGTTTCAATAAAAAACCAAATAATTATAATCAAATAAATTCAATGACTAAAATGTTTATATCAAATAGATTCTTACGGCATTTGTATTCAATGGGACAACAGTCTGGTTTTTTGAAATAGACAGGAACGCAGCCGGCTTTAAGATCAACCAATTTTAATTCAATGCCGCAATTGATTTTCACACAATTTGTATTTTCAGCGTATGTTGTTTTGTTGTTATAATCCAGAGTACAGAGACATTCATAGCATGAATTGTCTGGATAAATTCGTTCACCCACGCGATATGTCTTTCCTTCGACATCACATTGGTTCATTGATCGAATCTTTGCTTCATCTGCAATGATAAAAAATGGTTTTCAACATAAACAGAAATTTCTCATGATCATGAAGTTGAAGCCTCTTCGGAAGAAGAAGTAGAAGAAGAAGAAGAAAAAAACACAAATAAAATTTACCACAAACTTCGCCCGTACGACAGCATTGCTTAACATCATCATATTGTGATACACATGACCAGTTACGTGAAAAATGTTCAGGGCACTCAACATCAGCACATTCGATACGAGCGGTTTTATCATCACGTTTAATGCATTTACAGGCGGCTCGACAGCTTGGCACCACATCACCTTCAACATCATCACCAACATTGAATGTTTTTCCATTCAAATAGCATTTATCGGATGCATACGTTTCAAAGTCTGGACATTCATAACTATACGGAAAAAATAAACCAAAAATTAGGTAAACAACAACAAAATGTCATAGTGTGCGCAATATTTTGTTTGTGTGTGTATGTTTTTTTTTTTAAATCAGCGTAACACAATGCGAAGCCGTAATGCGTCATATGACATCAGTTAATGCGATATGCACATTCGGTTTCGTTGCTGGAAAGTGGCTCACCTTGTCAAACCACCACTGTTCCCGGATTTGTTAATTTCTTTGCAACCAATCTCTTCGTATAACTTGGGCACCAATTTAAATTCATTATCAGCTGTTGTCATTTTATCACCAATAATCGTGAATAAAAGCAAACAACCGGCCGCTATAGCTACTATTGAATTCATTTTGCACTTTGTTTTTTTTTTTGTTTTTTTTTTGTAGTCGTTCTTACACACGTACAACTGTTGTTTTTGAGATAGATGTGTCCAGTTCGGCAACTAATTCAACACTAAACGTTCCGTCTATGGGCTCATTTCAATTTATTACGGCTTGTACGGAACGATAGTGGCAACCGTGAACAATCGCATATACTATTCGTGTGTACATTTGTGTGTTTTGCTTCCTTTTGCCGTGGTTTCTACTCACTCAGTTTTGTTGTCACCGTTTTCGACATTTATTCATTGTTGATGTTTGTTTCTGCGTTGTGCGAATATTTGGTACACACATTTTGAAGTTGAGTGTGAATAAATTGTAAGAGCATAACAATTCAGCACAAGGATGGTACTTATCGTTGTAACTTTATGGTGTATCACATCTTGATCGATGTGCATTCGTAATCTCTGTTCGGATATAAATCCATGTAATTACAAAGCTGTGTGCACTTGACCTAATAATTGCGGTGAGTGAGCTTGTCCCATTTCTTTTTGCGCTTGAATTTATTGTGTGCTTTCTTTTTCAAGGTTGTCATCACATTCCACTTTGACACCCCTACCGATCTTACGAACTTGAGCTTGATTACCAAATAAACAAAACTCTTTAAGAAATTAGTTTAGACAAATAACACAAATATAAACTAGTTGATTGTCTAGTAATTAGTCGATTTTGCAACATTCATTTGATTTATGAATGAAATATTCAAAGTGTAAATGTAAAATCCATTTTTGGGTAAATAAATGAAAACAAAAAAAAATGAATGTAATGAAAGTGTAGGCCAATGTCCGTAAGGCCATTCAATAATTTTTAGCGACAATATTTACCGATTGAATCCACTATCGCATGTTCCGCACTAGAATTTTAGTGGGGAAACCCAAAACAACAGTAAAATGTAAACAAAGACAATGTGTATAGTAGCGGCGAGTTGTGACATTTCAATTGTTTGCTCTTCAAATTCAGCTGGTCATGAATCAAGCAAATATTAAAAAGCTAATTGATGGTGGATTAAACAAAACATTCGTCTAAAAAAATGTGAAAAAAATAACGAAGAGTTAGTTACAATGTGTGTGTTGCGTGATGTAACTTAAAATTTATTCAAAACTTCCTTATCTAATTAAAGCATTGATGCAACGGCACGTTGCAAATACCAATTAATATTTAATTTTATGGTATTCTTAACACATATCGAAATGCTATAGGAAAGTATAGTAGCCGTATAGTAAATGATTTTTTATCCATGTTATGAACTGTTTCACACTCGATACCAACCTTTTCAGCATTCAAAATGCGCATTTTGTTGGCCGATATGACGTAATCAATTGATTTGTTATGAATTTTTCCATGCAAATGTGCTCTTTCGATCTTTCATTTAGATAGAACAATAAATAACGATCATTTTAATTAAACTATTCCACTGATCAGACAGCAGGAACCGATTCAACAGTCATTAATTTCTCATATTTTATATGACATCGTTTGTTGAACGTGTTTGAGTGTTGTTTGACCGTGTACATGGAGCTTATTTCGCAAAATATTTCGGAATTTGTTGGTCTAGTCCAAGACCGTATACGGTCTATAGACTTGAAAGTGAGTATGTCACCTCGACTCGGTCAGTCCAATATTTATAGCTCATCTGTTACTCCCGACTCAGACAAAAAAACGTCTCACTCGACTCAAAACATCACTCGGTTCCAGGTCTGTCACTTTAGATGAAGACCATATGTAAAATATCATTTGAAAACATACATTCAAAACATTGTTCAGACTCCGAATTTCAAAGGTTCTCCCTAACGTTCATGGGCGGGCGACTCCACCAATATTGCTAATACTTTTATATTTCATATTTTTATCATATTCGCATTGCGATGTTAACGAACACACATTCTCAATATACACTATTTGTAAGCAAAGCATGAATATCAATCTCAGTTTATGTACTTGGCCCTGACCATCAATACATTTTTTGTTGTTGTTGTTGCATAAACTCTGTTCTCGCATTAAGACTCTGATATCGTTAAGCATTTCCGGAGAAGAAAAAAATGTACGAATAAGAAAGGCACACAAAACAATCATTTTAATCACGTTTAATTATATTTAACAACAATGAAAATATACTTTCAACAACGACAGTCAACCACTATATATGTATTATGTTATAACTTATGGTAAGTGCCAACTAGACAAATGTATAATACATTCATATTGTGGCTAGTATCAGTAGGTATATAAATTCAAATATTCAAAGACATTATTATAATTTCACACATTAATTTATATGCCTATCAATGTTTTGAGTTGTTTACTTAGCTGCAGCAAATTGGAATGTTTTTTGGTGAAAACAAAAAAAAACATTTCAATTGCTTAAGTGTATTCAATGTATTATTTTAATCGCATTTTATTCTGTAAATGTATCAATAATTGCCGATAAACTGGTTGTTGTTCCAATTACAAAGCCGGCTAAACCAAAAATACCGATTATCGCATTTTTGGCAATCATTGCTGCTCTTGCCGTACTAGTTGTTTGTTCTTTCAAAAATACACATGTTTCGATTAGAGCCGGAAATGCGAGGCCAAGCGATGATAAACATAAAGCACCAAACAATGAAATAAATAGATCCAGTTTTGGAATAGCCACAGCCAACAAAACTTTAGAAATAGAATAATTTTTTTTTGTTCTTCTGGTTAATATAAACAGTAAATTTCATGGTATAAAATTCGGTTGAATGCAAACTTACAAGTGACAAGTACAATGGCTGTTCGCACAACATACTCCCACATCAATTTGTGTTTATCATTTGAGATTCGATTCACAACATATTTATTCCAGACGAGATCGATGGCAACATAACAAGCAACTGCATGTGTGATGAAAATTCCGAATGCAAGCATCCCTTTTACCGATAACGCAAGGCTGCAATGAAAATCATTTTCAGTTATTTATTATTATTTATTCATTTTTAACGTCTACCATGAAGGCCGACAGTAACAATTAAGTTCAAAATTCAAATAAAATTTGCTTGGAAAAGAGTGTAAAACCTCGTTAAAAACCAAGATCTTTTCAATTCAAAATACAAATTACAATCAAAACAAAAAGATAAAATAACAAGTTTAGCCGTGTTATTTTCAAACAAACTAATTTTCTATTTTAACACTAACATTTCGTCTACTGGGCTTTCTGTCTCCAAATTTAGTGTAATCGTTGATTTGATAGCGTTTCCGTACTTCAAATAACCAAAGAGTCCCATTCCAATGTATAGGAAAACAATGAGACAAAAGGCTCTATTCAGTACACCAGACACTCCTACGAACGATTTGGGTGTCTTCATTTCATTTTCCAATGGCATAATCTAACAAAAAGTGATCATTGAAATTGTTATTTCCACAAATAGACAAACAAAAAATTGTTGAGGTGGAATGTTCACATACCACTCCGATTGCTTCCAACGAAAATAAAACGGTTCCGAAGAAAAATGGAAACTCTTCAATTGGACCGACTGGCCGTCGATTTTCTAAGCTGATTGGTTCTCGGAACATAAAATAGCATATGATTGCAAATGAAATAACCGTAATTCCATTAGCAAGCGTCGAAAATGGCGCCAAATATTTCAAATTTCTCACCTAATGAAATTGGGAAAACCGTTATTTTGAGTTAGATGAAGTGATTTGAAAAAAAAAAAGATCTTTTTGATTTGAAGATATAAAATGTTATCTACCCAATTGATAAGGATGATTGGCAATAGAATCATCAACATGAACATCCGAACGTCATTGTCAGTTTTGGTAAAGTGGTCAACGATTGACTTGATATTATCACCGATAAAAACGATATAAATACAACAGATTCCGATTTGATAAGTTAAGATAAAGAAATTTGCCACATGCCTGCAAAACAACGAATGATCAAAATAAATGCACATCGATATTTTAAAACGTCTAGAGCAATTCAATTGAATTAGATACATTACACAATGTATGGTGCATATTTGTGAATCCATTGTGGACCTTCGAGTAAAGCATTTTTGGCAATTGTCGGATAATCCATTGATGGCACCTAAAAAATAACAACAAACATAACATTTCAATTGAAGTTGACTGGCTGTGAAGTTGACTCTGAATAATTGAAGATTGTGTTTTTTTTTTGTTCACCTTTTTTCGCTTGCACAGTTCATAATGTGCTGTCAATAACATTTGAATACAGTACACAGCTATCGAACCAATTACAATGGTTCCAATTGAACCGACCAAATATCCTGCATGATAAAATGCTTGTGGCATTGCTAAAATCCCAGTTCCTAGTGAACTTTTTAGTAAATGAATGATTGTCTCAGTATTTCTGGGGAAAAACAAAATTTCAAACAAAAAATGGATCAAAAATTGCTTGTACCAAAAGGAACACTAAAGCTTTTTTTATTGGTTACATACGATATTGGATGTTCTACTGTTCGCTCCAAATATGGTTCATAATTGTCATCTTTACGTAATCTATCGGCAATTTCAACTTTTACCGGTTCGGTTATATGAAAACTGTCATTAATGCCTTTAATTCTGCAATAAGACAAAAATTGATACATTATTTTTGTTTCTATAAATATCAATTACTGTTGGCGAGTGGCCGTTTCATAGTCTTTGTACTATGAATTTACCGTTTCCCATTGTCATCCAGGAATGCAATGTTACCAAAACCTTCTAAGCTCATCTTTAGCTAATCAGCCGTTTATTGAGGTATGTTAAATGATCTGAAATACAAATAAATGAAAACACTGAATTTTATCCAATTTTAAGAAGACATTAATTTTTTTTATGGCTGTGACATGATTGAGACAACAATTTTGTGTCACAAATCATAAACGAAAATTATATCATTCATGATATTTGATTTGAAATGAAATTACATGTGGTTTTATTGCTTTAAATATATGAACACAAAATTGGCTTGGCACAAATCACTAAATACTAAATAGGTGCCAATTTTGTTGTGACTAAAGCTTAAACTGAAACTGAATCTGAAACTGATCGATTGTCTGTCAAATAAAATTGAACAATTAATTGAAAACGTGTAACAAGTCAGCTGAAGCCGCAATGTCATGATTTTTCACTTAATCATTTGTAATAGTGATTGTTGAGTGCATGCTACAATGTCGGAGCTTTTTTTTTCTCGATTTGTTGGCAATTAATAATTTCCATCAATTTGTTGGGCAAACATGTCACATATATGGTTTATTCTCTCAGCACTCTTTTACCATTTGAGCGTTGTAAAGTAAAACGATTCTAAATCGGTTGTGTGAAGAAAAATAATAATGACGTGCATAACATAACGAAACGTTGGCCGTGGCCATGAAAATATGCGCCAGAAGGAATGCCAATCACTTTTATCAATTTATCATGTAAATAATTTTAAAATGAAACAAGAAGATATCTGGCGTTTTAAGGTTGTGACACTAAAGCGCATGTTAAACGTTAATGATTTACAATCAAACTTCATTGGGAGTGAAATTGTCAATTAACAAGAAAACATTAAATCAAAGCGCGCTGCGTAACAATACTAATATACGTATTTATAGTGTTTACTTGATTTTTTTTTTATCGTTTTGCAAGACAACAACAAAAAATCACACTGGTTTATCACACTTATTTCTGTGTTGTTTGTTCTTTGTTGTTTTTTTTTTTTTATTGATGTTTACATTTATTTCACGGAAAAACACATCGTATGCAGGGTAAACGACAAATGTCGATTCTTATAGGAAAAATACGCGTATTTATTGTGATTTTCGTCTGTTTAAAACCAATGAACCATTTATTTGCATTTCCAAGTACTCTTTCATTTCTTCAATGTAAAATCTATTTACTTAAAAAAAAAAAAAATTACAAAACATATGCTCTAATCAGTCTTTCAATCAGCATTCTTTTGAGACAAAATGGTGAATTCATGTGCGCACAAAAAAAAAACCATTACTTTGAATTTGAATTACTTTTAATTCAATTATTATTTCCGTTGTTGGTTTGGGAAATTGCCGTCTGAATGAGAACAAAAGTGACGGTTCGAAAATTACCGCAGTGAAAGACTCTATAGCTATAGAGGATCGAATTAGGCATCGAATCTGTCAAATGGTATTATGAATTTTTGGGCCAAAATACTCGCAAATAAAACAGGGACTATCAAGGGGATTATCATATTTTAAACAAACGAAAAACCGAATAAATCAATTTGTAATGTAATTTTAATGCATTGCATTGAAATCACATTTCAATATGCACGGGATCGTTCGACCACGTTTTAAAATGTACATTTTATTTATCGAAATAAATAAAAAAAACTTCCAATAAGATAGCCCTGTGAAGAAAAAAACAAAATGCGGTTGTCAACAAAAACAGGTGTGCGATAGCATATGTAGTTACTATGTAATTTTGAATTGACAGCAACAAATAAAAAAATCTCTCTAGAAAATTATTTCTTTTGTCTTTTAAGCCAGCCTGAATTAGCTGCAGAATGAATACATCATTCTGGAATAACATCTGGATGAACTCATTATTGAAAAGTCATACCGCACGAGCCAACGTTTCTCTTTTGAAACGTGACACCAGACACTATTGTTTTAATTCATTAGCCACCCAATTTCAATTTATTGAATATGAATTAACATTTTGTAAACTCGTGTACAATCTCTAATGATTTCAAGAAGTTTGGTGACTTTGGGCCTAGTTTATTATGGCTGGCTCAACGGAGATCCTTTTTACAGCTCCTCAATGGCTGAATAGTTTCATTTTTTTTTTTTTTTTTTTAGTACAAAATTGTCTTCAATATTTGGTTCGTGCAATGACGAATAAAATTATTAGCATAATTTGTTAACACACCCTGTATGTCAAGTAAGGATGCTAATCAACTAGCACATCAACATTCGAACATTTGTTTGTTATCTAAATAAATTGCCGCACATTTCATAATTGTACGGTTTTTTTTTTGTGGTTGTTGCAATTATTTATTTTATTCGGTAACTGTGTGTGTGTGACGCTGATGTGATGTAATTGCACTTACGGATAAGCCGAATTTGTAATTGGAACACGAATATGTTCATGTATAATTTTAATAAGTTTCACTTGTTCGATAAAAAAAAAACGTGTTGCACTTAAACTTTGGAATTATTATCAATAGAAATAACGAATGTTCAACACAAAAAAAAACAAACAACAACAACAACAATACTCAAATCAATGCATTTCAAAGTTTTCAAAGAACATACTATCACTGTGTTTTGACTGTGACCAAGTCTCAGTGGAAATGATGAATACTGCTAACGCCACAGGGCAAAAAATTGGTTTTTATTATTGTAAAACGGTATTGCAAAAATCTCACATTATTATACACTATCAACTTGAGAGTAACGATTTTATTGAAACTGATTGATATCATTTATTGTGTAATGAATGTGATCAAATCAAACTATAACAAAGTGTTTGATTGCAATTCCTCTGCATTGGTTCAAGGTTTTTTGTGTTTTTGTATGAATGCATGTTCTCTCATTCCAAAGCGGTGAATCAAATCGAATGAATAAATTGTAACGAAATGGCAAACGTGAATATGTGGTCTTGGACTTGATTATTATTATTTTCTTATTTCCTTATGATCGAAAGAGATGTATTTCCTGCTTGAATGTATATGTATACATTTTATTTTGTTTTATTTGTCGTGTTACCGGAAAGTAACGACATTCAAAAGGCCATTCATGCATCTTCAAGCACGCCATTACCACCACCAAAGCACAAAAACTGTTTTTGTTTTGTTTTTTTTTTTTTTTTTTTTTTTATTAAGGCTCTCTCTTAATTGATGCCATATTTTTAGCTAAGCACACTCACTTATTTCTTAATAAATTCAAAACAATAATTGAAATCAATCATATTCGAATGGTTTACATTTAAGATGCATTCCTCAAATGTGAAAAAATTGTATTTGATCGAATCGATTGCCTGGCGATTGCCTGACAGCAATTTTGTGAACACGTAAAATTATTTTAAAGTGACATTCCAATCGAATGTTTATCGGTGAAAATATCAGAGCTACCATTTTGGTAAGTTCACAATTCTTCTTTCGTGCATTAATTGTTCTGTGAATTGGAATGAGCATTGTTTTTTTTTTTTGATACATCAGAATATCAAAAGCAATAAAAGTATTGAGAAGTTGTTTTTATCTCAACGACATAATGTACAATCTCTATTACGTTTAAAATCGTCTAAATATGATGGTCTTTTTCCAAATTCGAATCTTTTTCACAAAAGATAATTAATCTTATTTTTTTTGCATAAGGTTAAATCAATTAAATAGAATATAGGATATGCTAATAAATTCCTGAACACTTTCAACAAATTTAGATTCAAATAGAATTGGTAAATTGATCGAATAATTCGCTTACTCAACGATATCGCGGAATATTATTAAAAAGCTTTATTCATTTAGCTCTATTATTAAAAATTATATCATTATTTTGACATTTAAATGTTGAATGTTTTATTTTTAGAAAACGATAATGGATTCATTATCTTCATTATATTGTACATATAAGCAGCCAGAATTTGACAAATGGTGAAATAAATAAATTGGTTGATGATCAATGTCCATTATATGAATAAATAGAGCATAAACAGAAAGAAATTTGAACAACAACAAAAATCATCACATAATTATTAAATAACAACTGATTTTTAATCAGTGTTAAAATTATAAATCAGAAAGCCAATTTTCAGCTTATTCTGGTACAAAATGATTTATTTAATTAAGAGCACATGTGTTTCGAAAACGTTTGCTTAATTAAATAGAACATTTCTAGCTAAAGAAATAATTTGGTTTTGATTTATAATCTAAATTTAAAATGGAACTTCGAATTGAATGTTTGCTAGACACAATATGTACCAAAAGTTGGTGATAGATCCGATCAATTCCAAATAAAAAAAAAAAAAAAAAAAAAACTGAATATTTTGACACAATATTTGTACAAACGTAAATATCGATGTTGATATTGCAACTAAATGAAAGATATTTCAAACTGCACACCGTAACCACGTACAATCGATAAAACGTTCTTTTAACTATTTGAATTTTTTTTTCGTTTTTTTTTCTACGAAAACACTTTTCACTTGACAATATTCTCTTTTCAATATTTGGATGTGTTTCTGTTTTTTTTCCGCATATATGCAGACTTGCAGCTGTAAATCAATCAGAACGGCTTAAGTTCGACGCGTGAATAAATTGTTTAAACTGAATTTGTGATTACGGTGAATGATCAACCATTTGTTATTTTCAAGCAACAGCCTTTATTTGAATTTCAACTTGTGCGCTAAACAATGTGATGCGGATTTGTGTATTGTTTTTTAATGTGAATGTAGTGTAAATATTAGTATGGTGATGAGAATGTGTGAGCTGGTTCTGGTTTTTATTTTTATTTTTATTTCTTTTTTTTTCGTTGTTGAACGAAATATTGTTTGCTCACGCTTGTTGGCTTGTTGAATATGGCTCAAAATGGTGGTATACGTTTTGTGTATTGAGAAATCACGGTATGACATGTAGCCAATATCAAATGGCTCAATAAAACTCGTTTCACAGTTGATTTTGCTAGATAACACCTGTCTCATCTAAAAAATCGTTAATGCCATAATGTCATCATTGCAAAACAGTTGTATCTTTATATTTCATTTGCAACTAACAATTTTTTTTTTTTTTTTGTATTCCACTGACTGAAAATCTACGAAATTGTTCATTCGTGCAAAATGTCTCAATCATTTGAATGTTGTTTTATTTACAAAAAAAAAAAAAATAATTTCATACTGAATTCCATTAGCACGCGAGCAACCAGAGTGTTTTAAAACGACATAGAATTATACCAGTAATATTTGTACAGCAAATTTTCGGTGTATGACTCACTTTGAACGACAAAAATAAAAAACACACAAGACGACTTGATTATTATTGTTAAAATACATATAAATTTATTTGTTTACGACAATGTGAAGGAAAATTTCTATTCTGTTCATGGAATTCATTTAAACAATTTCAAAAAAAAAAAAAAAAAATCCTAACTTTATGACTTTATTTGTGCGTTTGGTGTTTTATGTAACTCATTACTCTGAAAATGAATTGACAATAGCTCGTACACTTGTGAATGTACCGATCAAAAGTGCAAAAATGGCAAACACAAAAATGAGCGCATTTTTTGTAATCATCACCACTTTTGCGCATCCGGTTTTGGTTTTTGAGAATACCAACGCTTCAATTAGAGCTGGAAATCCTAGTCCGAGTAAAGATAAACAAAATGCACCGAATAACGAAATGAATAGATCCAATTTTGGAATAGCCACGGCCAGCAAAACTATGGAAATGAAAACGAATTGTGTTAGAACGATATTTGTGCCGTATGGCATTTGATAGTAATATCGAGCATTCTTACATGTGACCAATACAATTAATGTTCGCACAATGTACTCCCAAATCAACTTATTATGATGATCTGGAATTCTATCGACCACGTATGTGTTCCACGTTAGATCAATGGCAACATAGCCAGCAATACCGTGTGTGATATAGATACCGAATGCCAGCATCCCTTTGACGGCTTGAGAAAGTCTACACAAATAAAAGTTTAAATGAATGGAATGACAATAATTTGGAAGAAGAACAACTTCTCCGGTTTTCGAGCCGAATAGAATAAATCAAACTCACATTCCATCGAGATTAGTATTTGTTTCTAAACTCCAAGTGATCGATTCTTTAACATCGTCACCATATTTCAAGTAACCAAAGAGACCCAATCCTAAGTAAAGACTAGTGATAATTACAAATGCTCGTGTCAATATACCGGTTGCTCCTACGTATTTTTTGGGCGTTTTCATCTCATTTTCCAATGGCATTACCTTCAAATAATCGCATTTCAAATAAACATTTTCTTGGAAATTAAATTGAAAAACAAAAACAAAAGACACTCACAACGCCAACAGCTTCCATAGAAAATAAAACTGTTCCAAAGAAAAACGGCCATTCCGATATTGGACCAACTGGACGTCGTCCTTCAGTCACTATCGGATCCCGGAAAATGAAATAAAATACAATCGCAAATGATATAACTGTAACACAGTTCGCTAATGTTGCAAAGGGCGCCAAGTACTTCAAATTTCGTACCTGAAAGAAAAAAGATGATTTTTTTTTTAACAAATAAGTACCACTACGCAAAAATACTATATGCGTTCGATGTACCCAGTTGATGAGAATGATCGGTAATAAAATCATCACCATGAACCATCGTATGTCGATGTCAGTGTTTGAAGCCTGTAGAACGATTAACTGTAAGTTGCCCGCTATGAAAACTACATAAATGCAACAAGTGCCCATCTGATAAATAAGCAGCAGTGCGATCGTTGTGTGCCTGATGGTGAAATTTTCGTTAAGATTTGAGTTTAATCATTTGAAATTGTTTATCATTTAGCTAATTTTGGTATTACTCCATGAAGCCAGCAAATTTATGCATCCATACTGGGCCTTCGAGAACAGCATTTTTCATAATTGTCGGATAATGCATTGACGGAACCTGAATGACAGATAAATCAGATCAAGATTATATTGAATTTTATGAAGAAAAATTGCATAAATGTTTGAAATTGAATTAACACCTTTTTCCGTTTGCACAGTTCGTAGTGTGCGCTTAATAATATTTGAAGGCAGTAAAGGCAAATAAAACCTATCAGAATTGTTCCAATTGTACCCACTACATAACCAGAATGATGCATGGCTTGTGGCATTGCTACGATTCCAGTTCCTAATGAACTTTTTAGTAAATGTATGAATGCATCCGTGTTTCTAAAAAAAAAAAAAAAAAAAAAATGAAAACAAACACGCAATTAGGATGAGCGACACGAAAGTCGTCGATCATGGTCGTTTAAATCGAATAGATTTTCGCTTACGATAATGGATGCGCCACTTTTCGATGCAAATATGGGTCATAGTCTGCATTGAACTGAAGCTTCGCTGATAGATCTATTTTTGAATCAACTTTCTTTACAACTTCCGTGCCATTTGTTCTGAAATGTAATAAAAAAAAAAAAAACGTTTTTGTCGCCTCGATCGTTTAATGTAATTTATATTGATAAATCTACCGTTTTCCATCATCATCCACATAGGAAACGTTAACATGGCCTTGTGTATTCATCTTTAGCCAGGATATTTACAAATGATCGACTATCGATAATCTGAAAACATTAAATTTAAAATTTACTAATTCACTAATCGAAAACAAAGAAAATTGCAAATCATTCGTGCATATCATCGTGTTTGCATGATCAAGTATTGATTAGTGCTGGGCCCTATTTCACCAAAAATGCTCACGTGAGAATATTTTCATTTTTGGAATTTTGAGAAAATCTCGAAGACTGTGTTTCACCGATGCTCCTCATGGTAAATTACCAATGTTAGTATGAGAATATTTTCATTTTTGTTACGTTTTGAAGAAAATCTCAAAAATTGTGTTTCACCAATGGTAATAAGAGAATATTCTCAAATGCAGAAGTTGGAGAGGTTTTGGTACTCGATCACTACTACTAGACAAACCAATCTGAAAAAATGAGAACTTCTCAACATTTTTGTCGCCTGAAATAAATGGTGACATATTTTTTGAGAAGATCTCATAATTTTCGACTCATTTGATCTCATTTCTGGGTGTTTCTCATTTTTGAGCATATTTGAGAATATTCTCAATTTTTTTTGAGCATATCTTCTGTTTTTATATAGCGAAGACATAGGGAAGTCTGTTTCACCAAAAATGCTCTAAGAAAAAATCTAAAAAGAAAACTGAGAAAATCTCAAGTGAGCATTTTTGGTGAAATAAGGCCCTGGCTACGAACATGTTCGCGAACATTGCCTTAGAAAGCACTAGTCTTGATATCACTAAATCATTTTTCTTTTTATTAAACAAATGTGTCAATTAGATTGATCTTTACTGTTCTTTACATAAATTTAGATTTGACAGAAAATTAACCACTTTTTCTGTCACAATTTAAAAATTACTTTTATTGTGAAGATTGATTTTCAGGAACACACGTTTTCAACATCATATAGATTTTATGACTGAATGAATTTTTGGGTGAATAAATATGTTCAAAAAAAAAATATTATTATACTTTATATAATAATTGTCCAGCTTTTAAAGATAATGACGGATTCAATGATTTAACTTACAAAACAACAACAACAACAACAAAAATGAATGCGCTTAATCGATGAGATTAAATTAACACAATAAAACCGTCATTTTAAATCATATTCAGAAGCACTTGATTAACGTTTCAATGTTTATGAAAATATTCTTATGTCGTAATATCTAAAATGTTCGATGGAAAAATTACTAGATTACGCCCCGTCATTCTACGTTTGCTTATTTATTTAGGATTTTTGTAAAGAATTAAAACCATTTTTAAAGGAAAATAGACAATACAATCACTCAATTTCGAAGTTATATTCAAATCCTGAACGAAAGGGACGTGAGTGACAGAACGTTTTTTTCTCAGAATTTACTGTTGAGTGGTGGCTCAACATAGTGACCAATTACCCTAATTGTGTACAATAAAGTGAAAGTTGAAGGGAATTTATAGTAAGTTATTATGGTCAAGAAAACTGAAATCGACGTTATACTCTCAAAATCAAAGAAAATTGAAATCCAACCTGTTTTCTCCGCAACATCAATATTTGAACTGATTTTTTTTTCATTCGGTCGTGTTGTCAACGTTCTAATTTTTGGTCAGCTAGAAAAACGTCACTGTTTTCGATTTTTTCTTTTTTTTTTGGCGGCAATAAATTATCTATCTGCGTTAAATATTTCAATGATACTTCACTTTATCAGGAATTAAAAAAGTTTTATTGGCTGTATCAAAGCATCGATCTATTTACGAACAAAATCAAATACATAATATAGGTGAATGTAATAGCAAACACATCAATTCGAAAATAATAGAATTCGAGTCGCGTGTTGCTTAACCCCCCCAAACATTATACCAAAAATATTGGAACGTTGATAATCAATAATACACTTTCAGAAAGTGCGAATGATTTGTTTTTTTTTTTTTTTTGGTTAATCAATTGTTTTTTTCTTCAATGGAATACGAATTGCAAGCGTTTTGGTTATTACCATTGTGAAAAGAAATTACTGTCAGATAGACGACTATGGCCGTTGGATTTGAGACAGTAAGCATCTGAAATCAAATGGCTAAAGGTTGTTATGCGTCGATGGTTTCAGTCGACTGCCAATCGATTGGGAAATTACAGCTAATCTTTTGCAGAAACAAAATCAATAATCAATCGATTTATCAGTCTATCAATCTTTCACTTTAAAACAACTATCTGCACAGTTTTCTTCTTCACGTAGGTAACGCCTGTTAAAATTATTGCCTGCCTGATTTCGAACGCCAGAGAGAAATCAACAATTTGCTAACGTATAGAATCCATTCGTGATTGAGCAAGTTTTGGGTTACCATCTGTGTGTCACAAGAACACTTAATAATTTTTGAACAATTGAGACTCTGGACAGAGCATAAAACAATATCATTATACATATTTTGTTATGCTTAAAATAATGTTTTGAACTGCAAACAGGTGACAAATATTACGATACTTATGAATGGCCCTGAAATGTTTCAATCACAAATTGAACATGAGAGAGTTTTTTTTCTAATGGTTTCTATTGATTTAAATTAAAACAACACATCGACTGCGTAAATAAACTGGTCTTTTGTTTGAAATCTTTTCATTTAAAAATATAAATATTTTCATAATCTGTTTTTGCAAAAAAAAAACATAAATACTTCACGTTTTATAACATCTTTTCAAGCAAATTCTGTGTGCACACGTGCAGTCAGCAGTATCGTGGTTTTGTAGTAAAAACATTTCATGAAACGTGAAAGTTTCATACTTTATCCATAAATTTTAGTTGAAATCCTATGAAATTCCATAATGTGTAGTTTCAATTTTTTACGTTAGTTATCGAGACATTTCCAGCATCAACTTATTCGAAATTTATTACCAAAGTATGTATAACCTCTTTGGAGCACTAAGAAAACATAATCGTATGATCGAATACAGAGTCAATTTTGTCCATAGGCATTTGATAGTTCATTTTTGCATCCACGCTATGAAGTGAACTCATATACAAAAACATTTGAAGAATTCGAGCAATACGATTGTTTAAGAAACTCTATTTCTTTCAACTCTGTCACAGTAAGTCTCGTGAGTTACAAACTTAAATGGTATTTGGTGGCGTTGCCAGAAATTAATATTATATTAAACCATTGAAAAACGTTTCTTTGACGATTTAATAAAAGAATGAATTTGTTCTTTTGATGATGATATATGACATAAGTAATCAGTGAGTGTTAGGTATGTAAAGATAAAAATTGCCTTGATCAACATGTGCGCCCAACAACATTTCATATATGTGAGTCAGAAAAAATAAGTTGATTTGTTTAGATTATCTTTTACGACAATAATTAACTGTCTATGACATTGAGAAGGAAATGTTTTATTCTGTTTATTAATCCATTTAAACAATAAAAACGATCGTTATCTGTTACATTTGAAGTTTTTTTTTTGTGAACATTTTTTTTGTTTTCTTTTATTCCGAAAATGAATTAACAATTGCCCGTACACTTGTGAATGTACCAATCACAAGCGCCAATATGGCAAACAGAAGAATGAACATATTTTTTACAGTCATCACATATTTGGCGCATCCAGTTTTGGTTTTTGAGAAAACCAATGCTTCAATTAGAGCTGGAAATCCTAGTCCGAGTAAGGAAATACAAAATGCACCGAATAACGAAATAAAAAGATCTAATTTTGGAATAGCCACGGCCAACAAAACTATGGAAATGAAAACGAATTGTGTTAGAACGATATTTGTGCCGTATGGCATTTGATAGTAATATCGAGCATTCTTACATGTGACCAATACAATTAACGTTCGCACAATGTACTCCCAAATCAACTTATTATGATGGTCTGGAATCTTATTGACAATGTATGTGTTCCATGAGATATCAATAGCGACATAGCAAGCAAGACCGTGGGTGATAAAGATGCTAAATGCTAGCATTGCTTTGACTGCTTGGGAAAGTCTAGAGAAATAAAAGTCATAAATAAATGGATCGAAATGAAAACATTTGATCAAAGAACAGTGTTTCAATATTATATCATATTTGGACTGTCACTTCGTTTCTATGTAATTCGAAGTCACAGTTCCACTGAGACTCAGTGACAGTCCAATGTGATAGTATGTTCTTTACATTCCATCGAGATCGGTATTTGTTTCCAAGCTCCAGATAATCGACTCTCTAACATCATCACCATATTTCAAGTAGCCCAAAAGACCCGTGGCTATATAAAGAGTAGTGATGATAGCAAATGCTCGAGCCAATACACCGGTTGCACCTGCATATGACCGCGGACTTTTCATCTCATTTTCACATGGCATGATCTGCACACACACACACAAAAAACCAATGCAATATCATTCAAACTCTTTGGAATTAAAAATGATATGACATGCACTTACAACTCCAACTGATTCCAGCGAAAATAAAACTGTACCAAAGAAAAATGGCCATTCCGATATTGGACCAACTGGACGTCGGCCCTCAGTTGTGATCGGATCCCGGAAAATGATGTAAAAAATTATAGCAAATGATATGGCTGTAAGGCAGTTTGCTAGCGTTGTAAATGGCGCAAGACACTTCAAATTTCGTATCTAAGAATGTAAAGTTTTAATACATATTTTAAAATAGACCTCAATAAGTGCTGGTTGCTAACATGTTCGCGAATATTGTATTTTTTTAGGGTTCGCATCGCGAACATTGTCTTAGAAAGCTCAAAATTAGAGTAAATTGAGTAGTTTTGCCCATTAATTGCTCAATTCACTTCATAAAACCAGAAAACTTTACTCAAATTTTGGAATTTTTCGGACAATGTTCGCAGTGAGTGCAAAAATTGTCGGAAAAATTCCAAAATTGAAATGAAAATTTTTGGTTTTATGAACTGAATTGAAGTAGTTTTAATAATGAGAGCAATTGAGTAAAACTACTCAATTCACTCCAATTTTGGGCTTTCTGGCGCAGCCAGCACTAACCTTAATGTGACTGCCGTATCAATTTTGGCATTTTAAAATCAATTTAGTTTTAATATTCACCCAATTAATTAGAATGATCGGTAATAAAATGATCACCATGAACCACCGCACGTCAATTTCGGAGCCCGATGCGTATAGCACAATTAGTTGTACGTTACCAGCTATAAAAATCACATAAATACAGCAAGATCCGATCTGATAAATTATCAGCAGTGCATTTGTTGTGTGCCTGATAAAGATGAAAGAGATTATATTTATCGATTGAATTTAAATTTTGTCAAAAAAAAAAAAAAAAATGTAAAATTCTTTTCGTATTACTCCAAGAGACTAGCATATTTGTGAATCCATATTGGACCTTCAAGAACAGCATTTTTCATAATTGTGGGATAGTCCATGCTAGGCACCTGAGTACAAATGTTAAATATTAAGATCATATCGAATTGTTCAAAGAAGAATTAATAAATGTTTGAAATGAAACCTTTCTCCGTTTGCACAGTTCATAATGTGAGGTTAACAATATATGAAGACAGTAAAGGCATATTAAACCTATCACAACAGTTGCAATCGAGCCCACTATATATCCAGCATGGTGTATAGCTTGAGGCATCGCCAAAATTCCAGTTCCTAGTGAACCTTTCAATACATGTATAAATGTTTCGGTGTTTCTTGAAAAGTGACAGGAAAATCTCAATTTATACGAATGGCACGAAGACAGATTCAAGACATTTTGGAATTTTCCACTTACGATAATGGATGCGCCACTTTTCGATGTAAATATGGATCATAGCTTACATTGGATTGAAGTTTTGCTGAGAGATCTATTTTTGATTCGGATTTTTTTGAAATTTCCATTCCATTTGCCCTGGAAGAAAAACACACTTGAGATTTGATCTTCGATTATTTTGAATCGTTCATTTATAAATAATAACCGTTTTTCACTATCATCTACAAAGGCAATGTTGACATGGCCTTGCGTATTCATTTTTGACCGAAATATTCATATAACCGAATCCAAAAGCACAAAATCAAAATTCAGATTCACTAAGCAACACAATTGAAAGACTGAACACTTTTCAAGACTCACAAATTGAATGAATGAGTGTGATGAACCAAACCTGATTATCACACACTCGTTATAGATGTGCAGTTAACGTTTATTTGCGGTAATTAATTTTAGTTAAGCAACAGTCAAGTTTTTCTTATTTTGATTCAACAACATGTCATAGCACGTTCCAAGTATTAAAAATGAATCTTAAGAGTGTGAAGATAAGGACTGTATTAATCGATAAACGATATATATTTTTATTTTATTCATTAATCCATTTGAAAAATGTAAACTGTATCTTTTATTGCTCCTGAGAAATGAATTACTTTAAAATCTTACTCCAAAAATGAATTTACAATTGCTCGAATACTTGTGAATGTACAAATCACCAGTGCAAATATAGCGAACTCAAAAATCAAAATAATTGTTGTAATCATCACCACTTTTGCGCATCCGGTTTTGGTTTTTGAGAAAACCATAGATTCGATTAGAGCTGGAAATCCAAGCCCAAGCAATGATGCACAAAGAGCACCCAATAATGAAATGTATAGATCCAGCTTTGGAATAGCCACGGCCAGTAAAACTATGGAACAGTAAATAGTTGTTCTTAGATAAATCATTTGATATCGATTCGACATATATTTCTTACATGTGATCAACACAACTCCGGTTCGCACAACGTACTCCCAGATTAATTTATTATGATTTTCTGGAATTCTCTTGTTTATGTACTTATTCCATGTCAATAGCGACATAGATGCCAAATGCAAGTATTCCTATTGCTGCTAGGAAAAGTCTAAAATGAATACAGAAATGGTTAAAATGAATGAAGCTGTTGAAAAGTTGTTCTCTTTTGAAAACCAGCCCGTACTTACATTTCATCGAGTTTAGTATTTGATTCTATGCTGCGAATAAAACAAAGATAATAATTCCATATGCCCGGGACAATACACCAGTTGGTCCCACATACGACTTCGGTGATTTCATTTTCGCATGGCGGGAGAATTCGAATTCGATATTATTCTAGTACTGAGAAAATTGAACGATAAGAAGCACTCCGATCGATTCCATTTTAAAATGGAACTGTTCTGAAGAAAAACGGCCATTCCGATATTGGACCAACTGGCCATCGTCCCTAACCACGTTCGCTAACATTGAAAAGGGCGCCAGGTATTTCAAATTTCGTACCTGAAAGCAATACAATTAAAAAATATTTTTCGCATGATAAACTAGAAAAATGTACCAGTGACAAGGGCACTGACCTTTTTTATATGAAAATGCCTGTTGAAAGTAATTAATAGTGTTTTAAATGAGCAAAAAATAGAAAGACTGAATTCACTCATGCGAGTTTTTTCACCGCAGTTTGAGTATAATATACACTGCCAAGTTTTACTTGGAACTAGTGCTTGATGTTTACGGTGATATGATTTCATTTTGGATGATCCCATTAGAATGAGCCGATTTTTTGTATTGTTAACTATTTTGAAATTAAGATTTTGGAATTTAATTCAATCCAATTTGATTTTAAAAAAATCGTAGAGTTTGTTTTCGACTTTTGGTTAGAAATGTGCGAAATTTTATGAAAAACGACAACAGTTGAAAATCTTTTGTACTGAACGTACCGTTCACAAGATCTAACGGCCATGTTCTCTCTATTCATGTTGTGGAAGATTGAAAAAATACACAAACTGAATTAATTTGATCGAAAAAGTATGCATTTTTTTCGACTTTTGGTTGAAAATGTGCGAAATTCCATGAAAAACGTCAAAGATTGAAAACCCTTGTACTGGAGGTACATCAAAATGATCGAATTTCGAAAAAATAAAAATATATGTTTCAGATTTTCCAGTCTAGAATATACTCCCAAAATTTCAAGACATTAGCTATAACGGTTTTTGAGTTATGAATGCTATACAAACATACAAACAAACATGCAAAAAACGATTTTAGAGCATGATGTAAACATCAAGCAAAAGTGTATTTGTTGGTGCACCACTGGTAAAACTGCGGTTCTCCATGATTGTATACAAATGGGTAAGAGATACCACTTCGGATTATAAGACTTTATGATGAAGATGGCACTTGAAGTGCAGAAAAGTAAAGCTTCGAAATATTTCCACTTTGCCAGTAAGATTCAATTCGTTCAATATCCGAAAGCGTTTTGTATCTTCATCGATGAAACAATAAATGATATTCTAGAATAACCAAGCTCGGTTTTTATCCACATTTATTACACGTTTATATTTTTACTTGAAAGTCTGTAAACTATTCGGTTATATTTCTGAATGTTGTAAAGTTCAATACATACCATAAACTATTTGCGGCAGCAAACGTATGCACTTATCAATCGAAACGTGTGAATTTAAGTCGCGTGTTGCTTGAGCATACATATCGTTTATTTAACGAAGTGATAGAAATAATCTAAAAATCTGTTAGTTTGATTGTATGTCATATTTAATGTGTTCAAAGTTATAACAAATAAATCGCAAAAATATATATGTATAGATCAAAAAGCTACAATAAATCTACAAGTGATAATTTTTTTTTTTATTCTACTCATTAATTTAGATAATGTAAACTGCATTATAAAAATGCGGCTTTACGTTTAAAGTCTTCTAAGAAATTATATTTGTTTACTTCAAAAATGAATTGACAATTGCTTGTATACTTGTGAATGTACCAATCACAAGCGCCAATATGGCAAAGAAAAGAATGAACATATTTTTTACGGTCATCACAAATTTGGCGGCTCCAGTTATAGTTTTTGAGTAAACCAGAGATTCGATTAGAGCTGGAAATCCAAGTCCAAGCAATGACGCACAAAGAGCACCAACCAACGATATAAATAGATCCAACTTTGGAATAGCCACGGCCAGTAAAACTATGGAAAAGTAAATAATTGTTCTTAGATAAATCATTTGATATCGATTCGACATAATATTTCTTACATGTGATCAACACAACTCCGGTTCGTACAACGTACTCCCAAATTAATTTATTATGATTTTCTGGAATTCTCTTGTTTATATACTTATTCCATGAGATGTCAATAGCAACATAACAAGTGACAGCATGAGAGATATTGACGCCAAATGCAAGCATTCCCAAAACCGTGTGTGAAAGTCTGAAAAGGTTAAAATGAATGAAACAGTTGAAAAGTTGTTCTCTTTCGGAAACGAGTTGACCTTACATTCCATCCAGATGGCTATTTGATTCCAAGCTCCAAATGATCGATTCTTTAACATCGTCACCATATTTCAAGTAGCCCAACAGACCCATTGCTGTGAATAAAACAAAGATAATGCCATATGCCTGAGCTAATACACCGGTTGGTCCCACATACGACTTCGGTGTTTTCATTTCATTTTCACACGGCATAATCTTCGGGGGGAGGGAAAACAATTTCGGTATTATTCAAGTACCACGAAATATTGAATGATAAAAAGCACTTACAACTCCAATCGATTCCATTGAGTATAAAACTGTTCCGAAGAAAAACGGCCATTCCGATATTGGACCGACTGGACGTCGGCCCTCAGTCACTATTGGATCCCGAAGAATGAAGTAAAATATAATAGCGAATGATATAACCGTAACAAAGTTCGCTAACGTTGAAAAGGGCGCCAGGTATTTTAAATTTCGTACCTGAAAACAATATTAGTTTTCATCAATAAGCACTATTACTCTTTTTTTGTGTGTGGAAAAATTGCGTTCAATTTACCCAGTTCACGAGAATGAGTGGTGTTAATACAATTAACATGAACCATCGAATGTCAATATCGGAGTTCGTGGTGTACAGAACGATCAATCGCACATTACCTGCTATGAATACTACATGAACGCAACATGTGCCAATCTGATAAATAAGTGTGAGTACGTTCGTTAGGTGTCTGATGAAAATTTGGTAAGATTAAATCATTTGTATTTAAGTCATTTGAAAAATTGAAATTGTTTGAAATTAGGTAATTGTTGTTATTACTCCATGAGATCAGCAAATTTATGGATCCACAATGGACCCTCGAGAACAGCATATTTTACGATCGTTGGATAATCCATACATGGAACCTGAGTGTCGTTAGGTTAAATGTAAATTCATTTCGAATTCTCAACAAACAACAACAACAACAACAACAAAAACAATTGACAAATGTTTGAAATGAATTTAGACCTTCCTTCGCTTGCACAGTTCGTAATGCGATCCCAATAATGTTTCAAGACAGTACAGACATATCAAACCTAAAACAACAATTCCAATCGGACCCACTATATATCCAGCATGGTGTATAGCTTGAGGCATTGCCAAAATGCCAGGCCCTATGGAGGCTTTCAGTAGATGTATTAATGTTTCAGTGTTTCTTAAAAAAAAAAAGTGAAAAAAAAATCACAATTGAAATGACTTCCACAAGGTAGATCATATTCAAAATATTTGTTTAGTTATCACGTTTAATTTAAACGTGAAATATTTCAACTTAATTTAATTTAATTAAGGCAGATCATGTTTAATTTTCGCTTACGATAATGGATGCGCCACTTTTCGATGTAAATATGGATCATAGCTTACATTGGATTGAAGCTTTGCTGAAAGATCTACATTCGATTCGGTTTTCTTTGTCATTTCCATTCCATTTGCCCTGGAAATAGAACAAACAACACACTTGAGATATTTGATTTTCGATCATTTTGTATCATTCATTTATAAATAAATAAATAACCGTTTTTCACAATCGTCTACGTAGGCGACATTAACATGGCCTTGTGTATTCATCTTTGACCAAGATATTCATATAACTGAATCGAAATGCACAAAATCGAAATTTTTGTTTCGACTATTTATAGCTGGTGCTTCTCAATGAAATTAAATTGTTTTAAATCATAGATTGTATATTTTCAAGTTTAATGAAGGTGGAATGAGAAGCTTTACAAATTTCCTATTACGACGTAAATGATAAGCAACAATTTGAGTTGTTTACCCAACAACATCACTATTACAACTGAAATTTTCTTCATTCGAATTGTTGTGATAAACTTTCAAAATGATCTAATCAAGAATTGTCTTTGTTCACAACAAATGCAACAAACTTCAATATTTTTGACAAACGAAATACATATGACTGTTTACACGGGTTCTGTTTTGTATAAATGATATCAACATAAATAATAATAATTTATAGTTTATTTAAATATTTCCTTATTTACAGCAATTTACATGGTTTCTTTGAATATCTCTTGGATGTAGTTTCCCAATGAACTGTGAAATTTTGTTGATGATTTCTCTTGATGAATTTTGATTGGCAAATTTGTTGGAGTAAGTGTTCCATTTGTGATAGGTATTAACTACACACACACACACACACACACACACACACACACACACACACACACACACACACTAAATATTCCATACATTTTAAGACAAAACCGAGTTAAGTACCTGTTTATCCAATATTGCAATCAAATTTGACACTGAAGTTAAAGTTGATGTAACATTTGAGGTTATAGCGCTGCTGTCAATTTTTGTTTTTTGTTTTTTTTTTTTGAAATGTGACGTTTTAAACATCAAAAATGACATTCATTCTCGATCGTCTTGAAATGTGGGAAATATCTATTTTTGCGCATTATTTAGTTTGTTAATTCGATATTATTTCAATCACTCATACTCTCACATATTTTTTTCTTTCGTTTCCATAAAATTGTCCTATTTGATGTGATTTCTTAACTTATTTACACAAATTTAATGTATGAAATATCACAATTCGGTTCGCACTCAGTGTACCAACGGCTGTTGGTTTGGCTTATTTTGAAAATATATACATGAGTGATCATTTCAAGCCATTGAACGGATTTGCAGTTAATCAAAAAAAAAAAAAAAATCCAGGCACTCGCTCAATTTACCAGAACTCTTTTTTTGTACTGCTATTGATGGGCGCCTAGGCTGTTGTACTATAACAATACATTAATTTTCTATTGAATGCCTAGATAAGTGACTGCATATGCGATCGTTTAGCAAGTAGACTAGGGTAACAAGAAATTTTGTTTTGACATTTATGAAATAAATGAATATAAACATTATTTTACTGAAAACTAAATTTTTACTGTTTTCATGTTCTTGTAAACACACACTTTGGGTGCTGTGCATGTTCAGTGTGCATAGCAAGTGTTTTTCATAGCTCCTACTTCGTAGATCGAACTGATTTTGACTCGCAATATATACTGAAGAATCTTCAGTGAAAAAATATCATTGGTTCAAATTTAATGACTGTGACAGACATTCATTGTTATTAATTAACTGACATTTTTTCCAGACATTTGATTCAAGCTATTTTGATGTTGCAACGCGTGTTGCAAAGCGTCGTTTTGTCTGCGAGCGTCATGAAATTCAATAATGCGATAGATTAATGTACTTATCAATTTAAGGCGTGTGAATTTAACAATTTGAAATACCGTTAATTTACCACATCACATTACAATAGAAATTATCTAAGAATTTGTCATTTTGTTTATGCATCATGTGTTCGAGGTGTAACAAAAAACAAAAACCTTAAGAATATAAAGATAAGGACTGCATTAATTGATGGCTGATATTTATTTATTCTGTTCATGGAATTGATTGCGACAGTAAAAATGTGTATTTTTATGGCTTCAAGTTCTGAGGAAACCATATCTCTTACTCCAAAAATGAATTTACAATTGCTCGTATACTTGTGAATGTACCAATCACCAGCGCAAATATAGCGAACACAAAAATTAAAATATTTTTTGCAATCATCACATATTTGGCGCATCCAGTTTTGGTTTTTGAGTAAACCAGAGATTCGATTATGGCTGGAAATCCAAGCCCAAGCAATGATGCACAAAGAGCACCCAATAATGAAATGTATAGATCCAACTTTGGAATAGCCACGGCCAGTAAAACTATGGAAAAGTAAATAGTTGTTCTTAGATAAATCATTTGATATCGATTCGACATAATATTTCTTACATGTGATCAACACAACTCCGGTTCGTACAACGTACTCCCAAATTAATTTATTATGATTTTCTGGAATTCTCTGGTTTATATACTTATTCCATGAGATGTCGATAGTGACATAACAAGTGAGTGCGTGTGTGACATAGATGCCAAATGTAAGCATTCCCAAGACTGAGTGTGAAAGTCTGAAAAGGTTAAAATGAATGAAACAGTTGAAAAGTTGTTCTCTTTCGGAAACGAGTTGACCTTACATTCCATCCAGATGGCTATTTGATTCCAAGCTCCAAATGATCGATTCTTTAACATCGTCACCATATTTCAAGTAGCCCAACAGACCCATTGCTGTGAATAAAACGAAGATAATTCCATATGCCCGGGACAATACACCGGTTGGTCCCACATACGACTTCGGTGTTTTCATTTCATTTTCACACGGCATAATCTTCGGGGGGAGGGAAAACAAATTCGATATTATTCTAGTACTGCGAAAATTGAATGATAAAAAGCACTCACAACTCCAATCGATTCCATTGAAAATAGAACTGTTCCGAAGAAAAACGGCCATTCCGATATTGGACCGACTGGACGTCGGCCCTCAGTCACTATTGGATCCCGAAGAATAAAGTAAAATATAATAGTGAATGAAATAACCGTAACCAAGTTCGCTAACGTAGAAAAGGGCGCCAGGTATTTTAAATTTCGTACCTGAAAGCAATACAATTAAAAAATATTTTTCGCAGGATAAGACACTTTTGGCGTATTTTGCCCAGTTTCCAGACAATAAATACACGTAAACCAGAAAGAACTAATGGAATTTGATTTTAGTTTCATATGAAAACATTATTTACCCAATTGACAAGAATCAGTGGTAATAATATGATCACCATGAGCCATCGAATTTCGATTTCGGTGTTTGTAACGTAGAGAATGATCAATCTTAGGTTACCCGATATAAAAACCACATAAATGCAAGCGGTTCCAATCTGATTAATTAATATCAATGCATTTGTTGTGTGCCTGGTAAAAGTATAGTATTTTCAAGCATTTGAAATTGTTTCAAATTAGATATTTTTTATATTACTTCATAAGAGCAGCAAATCTGTGGGTCCATACTGGGCCCTCAAGAACAGCATATTTTACAATTGTCGGATAATCGAGACATGGAACCTGAGTGTTGTTACGTTAAGAATCAATTCATATTGAATTTTGTAAAGAAATGTAACAAATATTTGAAATGGATTTAGACCTTCCTTCGCTTGCACAGTTCATAATGTGATCCCAATAAAGTTTCAAGACAATACAGACATATCAAACCAATCACAACAGTTCCGATCGGACCCATTATATAACCAGCGTGGTGTATGGCCTGTGGCATTGCCAGAATGCCAGTTCCTAGTGAAGCCTTCAGCAAATGTATGAATGTTTCAGTGTTTCTTAAAAAGTGAAGAAAGAAAAAAAAACACGGAAATGAGCTGTTTGGATGTCGTCGAGTAAGATTTTCGCTTACGATAATGGATGTGCCACCGTTCGATGCAAATATGGATCATAGTTTGCAGTGGACTGAAGCTTTGCTGAGACATCCATTCTGGATTCAGCTTTCTCTGGTATTTCTCTACCATTTTTCCTAGAATGAAAACAAACAACACACATTTGAATTGTGCTCTTCAAACGCTTTGTATGATTTTCAATGAAATTAACCGTTTTTCACAATCATTCACAACGTAGGCAAAGTTAACATGGCTTTGCGTATTCATATTTGGCCAAGGTTTTCAATGAAAACTTTTCATATAATGTCAAGCACAAACTTCAAAATTCAGATTAACAGAACGAAAAACCTGAAGACTGAACACTTTTCACGTTAATCACACTGAATGAATGATTTGGTTTGGGTTAATCAAGGTCTTGATATGAATGATCTTCATTATCGTGTACAGTAAATTTTTATCTATATTATATATAATAATGAATCTATTTGTGTTGAATATCTAGACAGTTATCTAGACAAATAACGATAGTTAAAAACTGTTACGCATTCCAAGAAAAGAGATGAAAACTAATATAGAAAAGAAAAAGAATATCTATCATCAATCTTAAATCTTTAGACATCCTTCCAATTGTTAATTTGAAAGCGAAATGCCGATTCTATCTGTTTGTTTTTTTTTAAATCGCTTTTGGATTGGAATTTGTTTGTGTGAAAAAAATCAAAATCAGACACAAAAATTCGTCTCGTTTCCGATGTAGATATTATATTTTCAAGGATAACTTCAATTCAAAATTATCTTTAATCAACACTGTACGCAGGCTTAGAAGGGAACGCAGTCAACGTACAGACCCATTGGAAATTACTAAGTTCACTTCTATTTGTTGAAATCAATTTTGATGACACGCTTTCGATACATACGATAAAATCGTGTTATTCAACCACGAACCAAATCCATTAATAAATGCAAAAAATATGGGCCAGCCAAAAAAAAGAAATGCGATTGGGTAGAGTTGAGGCCTTCACTCCATCAGTACATTGGTGTCATGAATTGATTTAATCATTGCATTTGATAATTCTTACCATAAAATAAACACGGTCAAGAAATCACTTTGATGCAAGGAATGTGAAACGGATGGATATTATCCGCTAGATACTACTAGCGGAACGTATGCTTTAGCATACGCAAATCGAAGTGTGTGTATGCGTCTATCACGTGCGCCGCAAGCTGAACGAACTCTATGGTAGCGTCAATCGCATGCGCCGCAAGCTTACATTTGAAATCGTAAAATGTTTGCCCATTTTCACCCATTTCTTGACTGTTTTTGATAAATATCAGTTAGATATTTTATGCAACCCTTGCTCCAAATATCTGGTATGCACCACAATCAAATGATTGTAATGTTTCCTACACAATTTTTTTTTCAAGCAATCAAGAAACTACACAGCTCATTCAGTCACTTCGTTCATTTGTATTGATGAAGTAGAATATTTATAAATAATGGAGCAACAAACAAAATTCGGCAAATTTTCTCTGTTAGGTCAATATTTCAACTGGCATTCAACATTCAAATGTCTTGTGTTGAACATTCATTTGTTTTTAAATTAAAAATGTGTTATCATATTTTTAATTTTGTTCGACGTCATTCGCCAATTTTTCCACTTCATCAGAAATTTGATGCGTTTATTTTGATGTATCAGAGTGATTAGTCGTTACTTTTGTATGTAATAAAATTCAATATCTTCTGTGAATTATTGCGGTGACACATGTATGCATTGAGAATATCAAGAATGATGCGAATTACCTCTCAATCGATGTTATCAGTGTCACTGATACAGTGATATCCAATTGAAATGATTGCTTACTCTACACACTCGGTACACTGTCAAAAAAACAAATTGAAGAAAAAAAAACAAACTTTTGCAATGCTTGAAGTCGTAAGAAGTATTATCACAACATTTTATTATTAATTACAATGAAGATTGTCCTGCAGTTGCAGAACGTGTTTTATTTTTTACATTATTTGGAAGAATTTTTTTTTTCCCTTAGATAAAACGGTTCAGCCACTAGTTCACGTTAGAAAAGTGAATTGTTCTTGGTTGAATTTTGAAGAAAAATTATCGCAGTTTAATAGAAGAGATGAAATTAATTGATTTTAAAACAGATGGCATTTTTTTCGTTTTATTCAGATTATATTTGATAATATAATTTTAGATAAATGGTAACTGATCAATTTTGATTTGTTATATTAAAAAAAAAAACACACAAATAAATTATCGACTTTTAATGACGATTCTATTTTATCTAACGTCTAATTCATATTTGCAATCAGTCTAAATATGTTTTTATGATATCCTTTATACTAAGTGTGGTGCCAACCACAAAACCCGCTAAACCGATACACCCAATTAGGATGTTTTTAAATACCATAAACGCTTTCGCATAGCCAGATGTGGTTTTCCATCGCGCCACACATTCAAAAAACGCTGGAAACAATATTCCCAATGTGGACAAAGCTAATGCGCCCACCAGCGAAATGAATAGATCCAAATTTGGAATTGCCACCGCCAGTAGAACTGTTGAATTTGGATGAAATGAGATCGAAATTAATTGTTGACTGTTGAAATGAAAGTTGATTTGTTGCAATATTGACAAAACATAAAAACAATTGCGTTGCCTACATGTAATGAAAACCAATACCGTCCGAAGAACATATTCCCACAGCAGCTTTCGTGTGCTCTTCTCGACCCTTTTATGGATATACTGTGTCCAAGCGATATCAAATGCTACATAGCATGCAATGGCATGTGTTACAGTGACACCAATAGCAATCATTCCTTTGGCTACCTGCGCTAAACTAAAACGTTTTTTTTTTTTCAAATCAGTTTTATGTTTTGGTTTTTGTTTTTTATTTTACTCTGTGGAATCGATTTTATTTACTCACATCTCATTATCCGGTAAATTGACGGTTACAGTGGGCTTTACATCGGCTCCATACCGAATATAACCAGCTAACCCAAGCCCAATATACATAGCAATAATCAAACACATAGAACGATTTAAGATGCCAGTTGCACCACGGAAATCTTTCGGTGTTTTCATTTCATTTTCCAATGGCATAATCTAAAGAAGAAAATTCGTTAGAATAAAACCTGAACCATGAATTATGTTTGACTGATGTTTTTGAAGCCTACCACACCAATCGCTTCTAGTGCAAATAAAACGGTTCCAAAGAACAATGTAAATTCGGATGGTGTTCCATATGGTCGTTTGCCTTCCAAGGTGAGCGGCTCACGGAAAATATAATAACAAATAACACCAAATGATCCAATTGTTATAAGATTACCAAGCGTTGAGAGCGGTGCCAAATATTTTAAATTTCGAACCTATCAATAGACGGACACATTTGATCAATTTATTAATCGGAAAATATGTGAGGTAAATTACGCATAAATAAAACCGTTAAAATTACCCAACTGAGTAGAATCAAAGGCAGTAGAATGATGACCATGATAAATCTAAGTTCGATATCGATGTCAAAAGCGTTAATTAGAGCTCTTAGATTTGTCGCTATAAAAACAACATAAATGCAACAGGCGCCAATTTGATAGCACAACAAAAATGCGTTGACCAAGTGTCTAAAATTTAGAACAGAAATAAAAAAAAAGAAAAATTAAGAAAAAAAAAAACAAATTTGAATAAAAAGAGACAAAATCCATTGAATGATGACTTCGAAATTGGCACAATGAATTTGAATTACAAATTAATGCACGTACATCATGTATGGTGCATATCGATGAAAACACTTTGGCCCAGATAGTAAAGCTGCTTCAGCTACAAGTGGATAGCTCATGCTCGGTACCTGTAATTTATAAAACACGTTCAATTTTTTTGTTTTTAAATGTGTGCCTGTTCTGCTTTTGATATAAAGAAGAGAACAAGAGATTGGAAAAATAGAAGGAGAGAGAATGAGAGAAATAAAATGCATACTCTTTTCCATTTGCATAGCTCATAATGGATGTTGACAAGCATGTGAACGCAGTAAGTGGCTATCGAACCCAGTACAATGGTGCCAATGATTCCAACGACATAGCCGGCGTGATTGAATGCATTTGGCATCGCAAAAATCCCCGTTCCCAATGCACACTTCAGCAAATGAATAATAGTCTCGGCATTTCTGTTTTTTTTTTTTTTTTTTTTTTTTTCAAATAAAATAACATCAAATGAATATTCAAATTTGGTGTGCGTTTTTGTTTGGTTTTGGTTTTGTTGAGCAATAAAAATGAACAAATCAAGACAAGCTAAGAAAGAAATAAGGTTACGTTAGCGGATGTTGGACTTTGCGTTCAGCATATGGATCGTAGTCATTGGTATTTTGAAATCCATTTGATGATTTTGTAGACAATTCTACCGGTTTCTGTTTTTCCACATGATGGCTACACACATTGACAATTAATTCAAAATGAAATATATCAAAATCAATTCAATTTGCTGCATGAGCCATTTGATCACAAAAATTGATAAGAGCCACCAACCTTTTATCCTCGTCATTGATGAAACTATTGTTAGTGTATGCTGCATTGCTCATCTCTGTAAATAATTTGTTGAGTGCTTGTGGTGTTGGATTTTGTATGCATATATGCTTTAATTCACGAATCCAATTCTCTCAGCTACACGAGTCTGTTGTTCTTTAGCAAAAGTATAAAATGTATAAAGTAATCAGTAAAAAAAAAAAAAAAAAAAGCGCAAGCAATTTTGCCCCGTAAAACTTGTTTTACACCAATCTACAAAACTCATATTCAAACGATCGTAAAACAAAAAAAAAAACACAAACGCACAAAAATATAAGGTGTACGAAATGTGTGGCAAATATTTACCCACAAATGTAAATGAATTGTTGTGAATAATTACCATACACTGAACGCCTGATAGATATGTCGTTTGACTTCATTTTCAAGAAAAAACCGTAAGTCAAGTGTTTTTTAAATTTTTTTTCTCTTTTCAAACAGCAACAACAACAAAAAAGTCACGGGCTAATGTTATCATTCTACAATTGTGTAGACAATTTTTTTTCTGGTTTTATCGATTTCAAAGTGAGAGGATGAAAACAAATTATATAAACAAGAATCTTTGTCACACTTTGCTCCGCAATTTTTGCCATATTTAATTCAGGTTTATGATTGTGATTAGTTATTTAGCAAACTGAACACAAATTATTTTTTAATAGTATTCCAATAATTAATTTTGTTTAATTAATTAATATTTTCCATTTGCGATCCATAAATGAGCTTAAATCAATTCGTTGAAAACGAGCACAAAATGAGATAAATCGTCACAAAACCAGTATGTCCTACATTTCAAGCAGTGCATACAAAAAAAAAAAAAAAAAAAAAAATACAAAAAGTTGACGTTATAAATCTAAACTAACTGCTGTGGCTGTGGTTATGTCCATACTTGTGTTTGCATTCGTCGCACATGTTAAATGTCCACTTTGACATATTAATTGTATTCGACCATTGTGGAGTCGATATTATGTGTATTTCTATTATAATTTTGGTGATATTTTGTACTTATTCGAGTCTATCCCGGTCACCTTTCCTCTTCCAAATCGAATCAGACTTCAGCACAAACTGAAACATTTTCATGTTTTGTTTCATTTGTCAATACATTTTGTGTAAATCATTTGAAAGTCTGGCGAAGAGACACAGGGGGAAATAGTTCAATTTTTTTTTATAAAAAACCTCATTTCAGACTTAAATACGTAAATTACGTGATATATTTGAAAAATGAAATATTGAATATAAGAAATTAGTTAATTTTGGATTTATGGTTTTGAATTCATAAAACATTCCTGAAATATTTCGTCCATTTTCATATTTGAAGTAATTTGATATTCCAATCATTTGGACAATATTTGATTGAACTGCAAATTGGTGAACAGTTCTTTCCCCTAGAATGATACAAACAAGTCTTGGTATAACTTCACTCTTTATTCTCAAAAAAAAAACTTGTGTTTTGGTTTTGCAAGTAATTTTTTCTTGTGACGTAAGATGTCTCAAACTTGCTATACGAACAATGTGACACTTCACACATTTAGAGTAGCGTCTACTTGAAAGAAACCACCAAACGAATGGAACGAAACGTCATTGTGATGGAATCCAATAAATCTGGTGAAGATGCTTATTCAATGCCCTCAACAATTTTGTTCGATTGAAAGGCAGATATGAATTGATGAGCTTAACTGTAACGGCTTGAACAAGGCAGTTCGTTTTCTCACTCCTGATGAATATTTCAATATCGATTTATTTGTCAAAATGTTGACAAATTAAGCAATGAAAACCAAATTTAAATCTCATAAATAATATATAAGAATTGATATTATTGGTAAATAAGAATTGATGCCAAAAAAAAAACAAATGAAAACAATTGCTGCTAATTCACGCAAAAGCCGACAAATAAAAAAGAAGCACGTAGCTTACTCTCGTCAATTCAATTAACACAGTTAGTTTGCTGTCTATTTTTCAAAATTCTTCAATGTCATTTCTCAACAAATGCGAATACAGCGAATTATAACGATTGACAGTGTAATTAGTGGAAATGGAAGAGGTGTAAATGACATTTCGAACGCACTTTTTGGTATTGCTGGTTGCTCATGTGCTGCACATGGTATGAGCAGTGAGCACATTCAGACAACATTGCAGCCGATTCAATGTGTGAAACAAATGTAAATGAACTGTGGCATGTGTTCTCAACTGTTTATTGTCCTGAATATCAATTGTGAACATTGTTTTTATTGTCACTTGATTTCCTGAACTGATACTCCAATTGCATATATCAGTTAAGATAGATCGTGCTTAAAATGGGAAGAAATGAAATTAATCAATCGATGATTGAAACGTATCGTGGCCCAACGATCAAGAGCTCAAACAATAACGTGTTTTTGTGCCATAAATCAATGCAACAGTTAATTTGTAAACGGTGTTATCGTCTTTTTTTATGGACCTTCAGCAATGAAATTGTTCCATATTAACAAGTCAATTGCATTGTTTGCATTGTATAAAGTGCGCACTATTATGATTGGATGAGCTTTCATTTGCTGGCAAGTAATTAAAAAAAAAAAAAAATTCATCAAGCCCTTATCACCTCATGTACTTCACTGATAAAATATCCATGATGGCTAATAATTCGTTTGTTTCCCGGTAAAAAAGACGAACTATGCGTTGTTTTTTTTTTATCGTAAAATTATTGAAGCCGATGTCAAAAAAAACAAATTACATTTAACACACTAATTACAGTATTATTGTATACGTAATACAAATTCAAAGGAATTACAAATTCTCATTTGCTATACGAACACAATTTGAAGAGCTTTTGTCAACCATTTGAAGCGTTTTATTTACACAACATTTTCGATTTGTTTCTCTCAATGGATCTGAGCAAATAAAAGTTGTCACTCAACAGTTTGCCATTGTCATTAACAGTTCGATTACTTAAATTCTCAACTTGTTGGATGTGTTTTTTTCTTTAATTTCAAGCAGACAGCTTCAATTTATGAACCAAAATTGGCCATTAATATTAATCGAATTTTGTAAGCACAGTAAGTTTTTTTTTCCTCAACAACAACAACAATAGTATTCGACAAAATGAACAAAACAAAAAAAAATAGATTTCTAAACATTTAAAATTGATTATAATTTTGCTGTCGTCTATGTCATTGCATCGTTAGCAGTTTAGAGACTTCTATTTCGTGAAATTTTAAAACTCGTTTCGTATTTGATACACATCGCAGTATAACATATAAATAAATTAGTCAAAATATGCACACATTTTATGCAAACATTTTGAACCTGAATTGAGGTTTTGTCGATGCACTACGTTGTCTCTCTTACACACACAGACACACATAAACCACCGATCGATCGGATGGGGAAATGAAAGAGCCATTCTCAATCAGCCAATTATTAGAGTGGTTGACATTATTTAGATACACAATGTAAACAAAAAGCTGACCGAACATGACATTGAATTTCTTATATAGATTTGTTTTGTTTTCCTCTCATTTCTTCCACCGTCATGCGAAAGAGAGCTTAATGCTCTTGAATATGTAACCAAAAAAAAAAACCACGAACAACAAAAAACAAAAAAGATTTGATGCGCCAATTGCCCATTTAAACATACAAAGAAATGCCAAATTCTATTTATAAGATTGCGATTTGCTTCTGACGTATTACGAACGGCATCATGATCGAGTGATTATTGTTGTTGCTTCTTAATGCAAAACAAAATGCAATTTCCCAATGCAAATAAATCATACCTGATTTTGTATTCAGTTTTTCTGTTTTAATTCGTTTACGTTGAATTCTTTCTCTTTGGGTTTTGTGATGGGTTGTCGTTGTTGTTGGTTTTTGTGTGTTTTTTTTTTTGTTAAATTTTATTATGAATGTTCAACGCTTCCGTTTTTGTATTTGATGATCAATGAACGAATTTATACGTTATACGCGCACGTAATACCGATCTGTCTCTCTATCTATCTGTCTACCTGTATCTGTATAGGTGTGGAGTTTATCTCTTTTGATTGCTTCGGAAGAACGAATGCGGTTGGTTTGACTGCTTTTTTGCGACTGAACAAATTTGTGTGGTGGCTTTAAGTAAATCTCTTTCAACCCGGTAAAACATTGCAAGCCAATTATGACGGTTCAAACGAACGATAGCTGTCTGAGTCTTTGCATGACGAACACGAAAGAATAAAACACACAAAATAATTGTACTATACAGAGAAGAAATACCGTACAACAAGGTACAATAAGATAAATAATAAAACAACAACAAAAAAAAAACACACAAAATATGTGCAAACACATTAAGGTAAAATAACGCCAGGAACAAAGCGATTGATTATCAGAGATCGTGTATGATATAATCAAATGTGTCTATCTTCTGATAGGCAGTTAAGTTATCATTCAATAGACTTACATCAACACATTACACCACTTCTCGTTTGTGATATATTTACATGTTCAATAATGTGCAGTGATTTTAGCTGATTTTGTGTGTGTGTGTGTGTTTCTTCTTAAATTTGTCAAACATTTGGTTCCACACAGTTAATTGAGAGCTCTGTTTCACGATCGGTTTATAGTTATTTTGGCCGGTATAAATCGAACTTTGTATTGAATAGAGCGCCAAGCAGAACCATCTGTTTAAAAAATATTTCATATTTTTTTGGTGTAAAATTCCATTCATATGCTTACCTGATTCACCATAACAAAAAAGGACCAAGATATAAATACAATTTTGAAAATATGACTTCATAGATTCAGTTATTTATTATAAATAACAACATTAAATGTTTATCAATTTGCGCGTAATGATTCGATAAACAAAACAATAATATTGGTCCATATGGTTCAGGCAATTTTTTTTTTTCATGGTCATATTGTTCATCATCACAGATGTGTTCAGTGTTCACGATGCGTCCAACTCAATCATTATGGATCGATTCAAATTGTGTATGGTTTCTTGGCTATAACTAAAAGCCGACAATGTAATAAAATTGATTTTGTTAAATGAATTTGAGACACGCGTCAAATTTGAGTAAATATTGTGTGTGTGTGTGTTTTTTTTTCATGATGAGATACTTTGAATAAAATGTGCACATTATTCACTAATAGCGTCAAAGAGACATTCAATTATTCATTTTTGTGTTTGGTTTAAAATTTCCAACGAAAAAAAAATATAACGTTTATGGTGTTTTTTTTTTGATGAATGTCTATTGTCAATGAATAAAATCATCAAAAAGGGGTTAATAATTGAAAATCTAATGTTCATTTGAAAAGCAATTTAACAACGAAATTACATTTTTTGGCACCAGCCAGTCAAAATAGTCAAATAAAAAGATAACATTTGGATCATAAAACCACGCTATCATTCATTCAATTTGAAACATTTTATGGATTCCGAAGGTAACAACAGTGTTACATCACTTACCATACACTTAAAAACTGAAATAGCCAAGGATTCTCACGGAACAACATTCAAAAAGAGCACAGGTTTTTTTTCGACCAATTTTTTATATCAGAATTGTTAATTTGATTTCTTTTTTTTTTCTTTATTGTATATTTGATATAATAATAATTAGTACAATATATTTTCTTTTCAATTTTTTTTTTTTTTTTTTTGGTTTCTGAAATAAATTTTGATTACATACATTTTTGGTTTTGTTTCCATAAATTTCATAAATTCATTTGTAATGTGTAACATTTTCTGGTTGATGGGTTCAGTTCGTATTGAGTTGCTTATTTTTGAGTTAGATCATAAAAATGAAAATCCCCTGCAAATGTGTTAAAACTAAAATAAAAAAAAAACAACAACAACAAAATCAATTGTTGTTCTGTGGTGATTTGTCATTGAGAAAACAAAACAAAAAATGTGTCACCATAAAATAAATGTAATTGAGTAAACGTGTTTGGAGTCACAGATAGACCAATTATTTGCACCACAGCTTTGTTGCCAGCCTCAAAAAATGAAGATCACAAAAATTATTGAAACCAGCCAAATTCAATAATTCATGCGATATTCCATGTGTGCTATGTACTCGCTCCAATCGCTTAAAATATAAAAACCATATATCATTGTTGAGTTTTGTGTTTTTTTGGTGTGAACTATTTCGACGAACGGACTGGTATCATGGTGGTTGTGTATGTGTATTTGTAGTATGTGTATGTGTGTGTCTTTTTTGGGGTTAAATTCTAATTTTACAAAGAAATTACTTTTTTTTATCCTTAAATTAAATGCTCACTTTTGGTCGTATGTTTAGACATAATACAGTTGGATTACTTTACAAGACAAGAAACCAAAAGATGCTATCGAAAATGAGGGGAAGAAGAGGAAATTCGTCAACGATAAACAGTTTTCTTTTTATAAAAAGGAAGTATCATAACAAAATTGAAATGAAGGAGCCACAATTTGTTTCCATAAAACACAAAACATAATCGAAAGCATAATAATTGTGTAGGCGTGTGGGTGTGTGTGTTTGTGTTTGTGTTTGTATGTGTGTTTTTCCTCAACACAATCAAGTCGAATCAAATCAGCTAATGGGCATTCCGTTTAAAAATTAATTCATTTACATTAATTTTGTTCTAAGTCATTGCCATTGCTGTATACCGTTTGATATTGATCTGTGTTTGCATCGATTCCATCTAATGGTTGTTCATCATCGTTCACCATGTTCCGGTCATCTGGTGTATCTATACTCGAACTATGCGATTGCTTTTGTTGTACAATCTTTTCTAGTAGCATTTCAATTGGGATAGCATGATGATTTGCGGTGATGGTGGTGGTGCTGCTGCTGCTGCCATCACGTTTGCCAGCAAAACGAATGTTTGCATTTGTATTGCGTCCCAATCGCAAAAAATTTCGCCAATTAATCGCTCGCAATGTGTCCGCTTTCATTGATGATGGTACAAAATTTTGACTACGGCCAAATCGAATGAAACCACTGTCACTGCGTGGCTCAATTTGAATATTATCATCATAATATTCATCGGCACCATTTTTACCGAATCGTATGAATTTATCGGATGCGGCGGTGTAATGATTGTTGCTTCGACTGCCATAATCATCGTTCAGCTCATTGCTACGTCCAAATCGAACAAATGGCTGTGATCGGCCAAAACGGATTTGTGATGATGGCGATCGTGAAAATCGAACCATTGAGTTTGGTGCCCGAGCAAATCGAACCACATAATGTGAACCACTTTTGCCCGGTACCGATGAATCACTCAACAATTTTGACGATGACACTGATGATGATAACGAACCGAGATTGCTCAATGATTGCTGATTTTCATTTGCAGCCACTTGCTCTTGCGTATCAATTGCAGCACATGCTCGTCCCAATACCACGCTCAACAGCATTAACTCAAATATAGCGATATTTTTGTAGCCCATCTTGTGTCGGTTTCTTTTTCTCTTTTTTTTTTTGGTTATTTAACTTGCTGCGTTGTCGTTGTTCAATCTATGCGGAAAAATAGAATCAATACAAAAAATTAAGAATAGATGTATAAAAAAGTTTTACAAATGTTAGAAACACAGTAAGTACACAGATGACAAACAAGCATCGAGAGAGGGAAGGAGGGAGAGAACAGAAAAAGAACAATTAAATTGCTTGAAAATAGATTCGTTAAATACGATTTTAATCAATGCAATAAGCCACATAAGTCGACTGACATCACAATGTTGGACTTCTTTTCGATGTATCACACACACACACACACACGCAGCTCGGACGGATACCGAGTCTGTGACTCTTGGACACGTGTTTAAAACGAATAAATTCGTTAATACACCCGCAAGTTCACAAGTTAAACATCCTGTGTTACTTTGGCCCAGTGGTAACATGTTCATGTACTCCAGCTTTTGATCATTAAGCCTACGGCATTTTGGTGTACTTGTTCAACAAACCAGAACCATAGCAGTTGACAACATTTTGGGTGGTTTAAATACAAAACTGATTTTTCTATTTTCCCTTCCACTAAATTGTTTGAGTTTGAACCTAATTGATAGAGCAGCACATCTATTGGACATGTCGAAATAAAAACAGGTGAACGGAAATGGCAAGTTTCAAAGATACATTGAAGTATGAGAGCAACAGTTGTAATTACTGTGATATACGTCAAATTCGAATGGCATTGCTTGGTGTTGCTAAAGAACCATTCGCTCGCATTTTCGCTACATTGTCGAATCACGTCGAATCATAGACACGATTTTGTATGGGCGCCATTGAATCCAAGTGCTTTGAACCAAGCCATAAAGCTTCTAGGTATCTAATGATGTCGCACCGGATGGCATCGTAAGTTTTTAACTTTCACTTTCCACCTTCGTAAACTTTGACTTGTCATCTAATTACAGAAACAAGATAGACTCGACCGAGCCAATATGAACAGTGTGGAGAAAAGCAGCTTAAATGCTTCACGTGTCCCCAGCAAAATCAAATTAACAATTTGAAACGGTCCACAAGATTTTATTTTTTTCACATTGAATGATTCTAGGCGAGACAGAACAAAAAGCACACAACCAACGCATCAATAAGTGAATGATAATAATTGAGTCTTTTATATTTAAAATAGGTCAAAAAACATTAATAACAATATCCACTCGTTCTCTCTCTCTCTCTTTCTTTTTCACTCTCTCCATATTTTCATTCTTATCGAAAATATCTTTGTGATCCGCACTCAATATCATCCGCCTCAAAAACAAATCCGATCCATGAACAATTGTGTACACAAAATAGAATCAAAAACGATAAGGCGACGAGATTATCTTGACCATGGAATAGTTAGTATGTCCATTTCTCTTTGGCATTTTATCGCGGGGTCTGTGATATTGATGTTAAATTGACATTGTCAACGTCACAGATTATAGCTGCAAATGGTGCAACGCATTCATTGTGTGTTTCTGTATGTGTGTATGTGTCGTCACAAATGCGTGCGAGCGGCAAAAGAAAACCTTGTTCCGTGCCTCAAGCATTCAACAAGTTGAAGTGGCTCGGCGAAACACTTGGCCTCTATATGACTAGCTTCAAATATGACTCTCCTTTTTTTCCTCCATCAACAATAAAACTAATATAATGTATGATAATAAACTAAGAGAAAGTACAATGGATCATTTGCCGCGTTGCACATTCTTCAGCATCAATACCAACTGTTTTCCGAGCCTTTGAATTTTGTAGCCTTATTTTGCCGGCCAACACGATGATTCTAATCTGCAACTTTTTATTGTGTACTTTTGTGCTGATGTAACCTGGTTTTATTACCACTTGATCCCATTTACTGGGGCCATGATATGTGGGCAAGATGTTTGACTACATTTTGATTTAAGTGTTGAGATGTGTGGAAAAAAAATGCGCTAGGAAATACATGTTGTTGTTTTTTTTGCCTTTTTTGAGTAGATAAAAAAATATATCAAAGGGCCAAATTGCTTCAATGCAAAGTTGCTTTCTAGCAACGTTGACCTCTTAATGTCGGGCAGAATGCATTTTATCTGATCATAAATTGGTAAACTTTTTTTTGTGCATACTTTGTATACGCACGTTGAAAATATGATGTTAACTTGCTTTTTTCCAACGGACACGAAGCCATATCCATATAACATGGCTGTGTAATTGAATGAATTCAAGAAGTCCTGGTGATAGAAAAAAAAACAATTCCAGTTTTATTTTCCCTTGTGAAAATAAAACGATTAAACAGACAGTCGTTTGGCAAACGGCTAAATTGGGACAAAAAACGACTGGCAATCGATTAGAAATCGATTAAAAACGACTGGCAATCGATTGGCAATCGACTGAAACCGTCTAAAGTACATAAAAATCGATTTCAGACGTCTATTGTCCCAAATCAATCGACTATAGTGGTCTAACAGTCGATTGGCTGGCAATCGTTTTTTTCACGAGGGTTTGCTATATTATTCTAGCTGTTTAAAATTGAAATTGTGCATAAACTTGATTTTTTTTTTGAATAAACAAACTTTATCAGGGAATATGGGCATCTCACAATACAAATATCGATATTTTTTTTATAAAGTATTTATAAATTTGCTAGACGTTTAATATGTTTTGTGTCAAATTGCATTTTTTTTTTTTTTGTATAACAATTTTGGTTAATCACAATTGCCCATCGATTCAATTAATATCACTTATAAGATTCACTAAAGTAAACCAAGTTCAATGATATCATTCACCAAAAATAACAAACGAATATTCATATGAAATGCTCTGATAAAGAAAACTCTGTCGGTGAATTTTTGACCTCAACCATGAAAATATCAGCCAATTTCACCATAGGGGAATTCTTTTGTATATGGAACCATGCTGATTTTCATGACTCATAATTTACCTTGTATCATATTTTGTTTTGGTATGATACATGAAATGTACACCGTGTGCTTTGATTAAAAAGTTTAACGAACAACAACAACATCACCACCACCAAAAAAAAAAATATGGAAAACAATAATGTATGTTTGTTTTGTTGTGTATAAATCGGATGATTGCATTTATTGTGCTAACGTCAACTCATCCACACATTTCTCTAGATAAGTTTTGGCTTCCATCCCTTTGGCTCTATTTTCTTTGAAACTCGTTTATTTAGTCGAATTTTTTTGTTGTTCGTGCATATATTTTTATTTTTTTTTTCGTTATCCATTCAAAATGAAACCACAAATGCTCAAATGTTTCGGACATATTTCATATGCGTTATGTTGAGCGCACACATGAAATAAGCAAAACGAATTCAATTGCATTTTATGAAAAGATGTGTGGGTTTGAATCATGCGTCTAACATAAAATATTCAATTAAAATGTTGTTTCTTGATGTTTCTTTACCTCTGCCCCAACGTGATGCTGCAAATGTTTCATGTGCTCAGCCATCTGATACTTTTATTTGAAATGCATTTTATGAAAAATGTTCAATTTTTTTTTCTTTTTCGTTGCAGATCAAAGAGATTATGTCTCATACAATTATCAAACTCAATGAATATGAAGTCATGTAATATTTGATAAAGTGTACAAGTCTACGGTCGGACTATTAGAATTTTGAGGTCTTTTTCTTTGATTCGCTGTGTTGTTTAGAAAAATCAAAATAAATCTCGATAAAAGAATATCGAACAATTTGGCCGCTTTAAAAGTGACATTCTCTTGCATTTTTTTTTGCGGTTTTTGAGCAGATTCATGAAATTCACACTGAATTTCCGGCCAAACTAAGAACAGTGTAATAAAACAAACAAACATTTCACATGCTTTCAATTTCGTTCGGTTTTGTGTAATAATAATAATTTCGTTGTCGTTGTGCACGACCGCAACAAACAACACATTTGCATTTTCTCTCTCTCTCTCTCTCTCTTCGAATTGTTTGTCTTTCGAAATGGTTTGGTGTGTGCATCGAAAGAGAGATTCTCTAAAGTTCAAATCAAAAATGTGTCGGATCCAGGTCGGAATTGAAATGTCTACGAATTGAAAGTGAACTGGGCGAACATATAAACGGAGCCTGAATTTGGATTTAATTATTTAAAAGCTCAACTTCCTATATTGCAAAAGATGATTTGGGTGTTCGAAGATACGCAATTTGCTACCACCAAAATTGACTGACTATGACAGAATGATGATGTGTAAAATATTAATTCCACCATATTTATTTACCCATTGGCGAAGAAAATTCCAACATCAACACCCCGAACCAAATCGGATTTTCCACTCGAAAATGGAATATTACCATATTTACATATTTATTATGATTATGGAATCGTTTTATTTGTTCCTAACTAATTCAATTAGAAAATTCTCGTGTGTTTTGGTTCACAGTCACTCAGTTAAACAATAAACATTAAGAATAAACATGGAACGAAGGAAGTTTGGCATTTGTTTAAAAAGCAAAACTAACTTTTCTATGGTGGTGGTTTTTTTTGTGTCAGTTGAAATTAGGGATTATTTTAGACTTTAATCTAGCTTTAAAAGGTACAGGTCCTTGGTTTATATTTCGGCAAACCATAGCAACATCATAACTGTTGCAATCATTTTTCAAATGAAAGCAACTTGCGAAACATAAAATATGGTTTGGTGCCCAAAACAAATTGGGCTATAACATGTAGAATATCGCTTTTGGTCGTAAAAATACGTACGATGCTCGCTCTTGGTTATTAGATATTTTTGACCTTAAAATCCAAATATGATTCCTTAGTGTGAAATTTCTTCGATAGACAAACAAACACGAAACCGATATACAAAATCAGTTCAGTTGTTATGCTAATGAGCAGCTCAATAACTTCAAATTAAACACTGGCCTCGTCTTTCTTCTTACATTTTTTTATTTTTATTCCTTTCTCTTTCTTTTTGAACATTTCTTTCGCTTGTAAATCAGTTTGCACCGAGTAGTGTGACATATATTGGCAATGAATTCAATCCAATGAAGTCCATACATCGACAGATAATATCTGTGTGAGTTTTGAATGGCTGTATTGTTCACATAACTATGCACACAATAAGCTAATGATAACTGTATTGGTGTCAATATTGCCGAAGGAGATTGAATATTAACACACGGTTTGGCGTCTATTGTCCTCAGACGCAGTTGAACCTTCAAAGAGCTTAAACGCAATCAATCGGACAAAGTAAAACCAAAGTGTTTGATTTTTATACTGATTCTGATACAGTAATCAACAAGTGTGAATATGAGCAATTACAATAACGACGGTGCTTCGGGTTCTGGTGGCATCATAAATGTGTGGGTCGATGGAGCCTGTCTGGGTAATGGCCAACCAGGTGCTCAAGCTGGTATTGGCAATTATTGGGGACCAAATAATCCAAAGTAAGATTGCTTTCATAGTTTCATTTTATTCGAAATTTACTTCGATACAAATTTGTTTAAAAAATAGCCTAGTTCATTCGACAGAGTGAAAATTATACATAAACAAGTTCCATTTTGATTATATTCTTTCGAAAAGTAAAAAAAAAAAAAATTGGCGTGGAGAAGTGTGAATACTCCGTAAATAAAAATGATGCAGATTTCGATGACAAATTTCGATGCAGATTTCCTTCAATCTATGAAATCTTGACAATTTGTTCAAAAAAAATTTACGAATTGAATTGTTATTGTGGATCACCATAATTGTTAAGGTGCAGTAAGTAAAATGCGTGGATTCAATTTTTTTAAAATTCACGCATTTTATTTATACTGATCAATAATTTTATCCGAAAAAAAAACCTTAATGTACATTGGTCATAAAAAATTGTACTTGTTATTAGCATTCAATCAATGCCGTTTGTATTCATTTTCGATAGCAATGTGAGCGCACCAGTGTCTGGACGGGCAACAAACAATACCGCTGAAATTCAAAGTGCAACTCGAGCAATCAATGATGCCGGCCGAATGGGATATAAGAAGTTGTGTGTTAATCAAGGGGCGAACAACTACCAATACTACTAAACAAACGTCAAAAGTACCGACAAGTACTGAATCAATATCTGCACATACCGATGTGCGAGATGCGATTCTGTCGATTCTCTCTATCTATTCAGTTTCGCATGCCTTCTAGTTGCGCATCAGTAGATGCAGATTCTGTTTCAGTACTATCCGGTACTTTTGACGTTTGTTTAGTAGTATTGGTAGTCATTTGCCCCTCGGTGTTAATACTGATTCGGAATTTTTGAAGAAATCAGCAACCGAATGGATGCCCAAATGGAAGGAAAATAATTGGAACAAATCAAACGGTAATCCCGTGGTAAATCGTGAAGATTTTCAAAATTTGGATCGCGCCATTCGCAATAATCCTCAATTGGATGTTAGATTCAAGCATGTCCGAGGACACTCGGGCAATCCCAATAACGAGGCTGCTGATCGTTTAGCCAAACAAGGTGCACAACAATATCGTCGTGGATTTTACTAAATAGTAAATCGCTCTAGTTGCATTCGATAGCAACATAACACACAATATCATTGTGTAAAACACACTTGTGTGTTCTTTAAAAAAAAAAAAAGAATCTTCATTCAATTGTTCCAAAATGATTTTTTTAAATAAATTTGATACAGCAAACCATTCATAGTGGTTTTATTAAAATGTGACGAAAGAATACTTTGTCAACAGGTCTCATAAAACAGTCATGAGATTTATAATCTTAACTGTTAAACTAATAAGCAGCTTAATAATTTCAAATTAAACACTGACATTATCCTTGGGGTTTCTTTTCACTCTTTCTTTATTCCTTTCTCTTTCTTTCTGAACTTTTCTTCAGACTGAACCGAATAGTGTGACATTGTATCAAGGCCTTTTATGTATCTGTGGATACGTATTTATTCGTCAAAATATTCAGAAATGTGCACGCATTTGCATGTTTACATACACATTCGCAGGCATTCGCAGGCATTCACAGATTTTCTTGAACATTCGCTCACCATTTTAGACATTCATAGAGTAATGGGACTTGCAAACATTTGCTGCGCTTTATGGATATTACGTGCGTGTGTATGGGTGCGTAAATATTGTAGCATTGAGTGGTTTGCTGTTGTCAATCGTGACAGCGATGTTTTTGCCTTACAAAAGTATTTGATCAAAACTAAGAGATTTAAAAAAAAAAAAAAAAAGTTCACCATTTTTACACTTGAATGTCAATTAATTGATAAATACCGGCAATCTAAAAACACAAAATTACTTTTTGTAAACAAGTAAAACCAATGACAGTTTCAAATTTGCCGAATGAATTCATAGACATTCGCAGGCATTTGCACAGATTCATAGGCATTCGCAAACATTCGGTATTTTTTGTACGCATTTGCACACATTCGCAGACATTCACAGACATTCGCAGACATTTGCACGCATTTGCATGGCACTTTTTTGACATAAAAGGCCTTGCATTGTATATTGTACGCATACTTCGATGGATGATATCTGTGTAAGCATTGTCTCTCATAAATGTGAAAGTTTAAATTGAAGTTTACTTCTATACAAATATGCCATTTTTGAGATTAGCTCATTCGACAGAGTGAAAATTCTACGTTGATAGAAAATACGTAGTTGCCTAGACCATTTTTATTGAAATGATTAACGACCATTCCATACTAGATCGATCAAAATTCACATGGACCATCTCGGATTTGAAAAATTTATATATGGCTCGATAAGTTTAGGTCCAACTAAGAAAAATCCGGGGTCGGTTGGTCGAAATTTTCAACTTTTTGCAAAAGTAAGTGTAAATTTTGACTATCGATATCTCAACCATTTCGAAAGGTAAAAAAACCGCACGGATCTCGTTTGAAAGGTATTGAGGCCTACTTAATGTCCCAAAGTAAATATTTTCTCGTTCTGGGATATGTCAAAATATGCTATCTTATACACCGTTGGAAAGGTATTGACCCCCAGAACGAGAAAATATTTACTTTGGGACATTTTGAGTATGACGTAAAGTGAAAAAAAATGGAAAACGGACACCCCTGCATTCAAACCCAAATATTGGGATGCATATAAAAGTGTCCATATTTTTGATACAGCCAAAAGGAAAAAAAAAAACATGAAAGGGCTTGAGGCCAGCTATCCGAAACCGATTCTAACTCAAAACAAATTTGTATACGTGTTTTCGAGATAATCGCGTTTGAAGATCCAAAAGTCGATTTCTTTATCAAAAATAACTTTTTTCAAAAATGTTAAAAATACAAAATAAAGTAGGCCTCAATACCTTTCAAACGAGATCCGTGCGGTTTTTTTATCTTTCGAAATGGTTGAGATATCGATAGTCAAAATTTACCTTTACTTTTGCAAAAAGTTGAAAATTTCGACCAACCGACCCCGGATTTTTCTTAGTTGGACCTAAACTTATCGAACCATATATAAATTTTTCAAATCCGAGATAGTCCATGTGAATTTTGATCGATCTGGTATGGAATGGTCGTTAATTATTTCTTACATCGAGAAGAAAATCAAAATGATACCAATCGATGCAGATTTTCCCAATCGATGGAATGAACTTGACCATTTTTCAAAGAATTTTTACCGAAAAAAAAACTCACAGAGCATGCTCTGAAGAGCGCCCTCTTCATGAAAAACTCTAATTATTGTTGGCAATTAATTAATGCTGTTTGTATTCATTTTCGATGGTGAACCATTGCCTGGATTGGCAGCGAACAGTTGCACTGAAAATCAAAGTGCAACTCGAGCCGTCAATGAAACCGTCCAAATTGAATGGTACAATTCAAAATTTGGAACAAAACAAACGGTGATCCCATTGATTAACGTGAAGAATTCCCAAAATTTGGATCGCACCATTCGCAACAATCATCAAATAAATGTCAAATTTGAATGAACAAAATCATATTCAGGCAATTATGAACCCGATCTAGTTGCCTTCGATAGCAACATAACACACAATATCGTTGTGTAAAACACATGTTTGTGTCCTTTTTTACAAAAAAAAACCAAAAAATTATCATTCAATTTTGCGAAAAAAGGTATTTTTTCAATAAATTTGCTACAGCAAACACATCAATTCATAGTGGTTTTATTAAATTGCCACAAAAGCATATTTAAATCGATTCAAAGGACATACGGGTCATTTTTTCATTTGATACTCTCAAGAACATACCATTTGATTACCTCATAGCGCTTTCCAGAAAGTGCAGAAAAGGTGAGCTCCGGTTTATACTTAAAATACATGCTGATATATTTTGATTTTTTATAATTCATCTGATGCATCAACAACATTGTCGGCATATTCTGATTGCGGCCTTCCACAGAACCATGTAGTGCGCTTCACAAGTGTGAAATCTCAAATCTTCAAGAGAATGTTTTTTGTATGTGTGTTCTAAACTAATAATTATTTACTTGCTAAACGACCAGCAAAATTCGATGACATCATTTCTTTTGCTATATGAAACAGTGTTTAGTAAACACATATTGAAATCAACCAGAATTTAAAAACAAGTTCTGTGCCGTCAAAATCACGTACTGCTCGATTTCACAGTGGATTGCATAAAATTATGAAATTCACTTTGGTTCGATCTTCTCATGTATCAGCACATTCGTTTACTGCATATAGGATTGACTTTGAAAAAGTAAGCATTTTTTTATGGTTTATTTTTCGCTTGAGCATTTGATTTTACTGTAAGTGTGTGAATGTGGATGTGTTTGTGTTTTTGTGTTCATCTTCTACACATGAATCGGTCCTTTGTTATTGTTTCACACACATATGCCCGGCACACTTATGCATACATGATTTTCGGCGTTTCATTTTGTCCTCACATTTGTTGATATATCACACACACTCAATTCAGAGGTAGTAAAATATGTTCAATGTGATGATGAAATGGCATTTTACAGCCGATTTGGTTTGCATTTAGCGGTAATTTCTATATAAGATTCAAAAATCTATTGTCAAAAATCGCAAACACACAAATTGGAATCGACTGCAGCCACAAATATTGGAAATATATCATTTATATTCATCAGAGTGCAACAAAATGATTTGTGTGGTGTTCAACTCTCGCTCTGATACCCATAGCTCTACACAAGGAAGAATACAAGCAAAAAGAAAAGAAGAAGTGAAAAAGAACTCACAAATATTCGCATAGCTACTAATATTGCGTTTCTGCTGCTTCTTTCATCATCACGAAGTATCACTGTATGCCGAAACGAGATGTGCTGAACCACAAATCATATTGTTCCGTTCTGACAAAATCAAATTATATTACAACGTGTTCGGCTACAGCCGTGAATGACTGTGTGTGTGTGTGTGTGCGATTTCTGACAATAGATTTTTGTATTTTATATAGAAATTACCGCCAAATGCAAACCAAACCAGCGATAAAATGTCATTCTACATTGAAAATTGTCATCACTACATTGAAAATATTTTGCTACTTCTAAATTGAGTGTGCAACCAACATGAAATAAAATGAACAAAAAACACTAGACAAAACACCACTTTCGATGAGTTTGGTGGGCATTTGATGTGTGTGTTTTATTTGAATGATTCAGTAGTGGTTTAACAACGAAAGTGAAAAGGGCAATCACAACACAATTTAAGCGCGCAGTCAAAGTGCAAGCGAAATTAAATACGCAGAATGTACTATTACTACAGCAGCAGTAGTGACGACTATTACGATGACGATTCTGACGATGGAAACAACGAGAATTTCATATATGATAATGATGGATACGTAATGGTTTGGGTGGATGGTTCTTGCCTTGGAAATGGAACACCATACGCTCGTGCTGGCTACGGTGTTTTTTATAATTGGAATCATAACATGTAATTTACATTTTGTAATTGTGTTAATTTGAATGGATTTCATTTAATTTTCAAGTGCTAATTGCGTGTTTTGAGGCTATTGATTAGTGATAATTGATTGTATGAAGATGTAAATTAAATGCAATGTTTTTTCAAATGTTTAAATGCAGGAATGTTAGTGCACCGGTAAAAGGACGTGCCACAAACAATGCCGGTGAAATTCAAAGTGCAACACGTGCCATTTGGGATTGTAGTCAAGCCGATATTGATTGCTTACGCATAATGACTGATTCGAAATTTGTGTGCCGTTCGGTTTATGAATGGATGTGGCGTTGGGAGCGTAATGGTTTTTGCAAAACAAATGGTGAACCATTGGCAAATCAACGTGATTTTTATGAATTGAACAAAGCCATGCGACGCAATTCACATATGGACATTGATTTTTGTTATGTTCCAGCTCATTCTGGTGATCAATACAACGATGAAGCCGATTCATTGGCCAGAGCTGGTGCAGAGCAATATATAAATTATTATTAAATTCAACACAATCAACGAGCCACACTTTACACAGCAGTGTGTTTATTTCAGTCAACACATTAATATTTCCTTGACAAAATTTACATTCAACTTATTTTCGTACTGACAATTTTTTGATGACATCATCAAAACAGGAATAACGTAATAATAAATAAATGCAGAAAAGGAAAAGAAATCTAATCTTTTATTTCAAGCCTTTATTTTTGCAGCATAAGGATTTTGTTGTTGGTGTTTGTGATAAAACGAGGCACTTTAGGCGATATGGTAGGTACTAAAACTCTGTTTAAATGTTGCTTGTTCTTTTTTTCTTTATCTCATCGGTCAGTGCAATGTAATAGCTACATTTTATCGTTTCCTTTATTCATGCGTCTTTAATATTTGCTTTGATTTGCTTTAAATTGACCGATGTTGTATTGTTACATTTGATTTTGTTTTTTGATTCACACTTTTTCCAGATCACATTTCCTAACTTCCTTTAACCGCTTCGGTTTATACTAAATTATACCATTGTTTATTCGAAAGCACGAAACAACTTAAATGTGAAATTTCAAGAAGTATGCAAATAACAATATTATTATATTTCTATAGCTGATACTTTTGCAAGGAGAGAGTATTCGATTAGTATACGCTTTTTTACGATTCGATTTTCTGAGGTCTGTTTATGTTGTGCACTGTGCATATATGCATCAACATGTGTGGCTATGGAGATTTCAGGATTTATCTCAAATAGTACACATTGAACAATGCACATGCTGTGCCATTGCATCACTCTTAAGACTTAGACTTTTGTTGATTTTCAATAGGTTATAGTTTGCTTCATTGGTCTCTTTTCTGTCTTCAGTTTATATTTTATGATTTTCTGTAGATTTTACGATTTTCAACAATGCATTTTTCCAACAACTACTTGAACTGATGAGTGTTTTATCTTCTAAATGTGTGTAAATTTAGTAACGTAAACTAACGAACGGGGAAAAAACTACAGTTTTAGAATATATTTAACAATATTTTACATTCAAAATATTGAAGACATTTTTGAAGTCGGTTTATTTTTCAAGGATTTTTTGTTGGCCACAGAAATAAATAAAATATGAATATTCCTTAAAAATGAGTATGAACTTTTCATTACTTGTTTTCAACAGAAATGTGGGTCTTCCTTTTGGTTATTGATAACGCTTAATCAGAATTGTATACGAAAAAAAAAATACAGAAATATTTCGATATTTTGAGGTTTGTTTGTGAGGTGAGAATTTATCGTGTCGAAAGGATTTTTTGTGATTCAATATTAATAAATGGTTCTATTTCAATTATTTGTTGTGATTTGTGTATGTTATTGAATACGAAATGATGTGTTTAATATACATACAGAATTTATTTTTATTGAAATATCGAAATTTTCCCCCGTATATTCAATCGACCCGTTTGCAGGGAGTTTGCATTTTCATTGCCAACGTCAGAAGTATATCTTGAAATCGCCCGATGATTTCATTCTTTGCAATTACTTTATTTCATTTTGTGTGTCAAAAGGTGTCGAAGGATTTGGTAGAAAGCGCTTCATCATCATCATCTGCCATGCCAATGGATTCATTCTTCTAAACAAAACATACAACGCAAACAGATAACAGGGATTGAATTAAGAAAAAAATCCTTCATTTACAATGGCTATTTTTTTTTATATATAATTTCCATTGAAATTATGGCATAATACTGAAAACAATTAACCAGCTAGATCACCGGAGTGAATTTGATTCGGTAATAATAAATAATTTTACGGTCGTCCCAAACATCCCACTGTTAATTAATAACATACTAGAATTTAGAGAGAAAAAAAAAATGTCCGAAAAAAAAAAATCGGTTGAATTCCGGAACACGTAATAAACTAAATCCAGTTGCCAAACCGACCTTCCACATGAATAAATAAACATTTATGTTATGTGAACTTTTACTGAACAAACATAACAAAGATGTAAAATGCTAAACACTGAATGGAAATTTTGAGACTGAGACTGAGAGATTCAGAGACTCAGAAACACTGAACGGATGTAATATTAAAGTAACGGTGAGATTTGCTTGTGAGAAAATGTGTACAAAAATGGCCGAAGCATGAAAACCGAAACTATGCGCTGCCGCATACATAGCGCATTGTGTGGTGTCGGTCTTTAATAACATTTTATCATTAGGTGTGTACAATATTTGATTAATAAATAAACGAGTAATAGAAATGTATGTTGGTGAAATATTTGGCGCGTCTTTGGATTTATTGTACGCGCTTTCGGCCGTTTACAGCTAGTACCCGACACATTGGCCGTTTGAAATTCAAACGGGATGTTTTATTTGGCGCATTTGCTATCCATATTGTTGGAAAGTGGTTGGAATGCATGGAACCAAACCCCAATTACAATGTTAACACACAACAAAGATCATTATTTTCAATTTATTTATTGGTGTCAATGTCTCTTTTAGAGACAATTTTTTTTTTTGCCCGTGCGTTTTTCTAATTGCAATTTTCGGTTGTGGACAACACGTGAGCCGAATATAAATGGCATTGCATTAGGATTTTAACGACATTTATTTATTTCCATTGAAGAGTTATCCATACGGCTTTTGACCATTTTCTTTAGCATTTTCCACGCAACCAAACACACACACACACGCATATGCACAAAATGATAAATGCTGAATAAATAAATACTATCGTCGAAATTGCATGCATTTTTGCAGTAAATTCTAATAGATTTCTTAAGTCTCAAAATAGACTTCGTAGTCTACGAATCGTAGGCAAATAAAATGTGCATCAGATTTGTGAATTATGTGGGCTCAAGTTGATGACTGTGAAAATGACACAGAAATTTACTGAAAGTATTCTCAATTTTTTTGTTTCAGATTGAAAAATCGCAGCATGTGAAAATCAGTAGACTTGAAATCATTCGGTGGTAAAATCCAAAGATGAACAAATGTTATCTTAACACTCAACTAAATTTCAACCAATGTAAAAGATTTACGATATTATTTTCCCCGTTGCAACCGTTCCAAGCAACAATTCGTTGTTCTGACGTTCCGTAAAAAAGATTTATTACATGTAAGCATGCAGTCGAAAATCGAATGATGTTAATTATAATGTTCTCCAACTATTTTGCATACAATCCAGATGTATATGCCTGAGACTATAGTGGTGCGGTTAAATGCGGAGGCGGCTTTTATGGTCGGAACATTGAATATATCAAAAACAATCTTATGAATTTTCAACGCTAAAATTTAAATGATGGGCGAAAAGTTTTGTATTCCATGAAATTGAGTTACAATTAAAAAGCAATTTTGGTTAATATTCTTGCAAACAATTTGATTGTTTTTTGGTTTTTTGGTTAAAATTGCCAAGTCATCAGTTTTCCATTCTAATAGAGTGATAACGATGGACTATCTTTGGTCATTGTTTACAGAAACTCGGTCAACCATGTGATAAATGTTGTGAAACAACTTGAAGAATATTTATTGCCATGAAAATGATGTGACAAACACTAGACCATTACAAATATTAACCGTTTTCCTGGATATTACGTTACAAAAGCAATTAAAATATTTAATAATAGTTTTGAATGGTCTTTTGTCTGTCACACACCATAAAATGATTTTTGGTTTTGTTGAACAACTAAAGCAATAATCGTTCAAATGATAAATTGAAAACATTTTCATCTTTTTAAGTTGGATCATTGTGTTTTGTGTAAAAGATCCATAACAAAAGATTCGAATGCAACACGGCAAAAAACATGACAGGTTCAATTGTTTAAAAAAAATGTCTTGTTTGGCTTACATTTAACTTACCAATTAAGAGAAACAGCTGAAAATCTTCACTAACTCAAAACTAATTACACGTCCTTATTCATTGACCAAAAGTCAATTAAACGAAAAATTTACGGTTTTTTTAACAATATTTTTTTTGATAATAATTTTCAAAAAGTACGAGCAACCAAAATGGAAGAATGGAAACAGAAAATGTATACAAAAGCACCGATTAAACGTTGATTCCCATGAATAATAGCCGAGCGGTGTTAAATACGTTAACACAGTCTTTTGATAGACATTGATCACTTGTAGCTCGATTTTAGTAGTTTGTTGTTTTTTTTTTTTTTTTTTACTTCGTTCTTGTTTTGAATTTCGATTGCAATCAAGAAGAAAAAAAAATGTTATTTGTCGCTGCTCCGAAAGACAAGCACACGTTTTTCGATTGAATTGTGTTTTCGTTCTGACCGAAAGCAAAAATGATGCTCTGGTATTTATACACGTTGGATGGAATGTGGATGGAGATGCGATGAGAGATGTTCTGACCAATTGTCTTTTGTTGTTATCCGTGCTACAGCCAATGCCATCGCTACCAAAGCTGTGTGTACTGTTGCTACTGATACTGATGCCGTTATTGCCGTGCAGAGATTCAAACACATGATTTTAAATGGTATATTATTTATCCTGTGTAAAATCGGTTCAGCTCGCACGCACATTCTACTCATACATCGCACATGGGTAATTCAAGTATGCAGCGTCTTGAGCATGAATATGAAAAAGCACCGTGTTCTAACCACTGTATTCCACATCTCTGCTGCTGCTCCCCCCGCGTTATAACATCTCCCCCAATACAACGCACAGCCAATTCGCTTGAATCGAGAAATGAGCTTTAGAGCTAGCTAGTGTTTTGCGTGGTTAAAAAAAAAACATGTGTTCATGTATGTACGTCAGTGCTTCGACAATTCTGTTCATTTGCGTACGTGTATTTGTGTGGTTGATTTTTGGTTTTTCATTGTCTCTGGAAAAACAATGTGCAATGTTTTTTACTGTCAGTATTATTTCATCATAGCAACAACGTATGCGAACAACAGAGAAGACAAGAATGAAAACAACAACAAAAAAATGATAGCATCATCAAATTGAATCTATGTGTCTATATAGACGCATCAACACCAATGCTCTGTAACATGGAAATGAATCCGTGTGGATTCATCTACGCAAAATAGATAGCACAAAAATATCATTAGCCAATTTATTTCGCGTGCACCTAGCGGGTGGTGCCGTATCAACTACATTTAAATCATCATTTACTAAATTGTCAATTATTATTTCATATCATATTTGTTTTTTTTATATGCGGGCGTTCATATGCGATTTTGATTTAACCCATTTTTTGTTTTGTTCCATTCTTATTTTAGTTCAACTTGAACAACGGCATTTACATGTGATCACTTTGATGAGCTTTGCCAAATAAAAAACAATATAAATGACTTCGCCATTTGTTTCAATTGTAAACCACAATTTTAAATAATTTATGTTATTTCTTTTTATTATGCATAAATCCATCTGCATCCATCAGATTTCAAATGAAAATAAATCGCCTACTTTGTTCGAATTTGATGTGCGGCTTTGACGAACATCGAAAATTTTCGGTTTTTTTTTTAATTTTTATTCTTCATTTGAATAATTTTTGATCAAATTTCGTTTTAACGTTCAAAAGAATCCTGACGACATGAAAATCATATATTCTCGTGTCGCGGTCGCATATTGACCGAAGCCACAATAAATGTGTAAGTGCAAACACACGCGACAAAACTGTTGTCACTGTGTAACAACGAAATCTGTGTAACACAAAACTATATAATTAATAATTAGCATTCCATCATTATCGTTGCTGCTGTGGCAAACTCCATAATATGCACAATATTCCCTTTGAATGCCGCGTGGCCGACAAAACCATCTCCTATTCCTGGCGTCAGTCTGTTACAGCTTATCACCCACTTTGTGCCCTCCCCCACCCCCTCATCCTTAAAAGTCCATATAGTAGTCACATTAATTTAGCTTTGCATAATTATATTGAGAAATTATATTTTTTTTTTAACGTTGTGGATTATGTTTCGCCTTACAATGAATATGATATTTATTTTAACCAGGCGACGTCAGTAACAACACCATTTGTGTTCTTATCGCAGAAGAAAGACTTTTGTGTCTTCTTGTTATGCAGTTTTCCAATGCATAGAGAATTTTCAATGTATGCTTATAGCTCATTTCGACATTGTTTGCATTACATCAAATCAGCGTTCGGTTTAACAAAGTAAAAAAAAAAACAAAAATTATAACATTTTATTGACATTTATCAGAATAGCTCTTCTGTTGAACAAATGGCATCCCGTGTAATCCGGAACAGTAAAGTGGGGTTCTAATTTTTGTACGTAATCGAAAAGGTTAAAGACGCTATCATTTGCTTACACAAACACCATATTGAACGAACCAATTTGACCTGAAACCACACGGATGTATGATATTTTAATTAATCCAATGTGGAAATTGTTTAATTTGCTAGTATTTAAAGGTGATATGGATGGCCGCTTCTTACGCCTTCATAATATATTAACAGTATGGATATTAGACTCATGATTTGGGTGTTTATTTTTTTTTCTCCAAAATGAATTTTCATGAGCTGCTTAGGTCGTCAGAATACATGTGGATGCCTGTTGGATGAAAAAAAAACATCCTTTAAAGACGTCAGAATTGTATTATTACGTCAAATCATAGCTCATCCAACTGACCGCTACTGGATCGCATCGGTAAGAATGTTTGTTAAATAATTTAGTGATGATTCATGAATAAGTGATATCTCATTTCATGGAATTTTTTTCTATGTATACTATATTACATATCCCAACAACATCTGAATGCCCAAATTTAAACGCAACACTTTTCTATCGGATTCATCTTTATTTCAGTTTATTCACAGTTAAATTTGTGAGAGAGAGAACAAAAAAACAACAGTAATTTCATGAATCAACACGGATATTTTGATTTCCATTTTCTCTACTCTTCAATATGATACTTGGTCAATTCCTTTTTGCACACTGCAATCGTATTTAACATTTCATTGTTGAGTTTGATGAGATTCTGTCGCTCTTCCATCAATGTGCTGATGTGTTCGTCCTGCAAAGCTATCTTTCGTGCCAAAATATTCTCACGCTCTTTTACTTTTTCCATTTCAACATTCGATTGTTCGGATTTACGTTTCAGTTCATTAAATGCTTCGGTGTTTACTTCGGCTTTTTTCAAATCTTCTTCTAATTTATCCTTTTGAGCACGCATTTTGGTCGACAAATCCTTTAGATCAATTAACTCTTGCTCATTTTCTTGGCATTTTGCCAGCTTCTTCAACAATTCTTCAATTTGCTGACGTTGTTTTCGCAATTGTTCATATTTCTCTTTCAAAACCAATGCCAACTCTTTGTATCCCTTTTCAATTGCCCGTATTTTATCATTGTCGCGTTTTTCAGAGTCGGTCAAACTTGATGAATCAAAATCCGAAGTTGGTCTGATTTCATGCGATTGGCTGCGCTGTGGTTTTCGAGGTCGAGATGATCGATTGCTCTCTGGAGACGTTCCACTTGAATCCGTTGAGTCACTTCCACTTGGAGTTTCTGCTGTCTTGGCCACATCCTGCCTCTTTGAATATTTCATCTCTTTTATCAGCCCTTCCAAATGTTTGATCGTATTTTCCTTTTCGGCCAATTGTTTCTTCAGTAATAAGAGTTGCTCTTCACAATCACTTTCACCAGCCGAAGTGTCATCATCAGCAATTGCTTCGGTTGGTTGATTTTGAATTAATTTTTTCAAATTTTTATTGCGATTCACGATTTTTCTGAGCTCATCGTTCTCTTGAGTGAGCGCTGCGATGATACTTGCTGCCAGATTTTCATCAAAAGCGGGTCCAGTTGATCCAGTGGATCCAGTGGATCTAGTCGAGCCAATGGCTTCGGTGTCTTCAGTGGCTATAGCGAATGCTCTGGCTTCAACATCTGTCGATTCACTGGCGGCTTTGTATTTTGCGCGTAACAGTTCATTCTCTTTCACCAATTGACAATTTTCCTCCAGTAGGTTGTTTATCAGCGATTCTAACTCTCCCAATGAATCTACAGCTTTTTTTTCAATGTCAGCACGATTTTCTAAGTAATGTCGTAAAATACCTACACCATCATCGTCTCCATTCGATGTACTGGACAGATCAAAGCTATTCTGAGTCAGTTCTTCATTTAAATGGTCGATGATGTCCAAATATTTTAAACCATTTTCAATGAGACCTTCAGTGAAACTTTTGTAAATGTCCAATTTTCGTATGTAATTCTCACATTCTTCTTTATACTCGTCGACGGGTTGCTCTTGGTCGACGCTGGTCAATTGCTCTTTAAAACGATTTACATAATCGTTGAATAGCTCTTTCCATTCCTCAGACATTTTTTCCCCAAAAGTAGTGTTTCACGTAAAACTGACGACTAACGATAAAATATTCTGTTCGTTGGATACTTGATGCGAAATATTTGAGCGAAAACGAACAGATTTAGTTTTTATAGCATAAATATACTTTGGCAAAATTGAAGTATAATATGATCGCAGTAAACCAGTAAATATTTTGACTCAACTGATCTATTGGCGATAAGCTATAGACGTTACATGAATGCATTTATTTAAGCTCGATGAATCAATCGTCCATCAAATACAGAGTTTACTTTTCCAAAAATTTGCTTTTGAAAACAAATCATTTATTATGTGACAAACCGGGCGAATTCGTGGCTTTTGAATCAAACTCGTTAAATTGCACATTTTAATGAGTTTAACGCAACTAAACGACTAGTTTGTTTATTTAAATATGCATATCAACAATATCCAGTAATATCAATATTTATTGATGATATTTAATATTATGATATATCTTTCTTTGAGTCACTTTAAACGGTCTTAATTGAAATGAAGAAAAAACATTAAAGCTGTAGCGACTTACTTTTGGAGGAGGCTATGCCGAGAACCTAAAGAAAAATAGGTCCTGACTCCCAGAAATTGATCGAAAAGCGACATGGGCTCGTGAAATTCTTTGTTGGGTAATCTCAGTTGAGGGAGGGTTATGGGACTCCCGCATCAGAATGTATGTGTAGCGACCACTTCAGCTCAACTCAACCGTTTATTAATACCGTTTCTCAATACGTCGCCTTTTCGAGTAATTTCTAGTTGTACAATTATAGATATCGCTATAGCGATAGAAATTTCCACAAATTGTCTTTCATTTTTGTAAATATTCATTTTGTTTCCATTGAGCAATTGTTTTTTTTTCAGATTGTTTACAGGCTTTATCAATTTATTAACAGCTAATTAATTGGATATGTTTAAAATTAATGCATGTGCTACAGTTTATTTATCAAATTCCAATATGCTTTGGTCAACAGAACAAGTCGGTAATTTTTGTTTGCTCATTTACAAAGTCGATATCAGAAATTATATGACTATCAATGAAAATAAAGGTAGAAATCAAAAGAAATTCCTCCAAATCAAATGTTGAATTTAAAATGAGAAAAAGTCTTTGCACAGTTTCTGGCACATTGGTTCATTTTATGCAGATACTACCTTCATACTACCAATTCATTATGGTGACTGTGACGATCTATTTTATAGGAAAAGTTTATAGTTTTTGTGATATTCGTGCTAATCCTAAGACTGGCCTGGTGGAAAGGCGCCAAACATAAATTTTAAATTGTAAACTATATTTGTCAGAACAGTGGACAATATTCGATGTCGGCAACATTTATTGGAAATGTCATAAAAAGGCATTTTCTTTTATTATTAAATTAAAAATTCAAAATATAAAAACACTATGAACTAAATTGTGCGACTTTGCGACAACTTTATTTGATCAGCTTTTTGTTTTTTAAATTTTAGTTCGATAAAACAAAATTTCTTAGAAGAAAACAACAGAAAATGTTAAAAACGAATACAAGAAAATGATGATTCTTAAATCCGTTAAAAAAAATGATAATCGAATTGCATATTAATTGTGTTTAAAATGTTATTCGACGAAAATTAAAAGAATATGTTTTATTGGTATTGAAATCGATTTGAGTTTCATAGGCACAGAAATTACAACTAAAAATAGACTTAAATTATAAGAATGTGAACTACACAGTGGATTTTCAATTGGTTAAATATTCCAGCTTTTTATCATTTCAAAAATCTTTTGAATTTCACTCATCCAGAGCTCTAAATCCAATTGATTTTCGGCAGATATAAAATATGATTGGACACATCGATTATGTTCTGTCTTTTCTGATTCGCCAGCATGCACAACATCAATTTTGAATGTCCGTGGCCGTGGACAGATTTCACGATCAACAAGCAATGATTTGGTTCGATAGTTGCATTGGTCGAGGTTCAGGGTTAAAATTGGCGATTGCTGTGAATAGACATTTTAAATGGAATTTAGTTTCAGACTTCAGTATGAAAAAAAAAAAAATTATAAATCGAAATATTTTGGATTTAAAAGATGTAATAGCCTACCGTATCATTTGCATCTTGCGGATAATTCCAGAAATGCATAGAAAATCCGTCAATGCGACACCACAAACGGTCCCATTTTTGCTTTGAATCAGCCAAATTGAGAAAACCATTGGCTTTGGAATCATTGAAGTACAATTGCTCTTGATAACCAATTTTTAGCGAATCACATAACGTATTGACTTGACCGCACAATACAATCGCTGGTGATATCAAACCGTACAACGTGTACACGTATTTACCAGTTGAAGTGCGTTGTAATTTTCGTGGCGAATGATATGATGATGAAACGTGCTTACGCGATAGATTCGATGATGTGAGCAATGTTTTGCCTTGCAAGCGAAAACGCGACGAATCACACTGCGACAGATATAGTTCAGAACCCTATAAACAGAATTGTTTTTTTTTTTTTTTAAACAAATTTATTTTCTTTGAAATTATCCTAAAATTCATCATACTTTACGTTCAGTAAAGGATTTCTTGTCTTACCTTTTCAGTCGGTGCATTTTTTCGAAGCCGTAGTGCATAAATTTCCACCCGAATTTCAAAGTCGGCTGTCAAATCAGCAAATTGCATCTTCAAATTGTTGAACACAATCCGATTGCCTTTGTGCTCTTTGGCATCGGTGAATTCGACTTGATCATTATATGAGCAAACGCAAATGTAGAAAAAATTGTAATGTGTATCGAATATGCAGTCAACATTCAGCTCAAATTCCAAGTATTTAATGGTTAAAACACCTTCACCGAATTCGGTTGCATTTTCAACACCATCATAATCACTCTGCCACAGTGTTATCAATTTTTCAAGTGCCGAGCATTCTTTAAGACTTGACATAAGCATCAATTGTTCGGCTTCAACCAATTCGCGTGAATTATGAAATTGGCCATTTGTGCGACACACTTCCAGTGCGCTTTGAATGGATTTTCTCATAGCCTGTTGCTGGCGAATTTTGTCAATCAATTTCTTCATTCGGATTGCATTAGCTAGGCTCTCACTGGGCATGGTCTCAATGCGACTACAAATTGATTCGAATAGTTTTTTCCGTTGAATATCTGCACTGCTTCCACTTGATGATGATGCGCATGATTTGATTTCACTAGTTTCATCGAAACCCTGGCCAGCCGAAGCAAAACTTTCATTTTTTTCATGTGCCATCTTTCTACCGTCAATTCGGAATGAATTGCGAAATTTTGTTTTAATGGCTTTGAAACTTGGTGACATTTTTTTCAGCCTGCTTGATGGTGAATCGTATTTTCCAAGTGTTCGGTAGAGTGATGAGCTTGGTGACGAATTTATCGAATCACAATCCGGACGATTTAGTGAAATAAACTGTAAACAAATCCAACAAATAAACAATTAGTAAAAGTTGTCCAAAAATGATTTAGCACAGTGAATTGTTTACCTTCGTTGAATCAGTTGATATATCATTTTCATTGTGACAGCTTCGAAATGCGACAACACTGGCTGCTAAATCATGAGATAGATCGGTGGAATCACCTATTTCGCTTGGCATATACTCCAAACTGGTGATTGTATCCTTGATCTCACTATTCATATCATTGCCTCGGCTCAAACTTTCGCAATAGCTGCCCGTTCCGACGGTATCAAATGACAATGTGTCAATAAAATCGCTTAGCGTTTTTCTTGGCTGATTTTGAGTAATACTTTTATTCTGTCTATAAAATGATGAGCATCCACTGTTTAAATCACTAGTTGCCGTCGATTCTGAGCCAGAATTGGATTTTCGACCACATTTCAAAGCATCAACTTCATCGGTGCCAGTTTCATCTGGATCAATGGTTGCCGTTGTAAATAATTCATTCATTTTAAATTGGCATTCATCCAATTTTGTTTGAATGGTTGTCGCAAAATCATTGATTAGGCTCATGTCAAGTGATTCAAAACTCGAACTCAATCGAAAACTTTGTTTATCATCAATGGCCGCATCGGTTTGGTCTTCGCTGTGTTCAGTTTTCGATTCGATTGTCTCAAGGCTTCTCGTTTGCAACGAATGTCGATTGACAGTCGCATATAAAATCTTTGGATTGTTATTGACCATGATATATTTGCTAGGTTGGGAATCACTTCGATCACTTATGTACACTTCTTTAAGTTCAACTGGTTCGGTGGGTTTACAACTTTTAATCGCATTTACATCATCACCATCGATACAACTGTGATACAATGTGTCATGTCGCTTGGCTGGTTGCGCCAATTCAATTTCCGCATACAAAGGTTCTGGTTCGTCATGCAAATCAATTGTGGCAATTTGTTCAACCAATGACTCTTGATCTAACAAATCTCCACTGCTGGTCGATATGGTGCGATCTCTAAATAGGCATTTTTTGGCAGACGGTGGCCGTTCGCACACCACTTCATTGATATTTGTGTTACTATTGTGACCATTTTCAATGCGCTTTCGCATGTCAGACAACATTTCGCCCATCAATAACACTTTATTATCGACTTCATCGTAATCGTTTGCTTTATAGTAGTGCGTTGATTCGTCAGTGCTTGAGCGTGCCTTATCCTTATCACGGCCTTTCTTATGGAACAGCTTCTTTGACGATTTGGCCAATTTTATAATCATTTTCGATGGCGATCGTTTGACCGGTTTCGATTTATCCTCTGGCACATTTACCACACGATCAAAATTGAATGCCTCATCGGGTGTTGCATACGCTTCGGACTCATCTTTTTTTTCGCTATCATTTACATTTGGTGCATCTTTCAGTAGTCGTATATTTGAGACATCGGCAATACGCTTTGGACTTGGATTCAGTTCAATGATATTCTGGTTCACCTCTTTTGGTGTTAAATTCAACGATTTATTTACACGCTTCGGATTGTCCGCCTGAGAAATGGTGTCACGATTATTACAAACAGTATTATCACCCTCTTTAAGCGGTGTCGAAAATAGTTCTTCATTTGTATCCAATTTATTTACCTTTTTTGGTGTTGTCTGTTTTGTCATTGGTTTCGTAAGAAATTTCTTTGATGTTCCAATAAATGTTTTTGTTCGTTTAATGGCCGCTTTTCCAATGCGTTTGCCCGTTTTGCCCAATAAAACATGTTGCGGTTTCTCTTTTTTCACTTCACAATGACAATTTTTGCATATCGTTTCAGTGGGTTTGGATGTTTGTGCGGCCGCAACCACATCTTTAATTGGTGTACTTAGATTATTTTGGCGATGCGTTGACAAAACGGCTGAAAACTGTTCAAAATCTTTGTTCGATCGATTTGAACTGTCAACGGTATCGATGTCTTCTTTTGGAGCACAGAAACCAATATTTTGCGATGGATTCATAGACGATGCATAGTGATCTGTTGAATTGGTTTGACTATACTGATCGGCGGTGGTGTAGCGTGACATGGGTGGATCTTCGTTATCCACATTGCTTCCGGGTCGAACCCAACCAAAATGCACTGAAGTCTCTTCACCAACATGTGCCTCATATTTTTGCGCATGATTTTGATACGAAGATGGAACAACAAATCCCATTGCTGGCCGCTGTGATTCATTTAAATCAGCAATTGGAACCGTTGCAGATGATTCAAAACTTTGCTTAGACAATGGCGATGATGATGAAGATGCGGTAAAACTTCGTGGTGGTTTAATTGGTGCCAAATCAACTAACTTCTTTTTTTCCAGCTTTTGTAGTTTCTGTTTTTCCGTAATTGCATAAGCCACATTATGAAGAAGTGTTCGACGTACACTGGTAATGGATTGCTGTTCAATTCGATGGGCTAGCAAACGATTTATCGATTTGCCAGTGTATTTTGGGCTGGCTTGCAATTTATCAAACACAAAACCATCACAAATAAATTGTTGCTTGATATTTTGTGCATTTTTTAGATGTTTTACTGGCAATTGTTGGCCATTTTGTTCACATTTATCGGCTTCAAGTGATGAAACAATGTCATCGATGACAGTTTTATCACAGCAAATGTCGGCCGAACGATTTAATGCTTCAGTGAGAATATCCTCGGTGAATGAATTGTCGATGATAATTTTCGGTTGAGATCGTTTTTTGTAGCGTTGTTTAAATTCTTTAATTTTCCCTTTGTCTACTTCGATTTTTGATGTAACAATACGATTTTCACACAGCTCCTGTTCGATACAAATCATTGGTGCCGTTGACTTTTTCATTGTTACCGTTTTGGTTTGAGTTTTATTTTCGCTTTGCATGTGTTGTTTAACCATTTTTTTGCGCATTTTTTTCACTTCACTTTGATTATTTTCACCATTTAATTCAGCGTCCGTATTTTCAGTGATGGCCAAACAATTGGTTTCCGTATTTAACTCCGAAAAACTGGCACAATTAAAATACTGGCTACTTTCCGATTGACATTCAATGTCACTTTTAATTGAAAAGAAACTATTATCATCACTGCTGTCGCTGTCTGGTGTTGATGTAACATGAAATTCATTGGTATTGTCCGCATCCAGCAATTGTTTGGCATTTGAATCACTTTCACTGCATAGCGTCGCATAATCGCTAACCGTTGTATCACTTTCTTCGCTCGTTTCACACGCATTCGCCAAATATTTGTCGATGGCTTTCGCTTGCGTTTGATTGGTTTTGTCCGTAATTTGCACTGGAACCGTTTTCGTTTTGATGGTTATTGTAATTTTTCGTGAATTTGTTTGATACGTATTCGTTTCAGTTTCCGTTTCGCTATCTTGACAAATGGCATTTTTACTAATCGTACGCGCACTATTCAATCGTGATTTTGTTGCACGATTTTCTATCACATTTTCACGAAAATTTGGTTCAATTTGACGATTTTCGGTGAGTGGAAATGATCGACATTTTCGTTTTGTTGGAAATTTGGGTGATTTTTTCGTTGTATTGCACGCACAATTTTTACATTTGCTATGAAATGATGTTGATTCGACGCTGCTTGTGTTACTTCTGCTGCAATACATGTAGCTTGCGCTGCTGCTACTGTCAGTCGCATCAAAATAACCGTTATTAAACGAAATCTTTCGGTACATTTCGCATTCACGATTGCGCATATTTTCGATGACCAGATTCGTTTCACTGTTTACATCGCTTGAATCACTGTAATTGTTTGTCGGTATTCGTTTGCACGGGGTTCGCTTTGTATTGATGTGATGATGGTCATCATTTGCTCTATTATGACAGCAATTTGACAATGGTGCTTTGTTTTCGATACTATTTCGAATGGCGCGTCGACTCAATTTTTGTGTTATTTGCTCGTGTGATTTACTCCACGCTTTGCCATTGATTAAACGTTGTTGCTGCTTTGAATGTTGTATGCCATTTAATGCGTTCGCTGGGTGAATCGTGTTGCATCTGTTTTCTGTATCTAACACATTTAACTGTTCAAATTGTTGGGCGGTCTGTTTTGAATGATCGACGCGCTTCAATTGATGTCTGGTATTTGACGTTAAATGATTGCCACTATCAAATGCATCCAACTGAAAATCCACTCGATTGCTATTTTGCTGTTCAACAAACTGTGCTCGGTTTAACTGTTGCCCTTTAACATGGTTGTCATTTTGATTGGCGTCTAATGGTTTGTTTGTTTTAACTATTGCAACACAATCGGCTATGCTCTCTGTTAATGCTGTGGCTGATATTGCTGAAAAATACTCATCGGATTCGGCGTCGAATGTCGGATGCTCATCATCACTGCTACTCCTTGTACTCACTGGAACATTACAATCCGGAGAAAAAATGAAGACGAAAAAAGAATTAGATACATGAACATTAATTTGATGTTTTGTTTATAAACATTCGAGTGGATATTGCAAAGGAAATAAGTCAAGTGTTTCGGTTGCCTTGCCACTTAAATATTATGACTTGTTTTTTTTGTTGTTGTAAGTAATAGAATTTGTTTAAATTCGGAAATGTTTATGGTTTTTCGGAAAAATCAAAACCTAGAACTGAATATCTCTGTTTTTACTTGAGATGAGCACGCACAACTAAAATTCCTCTCATCTCGATCATCAACATTCAACTGATTTCAATCGCAATTGTGCTGCATTCCAACAGCAACAACAACAAAACGCATTTCGCAACGCCCATTTGTATCAATGATGTGTTATTATTATAAATGGCATGGATATTCGTTTCAATTAAATAAATCAATAAATGGCCGAGACGTGACTACGCAAATAATGCCTACTTATTCAATCAATTCCCACATCCATCTTGATGATTGAATGGCGATTTTATATATATGGCGTAAGTGCACGCGCTGGCAAACAACACACACACACACACCTCACTCGCTCTCCATTTCCATTCGATGCATTTTTTTTTCTCACTTTATTTACCTTGTTCATATTGCAGATTGTTGTTTAACAATGATCGATGCAATGGATCTAAAATCGCAAGTATGGCTGGATTTGGTTTTTTAACGTGCTCGTCACCGATGTCCGTTTGCTCATTTAGTTCGATAGCCATCGTTCTAGAGGAGGAATAACAGACCAGAAAGAAACAAACGCGATTAACAACAATCTACGCGGTTTGATAATCAAGTCTCGAGCACGCTTGCCCAATGTCTCGAGACACAATATTGGCTTAAGAGATTTTATCAGCACAAGTGTGGCGTACAAGTGTCAACAAACTGCTTTACTAGTTAAACAAATGCAACTAAATACCGAGGCGGAGCGGCGGGGAGGGGAAGAAAACAGAGCGCTGGAAAAATTGGATGATAACCATATTAGGAAGATATAAACAAAATATCGGACACGATACAATGTCTGTTTGATTTTCAAAACGTTCACATGTGTGCTTCATTCACACATCGATCGATTGCAGCCAATTGTTTGCATTTCGTTTAAGTCTATTGTGTTATTTTAAATGTGCCTTTTTGCCAAAATTGCTTTGTTTGGATCAACCATTTAACAACAAAAAAAAAAAAAATCGTTTATTTCGTTTTGTTCTTTCTGGTTGTTAAATGATTTTGGTTGTTTTTTTTACTAAGAAAAAACCATCAAATGTCCAGCCTTTTTCAATCATCAGAGTACATGCACACGTTCAGTACAAAGCAAAAACAAAACCGAAACAAGTGTTTCAACACACATAAAAAGCGCCTTTTTTGTTCGTCCCAGTGCATTCTTACACTTGTTCATTCCGCAACACAAATGTGTTTTTATGTTGTTGGTGTTACTCTTTCAGACTTGTTTATCGCTCTGGACAAAAAATCAACAACAAATTGGATATGCATACTTGAGCGTTGTAAATACTGAATATGGAATTGGTCTGTCCGATTTAGGACTGTCACTACAACAATCACAAAACATTCATCATATCTGGTAATATGAAGCGTATTCCATGTGTTTTTTTTTGTCGTTGTTGTTGGCCGATCGTATTCAAGATAGTTGTCGATTTTCTGTCACTTAGAGATTTGTTTATCTAATCTGTTCATGAATGGAACAAATTCCAGATTTCATTCTATTGAGTCAGGTAGTCAGAATTTGCTTTGAACGATATAATTCTGAAAATGAACTACACACACTGTTTACATTTTAAAATATAAATCGAACCAAAACTACAGTCAACTTTTTTTTAAATAGTGTCAATTTATCACATGGCATTTTGTATTTGAATGTGATCGTTTTGTCCTCCCCTTTTTCGATGTCGGTACAATTTCAAGCAAATGTATATCATTTGAGCTGATGATTGAAGACTGGTTGCGAGGTCAGGACGCATCGAATATGACAAGAGATTTTAGTAGATTTAAAGCAACTCGAAAAAAAATACAATTTTTCGTATATTTCTTAACTATGCGTGAATGATTCAAATGTTGAAACACTTGTGCGACGCAGAAGATAACACTAACAATAGTTGAACGTGACGGAAAATGCCATACGAAAAAATAAATAAATATGATTTATCTCTTTTTATTGCCCAAGTTTTATTGATATAAAACCCAAAAAATGTTGGTTGTTGACAATTTATTTTTGTTATGTTTCAAACACACACAATTTTCGTTTTCCTACTATTTTTTATACTTGTTATTTTATTGTTGGCTTCAATTTATAGTTGAAACGATATTGAAGCTGTCTGTCTAGTAGTCAATTATAAAATGCGTTGCGATCCTCTTTAAATATAGAGAAATGAGGCAGAGGCCAAACGCAGACTTGCTGTTGTTGGAATACAGATAACAAATAAATCAAAGTGAATTGGTGTTTTTGTTTTTCTTCGTTTCTGGTCGAATTCTGGAGCACTTTTAAACGTGAAAATGTAATGTAAAACTGTTCCAGAATGATATTGAAGTGTTGACTAAACCGTTGCGCGTATATATTAACCAAGGAAATAACCTGTGTGTGTGTGTGTGTGTGTGTGTGTGTTTTGCTTTCTTGTATTCCATGAAATTCAAACAGACCTAATTGTGATTGCATTACAAAATCATCATGTATATAAAACCATCCATGTTACAGCGGCGATGGCATCGGATTTTATATTCAAATGGTGTTGTGTTCTAATTTTCTGCACAATATTGCGTTATATACATAACATTGTAATGTTTTAATTGCGATCGTTGATAAACTACATTGGATCCGATATGCAAAACCGACACACACACATACAAAAATCATGCGTTATTCGTAGTTTGAACAGTAATTCAGTTTCAACCGTTTATTATGGCGGAAAGGCAAACAAATAAAATTCAAAACAAATTCATGGCAAACCGTGTTTTATTTATCATGATGTGTTGAAGTCCGCAATAAATATTTGTACATTTTTTGTGTGTGAATCGGAAATTGAATCGTATGTAAAAGTCTGTCGATAGTGCACAACAACAACACTTAGGAAAAATTGGATCATATATCAAACGAAAGAAAAAAGAAAAATAACAAAATATACAGAAATCATCTGCATAAATTTACATTCACTCACACTCACACTGAATCAACCAATCACGCATACAAAGGTGATCTCAAATGAAAAGACAACAACAAAAATGCCATAAAATGAATCACATTCAAAAAAGGGTTTTTATTGGCTGCTTCGAAAACTGAAACCGCAATTTAAATTGTACATTTTAAAGCTATGCATTTATGCACGCCATTTGAATGTAAATGCGTTTTAACGGTCGTATGATATTGTGCTAGCCACAGCATTTAGCTCAAATTTACCAAAAAAAAAAAACAAACGGACACCATTGACAACGGATTTTTGGTGAGCACATTTTGGAAATCGCCATAATTATTCGGCCCTATACGCTTTAATAAAGCGGCTTTACACACAGTTTATTTTACTTCAATCAGTCAGCCAAAACCGAAAAAAAAATTGTCGACGAGAGGAAAAAATATGTTGTTTTTTTTTGTATTGAGGTCAATTAAAGTGCCCGTATACTCAAAATAAATACGGATATTATGCGTTGTCACAACGCCGTTGTATGTATCACCAAAAAAACCGAAACACTATTGGAAATTAAACGAAACGAGAAACAGAAATCAACAACGACAGCAATAAATGGCATCGCTACAGCACAATCACAGACCAATTGAAATTGGAATCAATGAGATTCAATTCGAATGAAGATATTCTTGATTTATGCTGTTACTGCGCTTCTTTTACTGCAATCACCAATTCCCACAGCACTATGGATTTTATTTGGTTACAAATCTTTTGAAAAGCGGCAGTTATGATTGATCCAATCCAAATTAATAAAATTATGAAAACTATTCAAAATGAATCGACGACGGGAAGTGATAATAAGCAGAAACAATTTTTGGTACCCAATTTTTCTGGTTCAATTGACGGCGCACTAGAAATACGATTTGGTTTGTTATTTTTTCGATGCTGGTGTTAGCGTTGCCGCACAAATCACTGATTCGAACCGACTAAAATGTTCAAATGAATGTTCACTCCATGATTTTATAAAAAAAAAACTACTATAGTTTGTAACTTATAACTTCTCAAACCGAATAAAATACGTTGCAAACGTTGAAATTGTGAAAATCGCAAATGATGCGTTAAAAGCGTTTTTATTAAGCCGTTAAAATGATGTGGACAAGTAAACTTGCCTTTGGAACTAATGATAAGCTTAACGATTAAACGTTTAAATGTCTATTTCGTATGGTAGAGCTTCTAGTTTCTATTCATAGAACGATGAATGCAAAAATATGTTGACATGTTTTATTCACTTGATTTCAGCATATTTTTTGTTCTTCTCTCAATTCTTCTGTTCGTTGTGCTTCTCTGGGGTTTTTTTTCTCTTAAATATTTTCAATGTATTTTGCATAACGTAAATCAAGAGAGTGGTTGAAACAACACTCACAGTGTTAAACATACTGGTCTCGTTCAGTATTCTTTTGCTTTGCTTGAAATCATTGAACTCTTGAACGCTTGTTTTTTTTTTTAATGCGCGAGGATATCAACGACATCACTTAATGATGACGATTATTCACGAAAAAATGCCACAAAACATAATGGCCAAGCGGACAAGAGAAAAGAGTTCATGAAAAAAAAAAATCAACGCACATAAAAAAAACGAGAAGCAAAAACGTGCAAAAGCCACCAAATCAAGTTTACCGATTTTGTTGTTTTAAAGCCTTTTTCGTTTCTCTTTTATTATTTAGATTCTGTATGTATTTGGTTTTTCGTTCGTATTTTGCGCCTAACTGTGTATTCTCATTCGTCTTTTGTTCAATGTTGTTCGACTTCGACAAAAAAAACACAAACAACAACCAATCAAGTTCTGTTCTGTATTTTATTGTTCATTATGACCGGTCGCATCGAATGAACAACCAAATAAAATCACACAAATGATGTGCAATTCTCTGACTAACGAAACGGACTGTTTGGATAGCGCGTTTTCAATGTATATACGTGTGTGAGTGGTGTTTCTCTCTCTCTCTCTCTCTCTGTGTATGTGTGCTTCGCGTGAACTGAGCATCGTATGCGAAATTGTGCTTCATTGGATTGTGTAGCATGTATGGCTCGTGCGGATTATTTTCTTCTCTTTTTTTCTTTTCTTTACACTACACAGTTTCGCGTGCTCGCGAACGCGAACAACTTAAGATCACTTGTGCACTTTATCAAACCGAAAAGAGAAACAAAAAGAGAAACGATTGTGCATGCTTGCTCGAAATGCACGTTGCACAAGTATGCAGACAACCCATTTTTTTTTTGGTACGATTTCCAGTTACGTTGCGCTTTTCTCGCGTATTTCATTCCAGCACAAACCACACATTTAAATGACAGGATCTGGTTGGTGTGTGCCGCGCGGTTGTTGGGTGTTTTCTTGAAGAAGGTCACAACGAAATGGAAGAAAAAAAGAGTCAAACAACAATTAAAAGGAATACACACTTCACACAACCGAACCGATATCAATGCGAATGTCTGTTCAAAATGTTCTGCACGCATACAAGGATTCTCATCTTGTGCATGTGCACAAAAACTATACATTTTACTTCAACGCTTTTACTTCGATGCAACAACTTTTTTTTGTTTGTTGGACTGCAATTCTGGCATGTACCACAAATTAATTAACCACAACAATTTCCAAACCAAATGGTTGCGCGTGCAATGATTTTTCGACACGATCTCATTCAGTAAACGGTCATTTATTATTTTTCTTTCAAATTTCATTAATACATTCGAAATTTTCAATGCTTACCATTCATCATTTTTTCTAATTTTTTTTTTGTTATTCAATAAATAATTAAAAATAAACACAAATCACATTTTTCGTCATTTAAACGATTTTCTAAAACTAATTTTATTGAAAATGGCACAAAATTGCACAATTTCATTAAACGACCAAAATACGAAGACGTTAAAAAAATCTTGTATTTTTTAGTCAACTGATGCACACACAATAAATACAACGCATAAACAATAGGTTCAGTACAGTGCCCTACTGTGTGGCCGCATTGCATTGGCAAATCGCATACGGTCATACAACAACAAAAAAAAAAAAACAACAAACCAACGAGTAAATTCAAATATCCAACATTCAAAAGTGACATTTAACGTTCGCTTTTTTCGACCGTAACTGTCACATCGATGACAATTCGGTCAAACCTCGTATAAGCGTTTCAAATGACTGAGAAGTAGTAGCGTGACTTCAACGACGATTCACATTTCACTCGAAACGCAATGAATTTTAAGCAAACGAATTAGCTTTCAATTTATTTTTTTAATTTTCAAATGGAATATTTAAATGAATTTAATTTATTTAAAAAACATGAATTCAAGAAGTTTTCAAGACTAGACATTAAATGTGCTACGTGAATTGTAGTACTAGATTATCCATAAGAATGCAAAACATCAAAGACAGTGAAATGTAAACTGAAAATTATGAAATAAATGCGAAATATATTTTCTTCAAATGAGATCTTTTGAGTTTTGAATTAAGTTTCGCTCTAGATTGTTATTTGAACTGACTTAAATTGGTCGGTGATTGGTCTGAGGATCAAAAATTTTAAGAAAGTTTATGGCAAATTTTATGTAAAACAAATTTAACGTCGAGTATTCGCGTTCAGTTGGTGGTGTATTTGCAAACTTTCAATTTTATTTCATTTGAAAAAGAAGCAGCCAAGCAAAAAAAGACGAAAAACAATTAAAAAAAAAAATTACAGTTATTTTCCAAGTTATCCTCATTTACATTTATTATCTGAATTAAGAAAAAATTGAAATTTGAATTTTTGTCAATTTCTGTGAGAAGTCCAAATTTACATTTTTGTTTTGTGACTAATTCGTTTTTGTTATTTTTAGTCAGCGTTCAATTTCAATTGAATGCATTTATGGAAGGTATCGGATATATCAGATCATTCGTCGATATGGCGTTAAATTTAGCAAATGATTTCCACATAAAAAAAAGCAGACGCCGAGTATTTTTATTTCATTCGATTCTATTTCGACAGTAGACAAAAGAATTCCAAAGAAAACAACACGAGGCGAAATTCGATTGAGGTGTTGTGTGAATTAGCCAACATTAAAGAGGGTGTGAAAAATACACAAAAAATCGAGATAAACTTTTACTGTCTAAACCGACACTGTATAAAATTCTATCTGGACTAATGACACTAAAGCTACACGAACACCAAATGCACATTAATGAAAGTGATAAATCATAGAATAGAATCGAAGAAAGTTTAAAGATTTTTTTTTCGAAAAATTTGTGTGTTCATTTTTTTCCATTTGTGAACATCTGAGCAAAAAAAAAATGTCTCAGTCTGAAGCTCAGTTAGCTCGGGAAGGTTGCGAACAAGTAAATGCACTCGTGGATCGAATTAGAAAAAAATTCGACGAAGAAAAAAGTAGAAACGATCGGTTAGAAGAGCAGTGGAAAAATGTTGTAGATGATTTCAAACGTCTGCAAGAAAAGTTGGACGATACGAACATACAGGACGAAAAAGAGATCGATGAAATGAAAAAAAAAACAATGATCTAGAGAAAGAGATGAACGAAATGAAAAAAAAGAACGTAGATCTTGAAGATAAGATAGATCGAGCTGAAATATGCTGTGCCTGTACAGAAACGAGTGAGCACGGGACTTTGCTAACCATACACGACATAATGTTTAAATCTAGATAAATTTCAGATAATTATCTTATCTTTTTCATTTTAGATAATCTTATCTGACTTATCTTGAACAGATAAAAAAAAGATAGCATAACTTTATGAAATGTTTACTAAAAGTTTGAAAAAAACCCAAAAGTAGTGAATTTATTTTTAAATATAAGCTCTAGCTTGTATTTGAACTGAATTGAGTTGGTCGTTGATTAGACTAAGGATCGAAAAGAACTGGTGGGAATTTGACAGTCAATCCTACATATTTTGTCAAATTCATATAAACTTAAATACAATTAGAACGTATTTGACAAAATGTGTAAAATTCCAACCAGTTCTTTATCGATTTGAATAGTAACAAATTGGAGTGTGATTTTCATTTACTTGGTTTCTAGCTTGTGTAATTTTTGCGATCAATTAACTTTCAAAAGTGTCCTTCATAAGGAAATTAATTACGTCAAACATCTTACGAAATCAAAAATGCAAAATATACTTTTAAATTAGTAGTCGAGTGAAAAATTACTGAAAATTACCGATCGGAAATTACTATATCAAGCAATCACATTTTTGGCAAATACTCAACAAATGTTCAAATGATCAACTTAATTTGACACGTACAACGAACTGAGTGGAATGCAGCATTTCAATATGCGTCGTTCAGGTTACGGCGCATGCGGAATTTGCTTCAATGTGCCATTGTTTGGTTTGACGGGCATCCATCTCGCGCTTTATTATTGGTCTTGACCTTAGCACAACAGTTATATTCTTTTTACCGGCAATCGACATTTTTGACATTTGACACAAAAAGTCCAAATATCAAAGGGGGGGACAAGAAGTCTGGAAAACTATACTATCGACGGCGTACGCAAAAAACGGCAAATGGGGTGGCAGTTCACGAAGCTTAACCAGTTACTGCATTCATCGCTCAGATGTTCGATTTATTGAATAAAGCAAATAAAATGTTTAAAAATTAAAACATAAATGTGTTAAGCGCATTTATCCATGTGATATGTCACGAAAACCTTCGTTATTTTGAACCAGGAATGACTTTCATAAATTATACAAATGCCCATATTATATGTTCTATATTAGAGTAAACAACACCACACAAAGTTCAAACAGTAATGAAAATGTTTCATCAATACATATCTATCAGATACCACTCGAATTTAAACTATCTAGATGAATAATAGATAAGATGAAAAAACTTCTGAACGGGGTAAAAACAGAGTGGCGCACTCAATGATCCTGCTCACAAAATGACCGATATGACATTTTCAGTGGCGCTAGTGAAATATATTTCTTGGTCCAAACCACTTCAAATAATTCAACATATTGATCCACTCAAACAACTCACATGATTTCCTCAATCACAACATTTGAGTTCGTTGACTATCGACACTGTCTTCGTGTCGAGTGTACAGCAGCCACATCATTTATCGTGTGCATTACATGTGCGAGTCGACGCAATGTGCTCACACGATATTTCTGGTATGCAGTTAAGATTAAGGCCATACTTGCTACTTCAGCGATTGCGATCGCGCTGTGATTTCACATATAAATACAATCGCGGCGCGATTCCTTATCCATATAATTTTGATAGGGCGATCGCGAGCGATTCCAATCGCTGAAGTAGCAAGTAATGCCTTTACTTGGTACTAAATGCCTTGAATTTACCATTGAACACTTTAACAGTTTGCGAATTGAAAGGCTGTTTCCCCCAAACATAAAAAATAAATTTCAAACAAAAATTCATTTACAGCGGAAATGGATAGAGATACAAATTTTACTGAAATTGTTAACTAAATATTGGAAATTAATGTTAAAAATATCAACTTGGTATATTCGACAAACTTTGCTGAACATGCAAAATAATTAATGAAAGTGACAAATCATAAAATAGAAAATGCGCAAACGCAACCAAATTAGAGATTTTTTTTTTCATTTGTGAATGTATGTTGTCAAGAAGAAAAAAAATCCGGGGTCGGTTGGTCAAAAATGTGAACTTTTTGCAAAAGTTACCTTCATTTTTGACGATCGATATCACAACCATTCCGAAAGGTATGAAAACCGCAGACATCTCGTTTGAAAGGTATTGAGTTCTACTTTATTTTGAGTTTATAAAATATTTGAAAAAAAAAAACATTGTATTAGAGAATTTATGTAAAAATACGCCCTTTTGGAGAATAAAATCGTACTCTTCGTAGTTACTGTGTATATAACGATAGCAGTTTATTATAATAAATGTTCAATAAACTCTTATTTACAATAAATACAAAACAAAAATTATTTCAATGAATGTTAACTCATCTCTCGGAAACACTTAAATATTCAACTAAATAAAGAATGACAAAAATATAATTTGTGTGATTTTGTGTTTTTTGCTCGTTTTTGTGTGAGTGTTTTTTTGGTATTGCTTTCAAAACGACTAAATTGGATTTTATTTGCTAGTTTTTTGCGAAATTTGTATTTTATTCAGATCGTCAAGTACTTCTAATACGGTGGCCATACTCCAAGCTTGTGTCCGACACGAATCTGAGCAATAGGAACCATTTTCATTGGTTAATTCTGGCAAACCGCGCCAATGCGATGTTTCAATTTCACGTAAATGTGCTGTAAGAATGGCATAAGTTTCAGCAATTGTTTCGTTTAGGCATTTATTTTTCTTGGCAAAAATCAGTCGAGCACGTAAATAGAATCCAATCGGCCAAACCCATTCCTGCATACAAAAAAATTAAAAAAAAAAAAAAATAATAATTACATAACAGATCAATTGAAGAGTGTTCGGTATTCAAGGTTATAATTGTGACTCACCGGTCCTTGATGGTAGTTGGCGCCATGCGACACTCTTGCATCATTGGAATCGTTGCTGTTATCATAGTTACCGCGATAACCCCAGTCATCTGGGTCGAGTGTTTTCATACCCAAAGGTCCAACAAGATACTTTTTGGCTGCTTCTAATGCAGTCCAAGCATGCTTTGGATCAAATAAATCTGGAGCCTATAAAAATCGATTTAAAATTAGCTTATGTATAAGCTAGTGTATAAGATTCCGTTCATCAACTGATAGTTGAGCAAATTACAGCTCAATACTTACTGCAACCATTGTAATTGGGAAATTGCATCTCAGTTGGAAATCAGCCCATGGTTGTGAGGCTCCAACCGAATCCTTATAAATTCCAACCTTATTTACTAATGGACCCATATCAGCAGTAACATAAAACTCTTTGTCAAAGTTTGCTTGAATTGTGTCGGCCCATTTTTTGAATGTCCATTTGGTTTGATCACCATTTTTACCTTTGCGTTCAACCGAATCGTATGGAATCAATTGAGATTCGGCCAATTTTTGTAAGAATCGCAATGAAGCATATTGCAAGCCAACAATTTCAACAGCCGATCCATCACGTGGTGTACTTGGGATGCCTTTATTACCGGCTTTAATCGATGACCCCATTTTATCCATCCAAGTGCCGCAATTCCATTCATTTCCGCCAAAAACGAATCCAGTATTTGGATTTGTGCCGATTTGATTATTGAATCCCTGATCTCTCATATGCTCGTCAATTTCACGGCCAGCATTTCGTTCACGAAAAACTAAACCTTGGAAGTGTACGGTGAGTGCCTCTTGAATCACTTGATGCAAAGGTTGATCCTGAAATTGCGTAAACAAATTGTTTAACAAAAATCACTTTCATTTTTTTTTTTTTCAAAATCGAATTTTTTTCTTTAAAAAAAAATAACTTACACATTCACCCGGTGCTTTGGCCGATGAGTCATCAGTCGGAAATAGACGTGATACGGGTTCATTGAGAATTGCATGACCTTTTGGTGCCTCTAAAACATAGTCTCTTATGCTGTACAACCACCACCAAATTGCATCACGGCAATTGAATCGCGGTTTGGTGCCGTTATCCAAGAGATTCGGGATTAAACCGTGTCGTAAACAAGCACCGAAGCCCAAAATTATGTTACGTGCTTCATTGTAACGACCAGTTAATAGAAGTAAACCACGCAATGCAATGAATGTGTCACGTCCCCAACATCGCATGTACCCGGTCGAAAAGTGAGGTAAACCAGCCGAAAGTGTTGGACATGGAGATGGTGGTTTCGGATCAGATACTTTTGGGCTGAATTTTGGTAAATCAGCCGAATTGGAAATAGATACACATTGCACTGAACCAAAAGCTAAACCTTTCACGAAACCGCTTCCATTGCGAACGAATCTAGGTCGAAAACACACAAAATTGTATACCAATTACAGTACCAGCTCGATAATGGAAACCCTCTATAATGGAAACGGCTCAGTAATGGAAACACATAATGCGATTGCTAAAAGTACGTGGCTCTAAAGTTTCAACTTTGTTTGTGATTCACAAAATTCAACTGCACTAATTTCCAACAGAAAAGAACACGTTTCTCTATTATAATACATAAAAATCGGTATTTTTGTCCAAGTAAATAGATTCGTTGCATAAGAAAGGTGTGATAGATGAACAAATATCATTGTTTTTCGTATTTTCATTAACTGGGCTTTAAAAACTGTTTCCATTATCGAGCCGGTACTATAATGAGAATTGAATTGACTCGAATTCAATCTAAATCACAAAAGAAACTTACGGTGACATTATTTGAGTAGCTCTGTCCAAAAGCAAGTGATGAACGCCAGTTAAAATGACATCGAAGTAGCTAGGAATCATATATCGTGGAATTTGTTTAAGAGCCAATGTATTATCTGCCCACCATTTTGACAATGCGGCTGTGTTTGGATTGTTAGCGATGCGTAAATGAATGTAGTCAATCATCCAGTCGCCTTGCCGAAGGTTATTGCAAAATGGATGGCCAAGATCATTATTTGGTGCAATTTCTGTTAAAACTGATGCAAAACCTTGTGTTCCACAGTATACTAACGGGCCATAATTTGGTACATCGTAAGCACTAGATCCATGACCATCATCACGTTCTTCATGATCACATCGATAGATGGCACGATTCAAATCATTTAAATTCAATTTGGAAATAATTCCTTTGATTTCTTCATACTTGGGACCGCTTTCGGTTTGGAAGGATACTATTAACTCTTCAAGCTTAGCAAATTGTGGCTTGACATTTTCATATGGCGAAACTCTGTTGTTTCGAGAAAAAATACACAACAATTATTTAGCAATTAATTCGAGATATACATTTGAAAAATCAATTCGTTTACTCACTTCACGGCAACAACACTGCCGGGTCTTAAATTCAAGAAATTCAATTGAGTTCGATTTCCATCTTTGTATGTTTTATGGTCGAATATATTTGATTCGGTTAAGGGGATGTGTTCGCTAATAGTCAATTCATATTCGTCTAGGCCATTAATATATTTATCACTCTTGACGAAATTGGCGAATTGATGATCGTAAAGATTTCCCGATCCACTGAAAAGGTCAATTTCAACGTTAAAAAAAAAATATCTGAGTGCATTTATGCCCATGGGCTAACACAACTTACTTGTGCGTGAGTTCAGCTTCAAGAATAATCTCATCGAGTTGACCTTCGAATTGTAATGGTCGAACACCCGTTGGTCCAGCATTTGGATGTGGTTTTGAAAATGCAGTGTGCGCTACCAATATAACACTTTCATGCGTTGTTGGATTGTGTCTAGTCACAGCCACAATATCTTTATGCATTTGGTCAACAAATACTTGACTGTAACCTTTTTCGGCTAGTTCACCATGCAACAAATTTATCGCACGTTTTGCAGCAATAATTCCAGTTTTATCATGAACACCGTTGCCCCATTCTTGATATTGTCTTTGCTCATTAACAACATGAATCTATTGAAAAATAAGTCAGTTTTTTTTTATCAAATTATTCAAATTCAAACAAAACGAAATGAGTTCCAAAAACAAAAACAGTATTAATACGCACATGGTGTGAAACGAGCTCATCATAGCCTCGATTGCTGCCAGTAGCACAACATGCCATCGATACCAAAGCAGCTGATGGAAGCAAGTCAAACACAGATCTGTAATACAATTGAATCGAATATAAAAAATCTTGTCACGTTCCATCAACTGCAACATTTTTCTCTATTAAGCCTACCGTTTTTCAACTGGCGATGGATTATCATGTGTTAAATCCAAAAATAAAGCGTGTGCAATGCCGGGAGCGAGTGGACGTTTGAGATTATTGTAGAATGCACCAACTGGTGCGCCACCATAGCGGTATACCAAACGTCCTTCTTCGTGTGAATCCCAAGCCGATTGTGCTTCTGCATTTCATGTAAAGAATCAATCAAATACACATATAAAATAAAAACATAAAAATATAAAAATATTGCTGAAAACAAACCTCGAATCAACGAAGTGATGCCCAATCGATTCACAAAAATGTTATCTGTTTGATCCGAATTGGTGAATAATTCGGCAACAACATATAATTCGGGATTAATTCGTCGTGCACAATCCAAAAGCCATTCAGCCACATGCAACGGTGTCGAATGACAATTATCTAAACGAACACCGTCAAAAATGCGAGCCGTTGTTTCAACATATTTTCGCATGTGATTCCATAAATATGGGCTATCTTCTGGCCGTTCGCCAAATCTCAATTTAACACTGTCACCCCACGCAATCAGTTCACGTTTTATATAAACATTGCCACGGCCTGGTTGTGGTAGTGCAAAATCATTCAATGGATCAGCACTCATGACCCAGCCATTGTGTGCCATAAATTCTTTTCCTTTATCGGTGTAAATTAACTGTTCATATTCATCGAATGACAGATTTTTTTCGTCGGGTGTAAAATATCGGCTAAACAATGGATGACTATTATCATTGACACGTACACGTGGACCATCACCTTGAACACGTTCATATCGAACACCGGCCAATGCATTTTCAACGGCATAACTCAAATAGTCTTGAATTTCCTTTTGAACGGCATTATTAAGTTCTTCCAATTTGGATCGGAAAGCTTCGATACATTTGCGACGGCGTGTATCTTCATCAAATGCATCCGAACGGAAGACATTGTATGTGGCCAGAGCCAATTCAAAATCAATTGTTGTTCCTAAGCGTTTGTATTCACGATCTTGAATTAATACCAATTCGTCGTGTTCCACTGGAGCCGAAGAAGTTGGCGGCTTTCCAGTACGAATCTAAATGATTGCAACAACAACAACAAAAAAAAACCATTGACATTAAAATCGCGCAACGGATATCGAGACAATGGTTTACCTTTTCGCTAAATAATTGTACATATTTCTCAATATTACATTGATAAAATTGACTTAGATTGGCTTCTGACAGGTACGTGGTGTGAATGTGATGGCGTAGCGCTTGAATGTGATCTTCATTTTCGACAATTGTCGGTACACCAACGTGCTCCAATTTACCGGCGATAACGTCACGCGTAACCCATCCAAAGACAACATCCAATAAAAATGCGGGACGCAAATGTGGCATGGTAAAACATGAATATGTTGCATCTGGATGCTCCATGAGCCACTCCGATTCATTGGCCGTATGATTCAATACAATGTCACATATTGAAGCTACCTAAAATGCGTACACGAAACAATTTCAATGTTTTGCTTCAGTTTTAACAATAAATGGCTTGACTTACGCCCCAATCGGTGCGCATTTTTTTGATAAACTTTTCGATGCCTTCAAATGTTGCACTTTTAACAATTTTTCCATTGACTTGTGTGTCATTGAAGTCGGGATTCGGTTTCAATTGGTTTCTAAGCGAGTAGGCTGATCGTGAGTCTCCCAATTCCTGTATTCAAATAAACCACACAATGTATTGATTGACTTCAAACCCATTAAATATTATCTTTTTACCTGAATTGGTGTAAAGTGCATTAAATTATAACCGGATTTTTTGGCTACAATCAATTTACTTTCCCATGTTGATAACGGTCCCAAGCATTTTGCCAAAACGGTTTGACATCGAATCGAATCTAATGGGATTTCTTTGCTAGTTTTTTGTTCACCGACCAAAATTTTCGGTTCAACTTGTACATAGAGTGAGCCTTGGCGCTTTTTACGATCATTGCTAATTTAAAAATAGAGTGAAACAACAACAACAACAAAAAAAAGAAGAATTAGCGACAGTCGTCGGCACCGATCACATTAAATGATTACAGTCAAAATGATTACATGTTATCATAAATGAAGTAGAATAGGAACGTGCCCGCACGGTTGAGTTCAATTTCGCAATGCGTTTCAAGATCGGTAATTTGGGCAAATGGATGTAAACCATCGCTGAGCTTTTTTCCATCTTTGCTGTACCAATTCAAATGGAGATATTGATGGCGAATGAATTCAGCTTTTTCTGTAATTCAAATAAATCAAGTAAATTCATTAAAATTCACACATTTACGGAATAATGGCTAATTGAAAAAGATTTCATGGAACATGACTTACCGTCCTCGGATTCTAAACGGCAGTTGTCAATTTGTTTTTATTTACAAAACGGAATTCAATATGAAACAAAACAAATGGAACATTAAATGAATAACGTTTTAAATCGTATTATGAATCGACTATGAAAACATTTAACAGTAATACTGATCAATTATCAACAGTGAATTGAATTTCTTTTGAATGTGTTTTGATCCTTGATATGATCACGCACGCACAAAACTATCTTTTTTCGTTTCCGAAAATTTCATTTTTACAGTCACAACGACATGCAAACATAAATCACAAATAAAAGACAAAAATCAATGGAAACTAGATGCTCACCTGTGACCGGATAATTACAGTACAGTGCAACATTGCGTCCGAGTAAGCTGGGCGCAGGCACCAAACGTAATTTTGTTCCACGCTTCAATCGATACAGTTGACCTTCGGCATTGACACCATGATGCAAAGCAATGCTAAGCACTTCATTGCTGGATTTCGTCATCACTTGTGCGTTCGGTCTCTTCGATTCGGAAGAAAAATACACGTTAAAATATTGATAGAGTTTATATGATGACACTAGAACAAATCCAAAGCACACAGTTGGTAAAAAATACATTGCCAAATTAAATACGTCCACACTACGCAAAAGACATGAATCGATTAGAAAATCCGGTAAAATATCTGTCAATGAATGACATAAGTGCTGAATTATCATGATTATTTTTTTGGAAACTGTTTTTTTCCGCCTGCTCAATTGCTCCGAAAAAATGGACAATCAACGCACATAAGAAGAAGAAGGAGAAGAAGAAAAAAAAAACAAGAAGAAGTACACGCACGAAAACAACTAAAATAAAATTGATATAGATATTTTTCGACAGTTAATCGGGGGAATCGTTGAATTTGGCAATGAATTCAATGTGAATCCAGTACACTCTTTCAGTGCGTGGCTGGCGTCAGATTATTCGCAATTGCAATATTGATTTATTATTTATTCAAATAGGTCAAGTGTACCCGCGTCAACACACACACACACACACACACACAGCACGACAAATATTGCTGATTGACACGAGATCAGAGATTATTAACGAACCGCTGCAACAGCAATTCAACTGAACGCACTACTTTTGGCACTAATTTTTCTATTAATTTAAGCTGTATCAACAGTCGAATAGGTTGATCCACTTGCACGAAGATTTCGGTTTAAATAGGTCTTCGCGTAAAACTGTTTAAGAAAATGGTGCTACCTCCAAAATTTGAGTGTGAAAATGGCTTTAATCAGCCGCAAAATAAAAAATCTGAAATGTCTGCGTTTATTAAATGAGTCTACTGAGATGGAACAGTGTAGTTTAGTGTCAACGTAAACAAACTAATGGGCGATTTGCCGGCATTGCTATACGTATTTGTACTCAATTGATCAGATAATCGAATTCGGCATCAGTAAATAAAACGTCAGCCTTGCCTGTACCGTGGTGTGTGTGTGAATTTGTAGCTATCATCGAATAGCAACATCGAAACCGATTCATCAATAACAAAAACAAAAATCATTTTAACGATCACGTTGACGGCAATTCAAATGCATCACAAACAACACACGACTTATGTGCTGCAACTGTTACGATCGATATAGACAACAACAACAACAACAAAAAAACAACAAATTAGCCAACCCCAATTTTCCTATATAAACATAATTTCATCTATTTCGAATTGCATCGAGTAAACATTAGAAACACACGGCGCGCACGAGACGAAATAGACAGAGAATTGTTTCCGCAATGCCATCGTCTGATAACCTTTCAATGAACTTGAAATTACCGAAACAAAAAAAGTATGACGTTCGATAAATACGATCGAAGATGAATTTATTTACAAATATTTATGATTGGTGATGGACTTCATTCAACGGAGCAATAAAATCACGAAATTTAATTGTGGCAAATGAAAACCGAGTTCGAGTAAAAATTTGCACGATTTTTTTTTTTTTTTTTTTTTTGATTTCGCCGTTCGGTTATGTGTGTCATTGACATTGATTTCAATGGTTACACGAGGCATGGGGATATAAATAGGTAAACAAATAGATTGAATCATGTGTATTTTTTTTTTCTCAGTTGGCTCTGAAAAATGCTCCTTTTTTTCGCAAATGTGACAAAAACAAATTACCCGCTCTTTGGATCGGCAACAGCACATTGAAAATTTCGCAAATATCACACGCAATTTTACTATCAAGTAGTTCACTAGGCCAATCATCTCATTTGGAATTCGATGTTCGAAATTGGTTTGAAGGTTTTTAATGAGTTTGTTTTCGTTAATAAATTTTGATACGAATTTTATAGTTGTTGAAATGTTGATGATAATTTCTGTCAAGGCAAACCAATGAGATATGAGTGACATTGGTACGAGAACTGCGTGCAAGAGGAAATTTACCGATCCGGTTTATGTCTATGCATTTATAATTTGCACTCTAACTGGATTTTTTTTTTATGGAGCAATCTATATTTGATTGGTGCTCTATATTGGGTGTGTATTTGTGTTCTTAATATTTATCAATGTGAGATGCACTACAATGAAAACTTACCGTCACTACAACAGCCACAGATGCTCAATACTTTTTGAGCTATTTAAAATGCCCACCTTGTTAAGGAATTAATTGAATACTATCACAATGTTAGATTAAACAGTTCTAATCAGTTGATTAGCTGTCCGTAATATTATTTGCTTAATTAACCCGGTCAGCTGATTAAACAACAAAACACTATTTCTTTCGTTTGTCTTTTTTTCGCCCTATTTTACTATAAAATTTAAAAAAACGACTAATTTGTCTGTTTCTGTAATCAAATTTACTAATTGCACTGCAAATCGAACGTTTGTATATCTCGATTGATTCAACAGCAATTCGAACAATAACAACTGAATTCTGTTTTGATCTATTTCTATTTCAATATACAAATTCGTTTTTTTAAGTGTAGCTCACTCGCACACCCGTGATTTAACCGAATTTATAACACATATAGAGAGATAGAGAGAGCGTTTTTTTTAGTGAGTGAAACGTTTTCTCTTTGAAATTGGCTTCGTGAAGGTGACCTTTTTGACAGTTTCCCTGAAGAGAAAAACATACACACAGCAGCAGCACGCATTTTAGTTTTGTTGTTGCTCTCTTCCAATCTTCGATGCGTTTGCTCTTACGCCTGTTGATAAATACACTATATTTGGGCTCATGTCAACGGATTTTGTTGTTTAGAAATGGCCATGCACAAGACAGAGATAGAGAAAGAAACTAGAACTGGCTCCATACTGTGCTTAACATTAAACATAATTTCATTCATCTGAGAAGGCTTTATGTCATTTTTCGTGTTTCTATCTACGAAATTATTATTTAAGTTCAAAAAATCCAAATTCTTAACGAATTGCCCAATATTCGTTGAAAAATACGAAAAAAAAAAGACGTTTCCAGTTCACTATAGTTCTCTCTTTTTCGCATCATTTGACATTTCGTGAGCGTTAACGTCACTTTGGTGCGTTGACAGTTCGGTTATTTACAATCCCAATGAATCATATTGTGTATCCACTACGTTAAATAAATTGAAAGAATATCATTTGTTGTTATTTGTTTGTTTGTTTGTAATCGCTCAAGATTTCTTGGTTGGTTCTTTTTCCGTTCGATTTTCCTGAGTACGTGTTCTGGTGTCTCTCTCTCTCCCTCTGTGTGTGTGAGAGTGTGCATGCTGTGCAAAAAAGTGAAATAGATTCAATACTCAACAAATTACGAAATTTGCCAAAATAAAAAAAAAGAAACACAAAATCAACACACAACAAGAAGTGAGAGAAAGAAAAAACGCAAAAAACGAGAAGATGTAATCAATTTCCGTGAATCGAATTGGTTTTAATTTGCTAATTTGTTTTTTCTTCGTCAAGAATCCCATTTGGTGTTTGATTTGTTGAGAAGAAGGAACATTTGTTGTTTTTTTTTTTTTTTTTACTGTCGACCCATCGTCGGCAAAAACAACCGAAAGTGGTACATTAAATTATTCGATAAATTTTGTTGTGTGAAATAAGTGCAAAAAAATGGCATTGATACACACATGTCAACGAAATGAACATTAATTGTCCATAGATTCAGTGGGAAATTTTTTGTCGGAGTTTTCATTTGATACACAACAACAAACACACTAACACGGGCTTCGATCAAATTCATGACGTTTGGTTTAAAACATTCACACATAAAAAGAAAGTCTGCAAGAAAAGTTGGACGATACGAACAAAAAGAACGAAAAAGAGATCGACGAAATGAAAAAAAAGAACGTAGATCTTGAAGAAAGGATAGATCGAGCTGAAATATGCTGTGTCTGTACAGAAACGAGTGAGCACGGGACTTTGCTAACCATACACGACCAATGTTTAATAAAAGACTAAGTTTTGCGAACAAATTTGTTACGGTGCAAAATGGCGTTGTCGTTGTCGTTTTCGTGAAATCTTAAAGTGATCAAAGCAACTTTGTTCAGTATTATCACCGGATGTTCCCAATTTCTGATTTAAAAACTGATTTTCTCTCCTGGCCGCATTTTTTTATAAAAATTCATACAATTAAAATGCGTCGTTTGAAAGATATTCAAGACCTCTTGGTATTTTACATATTCGAACCATAGACTGGCCACAAATTGATGCCACTGTATGTATTCGAACAATATACAGAATGTATCTTTATATATTATCTTCATATATTTTCAATTTATTTTTTCATTTGTTTACAGCTGTGCTGAGATCGTTAACACTAAGGTTGACAGGTACAAATCGAACATGCAAACACAACGACAACGACAACAACAGCGACGACAAGGGCAAATTTAAGCTTTCGTTGGAAGATACAAGAAAAACTCGTTTCCAGTTCATTATAGTTCTCTCTTCTTCGCATCATTTGACATTTCGTGAGCGTTAACGTCACTTTGGTGCGTTGACAGTTCGGTTATTTACAATCCTAATGAATCATGTTGTGTATAAACTACGTTAAAATAAATTGAAAGAATAATAAACGGTAAAACGGTAAAACGCCGAAATTAAATCAAAACCAAAACGAGTTACACATATTAATTTTTTATCCAAGAACTTTAAACCATTTTCCACTAGAATAAAATTCAAATTCACTGTCATCAAACATCGAAATACTTCCATCATTTGTCGATCTCATTGAAACCTCCAAAAGCACTTTCGATTGGATTAGCGTATACATTACTTCCTTCAAATATCTTCTTATTATGGAATTCAAATCCAAGAGCACTGAACAATTGAATGAACAAATAAATGAAACAACTGAAAACACATGAAAACCAGTCATTGTGTTGTGAAAAGTGCCTTGTGTAAGTTTGATTTCATTGCAACGAGTCGTGGCTAAATTGGCATCATCAGTCCATTTTAACGCAGTCTACTCAGCCGACAATTTCAATCTCGTATTTGTGTTGCATTTACCAAATTTGAAAAAAAAAAAAAATTGTTTCATTTGAATAGTTTAACATTAAACATAATTTCATTCATCTGAGAAGGCTTTATGTCATTTTTCGTGTTTCTATCTCGAAATTATTATTTAAGTTCAAAAAATCCAAATTCTTAACGAATTATTCGTTGAAAAATACGAAAAAAAGACGTTTCCAGTTCACTATAGTTCTCTCTTTTTCGCATCATTTGACATTTCGTGAGCGTTAACGTACTTTGATGCGTTGACAGTTCGGTTATTTACAATCCCAATGAATCATATTGTGTATCCACTACGTTAAAATAAATTGAAAGAATATCTTTTGTTGTTGTTGTTTGTTTGTTTGTTTTTTCGGCAATCAAAACGAAAAAACATGTAAAACGTCGAAATTAAATCAAAACCAAAACGAGTTACACATATTAATTTTTGTTATCCAAGAACCTTAAAACATTTTTCACATTGTAAAAAGTGTTTACGAAATCAATTGAATGAGCCAACTTGAGATGCCACGCATTTAATTGGCTGGCAGTAGAAATTTAAACGTGTACACACACATTCTATTCGATTTTTATCATTTTTTTTTCTTCTCCGGTTTGAATTTAAATTTAAATTTGTACACAATTCCAATTCACTGTCATCAAACATCGAAACACTTCCATCATTTGTCGATCTCATTGAAACCTCCAAAAGCACTTTCGATTGGATTAGCGTATACATTACTTCCTTCAAATATCTTCTTATTATGGAATTCAAATCCAAGACCACTGAACAATTGAATGAACAAATAAATGAAACAGCTGAAAACACATGAAAACCAGTCATTGTGTTGTGAAAAGTGCCTTGTGTAAGTTTGATTTCATTGCAACGAGTCGTGGCTAAATTGGCATCATCAGTTCATTTTAACGCAGTCTACTCAGCCGACAATTTCAATCTCGTATTTTTGTTGCATTTACCAAATTTGAAAAAAAAAATTGTTTCTGTACAAATTATTTTAATTGATTTGTGATTCGAGAAAAATAAAATCAAAATGAGTTCAAATACGGGATATATTATGACATTGGCTAATAGTATTATCGGTGTTGGGATTTTGGCAATGCCATTTTGCTTTCAAAAGGTAAGCAAGATTCAAATAATTTTCCCAAGCTGACATGATTTTATATTGTTTCTGTTGTCCTGTTTCAGTGCGGTATTCTGTTGTCGATTCTTTTACTTGTCATAAGTAATTTAGTAACAAGACTTGCATGTTATTATCTCATGAAAACTTCAATCAAAGCACGACGCAAAAATCTGGAATTCATTGGTATGTTTAATAACATGATTAATATCGGTTAAAGAAGTGGCCAAATGCCATTCAGTTGGAAGTGTTCGAACGATTTGCTTAAAATCAATTTTGTCATCCATTTCAGCCTCTTACGTGTTTGGATCCTCGGGTAAACTGATGGCTGAGCTGTGCATTATTGGATACCTTATGGGCACCTGTATAACTTATTTTGTTGTTGTTGGAGATTTGGGACCACAAATCGTTGCCAAGTCATTTAATATTAATCATTCGGATTCATTAAGGTAATCAATGATTACATGTCATAATCATATATAATTTATGATAAATATATGGGGCTAGCACATTTCTACACACTAAGAAAAAATATGGCGACAGTATTCCAAACGTTTGAGCAAAGAGCACATTTACTCGGTTTTTGATTCCTTTTGCTTCAATATCAATACAGGCAGATATATTTCGGATACAATAACATGTCCAACATACAAAACCGTGATATGTGCACAGTGAACAGTCGCTTCATTCTTCCATTGTGTGTAATTTGAACACAAAATATTTAATGAACACATTTTTTTTTTCCTTCCAGAACATTTACTATGATAATTGTTACAATATTTTGCATAATTCCCTTAAGTTTGCTGAGAAATATCGAAAGTTTGTCAGTGATTTGCATATCATCGATTTTGTTTTACTTTTGTCTGGTGCTAAAGGTATGTCCATTTTGATTTGCACAATTTTTGACTCAATGCTAGATGAAGCTAAACGATTTTCATAATTTCAATCAAAACAGATTTTTTTCGAATCAGAGACAAAAATCGTATCATCCTATTGGTATGAGAAGGTGTACTGGTGGCGTCCATCTGGTGTGACACAATGTTTGCCCATATTCAGTATGGCGCTGTCATGTCAAATGCAAATTTTCGAAATCTATGAATCGTTGCCGAGCCAAACCCTCGAAAAAATGAATCACATCGTTAAATATGGCACCGGCATTTGTACGATAGTCTATGTTTGTGTCGGTTTCTTTGGCTATGTTGCATTTTATGATCAACCTTTTACGGGTAATGTGTTGCTCAGTCTAACCCCATCATTGGCCAGTGACGTCATACAAATGGGTTTTGTGCTGTCGGTTGCTGTTAGTTTTCCGTTGGTGATATTTCCATGCCGTGCCAGCCTCTACTCGTTGCTGTATCACAGAGTAAGTGAATCTGGAGAAACAGTTGCAGGTGGTAAACATTTGGACGACGAATATTGTATATCGTTTCTTCAACCTCTTCTACAGTCTCATTCGGAAACCGCACACTACATACCCGAGCATCGTTTCAAGTACATCACAATATCAATGGTATTGGTTGCACTGATCGTTGGCATTTTAATACCATCCATTGAGCTAATCATTGGTTTGGTTGGTTCGACGATTGGTGTTTCCATTTGTATTATGTTTCCAGCATCATGTTTCATTAAAACCAATAAAAAGAATTCCACCGAACGGCTTACAGCACAGGTATTTTTTTTTTGGGTATCTTAAAATTGTGCATGAAATTTGAATTTTGCAATTTATTGTTTTGTTTCTTTTTTTTTTAAATTCTGAACAAAGTTTTTAGTGGTATTCGGATTTTTTGTTATGATCCTCGGTACATATGCTAATCTTGGTGCAATTGATGAGCAACAATCTGGTGCCACCATTCCAATCGATCGTCTTCCCGACATTCATGTTACACATTCAACTGAAAATATTTTTATGCCACCATCAAAACTAGACAATCCAAAGAAACAAATCGAAAACGAACCAAACAAACTGATTGATACCGTGTACAGTGCTAGTGCCAAAACAAAACATTCAAAACGAAAATTAATCAAATCAACATTGCCACGTGAATCCGCTGAAATTGTACGGGAAATCAATTTAATTGAGAAAGATAAACAGGAAATGCAACAAAATCACGTGGAAAACGTTGTAAATGAACCGACTGCACTGAAAATGAATAAAAATCCACCATCACAGTCATCAAATTTAAATAACAAATCAGCAGCACAACCAAAACCAAATATTTTACATCCTACGATTATGAAAAAGTCAGCTGATTCAGTCATCAACAATGATGCAATTCAAAAAGAGGAGCAAGAAATTAAAATCAATGCAATTGATGATGTCAAACGGACACAAGAAATTGTTGATGCGGTTAAAAATCAGCTAAGTAAACAAAATGAGGAAAATCAACGAGCGGTCATGCAAAAAATTAATGAAATTTCGGAGAAAATGAATAGCATTGCGCAATCGCAAAACGATGAACGAATTGTACCGAAATCAAATTCAGCGAAATTAAATGCTTCTGCAGCGATAGCAGTAAATAAAAGCTTTGAACGAAATAGCCAAGCGGAACCAGTTATACCACCAATTCCACTGCCCAAGCTATTGGTTGGGAAATCAAGTTCACTGCCAACGCAGTTAAACGAAATTAAAGCAACAGACAGTATTGTTGGCTCAAAGATGGACAAACCAACCGTGCAAGAAGAAGTCGCTGAAGTAGTTAAAAACTTACCGCTCAAGCCGGATCAAACAAATGAAAAAGTTGGCCGCGATATTTTGAGCCATGATCAAGCGATTCAAAAGAATATGTATGAATCGAGTAGAGATAAAAGTGAAACCTAATGAATTGTTCGAAAAAATAAAATAAAATTGTTAACGTCAAAAACATTTAAAAACAGCTCAAGCATTGAGTTTTTACACTCAATCGCACAAATCATCGTCAAATTAAACCATTTTAGAATTGCATTCAATCATTAAGATCCAATCGAAGTATTTTTATCTAATCTATTGAACATTCAAATGTTCGATGTGATGATGACTGCAGTCATGTACATATAGTTAAACGGTTAAACCGAATCATTTATTAATCGAAACTCTATGAAAATGCATTTGAATAGAATTGTTTGCGGGGAGGAAGCAATGAGAAATTTATAATTTATTATGAAAAATGATGGACAATAAAGAAAATATGATAAAATCTATTGCCGATCCAAAACAATCAATTCATTCACTGAGTATGGAAAATGGAAAATAATGCATCATAAATAATTGCTGAGTGTTATGCTGATAATTGTTATGCGCAAGAACTGAATGACATTTGTCATACACATGACATTTGTCGTTGCATTTACATGGTCAGTAATAAAAAAACAACAACAACATCAGCATCGTTATGTTTCCAAGTTGAACAAAAAAAGGAAATGGAATTAGTTTTAAGTTGATAGACAACAGTCATAACTGGTATGAATGTACTGTAAAATTGCATTTTATGCAGCAAGAGAAAAAGAAAAGTATTGAAAATATTTATCGGTTACCATGCAAACATGGGGACGTTCATTCATCTAGCCTTTGCTAGCTTCAGCTAGCCTTTGCTAGCCTATATATGTATTTTACAACAGGAACGAAGAACATCCGAACAAAAGAGAATACAAAAACTGTGAAAAATCATATAGCAGTGTACTGAAATTTTTGCTAGCCTTTACTAGCTTCTGCTAGCTTTCATAGTATGACTGTCCCCATGCATGCAAAGCATACAAATAAGGTAACCATTTACGAAGCGTCTACCGGAAGACTTTTTGCATTTATTTTCGTTAATGGTGATATAATATAACAGTAAGACTTTTCCGTGTATCGGAATTCAATTAATTATTTTCGAGTTTTTTTTTTCTTTTTGTTGAAATAAATAAGAAAAAACAATGGGAATCATTCGAAGAATTTAAGCCACCGAATTTATGATGTAAAAATCATCGACTAGGTGAGAAAATAAAAATATTTATGATGATAAAATCAAATTGTTTTGTAAAAATAAAAAAAATAACACACGCAGCAAAACAAATATGTTGTCCGTTCTTTGTTTTTTATTTATTTTTAAATTTTTTTTTTTTTTTTTATTATTTATAAGTCAAAAAGTCTGTGAGTATGAAGTTGGAAATAATTTTAACAATTTGAAACGATTTAATTTATTTGTTCGTTGAATAATTTCGATCAAATAGATTGATGAATGGTAGCTAAAAATGAAGAAAAAAAAAATAAAAGAAGAAACTAATGTGGCAAAAGTTTAGAAAAAAAAAAAAACAAAAAGAAATCAAAAATGTTATGTTCGATGTCCTTGCTTCTTTCGGCCGCTTCGAATTTGATCATAGGCGGTGTCTTTCATGCTCATTCGGAATTTGGCCGTTTCAATTGGTAAAACCGTAGTTGTTGAATTAATGCCAGTTAAATTCACAAAACCATTTGATCCTCTTGGGCTGCCATCACCACCCGAATCCGAATGAAATGGACTAGAACCTTCATTTTGTGAATGCGACAAACCATTGATATGAATACGTTCGTTAATTGAACCATTGCCACCATTCGACGGAATTACTAGATTCGCTTGAGCCATGGCCCGTTTCGATAGGATTGGCGATGAAAGTATTGTATTATCAATTGGACGAAGTTTATCGAGTGAACCATAACCACTATCATTAATAAGGCTATTGAAATTGTGCATGGAACGGGACATCGGTTGTTGTGTGAGTGTAATCGTATTGTGTCGGTGTTGTTGATAGCTTTGTCGGGGCGTTGAACGATCACGGGCTCGATCACGTTCACGATGTTTGCTTGTGACCGGCTGAAGATGCTGATGACTCATTGCCGTCTGTGTTTGTATCTCGGGTACGGCAATGGTTGCTAGCGAATTGAATGCAGATACATAACCACGTGATGTTGTATCCATTCGGCCATTCGGTGTCTGTGTATTCGGCAATTGACTATTTGAATATGAAACGGGTGCCTGAGAAATGATCGGTACTGAGTGTGAATTTTTCGTTGCATATGCGTCGCCAATCGAATTTGGTCGTTCTGGTGTATATGTACGTGCATCTGCAGCTATCTCAAGCTGTTTCTGTGATTCGCTGGACGTTTGCGATCCAACATCGACCAATTTCGTTGATCGACGACGATGCACACCATGATAATCATAACCATTATTTTCTCGACGCGATTCTGTAGTCAGATTTCGGTGATTCGTTGGCCCATTACATTTGTCATGTGTGTCATTGTGGTGTGGCATCGATTGGTTTTCACCTGAATGATGGCCCATTTCGCTGGGCCCATGTTGAACTTTTCCTGTACGTGGATTTATGTGTTTATTTGCTGAATCCTTAACGGTTGTTACGATTTGTGTACGGTCCGCCTTTTCAGCAGCTTTTTCGGCTGCTCTGACCGATGAAACATGGCCAACCACTGGCGTTCGAGTCGTACGTGTTTCCAATTCGCGTCCATCATCTTCAACATCCTCCTCACCCTCTTCGTCTTCCTCCTCTTGAATAACTGACTCCTGAATCCAGTCTCGAATCCGTTTCTTTTTGGCTACACGATCCACGGTTGTCTCAATTCCATGCTTGGTCAATGCAAATAGCAATTTATTCTTCTCTTCAGGGCTACTATGGAATGAGTACATCGATGCACAAAGCTCATCCGGCTCATTAGCTAAAGAATAAAATTGATGTTCATATGAATTTGTTCAAACATTTGGAATGGAAATGAAATGCAAACAAACAAACTCACCAATCATATCCTTTTCAGCGTTTTTAGCCAACCATCGATCATCTAAGAATTTATGTAAGTCGGATGTGTTTTTCGGTCGACGCTCTGGTATTGGTTCGAGAAACTTACGAAACAGCTTACACGCTCGATTAGTCAGCAATTTAAACAATTTTGGCGTACGCTTAATGGGTATAACCATAGTTGAACTTTGCCATACTAAATATCGCACATACCGTGGATCATCGGAGGCCGCTTTTTGCCATGGTAAGCATCCGGTTAAGCAAACGAATAAAACAATTCCAAATTGCCAAAGATCATGCGATGGAACGGTTCTAAAAAAAATTGGTTTTATTTTTGTTGTTTAAATGAAAAAAAAAATTCAGCGCAAAGCATTTCATTTGATTGTCTTTTCTCGACAAAAAATTCTATATATCTTACTGATATGTCTGATCTGTATTGACAGCCAACACTTCTGGTGGACTATACGGAAGCCATTCATTTCGTCGTTGAACGTAGCTGTATGCTTTACGAGTTTCACCGAAATCGCATAGTTTTACACGAGAGAAATCGGAACGACACACTAAAACATTATCCAATTTAACATCTCTGTGTACAAGTTCTCTGTTGAAAAGATAAAAGCAAAAAACAAATCGAACAAATGAATGATGACGCGTCAATTGTAATTGTCAAAATTGGACCATAAAAATGAAAGAAAAAAGAAAAACGATGTATATACTTTGCATGAATATAATCTAAAGCGGAAGCAATTTGTTTGGCTACACGTTTGGTGGGCATTTCACCAATGCCAATGTCTGAAACATTCGACGTAAGATCACCTAATGGAGCATATTCCTGTGTGAATACATAAAATCCAGCCGTTTCAAACGCAACATCATACGTTGTGACGATATTTTTATGTGCACCCAAATGAAGACCATAATGAAATTCACGATAAAAATCACGCAACGAAACATATGGTTTGGGCAATGCTTTCAGCACCATTTCTGTGTCCGTTGCACGATGTTCCACCAATAAAATTTTACCAAACCATCCTTCGCCAACAATTTGTAGAATGTCAAATTCATCCGATAAATTCACCTAATTGAATATTGGCGAGCCAAAAACGAGAACAAACAAAAATGAAAATGTGAAAAGTATGTGCACAAATGCCATACAGCGATGCATACATTTGTGCAATTGGTACAACCGATTTAAAAAAAATGTTAATTAACGAATAATATTCGTATTTCTATTGAAATCGGGCAATTAGCGGTGTGAAAGGAAAACGAATCTCAACTAACCTTTTCCAATTCAAATTCTCGTATCCTATGGATAGTTCCATGCTGTTTTCGCGAACTAGACGAATTCATTTTCTTTTCAATCGTTGTGTATTTTTGCATGAAATCTACGAAGTTTTTGTGAATAATATCGATGTGCTTTAATTTTTACGCAGCATTTCGTTATGTATACGCACTGATGCTATAAATCCCATTGAGAGTGAGCGTGTTGGCTTGTATTTCTACGTTTTTTTTTGTTTCTCTTCGAAGAAAAAACAAATATTGCATTCGTTGTTTACGTCTTTCATGTGAAACTGGAAAAAAGTCAGAAAAAAAGTCAATATCACATTAAAAATGGACGATGAAAACAATCAGAGGAATGGATCAAATAGACAAGAATAGAATCTGAATAAATTACAATACGGTCCAATTGAAAGATGCACAGTTGTAGGAGTTGAGAAGCTGAAAATCTCGAATTGAACACTTTTCTCTCAATTTGTTGAGCGGTTTGCGGTTTTACGTAACAAGAAATTTTGGGTTTTTTTTTGTGTGTGACGCAAATTCAAAATAAGACCAGATGAGAAGTAGAAACGGTAAGGGTTCAAGGAATGAGGCTACAGACGATTTAAATGTCGATTATTTGTGTGTTCTTTTCAAGAGGTAAAAAAGTGTTTACGATTGGAAGCAGTTTTAATTGATAATTGACCAAATGTGTTTATGGGGCAAACGAACAAATATAGATACACAACAAACGAAGATAACTGAATGAACGCCAAGAATTAAAGCACATATATACAGCATGGCTATAGTGGCATATGCTATTGAATGAAATCAATTTGCAATGTTCAGGCAGATTCTATGATGGATATTGACAAGCTTTCGACTTGCACCGCAGGCAGTGAAAAGTGGATCATGTCTATGAAAAATGGCGTTTCGTTAATTTGTGTTTATTGTTTGTTTGAACGATCTCATTCGAATCGAAAACCTTTTTTTTTTTTTTAAATCATCATCATATGGTCGCAGCTGGATGCTGTATATCTCACGAACTAAATTTTTCTATAGCTTTTATTTTGGCTAACATTTTGTTGGTTTGATTTTCTTTTGCTGATTTTCGAAGATTTGTCGTTAATTTTATGTGTTGAAAATGTCCGTTTTTTTTTGTTCGGTCATTTTTGGCGCCGCACCAAACAAAACGTCAAACTGATACGTTATGAACGACGGCGCGCAGTCGGAAGACAAAATGACACACAAAATGAAATTTGATTCGATCGACTAATCTACGGAACCATACGAAATGCTTTGTGAAATATGAGAAGATCATCTGATTATGATATGGCTTTTATTCCCGCCCCCAACAACAGCAACGACCAATTTGCTATTCAACGATTCCAATTTGCAATCAACCAATCAAATTGTTATTTATCGGAAAGGAAAATGTGGAACATGGTATTTTGAATGCATCAAGACCATAGCCTTGTTTGATCTACTTTGATTTGGTCATTGTCAATATTGTAGTCGGACACGCAGCAAAAATGTTTCGACTTCTACATAAAGCTATGCTGGTTCATTGACGTCATTTCACCCGAAAATGATTCGGTATGTCGGCATAGCTTTCGATTTACAATATTTTGTTTTATTCATGTCAAACAGTAGTCACAGGCATTGCGATTGTGACTACATATCATGCGCATCATAGATACCGAAAATCATGTGGCACAGACTCAGACAGTGTATAACACCGACCAATGTTCAAACTGTCTATGATAAATTTATATCACTTGTATATGTGTGTTAACAGACAACATTTTCGGCTAGAATATCTCAATAGTTTTTCATCAAGTAATATTTCAATCTTTTTTCAGGCTAAACAATAAAATCCGAGTGGATTGGTTTGATTTAAACAGAATTAAATATCCTGATTCGAGAAAACACTTGAAAATATGTGAAAATGACAATTATTCTCGTTGAGTGCAGACATTGAACAATAATTAATTGTTGTGATGCATACGATATGAAAATGTGTGTTTTTTTTTCATTGCCTAGGAGAAAATAAAAACAACAACAACAACAACAACAACAAACAAGTGACGATCGGCCACAGATTGAAAATCGAAATTGAATTCAAGCACTCCCCATTTCACAGTGAAAATGAAAATAAGCAGGCAGAATGACGCGAATAAAAAAAAATATATATATAAAAAGTTAAATAAATTTTGTGCACATTGCATGCTCGCACACACTGTCTGGCTATATTTACTCGAGCCGACTCTTCGGAAAAAATGGTAAAGAGTACATAATACATGTATGCAGTGTACCGTTTAATGCGCCTTGTCTCTGCCTATGCTGAGCCAATGCAACAAAATGTTCACTTTATTTTTTTTTTTTTGGGAAAAAGCAAACAAAACAGAATGCATACAAAGATTTTCGTCCGAAGCCAAATAATGGTCTAAAAATAAGATCTGTTTTTTTTGTGACTTTGTATTTTGTTTTTCTTTTACCATACCATAAAATGTGATGCATGTAACTAATCTCTTTAAATACACCAAAATCAGTCTAGTTTGAGGCTGAATTTTTTTTTTAGGAAAACTGCTCAAAATCTCTCGAACGAACGTTATTTTCTTAAATCTAATCAATTAAACACCACAATTGTTGTTGATCTTTTGATCAGTCAGATCGATAGCACCGTTAATCGAATGAACCAATAAAATTCTTATATCTTGTATATCGGTCATTAACTCGCACTACTTTGTATCTAATAGTTTACAGAACATCGTCTTTTATATTCACATATGCAAAAAAAAAAAAATTGAAATCATTCAATTAGACGATTGATCGACGGCAAATTCTTATCACATGTCTGTGTGTGTTGCTGAACGTAGAAAATCGTGTCATAAATCGGATTAAACGTGTCATTTTTGAATGTCGATTAAAATAACAAATTGAACACTAAAAATCAACACTGAAAAAGAAAATTCGAGTAGACAACATGATGTGGAATTTTCTCTGTTTTTTTTCCTCTTGGTGCGTTTGTCAAAAAAAAAATCCAACACGATCGATGCGGTTTTTCAAAGTCTCTCTGCATTCGTTAACAGTGAACAACTAAAATTAAGCCGATTTTCTTTCAGAGTGTTTTTCTTTTTTCTATATTCGGATTCAAAACAGCACCAATAATATTTGTACAACGAATTGTCTTGATATTCACTGAACTTTTCTGCCGTTTTTTTTCCCCTTGTCGCAAGTGTACGTGCTGCAGGCGGCCATTATACGACAAACATTTTCGAAGTTTCGTATTCACTTTTTGCTATTTCGAACGGCTGAATGTGGAAAAGAGATTGAGATAATGGATAGACAAGGATAGAGACAGAGTGCGAGAGACAGTAACGATGTCGACACGATTGGCCATTCAGTCGCTCAATTCCTTGCATCTCAACGGAGAGAGCTCACGGCAGCAAAATGAAATAAACGAAAAATTTATGTCTATTTTCGAATCGCAGCGTCTCTTGGTATTTCAAGCATGCAAAGCAATCACACTATACATCATTCGGTTTGATCCCGAACAAACTGATGCCCGATTCATGCTAGTGATTTGACAGCACACGATTAACGGTTGTTTTTTTTTTTCGTCTCAGTTTTCGATGCGTATGTGAATGCGCGCGCGCTTAAAAATAAATATAAGCCGTAATGTCGTTTGAAGTCGGCATTTCACATGTCACTTACCCTGCCGCATCACGGCATCTCGTATTTCGTACAATAGATGGTGCTCCGGTTGAAGTCTGGGTGCTCTCAATTTCAAATGAATAGCTGACTCAAATATAGACAAGAAAAATGACAATGCAAAGATTTTTTTTTTTTTTTTTAAACTTTTCTTTATTTTCATAATTTAATTTATTTTCATTCAATTTATACAATGATTTTCTTCCATAATTTTATATCATGTGATTTCTTCCTTTACTGATTATAATTGTCGCGTATATTACGTATTATTTTTTTTTCTTGCATTTTTTTGTAATTAATGTTTTTTTTTCCTCAGATTTGAATAGTATTTATTTTTATGCAATACAACGGATTTTACAAAAAAAAAAAAAAAATGTTCCGTACTTGCTTTCGTTAGTTGGTTTGCCTAACTAATGAAGAATGAGTGAATGTGTGACTGAATGGATAGGCGTATGCGAATAATGTGAGATTATACTTATATATTTTCGCTTGTGATTCGATACACTGATGTTTCAATATGTTTGATGAAAATGTGGATCTTGTGTGTTTAAGTTAAAAATCCAGATCAAATTAAGTTTAACGTTCGAGGGATAACAATGTTGGTTCGTTAACAACATCTCATCGAACATTTCATGTTCAGCCTAAAAGCTTCATATAACACATTGAATAATCGGTGTATACGTTTTTTTTTTTTAATAAAAATTTCGACTAATTTATTGCGGTATGGAAAATGGAGACGTGTGTGTGTGTGTGTTGTGACTGATTTGTATTTAAATGCATTTATTGTTTCACACTTCATTTTAAGTCTAAATGTTTTTCATTATTTTATTTTCATTTTCATTTCAAATGCAATGCGTAAGTATACCAGTAAAAACTGTAACGCTACAATCTAGGTGTGTGTGTGTGTGTGTTTTTTGAATGTGTGTGATACGTAGTGTCATCAAGTTGTTTGCTTGTGATTACATACTACTCTTTTGTGTTATGTTTTTGGAAGAGTTAGTAATATAGATAGAATGTTACATTTAAATCAAATTCATTATTCTTCGAGAACTAATTAATTTTGCTTCTTATTCACAATGAAATAAATTATTTTCAACTAGCAAAAGCCTACTGAATAAACAAAAATGGATCATAAAGGGATGATTAAGGAAACATTAAACAAAAGATTCAAACTGTGAAAAATTTTTATCTTTCGCAGACTGAAAGGGAATTCAAAAAAAAAAAAAAAACAGAAAAACTTCAGCAAAATCTGGTTTGTTTATACATAACGCTTTAACGGCCTATCACATATCAACGTTCCTTTTTTTTCTCTTTTACTTGTTATTCTAATGTAAATGTGTTCGTTTTTCCATTAAATTTATCCTTTTACAGCATTGTTTAAAAATTCTACGATACATTTAAATTTCGATATAGTGATTTGTGTGTTTTTGTTGTTGTTATTTTTCAATTTGATTAAATTATTTTGTGTTATAACGCCGTTTCAAAAGGTAAACTAAAATAATATCACAGGTACCTTGTGTGTTTTGCAGTAATGTTAAGGATCTTTTTTTTTGTTTAGTTAGTGTTGCGTTTCGTGTTTTTTTTCTCGTTTACAGCTTTTAACACACATTTGAAAATACAAAAAAAAAAAAACAAAACATAAAATTAGCCCATTGAAAATTAAACAAACAACTTTACAAAATGTCGATCGTTTAATTTCATCATTGCCAAAAAAAAAAAAAAAAAAAAAAATATGGTTTTTATTTTTCACTGCTAGTTTCGCTTCTTTAGATTCTTGATATACGATGCGTCACAAATTAAAGACGATTTAACGCAAAACGAACTAGGAAATTCATCAAATTATTGCTATACGATTTACATTGTTTTGTTATTTATTTTATATGCGATTAGTTTCTGTACAAATTATTTCATTTAACCTAAATGTCAATCTTATTTTATTAGAGTTACCTTATATTGTTTACCAGTATTGACTATCGTTTTATCTCGATGCAATTTCATATTTAATTGAGTTATACATTCATGGTCATGCTTTGTTGTTTGTTTGTTTTTTTTTTTTAGTTTGCGATGCTGACCTACTTTTGTTTTATTTTATAAATTATAATAATATTTCACTCATTGACCTTTAATCTTGGCCCGTTTTAGTTTTGAATCATTTGTAGAATTATTTAGATTGAAATGTGTTCGGCTGTTAATAAAGCGACATTTGCAGATTGGCATGGACACAAAATGAACTAGCTCTACTTCTAGTTACTAGTATACAAATACTAGAAAATATGATGCAAATTTCTAGTGCATATTTTGACTGATCGATTTGTATTACGGCTTAATCGATGGCAAAATTGTCAAAATTGACTAGAAATACTCGAAAATATTGGCAATATTAGAAAATGAGCGGTCCAAGCTCAAATGTACTAAGCGCGTCACACCATGGGAGTCCCAACTATGGTTACATCAAAACACTGTGTGAGGGATGACAAAAAAAAGCTTCTTCAATAGTGGTAAAAATACTAAAAAATTATGGACTTTTGTTTTTGTCGGAGTTGAAAATCGATTTAGGTAAATAAGCTTTTTAATTGAGTGAACTGGGCAGTGTGGGGTTTCGAAGCGATTTTCAAAAATTGCAAACTATTTCCATGGTCATTTTGGTTTTTTTTTTTTAATTTTTTAAATACATCGTATTTTGTCATCGATATGATTTTTATGTACAACAATTCATGTCTTTCTCTATGGGATTTCAACTCCAAAAGGAAGTAGACCGCATAAAATCTCTACGTTCTGTTTTTATTGATATGTTTCTAATTATTTCTGAACATTCAAATCGCATTCGTTCATGAACAAAATGGAAAATCCAATCATTTTTTGTATTTCGAATACATTTCGAAGGGGTATTTTCCATCCATTTAATCTTAATGATTTCGTTCATTTTCAATTGCGTTCCCTTTTAATATTACCAACCATATAACCATTAATCTAAATTTTACCGAAAACATATCAACTTTACGATTATTTAATTACTGTTTCTTTTCTTTCTCTCTCTCTCTATCTCTCTCTTTTGTCAATGCATACATTTTTCATACGCATAACACTAATAAATCGGTTTCCGTGTTTTGAAATTGTGTAGTTTTTGTGTTTCATTTGTTTTATTAATTAATTTGAATAAAGTTTTTCGCTTTGTTTTTATATGAAATTGTCGCTAAATTCAGCGTAATGATGGCATATTTTGGGCGAATGTGTGTGTGTGTGTGTGTGTGATGGTTGTGATGATGATAAGTAAGAATGAGAAAGTAGAATTATGTTATTGTTCTAAAAAGTTTTCTACGTAATTGGACATTTAATACCTGAACATGAAAACTTCCACTAACCGTTACTACATGTAAAGTATTTTATACTGCTTAAAATCAAGCATCTTAACGAAATACGCTCTCTAATAAATACATATATTATATATATATATATCTAAAACGTGTGTGTGTGTGTTTGCGATTGTTTGAAGGAGTTTCACGTGTGTCGCATTTCACTCGGCGTGTTCACATCTTTGTTTCTATATGGTCGAGCGGTTTGTGCGAAAATTGTTTGCTTTTTGCATTTTAGCAACTTGATCCACCCTTATTGAGTAATTATTTGCAATTGCTATAAAGTATATCCCATATGATAGTGTGTATGTATATATGTCGAACAAGAATGCCGAACAAAGTTTAGGCTTTTTAATAAATACCATTGTTTGACAATTAACCATAAAAGTTTTTCGGTGTTGGCCAAAAACATGCTCTTCAATATTGCACCATTTAAATGCAAATTTTCGCGCGCGCTCGCACACACACATGAGTTCTTTTGGGTACATTTGCCGACTCATTGAGTTGTGTTGGATTGTTGAGTTTCTTGGTTGTTGGGTTTGCCATAACTTCACATTCGAACCCCGAGCTCGACCAACACACAGCCATCATGCAAATGGGCAAAGTGAAGAAAACTTTTGACATCGTTGTTTTCGACCAAAGAGACACACACACACACACATAGAGATAGAGAGAGAGCGAGACAATTCGAAACGGTGCTCTTTGTTTACCGCCCGCACATTGCAAAAGCTAAATTACTGTAATAATTGGTAGTGCTTTTGGTTTGATGGTGTGTAACTAGATGTTCTTGGTTCGGCAACCATTCATTTGTGCTATGATTGCTATGGATGAATATTTTCAAGTAAATTTCCATTGCAGCTGACTGTATTGCGGCCGGTTACGTGGTCTTATGCATGTGCAAATATGTATATATTGTGTATCACTTTCAATCAAAGATTGTGGAAAGACGCTATATTTTGTGCAAATGCCATATTGAAATTCTTGTAATCATGGTGACGTATAATAAACTATTTTCTCCTATTCACATTTACTGATGAATTTCGTAATGGAATCTCTTTGCTGTTGGAACCGGCTCTTGGCGCTCGGCCTCAAATATTAAGGTTGTGTGCGTGTGTGTGTGTGTGTGTGTTTGTGCGTGCTCTCGTGTTTAATGGTGGTTTTCTGTTTTCGACTTTTGCCTTTAACTCTTCGATGCTCTATTTCATTTTCTCTCATGCCTTATTTTCTCTATTTCCTCACTTTATATCTAGCTCTCATACCAGCCAAAAAATTATTTTGTGCTCCGGCAAATGTAAAACTTATTCGAAAGTTCAAGCTTTCTTAACGGTCCGTGGAGAAGTTGAAAACTTTTTAATTAATTAAGTTTTCAATACTCTTCTCGTACAAGCTTATTTCGGGTAGATAAATAGCTACGTTTTTGCTATGCCACAAAACACAATCCCCTTCCCCAATCCCAAGTCACACCAACGAGACTGAAACCGGGTGAAAGCGAGCGAACCAGCGTTAGCTAAAAAAAAAAAAAAAAACCGAACCAAATGACGTGAGTTTTAACATCCCACCCCCCATATTTGAGTATAATATTTATGTTACATATTTTAAGTAATAATTATATGGGTAATTATTATTTGGACGATGATGAACAAAACTAAAACCAAAAGAGTTGATGGTGGCAGCATAATATTGTTCGACCGTTGCGCGCGCTACATCGTGTCGTGTCCCGTCGCGTCGCGTCGCATCGCCATTAAAGTTCCTCTACTATATTTATTTACACATTTCAATGAATTAAATTGCTAACCGCTTCGCGATATAGAATCCATCGTTTACGTCCCTTGTCTGCCCTATACGAAATATTTGTTGGTTTAGTATCACAAATTAAGTTTCCATTATTTATTTCGTATTCGCTTCGCGCTAAAACGAAAATACCATCCTATCGAAAATTGAACAAAACAAAACAAAACGACAAAGATAAAGTAAAACTGGCTCAATTGTTTTTCTTAATTTTGGGCAGACACTTTTGCAAGTTGATTATTGGACGCCGATTGTGGTGGATCGCCAGCTTCAGCATACAAACTACACGAGCAACACGATGAATCGCCATCAACTTCACCGGCCGAACTACAACAATCGCTGGTACTTGTTATCATGCGATCGTGTTCGGTGGTCTCGTCATCATTCTCGTAAATATTGTCATTGCCATTTAAAATGTCATTTCCGTTCGTTGTACAGTTGCTGGTTGTTTTGCCATTGTGCGTGTGATGCTTGCCATTGGTCTGTGATCGTTGATGGCAATTCTCCTTGCAATTGCTATTCTTGCTGCGTTCTTGGCTGCTATGCGAATGCTGTGAATGTGATTTTAACGAATGATCCGAACATTCCGATGTGCATTGGTATAATTGTTGTTGTGAATTTTGCTGTTGCTGTTGTTGTTGCTGTTGCTGTTGCTTAGCACACTTGTGCTGGTGTTGTTGGGTGCCATTTGTTTTTGGCTGGCTACCCCAATTTGCTGGATTCGGAAGCAATGGTTGCTGAGGTGATGTCAATGCATCGTAACTGCTACACATTCGTGTATTACCACCACATTTCCGATTGATGCCATTGTTTGGATGGTATGGCTGATATTCAACGGAGTGTGCGTGATTCGTTGGATAGTGTGAATGGCAGCTTTTCGTCGTTTGTTGATTGTGTGGATAGCATGTGCCGTTTGCATTTGGCAATGGTTGCTGATGATTGGGAAAACGATGCACATTATTTGATGATCCATTGCTTGGATATTGAATTGGATTGTTATAGAAATTCTCCACGTATTGTGTTGGTGTCCATGGTGAATATCCAACTGGAGCCGCACCACAGCTTCCATTATTTTGCGCCATTAAACTACGTAAAATACATGCGAAAAACGGATGGATTTTTTTTTTTTTTACTTTTTCTATTTTTTTACGATAAAATTCGTGCTTTTGGTCAGATAGAAAATCGAAAGAGAAATTGGTATATTTCGAAGTAATTTCGAAATTAAAATTCATTGATTTATTCAAATGTGTATTTTACCTTTGATGATTTGGTATGCCAGATCCAGCCCAAGGTGCAGCTACACGTCGCATCGAACCAGGACTCGTTGGTACATAACACATTCCCATTGGTTGAGTACAGTTGGCAAGTGGCAATGGTGGCGGGTGCTCTGGTGGTGGTGGCAAGAATTCAGTCCAATTTGCTGTGGAATTTTCAACAAAAAAAAAAAACAAAAAAAACGAAAAAAAAATCAATAAATTTGCACAACAAAAGCGATAAATATGATATTCTTGCATGAGCATATGGAATTTTCAAATAAAAAATGAAAATGAATGAATTGTGTGTACCAGGTGGTGGAAATGATGGATATCCAACATTGACTTTTGATTGTGTGTTAAATGATTGATTTGGATCCGAATGTGGGCTTGATGTACCCGATGAATGACCATCTGAACGTTTTGTGCAGCTCTCACCTGAAGATCCATTGCCGTTAAGGAGCATCGTTGTTGCATATGGTGTAGGATTGTCCGGTGACTGTAAAAACCAAACGAACCAAATTTATTGCAATAGATTTATCTTTTGTCAGAATAAACAGCAAATCGTTTACCTTGCGGCAATTATAGAATGTGCTTAGATTTCGTGTGTCTACTTCAGCATAGTCGGTTCCACCATCAGTGTAGTTTCCTTGTGACAATGTACTTGAGTTGCCCAATAATTTCGCTTCACTTAGTCCAGAATCTTTGTCGGTGTCGGCTGCTCTCCATCCTCTGTCAATCCATAGGCTTTCCTTTCCATTAATATTCAGTGCCGTTATATCATTTGCATTTACCACTGGAACTAAACCAATCACAAATACAATTATAAGCATTTACAAATGACAAATCTATTGAATGTTGGTGTTGAAAAAGAGCAAATCAATTACCATTCAAGTGTCCAACTTCTTTAGTGATTTGATGACGACGCCGGAAAATTACCATACCAATGGTGGCAATAAATGAGAATAAAAGTACAACTATTGAAATTAAAACGATAAACCATGGTTCATGGATTAGATTCTGTGGCTGTTTTCGTTGTTGATGATGATCATCGAGTCCATTGGCTGAGCCACTCGGATGTGCTCGTGGTGGTGTTATCAAATGACTGGGATCCATGGCCAATGATACCTGTCCAAAAAACAAATTGGTGATACAAAAAAAAAAACAAATGAAATTCACTCGAAAATATGTTGGGTCTTTTGACCGAAATTATATGACAAAATGTTATCATTTGTGCGGTTTTCATACGGGTATGTATAAAACATATGATATCAATGATATTTAATAAAAATCCAAATAAATTTTATGAACTTTCCGCAAGTTCATAAAACATTTGTGCTTTGCGTAATCTATCAAAATTGGTGTGTGCTCTTTTCTCCCCTCCTCTCTTTAACTCCTGTTCGTTTTTTTTTGTGTGTGTCGGTTGTACTGCATAGCCACTGGCATGTATCGTGCAAAACGGATGCTGGTGCTACAATGTGTCTGTACCTCAAATAATTTGGCTACCGAATTTCCATACGACAATTTGGTAATGCGTTGGCAATATCACGGCCATTGGGACCCGGCCTCGCATTGACAATTTTCGATTTTATATCCCCAAATTTACTTTCTACATACCGGCTGAGAATATGGTCCAGCTCCAACACGTGTGTACGCCACAACACGTACATTATATGTAGCTCCGGTGGTTAAATTATTTAACATAACCGACGTTGTGGTTGCATTCAGTGTCATTTGTGCAAGTACTTTGCTCGAATTGCCAGCTTTCACCTGAAAATGTTGTGAGCAAAAATACACAGTTCAACCTCCATGAATTATAACGTGACGAAGCAAATTAAATGCAAAACCAATGAGATTTTTGTATTTTTGAAATAAAAACGATACAATGTGTGCGTGTGTGTGTCCGTTTTTTTTTTGTTTCGTTTTTAATTTTCGTACAAAAAAATCATCAGTGGCTAGATGCAAAATGCAACAAACAGCAATGTCAAATTGAGTATAGTAATATTGTTTTTGTGTTTGGTTTTTTTTTTTTGTTGGGCGGGGGTTGGTATTATGCGAAAAACCAAAAACAGACAATGTCAATTTGTGTTGCGTGGCATAAAAAGAATACAATTTAAAACGATAACGAACCTGTATTTTGTAGCCGAGAAGATGTCCGTTGTGATGTTGTGGTGGAGGTGCAGACCATCGAACCTGATAAAAACCAAATTTAAATATTCATTTAAAACATTCGATTTGATTGAAAACTTAGAGCTAAGACTGATGCATGTGCTAGCGACACATGATGTAATGAGATACGTACCCATCCGGCGGTCAAATTTAGCATTCCAGTCTGAACGTTGTCTGGTGGAGCAGAGGGAACTGCACGGTATGAAAATAAATGAGCATTATTAGATGATATAATCTGAGTGATTTATGCTAATTATTCTTCACTTACCGTCCTCAAAAGTTTGTACAATTTTCGAATTACTCGGTTGACCTTCGACACTTCGATAGAATGGCGCCACAAAGAACTCGTATTTGGTGAACTTTTTCAAATTGCCAACGATATAATTTTGTGTTGTTGGGCTCATTACCGTCATTATATTGTACTTCTGTGAGCCACCACCCAAGTCTCGGAATCGAATATATAGACCCTGGAATAATGTTATCAAATCAGTTCAATCCAGTGTGGATCAGATTTTTTAAAAAACGCAATAAACATTTTTTTTTTTTGTGTTCAGTGTGACATTTGCCCCAAGTAAATACCTACCTCAATATATTCCTCATTGCCACTAATATGCAGATGCCAATCCAATCGTACTGATGTCGAATTAATGGCCAATGCATCATTCAGTTCGACAACCTGTAAATGAAACAACACGAAAATGATGACACTGTATTCAACTCTTTTGGCTAATCTCACAGCTACATTTGAATCAAATATCTCTTGTCAATTTGTTTTTTTTTTTTTTTTTCAATAAAAATGAGTGGTGTAGCAACACATTCAGATGAAACCAGCTAGAGAGCACTGGAACGTCACAATGTGGTCGATCCAGCGGTGAAAACGAAGTAAACCATTTTTGTATCAATACACAAATGGTACACTGTTTCTAAACTACGCGTGAAACATATATGCATATTACACACTCGGAATGTTCTGAAACAATCGAAATATTTCAATCCGTTTGCATTGTCGAAACTATAACAGTTAAATGTTTCAGTCTCTATCTCTAACTCAGCCATACATGGAAAGAATTATACTTGGTTAAAAAGTCTAAATGCTGGATATTTATGGATTCCAAATTGAAGTGGCCTTTCTCTGACGTTTTTTGGCTGATGTTCATGTTTTGTGCTATTTTTTTCTTTCTACTTCATTCGATACATATTGAATGTGGAAATAAAATGCATTGTTAAAAAAAAATTGAGCGCAGTGAACTTTCAGAGTGTTTCTCGTTGATTCATGAAATGCATTCACCGAGTGGAGTTCACAGACATTGCAAATTACTTAACTGAAAATCGTTCATAAATATGCATTGGACTATTGCGGAAAAACCCAAAAAAAAAACAACAAAAATATGGATTCAATTTAAGTATTCTTGTCTCCCTTTTTGCATTTTGTCGCTCCCTCTTTCTTTTTCGTTCACTGTGTGACAAAAAACAAACTCTGTACCGCATTTGCCAATTTATCGATACCATCGTTGGAACTTCGAACTGACTTCAATTTCACAATTCACCAGTAATTTATATTCGTAAATGACATTTTTCTAAAGCATTCGCATTACTCTTTTGCCAAACCGATTTTGCATGCAATTATGATTTGTTCTCAAGTGCTTTTCGAATGCATTTTACCATCGATTTTGCCACACATTTGTTGTTAGCATATGAATAAAAACGAAATCTATTGCTGATAACTGAACAAAATGAATGAAAAAAAAATATGAAAAAAATCAGGTTTTGACACAGAACACATAAGTGTATAATTCAATTCACTTCAGTGAGTGTTAGCTCTCGTGTTTTTTTTTTTTGTATGTGTCATTGTGATCATTCTTGCTGAAAATGTCGTGCTCCCTGCATTATTGCATTATTTTCCCGTTTTATCCATTCGCCGCAACTATTTTTGCTCTTTCAAACTTTCTGTGTTCATTATATTTCATTTTGCTAGGAAAAAAAAACAAACTTGAAGAAAAACAGATGAAATGTGATTTAAGTAGTGTAAAAGAAACGAGAGAAGAAAAAAAAATATGTTGCTATAAATCCAAAAATCAGTGGTGAAAAGTGTGCTGAAGAGCGAACAAATCGCAAATTTGCAGCCAAAGAAAATCGATTGGAGCACAACATTTTTTTCTCATTAAAATACACAATGTAATAGCACAGCTGCATCAACAAATTCATTTCATCGGCATTAAACATTTAACAAGATGGTCGGGCAAATGAAAAAGTTGAGGGTGCAAATCTGGTGTAAAAAAAACATATCTTGTAGAATGCGTAATGAAAATGATGTAACAAGCCCTTTTTGCCTACAATCCCTGCAAATTTCTCTTGCGTATGCTTCCCCCCCCCCTCAGTTTTCTTTTGGTTCTGTTCTTTTGTTTCGTCTTTGTTTCGGGCAAAATCGCTAAGTAAATGAGTGTAAAATGTTCATTATTATCTGAAAACTAGTCGGTAATTGCAATTCTTTTGCTTGTTGATGTTCATAACGGCAGACTGTAGCCTGATCGTGCGCACGCCATCATGTTTTGTTGCGTTTGCCTGTGTACGTGCGGCAACGAAGAAGCCAAAAGAGTTTGCTTCGATTCCCTTTTGCTCTTTTCTCTGCTCTGAATGCAAATCGAAATGGAAATTCATGGAATATTCTGTGGGGTAAACAACATCATTTCGAAACGCATAATCTTTTGTCTTTCCCCTTTTCACACCCGCTCCCGTCATTGGGCTTCTTTTCCAGGTTTGGTTCGATGTTTTTCATAACTCTCGTTGGTATCTCATTTGGTTCCAATTACACCATCCGTTTTTTTTTTCGGGGCAGAATTTCCACTCTTTCTTCACCACATTTCTCTTGCATGTTAAGCATTTTTCATCAAAGTGAAAAACTCTGGCTTTCTTCTGTTTATCATGTAATTATTTTTTTTCTGTATGCAGTGTGCAGCACTGCACATGCATTTTTATAAGCTTACCATTTTACCATCGCACCCCCCCGAAACGTGGTACAATGAATAAAATATGCGCACCCCGTCTTATTTGCACTTATTCTTCTTCAACGATGCGAAAAACACATATTTTTTTTTTGCATTTACTTCATCATTTGTAAAATTACATGGGACAAATGGCGCTTATTTTTCGAAAACATTTTAAAAATGCACGTTTTGGCGAAAATGAAAGCAATATAATGAACAAATAAGGTGAAACAATCAGCAAAGTGTGAAAATTATGACCGCAAGAATATAAATAATATAGTCATTGTTGCTTGCACTCGACATTACAATCAAAACTCAATTAAATGAAAAAGACGAAAGGAAAAAAGCGGTTTCAATTTTTCTTATAAATTCGATAAATTACTTGTGTAATTTGCGAGATAATTAATCATGCTATTGGCAGGAAATGGAAATATTATTTAAAAAATGATTTTAACGAGTCTCTAGAACAAAAAAAGGGCAATTTCAATTCATGTTAATGGTAACGGTAACGCATATTGGGATTTTAGCAAGCAACACGTCAAATCAAGATTTAATGCCAATTTTGTTTTTTTTTCGTGACGTGAGAGATTGATTCTGTTGGTGCCATTTTGTTGCGTTGTAAATTTATTGGTTTTGGCGATCGAGTGAATTTCAATTAAACCCTTCATCGAGACGGATGCGGTTAGTGCACGGTATGTGCTCCGTTTGTAATTAGAATGTAATACTTTTGAGAGAGAGAGAGAGAGAGAGAAAGAGAGAGAGATAGAGAGGAAGAGAGTGTGTGTGTGAGATGAGCATGAATTTTGGTTTTTGTTTTTGCTGTTGACATGTTACACTTTCGAATAGGTGTTTCAAGCTCTATTGTGTGCCATTCGATCGGAAAATGTGCACCAGCATATTGGCATGTTGCATCAAACACAAAGGCATATTGTGAATAACAAGCTGTAACCAAACATAGTAAAACTAGGGGTATTCTTGCTTAAAATCGATAATACTCCATATTCGAATGTTTGCCAGGTGTTTGTTGCATTTGGTTGCGTTACGAAAGATATATGCTAAGTCAATAAAATGGTAAAATCGGTGAAACAAACAGGCGCACGCACCAGCGGTAACAACGTCAAAAACATCCCCTTGTTCAAATACATATATATCATAATCAACTACAGCTGTAATCTTTCTCAGTTGAATTTGATATTGGAGCACATCTTTTTGTCTTCCAAGCTGCTAAATATTATATATGAAAAGCGGCTATTACACAGGGTAATACCATTCTGAATGCTGTTGCCTTTTGTGTGAGAAAGAAAATGGGGGAGGGAAAATAAGTAAAATATGTGGTCAGCATGACAACGTAACAATATATTAAATGTGAAAAGTTAAGCTTTTGATAAATATTGGTTTTTCTTGCATTCGCTTGAAATGACTTTGAACCGATGCGAAAATGATGATGCGTCGATGGGCTTATGGATTGGGTTGTCTGTTCGAAAATCGAACCTCAACTAATATACCGAAGCTCAAAGGCTATGGCTGTGGCAATAGCAGTACATACGATTCCATTGCTAAATAGCTTTTCTATGGCATTCCCGATTTTGCTGGTGCTGCTGTATCACTTTGGCTCACCTATTATTATGGTGCTCTGCCATGACTGTGTGCACTTTATGCATTTGCTACATTGTACCCAGGGGATTGTTGTTCAATCAATCAACTTCATTGAATTTCCCTGGGATGTGTTGTGTACGATTTTCCTCGGATTTTGTGTGAGTTGTTGCGCTTTTATCCGGTGCTCTCTCTCTCTCTCTCTCCCTCTCTCTCTCTCTCTCTCCATCTCTCTGTCTTCATCATCGTTCATCTGGAATCAATGGCTTAAACAACATGCGTTCATCGCCTATACACCGTTTACCAAAGCATAAAAGTGCATGATCGATAAATAGAATGAAAAACCACACAAATAAAAGTGACCGAGAAACATGAAACAAATTGAAATTAGCTTTTTTGTTTCATTTCAGTCATCGTTGTGCCGGAGCTGACTTCGAGAGCATTACATTAGTTTCATGTATCGAATGTTAGATAGCACATCGAGAGCACAACATATTCACCATTTTCAGCGTTCATGTGTGTGTGTGTGTGTGTGTGTGTGTGTGTGTGTTTGTGTGTGTATATAATTATGGAATTTTTCGTGTAAAATATTCGACTGAATAGCATGCTGAATAGCCAATGACCATAATAAAGTTCAGAGAGATACAACCTTTGCCTCAACATGATTTTATTATCGGTTCACTTAAGCGCTCAGCCTGAATGCGAAAACTTTGATAAAATTTCAACGTATTCTATTATATCCGCCAAAATGAACGAGTTTAGATCGAAGTGCATCTTTTTCACATTTTTAAGGTACTAACATTACCGAAAATTGCTGTATTGTATAATTACCGTTTTTTTTTTTTCATTAAATTTTACAATGCAGATAATAATTTTGCAATTAAAATTAAAAAATGGCCAGGAAGCAAACCGTTGATTTATAGCATAACTCTGGCTTCAAACTATAGACTTTTCTGCCCGGTTTCTTTTTTGTGTGTGTTTCTTCTCTGATCTTCGTATGAAGTATCCACAGTGCAGTTCAGACGGCACCAACCATTTAACGTGAAAAGCTATTTCCACCACCATTTCAACTTGCACATCCTGGGCGCTCGTCAACGCTTTTATGCGAAATGCTGATTCTTCGACGACGAACAATAAAAACGTTTCGTTAGCACATCAAGTGTTACAAAATATCGTAGCGGCACAAAATGTGCACATAAATACAATTAATTCACAATTTACAATCTCATTTTGTAGCGGGGGGGAGGGGGGGGCGTGCTGTATGTATGTATGTGTGTGTGTTTTTTTTTCTTGTTCCACAACATTTTACTTGGATAATTGCCATCTGGACCAGGTAAGTTTGCGGAAATAGGTGCTGTAGACGCTCACACATTTAACCACGTCTGTTTCTATCTTTCACCCGCTGTCTCTATCTCCCGCTCTATTTTACCTCGAAACGCCAATTCACCGACGCCATTCACACACAATAACACGCCAAAAAAAAAATCCAGAACACAGAGAGCACTGTTGAAAATACTTAAAGAAGCGGAAAAATGTCTAAGATTCTTTGAACAAAGAGATTCATTCGAAGCTTGGTTATTCTTACTCGTTAAATACCCTTCTTGCTGTTGAATGAAATGAATGAATTCTCTTTTCACTTGGTTTTGCAACAAAAACAAAGAAAAAAAATGTGTTTTTTGTACACACCGTCACCCCGCATGGAGGCTGTTGAAAGCGCGCTCACTTACACACTCACATATACACACTCATTAGGCAATTTCATTCGTTCTGCTGGGTTTTTTTTTCTACATAACTTTTTTTTTCAACGTCTTTAAATTAAACGTTTACAAAGCATCCGTGGATGTGAAATAGAGAGTACGTTTCGACCAAACATCAAGGCGAGAAACCGTACATTTAATGGATATCTCTTCACCGTGGCATTCCTTGTTTGCTCTTACACTCGCTCACTCACTCTCTTGTGGCTTCGTAAATGTGCCGGTGTATTTAAATCTTTATGCTTAACATCCGTACGGAAGGAGATTGTATGCGCTTCGCCAAGAGAGAGAAAAGAACGTTTCAATTTTAACAGCTTTACACAGATTTTCATTGCTTTATATATTTTTTTAATTGCAAAAAAAAGAGAAGATATTAACGTGCAACGACTGCCTCTTAATATTCGAGCGAATTTGATGTAAAAAAAAACGGCAGCCACAATTTTGAAAGTGTGTATATATTTTTTTTTCTTTCCTTTTTATTTCATTTGCAGCCTGCTGAATGTAGTTCTTTTTATTGGTTTGCGATGTTTTTGTTGTGCAACGTTAACATAAAACATTAAAAGAAAGAACCAAACGACAACCGCACACTTCATTCAATGCAATGTGGTTAAAGTGTTGAAGTGATTTCAATGTGACCAGTGCGCACACTGTGCACCCAAAAACCAGCGTGATTGTCATTCTTTCCTTGGCACCTCGTACACACTCACCGAGCGAGAGTGAAAGAGCAACGAAAAAAAGAAATACGAAACAGAAAAGCATGTGGCAAACATAAAAAAATCCATTGCAAATCCTAATTTTACGTAATTAACCGACACTTTCGCGGCTTAAACATTGCCATTGTTAAATTCTCATTCGTTTAACATGTTTAAAAGAGACGACAGAGACAACATACACACACAAAAAATGAAGCAGAAAGAAAAATAATATAAACGTTTTCTGGCTTGCGAATGCAATTTCGAAAAAGTAATAAAAGTGCCAGTCTGCGTATTTGCCGAGCCAAAACATTCTAAAACACTCTTTTTTTTTAAACCTCGTTCGAGAAATGAAAATAGCTTCCAACGCAAAAATGCACACAATTCATTTTCATCGAAATAATTGTGCGATGGGTCGGTTGGTTGAACGGCAATTTCAATTGTTTGAATGATCTTTTGCTATTAAAATGGTTATTCAATTGTGAATGCTGTGAATGTGTGTGTAAGTGTGTGTGTTTGGGGTATTTTTTGTTGTTGCAATGTATACAAATTGAATGGATGATGTCACTTACCTTGCCACTGAGCACATTGCGAGCAGCTGATAACTCTGATTGTGGTATGACGCCATTTTCTGCACCCAAAGTTTTTACCACCGACGATACATCGGACGGAATCGATAATCCATGTGAATTCTCAGCACGAAGCAAAAATATGTACGATGTGGCTGGCTTGAGTTCACCAATCTGTAACGACGAGAGAAAAAGCGATCGAAAATTTGTTCACCATTTGATAATAAAAAGCAGTTGTTGTTATATGATTTTGCATTTTGTCTGTAAATTGCTTCCATTTCACACTTTCACATCGAAAGGATTTGTTTATTTTCGCGACGGAATAAAATGTGAAATTAACAAGCTTTCGTTGCTTTGTGTGTTTGTTTTCGGTTGTGGGATGGGAAGAAGATAGTCTTTGTCACCACCAAGTGTTGAATCACGGAATAGCACCCATTGGCCAACAGATATTCCGTTCATGGGTCACTTTATCGCTTCGGGTGAATATGTGAAATGGCAAACACTGCTTATGATGGTATTTTTGTGTGTGTGTGTGTGTGTGCTAAAGAAAACTTTTTCCACGACAGCACAATAAATTATACTTACGGTAATTGTATGACCGGGGTAACGATGAGCAGCAACTACCCATCCAGTCTGCAAATCCGAACTGAAATACTCGACCGTGTAACTATTGGGAGAACAAAAACGGAAAAAAAAACAACGAACAGACGAGAGATATGATGAAAATGAATGCCAGTGCTAAATAAATTACGGTAGAAAATTTCATTTTAATATTTTACAAAAGGCTAAAACGTGGAAAGGGGTTTTCGTTATTTGTGTCCGGGTGGAAAAAGTAACGGCAAAAATGCCAAACATTTATTACATATTACGAACACAAAAACATGCAAGCAATGTTGCTTTGCATTCGTTTGTGCTCTTTTCAGCCCATTTTATTACATAGAAATACATTTAATTTTATTTAATTTTCATTCATTTAATTATATTTTGATTGTGTTCTTCTATATTTGGTAGCCAAAAGCGCATCGGCCAGCATCCAGATTATCTGAATAACAATTCGATTTTTTGGAGATAACGACAAATGGCAGCAGAAAAGAAATCCTTTTTCATTTTCAATGAAGTTAAAAGAGTGTGACAACAAATCCAAATAAATGCCGTAAATTTAACAGCTTTTAAATGGCATGAAATAGAATGCTAAAACAGTCCCCGAAAAATTCAATCGAACAATATCCATTTTTGAATTCATTTCGTTGCATTAGACAATTAGAGGAAATTTGTTTTCATAAAATTCATTTTTCTAGCCAAATTTTGGGCGGTAAAAAAATATAGCGTTTTCAATTGGTTTCTTTATTGTTATTTTGTTATTTTTTTTTGTTTTGTTATTTGTGAAAACACATACAAATCATGATTACTGTTGTTTATTTCATTTTTATGATATTCAAAATGCCAAGCTTAATGTCAGCCCAACTGTTGGTTGGTTCGAGTTGTTACTGCCGGTGCATAGATGTTGGCGGTGCTGTGTGTTTGTGTGTGTGTGTGTGTGCCTGGTGCTGTAGAGCTCGCTTGCTTCAGCATCAAGCTCAAGTACTGAATTTGAAAATTTATTTTCTCATACGAACAAACTTTCTCATTGAAAATTATTTTTAGCTGTTTCTCTGTGTATGCCGATCATACACATGAAAATAAATGAAATAAGTGGATTTATTATCATAAAAATAAATTTCCACGAGGATCTAGCTATTGCTTGGCAATATAAAGCTTGATGTATGTGTTGCTTCTATTTGGTTGTTGTTGTTTTTTGTGTGTTTTTTTTTCTTCTCTCAAATGTACAAACTTGGGTTGCTTGTGTCGCATTCGGCTTCGGATGGATTTTAAAAGCATTTTCAAAGCATACTCTAGCATAACGCCTGTGAGCAAATGTGTGCAATATTTTTTTTCCGTCGTTTTCTAAAAACATAATGGAAATTTGTCATTTGATTTCGTTGAAGCAAGTGTAGCAAAGTGAGTGTACAGTGTTAGCCTTGCAGCACCAACGCTAGCATTCTTACACAACTTTTGCCGAATTTTATTTCATATTTTTTCGTTCTTTTTTATTTAAGCAGTCACTAAGCAATGAGAAACATCGATGCATATAGTATAGCGCTCAATAGCAGCAAGTGCTTAGCCTCATTTGAATATATTGTTTCGAATAACACCAGAGAAAAAGGGATTGAAGAGTGAAAAATGAAGCACCAAGATCTCCGATGCCGAATCCGAGAAGCTTTTTAAAGGCACAGTCGCGCCACAAGTGATGCCATACTAAAGTCTAAATTGTTTGCAAATTATATTGTCGCCTCAATATTTGCACCATGTATAGCGCACAAAACAACATTGGCAACAATCTTTGGTGTCTACTTTTTGTACATAGTGTCCCTGCATAAAGATATCACTTTACTACACATATCACATCTAAATATTATTAAAAAAAAAAAAAAAAAAAATTAAGAGAAACAAAAAAAAACAAAAACAAGTACGGCACCTTATTCCCTATTCTGGTTCAAAGTCTCATTCACTCTCGTTCGTTTACTTGCAAATGAAAATGCCGTATACTGTGTATATCATTGTTTTCAAATGTATTCACACAAAATGGGCTCACATGAAGAACGAGCTGGAGCGCATAAAGTTCAACATTTCGAATATAGATTCGGTGAAAAGCATGTGAGAGATGATACAAAGTTGTCGCCACAAGAGAGTTCCGTAAAGAAGCAATAATTTTTTATGTATGCTTTGTATTCTCGGCATTATTGGGTGTGAGTATGTGTGTACGTTTGAATATATAGGGGGATATTAAATGAGATGGAAGGAGTACGGTGAGAGGGGGAGGGAGGAAGTGTATGTGGTGCGAATTACTTACGACACAATACAGAGAATAATCGAATGAAAATGAGACCGGGAACGGAAATCGGATAATGGTAAGGATGAGAGTGCACGGAGACAAAGAGAGAGCAAGAGAGTCAGAGTATCACAGTAACCAATTACGGTTGGTTGCTGTGCAAACAGATTAAGACGCACATACATCGCAATCGCTTGCACACACACACATCCAAATCCATTCTACCATATACACTTTCGGCATCGATTCGTGAACGTAAAAGATATTATACAAATTATCTTTGAAATTTACATTTGGCTGGGAAAACACCGCATCACAGCAGCGCAATAAACATTTGCACCGATCGAACTATATTTTGTTGATTTTTGCTTAGGATTTGCCGGGGCTGGCAAATTTCAATTGGATGGCACAAATTGAAGTTGTAGAAGAAGAGCAGAGGAACGGGCACGATGAAGCAAACGAACAAATAAGTGTAATGCAATGAAGCGAGAAAGAGTTGGCAAGCTATTGAAAATTTTGTAAGAAGCTTATGGCATTGTTTGTGTGGCTTTCAATATCCTTTATATAAAGGCATCGCTTGACATAGATATGGGTTGCAATGCTATGCTCGAGTTTTGGCCTGGCTTCACTTCACTTTCGCTAAGATACACACATTTTGTGAATTTTCACTCAACAGCTCACAGCGTTCGCACACACACACACACACACACATACATTCTCATTTCGTCTACTTTTTTTAATCATATTTTCGATAAGATTAAAAGTGTTGGCTATGTACTGTGAACGCGTATCTATTAAAAACGTCGTACAAATTGCGCGACGCTCGCTAGATACTGAAAATGTGTGCAATTATATTGGTGACACAGTGTGTATGGGCGCGAGTGTGTGAGTGAGTGTGTGTGTGAGCCACATTCATGGTGTATGCATAACCGACAGATAGACACAAAAGACGAAATTCGCCTGAATCATTTCAAACAAAGTAGTGATGTGCAATTCGAGTGAAACGAGTTTTGTAAAATAGCGCGATGTACAACTATAGTTAGACCGAAATTTTATTGGATTCCCATTGAATCGCGACTAAAAGGTGTTATCACTTGATGCGTTGCCATTGAAAAATGCGTCGCTGTTGCTGTTGTCTCCACATGTGCCGAAAATCCTGCAATATTGATCATTTTCCAAATGGTATTTTCGATGGAAAATAATGATGACATTGTATATGTTTATTCAGAAGACGCGCAGCTGAAGGCAAAACAGTTGAAAAACAATCTCTGGTAGTTTGTTAGTAAACACAATGTCATTTATACAATGAATAAACAATTGAATTTTCCAGCTCAAATCGCGCTTCTCTCGATTCATTTTTCAATGAATTTTTAATTAATTTTCGGTATGCGATGCAAGTTTGTCGTGTTGTATGTGTCGATGACGCGATATTAAAAGACACTAAAAATCATATTAGCGATGATGCTTTTCAATTTGCATTAATGACGCTTGAGCATTTCAGAAGATTACCAGTGTGCATTGTACATCGACAACATGTTCTTCAGTTGAACATGTAATTTAGTGAAATACCGCATATTTCTATTCTGCTCTCTCTCTCTCTCTCTCTCTCTCTCTCCATTTCGGTCTTCTCTGTTGCTTAACGGAAAAGATGACAAATTGAAAGCCATCCTTTAATACCGTGTAGGTGCTTAGCATTTAATCATCATTGTGAATGTTAGTTGAAATGTGATTTTGATGTTCTAATTGGTGGTTTCAATTGAGACTCTCAATGTCTGTATCCGCACTCGCACACATACTAAAACACAAAGTTTGTACTGACCAAATAGACAATAAATCAGTCAGCAAAAGAGGCTTTTATCAATAAATCCGAAAATCTTTTGTTTCAATTGCGAATCAATTTGAATGGAATTTTGCCACACATTTGGTGATGGTGTGTCTGTTTCGGTATATGAGCGCTATCTTTCTGCTTTGGCATTGCCGATATAGTCCTTATTATATTCAATGTGTTCACACATAAACATTGGTGGTTGTGCTGCAACCGTAGAATTTACATTAAAATGCCATTGTGTGCATTGCATGTATTTTAGCTCTCTAAAATGTTCCGCAAAAGCTGCAGTGTTGAGCTTTTCTCTCTCTCTCTCTCTCTCTCTCTCTCTATCTCTCTCTATTTATCTTTTCGTATCTATCTGTCGTTGTATGTAATACAATGGTACAATATCGTGCAATTCCAGATCGCAAACTAGGCTATCTAAGAGGAAATACTTTTAACCATGTAAGAGTAGTTAGAGCTCAAGCTCTTAAATTCACTCAATTTTAACCATGGATGAACTTGCATTTCGAATGGGCTAAAAATAGTGTTTGGGTTTTTTTTTGCGATGGTCCGGATATGCAATTTATGTGTTGAACATTCAGAAACCGTTTTAACATTCGCTTGGCCATGGGATTTTGGGTTCAAAATGAGAAAACCTCACCATATAACCCGTAATTTAAATCAGCAGACATAAGAAGGACACCGACTGATATATAGTCTCATTTCATACTGCACAATTTGCAAAAATCAAGCGGCAGAGGAGAGCAAACAAAACAAAACAAAAAACACACGAAGCACAGCCGTAACATGAAGTCCGTGTAGTTTGTTACAAAAGTGCATCTTTTTCACACTGCATTCCATTCTGCTCAGTTTCAATCCCCATACATTCAACGATCGTTTAATTAAAATTTGCTAAATACTTTTATAAAACTGCGATGAGCACACATTATTCGCATTTTAAAAGAAGCGTTCAATTGCAAGAAAAAAGGCAGCATCAGTCCGTTTGCATTCGTAAGTAAGTCATAAATTGTCGGCACCATATACATTCACATATCGTGAGCATGTGAAAGCACACGAAACCGAATGCCTCTATTTGTATAAAATTAAGTTAAAATACAAGCAAAGCAACCATTTTGTCACTTACATGAGGTAATAATTATGTATGCAAATGTCGAGATAAAATGCTAAGCGTTCCGAATGATTCTGGGCGCAAGTGAATGCATGGAATGTGGCTGACGATGATGTGAGAGATGAAAAAAGAAAAACGACGGCACACGAAATGAGTGCAGATAGAGCAAAATGAGCAAAATTTCATTTTATCAAGGATAATTAGTATTCAGCTTTATTCTACGCGGATTGACAACCAGCAATCGGAAGTCGCGAATAATCCTATTACGAAAAATGTCACAATTTAAACGTTCAAATGCTGTGCTGTGGAATTGCTGGAGTTTAATCGTCGTCATTTAGCTTCACGTTACGAAATTTCTTACGTGGGTTGACATATTTCCATGCAAAGCCAGATAATTTCGATCATTTGTTTCGAATTCTTAATTTAGTTTTTATTTTCTCTCTCTCTCTCTCTCTCTCTCTCTCTCTCTCTCTCTCTCTGTCTCTGTCTCTCGTCTATTTACAGTCGTATAAAAATTGCCAAATTTAAAGGTATATAAATACATCTATTAAATGATTCACATGCAATAAATCGTTTGGCTACTGTAACTGTTCATTTTGTTTCAATGCTCATTTCGTTCATTGTTCAGATTTTCCATGGGCATTAAATTTAACGCGTGACAATAATAAAATTCCTTCGAAAAATGCATACCGGAGCATCGTTGTCGTCCATTGTCACAGACTCTGTGTGTGTGTGTGTGTGTGTGTGCGACACACACACACACACCCAAACCGACGTCGCTGAGAATTGTTTTGCAGCCTTGGCGCAGCCATTATGTTGACGTCGCATAATAAATGGTTTGTAATTATTTGTCACCCGATTATAATGAGAGCGCTTCCTTGTTATTCAGTCTAGAGAACTAGGCAACCGGAATGACAATAAACGTATATTCATACCAATGCTTTCCACCTTGGCAAACGAAGCGTACTGAGCAAATGCCGCCCCACACTATCGTACTCAATGCCCCAAAAATATGGTTCTCTTTTGTTAAATTCTTAGCGATTTTGCTTTTATAATTTTCATGTAGCATTCGTGTTGATACGTGTTTTATAGCGAAGTGTGGTAGCCTGTAAACGTATACATATTTGATGTTGCAATGAAACAAAAAAAACTTACCCAATGAGTGGACTTGCACTAGACCGATCTTGGATTTTCGGCCAGGTGAGCGTTACACTGCTTTCCGTTACATTAACCACTCGTGGTGTTCCAGGAATCGATGGAAATGTACTCGGATCCGGTGTACGATGTAAATTCACACTGCCGCTTTTTTCCACCTGCAAATAGTATATAAAACATTTATTTTTTTGTTACGTTATTTAAATTGAACAATAGAACAATTGACAACAACAACAAAAAAAAACCTTACATAACAAACAATAATTCAAAACATGTGCAAAACAACGCCGATTTTATTGCGAACAAAACAAACAAAATGTGTGAACAATAACAAAAAAAAATTATTAGGAATAAATGAAATCCGCTTGAATTGATCGCATTTTGTTGAATGTGCACGGGCAATTTTATTTATTGATCCAGGCACAGGTTTACAATTGCGATTAAGAAACATGCATGCTGTAAACAGAGACACACACACACACACACACACACACACACAAAAGGAACCTATACGCATTTTTCGAAATCCAACCAATTGCAATAGAATGAACACACAGAGAGAACAATTGATACGGAAATGGTTCTACACACAATAGCCAATGTATTTATTTACTGCCCCATAAATTGTTTCTAATGATTTACTGACTATTATTTGGCTGAATTTTCCATCATGGCTATTGCAATAGCCATGTTTGTGCCTCTTAAGCATATTACTGAACCAAACCAACCAAACCAACCAAACAACCAACAACACCAAAAATGCTACACAATGTTTTTTAGTCGTACACATTTTTTTCCCACTGTGTACACGTTGATCGAATTCAATTGGATTGCTTTGATTTGTTACACAATTTCAAACATTGTACAATCCAAGAAGGTGTTATTCGATTGTTAACTATACATTTGAGGGCTTTTCTATGCATTTATTCAAACGCTACCAGTGAAACATTCGCAAACTCCAAAAAAAACATTTGTCACTGTAAACACGATTTGTGGCAGTCATTTTAGTAATCAAATAGGAAACCTAATTGGAAATTATGCTTTTGATGTGGTTGATTTGAAATGAACTTAAAATGTGATACCGAAATATGAATTGCAAATTGATTTTGAATGAATATCTAATTCGGAATTAGTAATTCATAACCTGAAACAGGCATTACAAGACCATTTTTCTACGGCTCGTTACAGATATATTTAGTTATGTTTGCAATTTGTTGTAAAATGAACATCTAATTGGATCGAGTTGAAATCAAATCGAATTGCAAGACTCTCAGAGCCAAAGCAAAAATAATCCATTCATTGTTCAGTACTCGAACGTTACGAGTATTGTGAATATATATTCTATGAATATTTTCCAACGAGAAAAAATAATGATGAATTTTCCGTTGTTTACTGAAATGTTCAAATGCAGTAAAATATGAGTTCGAACAATGTAACAAAAAAAAAAAAAAAAAAAATTGAATCGCCACATAAATAACACTGATCCTAATCCGAGTACTGTATACGGTAGTCTCGAAATATTTGGAAAAATAATTCGATGCTGAATTCAAGGAATACATTTTTCTTTCAAAAAAAAAAAAAAACACCACACTTTTCAAAAGCAGCTCTACATTTTGCTGCAACTTAAAAAAATCTCAAAATTACTGAACTGAAAAGTTGTCCAAATTGTGTTGATTGATGAACAAAATTAATGGGCAATTTGAAAAGAAAATGCCAAAACAATGTAAATTTCCGTCAATTTTCCCGATAATCCTTTCAAGTAAGAGCCCGGATAATGTTCAAATTTGTTGTAAAAATATGCAATTTTTGAATTGGTTGCTGTATAAAATGTTGTTGTTTCGATTGATCGATACTTTGACGTTAATGCGTTGCGTGCCCAGAAATTCCACATACATTTTCAATTGATTGTATAATGGAATTTGGTTGATATTATTCGTTGGCCAATATGTTGATCAAATATTCAATGCGTCATTAAAAAAGTGAATTAAATACCTTTAAATTGTAATTATCGATTTTGGGAACAAACTGTGCACGCGTACACGCACACACATACACACACACACAGAAGGCGACGCAGCGCTTCATTCATAAAACTAAAATACAAAACAAGCAACGCAATTAAGGATTTTGTTTTGTTTGTTCGTTTTTTTTTTTTTTTTTTTTTTGAAAAAAAGTGCTCCACACGAGGTAAAATCCCATTATATTTTGTGTAACAGCATTTTATCCGTATTTGTTCAACATGATGCTTGTGCCACACACCAAAAATTGCATTGAAATGTGATTGGCAAATTGAATAGCGGCTAACACACAACGAGGGAAAAAGCCAGCCATTGATCGAATATTTTATCATTATTCGTTTTTGTGTTCAATTTAATTAATTTAAAATACACTCGGGTAACATATTTTTCGATATGATGTTGTATTCAGCCTCGTGTCTGACATGGGATTCCAGTAGGCTATCGGCCAGTGTTTTGAATGTATTATTTTTTCTCTCTTTCGCTCTCTCTCTCTCGCTCGAAATTTTAACATTGTAACGTGCGTATGGCTCAGCCGAATGTCGATAGTGATTTCATCGCAATGCACAGTGATGATTTTCCATCGTTGGAATTGATGTTAGCATTTTCAAAGCAATTTGCAATCAACTCTTTTGCATATTATTTCATTTTCGTTCGCTTTGTACTCCTGTGCATATGGATGTTTTCACATCAAATAGAGATTTGGCGTCTCTCATTCTGTTTTTTTTTGTTATCCCTCAATGTGTCGCTCACTGGAGGCTTTTGTGTTCATGTAACCAATGGCAATGTACGGTTAACTTTGGCTGCAATTTACATTTATCGCAATAAAACGTGTCTGCTTTTTGAATAGCAAACAATTGCAATACAACAACAATAATAAAATAAAAATTGGTTTGGTATTTGCCACAGCTGATTAATTAGTACATGATGTATGTTTTTGTCCCCGGAAACAATCCTGCAACACTTGTCCTCTCAATTATTTTACGTGTAAATGGAAGAGACGAAAGTGTGTGCACATTTTTTTCCCCAATGTTTTTTAATTGAAAAATTAATTGAATTGGTTGGATATGTTTTGGCGATATAAATAGCCATTGCTATGTTTATTGACCCCTCCCGCCTCGGCAATGGTGGCCAAATCAAAATGTAATATTATTTTATGCAATGATATTTGTTTTTTTTTTTTTCATTCTTTATCTCGTTTGCACCATTTTATTTACATATTCATATTGGGTCGATGAACAGCGTCTGTTTTTTGGCCAAATATGTTGATTAAAAGTTGACAAACGATAATTAGAAATTGAAAAATGATCACCAAATATTGGCCAAAATGTCAAGCTGAATTGATAACAATACAATTTAATAAGGCCTAATTAAGCGATTGCATTTCGTGGAATTGAAAACCAGTGGAGGAGGGCACAGTGTGATGTATCTAGGGCCTGAGGCTCTTTCTCACCCATGAATTCATGTGCAATGCCAACACTGTGCATCAATCACACAATGAACAATCAAATCAATGGCTTTTGGTTTGCTCATCAGTCAAACCAAAAAATGATTATTGTTTGCCATTCCAACAGCAAACAGCTTAATTACGACCGATAAATTCACCAGTCAAACGAATAAAAATTTTGCGTTTTTTTTGTTTAGTATTATTATGAAATTATCAGCAAGTGCGTTGTTGTGATTCGAACCATTTTATCGCGCAAACTAGAGCATTGCTGACTGGAATAATGGTCACTTGCTTACGGTCGCGAATTTTATTCATGGCACGAAATTGAAAATGTGATTATTCGTTTATGCCATAATCATCCGGAGAGTAAACAAAACAAAAAAATTGAGTTTAGCCAAATTCCCATGGAGAAAAATGTGAAATTAAAAATTCCATTCGTTGACACTGGAGCTGTTAATTTTTCACTCTCTTCTCTCTTCAATCACAATATATCAATCATTTTCGTTTGCAAGTGGTCAAGTTGATCGAGTCCAAAGAAAAAAAAAACTGGAACATAAATCGAAGCCATTGCCATGATATTGATGGTGTGTGTGTGTGTGTGCAGTGAACACTTCAGCAACAGGCACTAATTCAAAACCAAAATACCGGCAATTCAACACAGTTGACGATGCGAAAATGCCTTATGCATAAGACACAAAATATAAATTTAATAAAAACGAATGAACATGAACTGCATATTAAATTGCGATGATTTGATGTTGAGTATCTTATTTTGGGTTGTACGCGTTTACCATATTTCTCGTGTGTTGCACCATTTTACGTGCTTGTTGCTGACAACAATCTGGTGTACACCGTGTGATCTGGCCCCAACAAAATTTGTGTTCTAATATGCGTCACTTTGTGAATTCAATATATTTCGAGTATGAGGCGAACGCGGAAAAAGAAACAGAGACACAAAACGATTTATTTATGTTTTGTTCGTTGATTTTGGAAAGTGACTGTCACATGAAACACCGCAAATAAGATCAGGCCGTGTACAATATTGGTGGATTTTTTTTTTTTTATTTTGGCAAAATGAGCTTCATAAATTGCATTGCGTGCGTACCATTTTGCAATCTCATTAGGTTCTTTTGTATTCACTACGCATGTTTCATTTTTTTTGTTGTTGTTGGTTGCTCCGCACATTCCAAACGAAAATGAACGCAACCAAAAAAAAAACCAAAAAGATGAAAAATTAAATATTGATTGTGTTTCACGTGCGGTTTGTGTCGTTAGTCTGAAAATGAGATTTCCACATTTCTTGTCATTTTCATTTTTGTTATGGTTTTCCATTTTTGTTTCGGTTCTTCGTGTTTCTTTTTCTCTTTCTCTTCACTGTTTCTTTTACTCGACATTTATAATAAATATTCCGTCTTCGAATGTAATTTGCATTAAATCAGTTTAAATGTGACACAAGCAGAAACGAACTCTTTTTATCAGTGCCTCTTTCTCGTTGTCGTGTCGAAAGCGAAGTTGAAGGGAAGAACCAAATACGCAAGTGAATTTGGTTTGTACGCCATTACGTTCGGTCTTATCAGTTGACTTTGTTTCCGTTTCTCTCTCTCTCTCTCTCTCTCTCTCTCTCTCTCTCTCTCTCTCTCTCTCTCTCTCTCTCTCTCTCTCTCTCTCTCTCTCTCTCTCTCTCTCTCTCTCTCTCTCTCTCTCTCTCTCTCTCTCTCTCTCTCTCTCTCTCTCTCTCTCTCTCTCTCTCTCTCTCTCTCTCTCTCTCTCTCTCTCTCTCTCTCTCTCTCTCTCTTTCTCTCCTGGTTTTCGACATGCAATTTCCTTGGTTTGCGGGTAATTTATTCGCAACGGACGCACCGAAAAATTGGGTAAAGCACACACGCCAACCTTGGTCCACTACCGTTTTAACTGGTAGATGATGATAATTATGGCCCCCCGAAAAGATGACGATAGCAAAACTGGCCCAAATTCGGTCAGTGAGATAATAATAGGACACCGAAAAGAAAATCCTGTCCTTTGCGAATGAGAAATGTTTGGGCGCGAACACACACACACACACACTCACACAAAACCGTAATAAAAAACAAGTGAAATAAAACATTCGAAAAGAGTCCATGCACCAGAAAGTCTGATAAGACAAAGCGATGAGGAAAAAAAACTGAGACGGAAAACGAATTGGGTTTCACCATACGATACGACAGCGAAAAAAAAATAAAGTGAAACGAATAAATGGTAAAATGTGATACAACGGAAGTCAATGCACTGCCAACCAAATGAAAGTTGATGAAGTAACGGTAGCGGCCCAACAGCTTGGCAAGAAGGAACACGAAGGAATAAAAAACTGCGGTGAATAAATTTAACAAGTTAAATAGGTCCCCTCAGAAAAGACGATTCGAAGCACGGGTTTCCATTTCGCATCTACCAAATTTATTGGACAATGAATTTTAACCAATGCTTCAGCCAAATAGCACAAGATGCAGTGAAATTCCAGTGAGCATGTGATTTCATTTCGGCCAAAAACCTGTTGTCACTACTTTTATGATACAATTATACCCAAGCATTTTCTCTATGTGGCAAATTTGCCACCTTTTTATTTAAGGTGATTTTCTCCGTTCGTCGGGTCACAATCGGGTGTTTCGGAGGAGTTTTCTACACTTCCCGATAAATTTTCCTTATTTTTTCTCATTCTTTGTGCGTCTTTTTCGCCCTTTTTTTAATGTGATCACATTATTGCATTTTCGCTTATCTCATTTTGCCACATCACCTTGGATATTCACCTTTTGAAAGCCAACTGTGTCCAATTTCTTCGATCAACCCAAACTTCAAATCGCTTCTGGAATTCAAATGAAATTACAACACACACTCATATAAAAACACATCAAAATGGTGTCTAAAAGCAGGAATGTCCAACCAAAGAAACATTACGTTCGCAATCCCATTTCATTTGAGCACACAGGTAAATCCATAAATATTAGAAAACACATAAATTGTGAATGTGTGTGTGTTGGGCACGAAAATGAATGGGAAGATGTGAATGGCTCAAACTGATCGATAAAACAGACGGTGTATTTTTTGTTGTTCGTCGGTGTATTTAAGCGGGGGGGAGAAAAAGAAAAAGTTGTTTGGTGGCAAAAACACCAAATCAAATAAAAAGAAATAAAAATAAAAGGGCGGCTGCACATCACAAATGAAAACTTAAATCCAACAATCTAATGCATAGAGCATGTTCGGTCGAAACAACACACACACACCACCAAAACGCTCTCAAAACATTTCCAACCAGCAAAAACAAAAAAAAAGTTGGGCCAGGATCAAATTAAAATAAATTGAAAAAGTTTGTCATGGTAATCATAATGCGAAAAGTAAAAAAAAAAAGTTTGTTTTTTTTCTCTTCTTGGTTTTGCTTTTTTGTCCAAAAGAAAATACGATAACGACAACTTTCAATGGAACCACCAAAAGTGTTCCAAGCGAACGTATTTGCGATGAAAGAAAAAATGTGCACTGCTTTCACTCGCTCACTCACCGAAAGCAATTTATGGAAGCGAATACCCGAAAAGAAAAAAAGAATGACGACAACGAACAAAATAAAAAAAAAAAACTTGTCATCTTTAATGGAAGAGGGAGAAACACCGAAATGAAAATCAGCAAAAAAGAATCAGAAGAAGGACAACAAAGAACACACACAAAATTATTGCGTTAAAAAAGAAGAAGAAGAAGAAGAAGAATAAAAAAAAATGATCTTACCGATAGTGAGGCTGACCAAGACGTTTCACCACTTTCGGATGATGCTGTACACGTATAATGCCCTGTATCCGATGCTTGTAAATCTGAAAGTGAATATGATGCAATGAACAAAAACAATCAGGAAATTGAATCCATTCGATATTGAAATAGAACAAGAGGAAGTGAAATTTACTGTCAATTTTAAGTGATCCACTTTGAACGATGATTAAACGTTGATTTGTTTGCAATGGCATTCCATCTTTATACCATCGAATTCGTGGCGTCGGATTTCCAATGGCACGGCATGGAAGCATTGCTACACTTCCAATTGGCAATGTTTGATTAGCTGGTCCAATTTGAATGATTGGCGGTGGAATATCGTCAACAGATGTCACTTGTAGAAATGCACGTATGGTTGCCGAACCAGCCACACTCAATGCCGAACATACATAATAGCCAGCGTCTTCTTTTTGTACGCCACGAATTTGCAGAGTTCCTTGACTTGTTACATGAATATGACCGTATGAATTGTCGGGAAACATGAGCAATTGTGATCCTTCACGTGCCCAAAATACGGATGGTGGTGGATTTCCAGTTGCCTGACAATCGAATGATGCTATTCCATTTAAACCAATCTTTTGATCCTGTGGCTTGACTTTGAAACTTGGTTGAGCTGAAATTCAATCATTCAAATGAAATTTGTAATACCATTCAAAACCAGATTTTTTTTTTTTTTTTTTTTTTTTAAATATTATTTGATTTTTAAACATTATACGGTGTATTTATGCTATACGCTTGATGAGATATAAACTGAACCAGTGATTGGATTTGATACACTCTCAGCAAAGTGTTGCCTATGATGTGTTCATTGTTTGTGTTGAGATTTTATTTAATGCGCCGGTATTTTGAACTTTCTTTAAATCAATTTATCGATAATTTATGGCTTGAGATGTCAAGACATCGGCATAAATATGCCACAACGCATTTCTTATATTGAATCTCTTGTTTTTAATCTAACTTGTTTTTAAGGAGCCATTTTTTATGACGAATAACAGCGTTGACACTTTGCGTTGCTGATGCGATAATAATAGATTAATACAAAAATTTATTAAATATTCACTTACAGTTGACCACAAGCTGTGCTTTGGCACTGATTTGTCCAACTCCATTATGTGCGTCGCATATGTAAATTCCCTCATCAGCTGGTATTACGTTTTTAATGATCAAACTCTTATCATCATCTTTAATGACAGCTCTGTTGAATGAATAAATTTTCGGGTTTTTACGTGTGGGTTTTAATATCAGGTAGAAAAATCGATTAAGAATGTTGTTGTTTTTTTTTTCTTTAAAGATTATTATTTATTATGATTTACCTTCCAACGGGCATGCTTCCATCATCTTTACGCCATAAAATTTGCGGCTGTGGATCACCACCAACTGAACAATAAAATTGCACAGTTTGACCAGCTAAAACAGTTAAATCTGATGGCTCCTTATTGAAAAATGGTTTAACTGTAACGAGAATTAAAAAAAAAAGACGTCGGAATTTATTTCGATCCATTGAAATACGAGTTAATACAAAATCAGTTGGCAATTTTTTTTTTTTCAAAGCGGCTTAAAATTCTATCAACCAATTGGTATTGAAATCGACATTTTTTCCCATTTACTGAACAAACCTTGAAGCAAACGATTCCACCCAACGGTATAATGCTATCACAATTTCCTTTCTAATGAAATTTAGACGCATCCGTAGCTTTTACACAATTTACTCAGTAAACAAACACAATTACTAAGAGTCAGCAGTCTCATATGTCAACATTTAATAAGATATTCAAGTGTGCATTTGTCAGGATCAGAGACAATTTCGATATTTTTGTTTTGGAATAATTGCATCATATGCTGAACAGCAAGTCATTTATTAATTTTCAGTATGGTTCGGTTTTACTGTCTTAAGATTTGTTCGTCTGGGGTGTCAAGTGCTTGTGGATTTGATATGTGCATGCGCTTGACATTGTGCAATGTGTGCATCATGCACTCGGTGTACTGTACTCATACTCCGGGCAATTTTAATCTCTGTGTGTGTGTGTTTTGACGTTAGTATTTTGGCAGAAGTATACTTTCCGTCAACATTTCATACGTTTTTGTACTTTTGACTGATTGCGTCAAAGACACAACACATATTTGTCTCAATTTCTTCATTTATATATGTTAATTTATCATAAGAAGAGCCATTTAACCATTTTCGATACGAAAATAGCTTCATCGAAATGTGTTCTTGAAGAGTTTCAGTTTAGATGATTAAGAACTAAATTCGAAATGACTTTATAAATCGATAAACTTTAAAATTATATTTGACAAACCAATTCTAACAGCAACAACAACAACAACAACAACAACAAAACATTACGTTTATCAAACACAAAACTTAAAATACTAAAAACTTTGAATCAAATCGTTTATTAATTGAATAATATTGTTATTGTTCAGCAATTGTAAGGAAAATGTATTTTATGTTGAACATTTTGGAAGCGAAGACTATGAATGTGTCTTTTTGCTTGCTTACGGAAAACTAATAAAAAAAGAAATTGTCTTACTTAGTTTTTGTCGTCACTGGTGAAATGTGAAGACGCCAGTTTTGGCACCGAGATTTTGTCAGAAATTTCAGCGTGTCATTTTCTCAAACAAAATGAATTTGCCAAAAACTGCAATTTTCAAGAGCAATCAGAAAATCAATTTCCATCTTCTATTGTGTTTGACTTTGACCATGACATTAAATTCCATGGCAGACGATGCTGTTGCAATTCTTGGCAATGAATATAAATGATGTTTTCCGTATACATTTTATTTATTCAATTAACATACAACTAGAATCTCATACATCTCAACAAAATTGAAATTGCAGCTCCATTGATTTGTTTTCACAAGATTTTATACTATAGAAGCAAACTGAATGTTTGGGCCAAATTTAATTTTCCATTTGGGTTTTGAAACCGTTTTGAAACCGAGAACCGAAACTCATTTTACCAAACTGCAAAACTGCAAAACGGTTCTATAGTTTGTCGAAAAGAAATCCAAATTTTAAATTACAATTAATTTCAAAAAGTTAACATCTCGAAAATGACTCTCATTTTTATCACAGTTTTTGTTTGTATGTTCATATTCATGCTGGTGTGCAACTGAGTGTTGTTGTGTGTTGAATACCATTGACAATATGCTGTCGTTCTGTTATTTTTCGCCTCCTTTTTTTCCTCTCTACCGGCAACATTTTCAAAATGCAAAAATAAATTGCATTTATCTGTTTATCACGTTTGCTTCGCTGGCATTGCAATTTTGCTAAAATGTAATTCATAAAGGAATTACAAAATGTTTGTCTGTGGCACGTAAGAAGCATATAACGGAAAAACAACGTAGCACAAAGTGTTTAAACACACACACACACACACACACACACACACACAAAACAACAAACAACACAAAATAAAAGACGATGCAAGACAAATGCACGCACACAAACACTTGATATGCGAAAATAATTATTTCATATTACAGCGACATTTTGTGGTTATTTGTATTCATGCCGGTTTGGATGTTTATCTCATAGAGCGAGTTAATGAATTTCATTTTGTAAGCGAGCACGCTTGCAATTGCAACCAAAATTGTAGTGCATGGCATTTTTTGGCTATATCATTCATTTGGTTTTCGAGTCAGTTATAATAATCATCGCATTTCCAACATTAAAATATCAAAATGCATAAGCCTGAGCATTTTCAAGCAAATTTTCGAACATTTTTGTCATAACATACAAAACCGAACACTGCAGAATTGCAGTAGAATTGTGTTCATTTGAAATGTTGACGACAAATCGTAAACAAAACAGCAAATTTATAAAAAAAAAACGAAACAAACAAACGAACACACAAACACATCGACCACTAAACCAACGCATTCATAACTGCAAATCAGCAACAATAGCACCAAACGATCTTTCGGCGATACTCAGTGAATTATGAATATATTTTCCATATTTAAGCTTTGTAAAATGTACGGAATACCACGCAAACAAGCACTGAAATAGACAGAGAGAAATGCAAAAGCAAAAGCAAGAACAATAACGACTTGCTTTGCGACACGAAAAAGAATGCAACAAATGAATATGTTTTTTTTTTCGTTGGCGTTGCCAAATGACATACAGATAAGAGCCAATGTCTTTCTCTTTCTCTGTGTGTGTACTTTTTTGAGTACGGATATTGTGTACTTCTTCCTCTTTTCTTTTTTTTTCTTTTTTGGTAACATGATTTATCAAAGGCTATAGAACAGAAACGCTGTGAATGGTTGCAGAATTTGTATGGAATACATAGAGCTGCATTGATAGCGCATCGTAATCGCATATTGTATCGATTGCGGTCGAGACAACGTCAGTCTAATTAATATTTGTCGCTATTTTCCGTATCCATTTGAATTTATTTGCACTGAAAAGAGCCGACCTCATAAGTGCATGCACAATTTCTCAACAACAACAACAACAAACAAACATCAAAATGAAATGGTCCTCGAGCTATGAGCAAAACGTGCATCATTCGACTAAAATGTGCATTGAAAACCGTTCACCAATCGAAAAAAAAAAACACATTTTATATTAATGATTTGTTCTTGAAAAAATCGAACGAATGTGGTGAAATGAGACACAAACACACACACACACACACATTTCACATAGAATAGAATGCGTGAAGTTGCTTCCATAAATGTATTGATGAGTAAGCACGGGTGCGATAGGATGAGATGATCGCGGCAAGATGTGAGAGAGATGCTAACAACAACAACAACAAAAAATAAATATAAATGTTAAAAACGGCAATTTACATATTTATTGCAGAAATTTTATAGAGTTAGGATACTCTGTGGATGAAGCGTACACAAACACACAACACAGCACCCAGATACAAATGTCTACTTTATGCCGGGTGAATAAGATGCGGTTTTTTTGTGGGCATCACGACTGACGATGGTTAAAACATACAAAGCAGTCGGAACGGCCTTTATGTTGTTGCTGTTGTTTTTTTTTCTCTCTCTCTCTCTCTCTCTCTGTTTTTCAACACAATGCACTGAAGCTAATAAGTTGGCAAGAGATTTTCTTTCGATTTGGATCGTTTGGTTTGGTTTGGGTCAGCACGCTACTGACACTCTACATACAACAACCAACACTGCATTGAAAACAACGTTGTCGACGATAACATACGATCTCGAAAGCCAAACAGAAAAATCACACAACTTTATCATTTATAATGATTTTTAATATTATAATAATCGTTTAGTGCAGTTCAATTAATTTTTTCGAGCATTCTGTTTACTTAATGGATTTTACTGCAATGTGTTTTGGGTCGTCTTGCTATTCAGTCGCAATCGATATTTTTGTTGTTGTTGTTGTTGTGATTTTGTCTCGTTTGCCAATGCTATGATTTTGCGTCTCCGCTGCGCTCCGACAACTCCGGCAAATATTAAATAATTTACATTTTTCCCATAAATTGACCGATGTTGCCATCACTCTTCTGGTGTGTGTGTGTCTGTGTGTGTATGTGCTGTGAGCTTGCCGATGAGAAAGCCAACGACTTCAAACGACACCACAATCCATTTCACATCGGGAAAATTGAAATTTAATGAAAACAGAATTTATCTCGTGGCGATGCAATGCATTTCCTTTCTCTTTACGTTCTTGACAGTTTTGTTTTTCTCTCGTGCTGGTGGATTGCACTTCACTGCAAATGTTGCCTGCAAACCACGTTTAAAACACCAAATTGATTTTATGATGGGCATTTTTTTGTTGTTGCGTTCATACTCCTTTTGGTGTTTGTGTGTGTGTGTGTGTCGCTCTTTTTTTCCCGTTCGCCATATAATTATGTCGCTTGTCGACCATTGACCCGCAACAAAATTAATTTGCAATCAAAATGCAAACAATAAGATAGAGAGTCGAACATCCCAACAAATTGTGGATGATTTAACGATGCTTACGAAACATTGACGCTGTTTATCAATTTGATAAATGATAATTGCAAATAAATTGTTCAGACGAAGGGCGGTGCGTACTCGGTGGTCACAACAAAATTGGTGTCAGTGTGCCTACAATGTGATGCAATGTGCCAAAGAGACAGAGAGAGCGAGAGACAGAGACAGCTCAATGCATCGATTTTAATTGATTGATTAAATCACAATTTGGGAATGCTTTTGATATGCTTGAATATTGCAATTGCTGTGCATTATTTATAGGCATTTATCAATCGGATATCTGATGATGGAATGAGATTGCGCGTACAACAATGTGGCGTTGTCACAACGGTTAATTTAGTGCATCTAATTTGGTGCATAGCCGAAAATGACTAATTTATTCATTGAATTGAGCGGCAACAATTTATTATCGATAGAAACATAAGGTTCTCTCCCCCTCCCATCAACATTTCGATCAATCGGCTGCATTTCCGATCAACACATTATGCGGTCGAGAATAATAAATGAAAATTGAATAGCACTTAAAAGATTAAGAAAAAAAAACCAAATTCAAATACAATCAAGAAAAAAGAAAGAGGAGTTACTGAAACGATTTTCATGGAAAAAGTTTCTTTAGTTTTTTTTTCTCTCTCTTTTAAAACACATTTTCATCACTTCGGTTTCAGATGACAGCACCATTGATTGATTGACACCTATTACTTTCGCATTCGCATGCCAGGCTATTGCTTACAATGCTTCGATTATTATTGAATCTGTTACCATTTTATCCCCTTTGATTTGTCGGCATTATTCATTTTCCTTTCTATCACGTCACTTTCTTTTGACTTCTTTTCATAATATTTTTTTTTTGTTGGTTTGTTGTATGGTAACATTTGGGTTGCGGCTTACAATGGATAATTTTTTGTTCCCTTTTTTTGTTGTTGTTTATTGAAGTCACGTTTTTTGGTTAAAAGTATTTTACAATAAATGGCCGTATGGGATTGGCAAATGCAGTCCTGCCATCCGTAGCGATGATGCCATTATTTTAAAAAAAAAAAGTCAAGTGTGGAAATGTGGTGACACTTTTTGCGATATACACACACACACAGACACACCGCACAATTGATAAATAGACACCGCGTATCATGGGTGGAATTGAGCATAACAAATAGTCGCATGCCACATTCTCTATCTGAATTGTGAATTGCTTCCAACGTTTTTACTGCTGTTTTTTTTTTACTTTCTTCTTTTGCGAAAAATGCAGATGATGTGAAGACTCAAAGAAGATTACGCACTTCAAAATGCGTTTGCTAAATTTAATGGAATTTGGTCGATGTTTTTTGTGCGCAATGATGTCTATGATTTGGCCTTTAAATCGTTCCTTCTTTTTCTTGTTAAAGTTTTTTTTCTTCGTTACATTTTTTCCGTCATTCAATGTATGGGCGCATCAACAAAGGTAAAGATATCTTTCGTTTGTGTACAAATTTTCATCAAAACGAATGACGGAAGCGCTCCTTTTTATCGATTTATTTTTGTTCGTCACGATTGCAAGTACCTCAATTTCACACACACACACACAAATCGTTTCACAGTTTTTGTATAGAAATTGGTAATACAGGCTAAGGATGGCATCAGATCCAATCACAACAAAGTCATAATTCAACCTTATTTTTTTTTTCTTCATCATTCATTTCAAACGTTTTCAATCGCAACCAAAATGGCTTGCTCGAACATTGAAATATGATTTGCAGTGTGTCGAAATATTTTGTAATATTGATTGCTTGAGTTTGCTATTTTTATTTTCGTTCGCATTCAATTTTTTTCTGTTTTGTTAAATAACTAAACATTTGTCGATAATGTCTCTCACACACACGATGGTATTTTGTATTCATCTATACATTTTAGTGATGCGCCGAAAACTTTGGGAGAAAAGTGAGATTGGTTTTGCGAGATGTAATCGATTAGAATCGCATTCGATGGTGAAAAAGAAACGGAGCCGAAGTGTTGTTGACAAAACACGTATAAATTGCCAACAATTTATTATTTATTGTGCTCTGTCACAGCAAAATCACGAAAAATCAATTTAAAGTCGACAAAAAAAAAGCGACGAGTCATAGGCAAGTCATAGCAATGGAATGAATGAAAATGAGAAATGAGCCGATGGAACTCCGTGTGAAACAAAATAAACAGCAGCCACACACAGAAAAAATGAAAAAAAAAACAACATGAGAATAGAATAGAAAGAGAGCTGTGAACTGTGAAGAGAATGAATGAGCTAAGTGATAACTCGTGCTTCACCGTATGACTGCCGATTGACTTTCTTATTATGAAATAATAGCCCCCGTATTAAACGATAAATAATGATAAAATGTTTTGCTATTTGTTTCGCTATTCGATTCGGAATACAATTGCAAATGGAAATGGAAATATGGAGAAATGAATAGTGGTGCAAAAGAAAAATTGTGACCAAAGATCTGTCCGCTGTGCCAGTGTGTGAGCGTGTGACAATGGTAGAGATGATGAGTGCCGATGTGTTATTTTAAACCGCAAATCATTTCAAATCGTTTTTTAATAACATTCAAACATTCGAGATGCGGCCGAAGCATCTCGAAAATCGTTAATATGTGATAAACGGTGCCGTTGGGATAACAAAAAAAAAAAAAAAACAAAAAAAACAAATAGCAATGTTTTTGGCGCATCAAATCTATATTCAATTCGAAATATCACGTAATATCTGGTCTAATTGCTATCAATTCATAAATCAAACAAAACAGCGACATGCCGCTTGTGCGAAATGTGACATTGGACTACACGCACGCCACGTCGTGTTCCGTTTTCGTTTGTTTGATGATATTGTTGTTGTTGTTGTTGTTGTTGTTGTTATGTGTGTGAATTGTGAAATGCGCCAATATTCAATGTCAGTTCGTTATATTGTCAGAGTTGTTGTTTCTCATCCATGCGACATGAAAATGTGACTTTAGAAAAATGCCTCTACCAAATCCGGAGATACGAAGAGAACGATGTAAACAAGCGATCCGCATACACCATAATTGGAAACAACGAATAAATTGCGTTTGATTATTTCAATTCAATTAAAGAATAAATTGAATGAGAAACGAACGAGTTATGGTTTAACGTATTGCTATGTTTGTGTGTGATGTATGCGACATGAACAATCAAAGAACGGGCGTGGAAAAGAGAGAGGCAGAGAAAAAAGGAGCAACAACTATTCGATGAGCGGAGTGTGTATGGTGCGCTTGCCGCATGCATCACTATTAATTTGATTGATGAGAACGACATATCATCATTTAATCATATTTCATACGGCGCAGAAGTGGCAATACAAGAAATGCAATGCTCGCGCTCGTTCACGCGCGTGTAAAAAACCCGAATGAAACGAAGAAGAGAGAACGAGAGAGAGAGAGCGAACGACCAACAAAAAAGTTGTGGAAACAAACATTACAATATCTCATCGGTTGATGCTGATGCTAATGACACGAACAAGAACAATAAATACCGAACAAAAAAAAATAAATAAATAAAGAATTCTGTGTTTTAATTTATGGTCTAGATCTCTGGAATTGGCATTGCAGTTGGCTTGTTGGGCTTCAAGTCGTTCAACACAATCGCACGCAGCCACAGCACAAATCAATGATGAGAGAGCGCAAACAAAGAGCATAATCACACTGTGTCGGCTGTGTGTGAGCGTGCGTGTGCAAATGTGACAAAACCAAAGCGACAATCCAAAATTGGTATCGGCTATCGCAACGTCTCTATCTCTTGTGCCAATGCGTGTATGAGTCTTCCCTGATTTTATCCCACATCGCATTTTCATTTCATTTTATTTGATTTACATCGATGTTGATACGGATTTCAATTGCCATCGATTGAACGTTGTCTCATGCATATTCGATATATATATGTGTGTGTGTGTGTGATTGAATATCGTCCGCATCGATGTCGATGTATGTTAATATTTTATTAGTTTATTAGTTCTAGTTTTGTTGACATGCTATAACGTTCCGTCCACACCATCCCAATTGCCAGTTTTCATTCTACGAAACCGGCTATCTCTTTTCGAAATTCAATTTTGATTTTTCACACAATGACAACACAACCGAATACAACTGAGAGAGCATTCTCACCATGAAAGCATACAGCTTCCCATTGTTGGCTGGAACATCAACGATATATCGATTCTAATCGATTCGAGCGCAAAAGCAAGCTAGAAAGCAAACCAAACGCATTACACGTTTGCACACGTCCAACGCATAAATATTGGTGTTTTTATGCACGGCCGATCGAAATCCCGTAAATACTTTGCTGTTTGCCCGTTCGCACACACATCAAAACTCTCTTCACATTACAATCTTAATCAGTTCGATGTTAATGGAATGGAAATAACAACTAGACACAAAATGTAATTAACTTATTGTCCAGTTTTTGTGTGCGTGTGTGTGTGTGTGCGTCTCTCTCTCTCTCACACACACACACACACACACACTATGGATGGGCATTCGGGTGCGCGAGCGCGCACGTCCACGCTCATTATTCGAGGAAATTGGATTTCGCTTAACGTTGGTTTTATGTATACAAAATGTGAAACAGTTATTTGCTTAAGCATCTCCAATCGAATGGTCGAAACGTATATGAACGCACCCAAAATATATCCGCACTGCATGAATACATTCAGTGATTTTGTGTGTGCGTACAAATTGTTTGCATATTGATCCTGTTTGAGCGCAAAATTCTATTGCCTTATTGCCTTCACGCATCCATCGTACGTATTGTCAACGTTGTTCCTTTGGTCGGTTCATTTCGAAAACCACTGCATAAACAACAGCATTTACATAACCAACCACTTTACACTGGGATATAAATGCATGTATCTGAGAGATGAGTATCAAGCACATATTGATTGTTTTTTGTCCTTGTTTCTTTTATGCGAACTAATAAATTTTATCATCATTAATTGATGAGAGCTGGATCAACGGTTCAATGTCAATATCAGCCTTAAGTCATACATAAAAATCACATTTTTTCTATACATTTTCTCACTTCTGCACATTTTTGCTGTTCCTCTTCTTTCACACAGACACACACACACACACATTACATTTCCACATATTATTGATTCGGTTGCCGACAACAATTAACATTAACGGAAATATGGAAATAGACTCGATGTGTTGTCTTCTTTCAAAATTAATTCATATTAAGTTGTTCGATGCGAACCTGACAAGGTGAACAATGTCCATCGGATTTACATTGTACAATGTGAACATGCAATCGAAAAATGGCATAAATCTTCTTTAATTAAATTTCAGTAAAGCACCTTTATCCAGTCCAAGAAACACAATGCAGTATTCAGCAATGCGAAATTTGCGAATTGTTGGAGTTTAAATAATTCCGATGGATTGGTTCCACATTCATTGATCAATATTATGTTACGAATGTGTAAATTACCGAGCCGAAAATGTAACGATTCATTACCACCAATCACCAGTTACATCAATATGATGTTGAAGTGTCATTGTAATCTCTTTGTTGTCATCTCTCGTATTTACCTCTTACAATTTTGACCAAATGTTGAGCCGCACAATATCCGCAACCGTAATACGATTCCCATAAATGTTCTCTGATTGGTGGTTGGTATACTATTCACAGAATCTGCTGGCTCAATGAATATATGGTGATGTCTTGTACATTCACCATGGGTCAACAACCGTATCACCGTATTGGTGTAAGAGGAGGGGCAGGAAGGGGGGGGGGGGCGCTTTTTGTGCGCGGCTATTAAATTAAACCATTCACTTCAATGCAAATCAATTGATGATTTATGCCTGTTTTCATTTATTAATGCATTTGGATGTGAGTTTCGATGATGTTAATGCTATGGCCTTTTGTTACCCTCCTCATGTAATCCAGTTTTCTTTTTTTCTTCTGTGCGTGTGTGTGTGTGCTGGTCGCACAATTTTACGATTACAATATATTTGGCCCATTGATGGAAAACGCACATAGAATGGAGAGATAGAGAGATAGAGAGAAAGAGATGCTGAATTGAATCCTATTACACAAAAACAAGCCTTTGGCTTTGGCCCATCCATTGCAGTAATGTCCAATTGATTCGATTTTGTACACATCGTACACAACTGTATGATTTATGGTAATGCATCTAAAAACAGCAAACATTCATTTGCACCATACCACTTGCAACAATCAATGGTGTACCGAGGGGGAAATCGCATTGGTGACATTGGTGACATTGGCCACATTTGCCACAATATTTGTCTCAACACCAATGCGCCAATACTCACCAATGTATCACCAATGTAGACCAATATACACAAATACCAATACACCAATTGCGCTTGACAGCTCGCTTGACAGTTCGTCAAGCAGTTCGTGACATTCACACGAACATTCACAGTGGTGAATATTGGTCGTATTGGTGGCATTGGTTCACAGTTGTGAAAGTGCGATTACCCCCGAGTGGTGTACACACACGAGATCTACTTTTTGATCCTATTAAATGATGATCTTTGACCGGAGCATTTGCCATATGATATTTAAAACGATTATATCACCGATCTCATCATCGGCTCTCTTTCATCCACAAACAATTCAATCAATAATAACAAAAATTCGCGCACACACACACATCAAAATGAAATTGTTTCTCTTGTGATTATTCTTTATTTTTGTTGTTGTTGTTGTTGTTGTTGTTGTTGTAATGCGCCATCTCATCATATTAATGTCGCTCGGTTTGATATTAATGTCGCTTAATTTTCATTCGGATGACTGTGGATTTGCCGCTTTCTCTTTTTCTATCGCAGAAACGTATGCCTAGTGCACACTGCACACATTTATGTGCATGTGAAATATTTTATTTTCAAGGGTTCAATTGTGGTAACCGGCAAAATATAGTGTATGCACACAGTCAGAGACAGAGGCACGGGCGAACGCGCACACACAGACATCCCCGTACAGAAAATTTGTGCGAAAAAGGGTATGGCTTCATCATCATGACAATCTTCCTTCATTGGATTCCATTTACTATACACACACACACGATGCAGATGCTTCGAGCGCATCGTTTAATTTCATTGTGTTTTCCTATAACATATATTAACCATATACATTGTCCAAACATTTCGAATCCATTCTAATGCATTTTAATGTCTCTATTTCGGAACTCGCATTGAATTGTGTGTGTGTCTGTGTGTCTGTGTGTGATAAAACGTCTTCGAATAATATCCGGACTGTTTGTTTAGTACGATACGGAAATGCGGACCATTACCATTTTGGTTTTTGGTTTATCTATGCTCGAAATATATACTACGATGATGCGAAGAGACTACGTCTGGTGCCTATGCCAATGTTTGGACGATGCACATGGAAATTGAATTGTTTGCGTTTATTGAATATTTTGCCAGTTAAATATGGCTATGGGAGAATGGGCGCAACAGAGAGTTTATGGTCAACAACGCACATCGTACATATTGGTTTCGTTTCCGTACCGTCATTCCCCGTAAAAGATTGTGTATAGATTTCTTCATTTAATGCCGCCTGTTTTTGTTAATTCCTTGTTGTTACTCGATAAATACGAGTATAAACAAATAATATGGATTTGAATTAATTGCAGTATGTCTCGTGCCGCGTGTAATTTAATATGATACAAACGGCATTCGTGTTCTACCGACCACGGAAAAGATCTCTCTCTCTCTCTCTCTCTCTCTCGGTGTGTATCCAAATCGAAGGAGAATGAAGTTGAAAAAAGGGAGCCACAAAACACGCACAATTTCAATGCCTAGGCACAAATACCGAATGACAACCAAAAATTCAATACGATTGCATTTTCAAACCGAAACAATTTAATACTTTTGAGTTTATTGGGTGCTCTGGCTTAAGTGCGGCTGTAAAACGTTGAAATGCGTTTGTCTGTTCGGTTGTGTCTGCTTTGCTTCGTTGTACATTCGTTGTTTTTCCCATTTTATCCTTGTTCGTTTCTGTTCGGTTGTTCGAAGACATAAAATAATTAACTCCATAAAAATGTACACCGTAAAAATACGCTTCTTCATTTGGATTGGCCGTAATGGTGGTGCGTGAGGAGCGTTTCACAGTGAATATTGTTTCGCTTTGTTGTTAGTGAGCAAATAAAAGAAGGGTGACAATGGTTCTTCGTTTCCAATGCACATTTTTCATTGCCATTGCCAAAACAAAACGATTTCGATTTTTTTTTTTTTTTTTTGAAATAGGCGAGGGAGTTTCTGTAAAATGCTTTTGTTTTCTGTAAATACAGTGTGTGTTAATTATGTTACGCTTTTCTACACATTTTACAAAATGCCATTCAATTACGTTACGCTGGCGGGCAGAGAGCATTTGGAAAACACTTCTGCTCAATTTAACGCGCACAGTGTTTATGTGTACCAAATTTTGCAAAAACCAAACTCATTCGAAGGGATAAAAGTAATTGTCAACTGATTTAAATGAATTGCAAAATAACCCAACAAATAATTGTTGGCAATTTGGCAAACAAGAACAAATTAAATAGCGAAACAAAAATACGAACCTTGAACGGTTAATTTAGCTGAAGCACTTTCCCGTGTGCCAACCATATTCTGTGCGATACATTGATATCGGCCCTCATCAAGTGGTCGCACATCATTGATGAGCAAATTTCCACCATCAACAATTCGCATACGTGCAACTGGATTGCTATTCATATGATGAATCGTATTTGCACCGCGTGATTCTTCAAAGTCCAATAGAATGCCATCCTGTAATTGCCAAGCAAATTTAAAATTGAATTCTGATTCTGCCACAACACAAATATTTTGAAGTTTGTTTTTCTGTTTTCAATTTACCTTTTTCCAGTGTAGCGTCGGTTCCGGGTTACCTCTCGGTGGACCACATTCAAGGAATGCCGTTTCGCCTGCAGCAACACGTATATCTTTTGGCTCAACTCGGAAATCCTCCCGTAAAACTGTGAATTAAACAGCAAATCACATTGCATCGTGAAATTGATGGCAATAACCAAGTTTCTTTTTTAAGAATGGAAAAACATTTTGCAAAAATAAAGAAAAAAAAACAAAGCAACAACTAGACAACTAGATCTAAGTCATAATAAACGCCTATTTGCTGCCAGCAATGAAAAAAAAAGAGAAGAAATAATCGATAGTTATGAGATTGCCGTCATTTGAAATCAAAGTTCTCTTAACAAATGCCTGGTATAAATTCGAATTGAAAAAAAAACACATGAATTGTTGCCCTGTTGCCGTAGTAAGTCGCATTTTCCAGAAAAAAAGACGACCCAAAAGAGCAAAAGAGCACAACTGAACAACATGTGAAGTTGTGAAGAATGATTGTACAAAGCCAAACCATCGACAAACTGACAATTAAGCGGGAAACATCATTAGCTCTTGAAAAGTCGTGATTATTGATTCCAATTTTGCTTCGTAATGCTTAAACCGTTTGATTAGTGTAATTAAAATCCAATCGAGTTGAAGTAGCAAGAGAAAATAGTGTCTCACACATACAGATAAAACAACAAGTTGCTCACAGTAAAAACGGGCCTGTGTGAATGGTTTCTTTGATAGAATTTGCACTTGACGCAAATGAATGTAAAGTATTCACATTGCAAACACTATTCATCCATATAGCCGGTTAGCAGAATCTCAGCATAGAAAAATCAATAACAACAAAAAGTGAACAAAAAAAAAAAATAAGGTTCAGAGAAAAATGACAACAAACTAAGAAAAAAAAAAGAAAGAAAAAATCACTTCAGTTCATTTAATTGATATTTCATCGACCGATTAACACAAAAAACCAAATATAAACCCAATCCAAATCGCAACGAAACGGAAAAAAAGAGTAAACAACGAGACATGAATCTACACTTGTTCAATGGTTGCAGTTTCTTTAGATTGGCTCTTAAATGCAAAATCGTGTGTGTATGTGTGTGTTTGTGTTTGTTGGTTGCCTTTCTTCAAGTTTGTGACGGCATAATGGTCGATTTCATGTCTGCCATTTGACTTAGATGCTTGTCAATTCGATGTAAGTGAATCGATCTCTTGAAAATAGTAAACATGCCGTGTGCTCGAGCCCACAAAACATACGGGACATACAATCGAGTGTAATATTTGTTGCGCATATGCCCATGGTGACTTTAGCAACTGCCTTTGCCACTGAGCACGATTTGTTTGAATTTTATGCAAAACATGTTATTAGACTTGATGAACAGCAGAAAAATGTACCGAACAAGTCGATTCAAGAAAATTGCATCGAACAAGCCGATTCAAACATGCACACACAACACAAATAAAAGCCGTGGAAATACACACATTTTAAAAGGGGGGGGGGGGGTGTTTGAACAAAAATGGTTCAATTACCCAGATGCGCTTGCACGAGAGCTGTTTTGAATGTGAATATATGTACTCAAGGTGAAAATGAGCGGTTTGCTGATATAATGAGACATTCGGTATGCACACGAGCTACATTCACCGTATTTTACCATTGTTTTCAATGGCAAACATAGGATCTTAAAATTCAAAGGATTGGTTAAATGTGCATTTTATATTTGTTAAGCACAAATCGCTGCTGTATACATATATTCTAGCGAGAAAAAAAGACACGACCAAATCTCGTTGCAATTGAAATTTCGTACGCTGTGTTCTATTTTACCGTAGAATTTTCATGAGTTTGCCCATTTTTTTTTGTTTGTTTGTTGGAATGCAGTTATTCGAGATTGGACGTATGTATAATTGAAAATGTTTTAGATTCATTTGACATGACCAAATCAACGACATGTTTATTCATTGGACGCTTAATAAAGATTTCACGCTTCGCAATTACAACGTCCAACAGTAATCAGAGCTCAAACCAAAGACGACGAGAGAAAGAGAGTTGTTGCTTAGTTTGTAATTAACCAATGTTAAAAAAAGAAAGACCATTCAAATTAAGAGCGAATGCTAAAATATGCATGATATCGTCCACCACACAGACCATTAGATTCTCTGCCCAAGAATTTACGCATAAAACGGTTCAATTACCCAATGCAAATATTTATTTTGAATGTGAGTGAGTGTTTGGTTTTTCATTTTGCTTAATCACTCAAAGCGAAGACCAAAGCCACAGAACACCAGAGATCTGCTGTAAGCTGCATTTGAATGTGGAAAAAAAAACCATCAGCAACAACAAACCGTTTTAGGCTTTTCTCAAATAAATAACTTTAATCGGCTCGCATATTCTCGGTTAGCTTCGTTTGCCTATTCTTCAGTTCAATCGCACCATTGAAACGGTAATTTATCATTTTCCAGCTTGTGGCTATGTCCATTTTTCAATTGAGTTTTGGATTCTTCGTCTCTATTTCGCTACTCTGTCCATTTTTTTTTTATTCAAATATTCCAAAGCCAATTGAGTCCGAAAACTCTATCCCATTCCACCGATTAATGTTGTTCATGTTAAACTTACAACTATACAACCGATTATTATTATTACTAATGGGTTTTTATGCAAATTATTTCGATTTGAAAAAAAAAATTAAAAAATGTGAACTGGACAGAAAAGTGCGGCACCATAACCAAGTTAAATGGTGTGTTTGGTACACGGTACCAGACAACAGATGCATTACCAATTACGGTTAGCCGCGTTGTTCGAGCGAATTAAAAAAAAAAAAACAACAACAACAGAGACAAATGAAGAATGAAAAAGATGAAGATCATCATGCGAACACACATTTCACATGCTGACCAACAACAAAATTGAAACGACTGAACCGCTTAAACCACATTTAAATATGGTAAATGTCATGAAAATGAAGAACATATACTATTGAAAGAAAGTGCCCGTTGTGAATCAATTGATGATGGCAACGATGGTATCCGTAACGCAAATGCTTAAATATATTCAAAATGTCTACAACTTTCGTTATGATAAATGAATATGAGACATTCCGACCAACCAATTTAGCACACAACACACAGAACGCACAACATATCGTGCCGACGCAAAGACACATGGAATTGTTCTTGTCATGTGAGACATTTCTTTGTGTGTTTACTTTTGTGGTTTGCCCCTAAATATGATCTGTACAAACACATTTCATCAATTGCGTCACCAATTTCACCATCTATTTTTTTTCTCTCTTTCATTTTAATAGAAATCAGTTTGGTGAATTGAGGAATGAAAATATCGTTTTATTGACAAACATTAACCGTATGCGATGTGATGTCGCGATGACTTCAACCAAAAAAAAAGAAGAAGAAACAACAATATCGCCGCATTATTTTCGTTGGATTGTCTTTCTCTCGTATGCAAATGTTTGTTTTGATACTAGTAAAAGAAAGATTTTTTTTCTTGTTGTTTCGTTTGTGTGTGTGTGTGTGTGTCTCCGTTATTGAACTATTGTCACCGAACACAATGTGTGCTGAAAATATGTTGTAAATATTGACACACACGAGAGCAGCAAGCAGTTTTCACGTTTTGTTGCAACTGCACAGCGGAAAAATCAACAAAGAATCAATTTTTAATACACCCAAACACATACCGAAATATAAAGAGTGCCGTTTTGTCGATGTTTGTTTGTTGACAATTTTGATCGATATGTGGTTATAGCATATATATTCCGAATGGGATTGTGAAATGCTCAGTTGGATTCATATCTGTCAACATTGTTCATTGATTCGCCCCGAATTGGGTGCTTTTATGCCGCACACAAAGCCCAATGGATTTCGGACGGGTTTGTTTTTTTTTCTTTGTTGTTGTTGTGTGTGTGTGTGTTTGGATGGATGATGATGATTGAATTTGACTGTGAGATTTCGAGAGAGCTCATCAAATTGATGGCAATGAATGTGATTTTAAAAGCAGTGAAATAATTTTCGAGAGAGTATTTCGTATGATTTTAGACTTCGCTTTCATTTCATCGATTTTATAATTCAGTTCTAAAGCAGAAAACACATTTGAATGTATCACATTACACCACATTGGATGACACACAAAGGCTTCCAAAAATTAAATGAAAAGAACGAGATAGAATAATGGGCGATAGCCAACAAGAGGCAGCCGACTCAACAACTAGTCAGAGAAGCGGCAAAATCCCACCTCAAACACGCACCATATCCATCCATCAATGGCATTTCATTAAGGCTTATCGTCATCAAGTTCTATGCGCTATTTATGTTACAAAGCCCCGAGAGAGTGTGAGTGCATAGCATGTTCCAAAGATACGACACTAAATGCGTACATGAAATGCGTTTTTATTCACTTCATTTGATCATGTACGCATCGATTTTTTTTTCAGGCAGTCAAAATCATTTGTTGACAATTTACGAGCGTGTGTTTCGGTTAGTTTTATCGGATGTGCAAGAAATTAGCGTTTGTCTCATCAAGATCACTCTTCTACTCTCTCTCTGTGTGTGTGTCGGTTATGTTGATTTGCCGCTGTGTACGATTACCAAATTGGCCATTATCGCATCGGTTGGGATTTTATTGCGATTATTTTCGGTGCATTTGAGACTGCACGCACACAGCATCATCGATCGATATAGGAATTTTTGGTTATCAAAAAAAGACATTAGCCAAGAGTTAAGTACGGTGTGTGTGTGTGTGTGTCATTTACAATAGCCCGTAAGCCGAAAAGAAGTAAAAGAAAATACCAACAACAACAACAAACTAGTCAACAAAAATTAAGCAGCTACTTTGCTGTGGGGTTAAAAGCACGTGCCGAACAATATCTCGGCAGCTCATTGCCAGGTCACGTGCAACATTTTAAGATTATTATGCAAACCAAACTGACAACGGAACCGTTCTATCTACGCCCGCGCATTACCCAAGTATGTGTAAACGCTTCACTTTTTCTACATCATTTGTTCCGTTCGCCCTCATTATCTGGCCGGTTTCAGTCAGTGTGCAATGTGCGTTTTTATTTTTTTAAATGCGTAACATTTTGCACAAGCAACCAGAAAAGAAAACAACAACAACAACAACAACAACATATCCACCACAACACAGAAAACATGGCATAAACGAGTGGAAAATGTCATTTCAATTTGAATGGTGTGCACAATGTTTACTGTGTACACATGACACACAAAATTAGGCAAGTAAACATTATGTTTGTCGCCTCAAACTTTTTGTTATGATGACGAAGCACATACATTGCCAGCGAATATGTATAGAGACGGGGGATACATGGCACATTGATAACAGCAGCAACAGCAGCAGCAAAAGCACCAAGTAAAAAAGTAACGAACAAAAATAAAATAAGTGAAAGAAAATGGCTACTAATTTCAGATCCTTGCGGGCTTGTTGACTGCTGCCTATGTGCTTGTGCATTTGGGCTCTTTTTATTTGTCTCTCTTGAAACCGGCTGATCGGGCTGAAATCCGAGTGCAAATAAAATAATTCGACACACGAGCCAGAAAAATGGTACTGGAAATATGATAGCAGCTTGCCGGGGTGAAACAGAGAGAAAACAGAGAAAGAAAGCGTGAGGAATTACGAATAAAAATAGGACGATTGTCAAAGCCCTTAGGCTTAAAATTAAATTAAATATACAAACAAACAAACAAATAAACGTGAAGTGCGACCCATTCAGCACATGAAGACTACTACTCTAGTGTAGTGCTCTGACTCTATCGATTCAAATGCATCTACAAAAAAAAATAGAGTAATAAAATTGTTTTGGCCGAGCTTTAGTATTTTATATCTATACATATATTATTGTTGACTCTTGGCTCAATTAGGTGTACGGCTGATAAAAAATGACACTAGTTTGCTCACATGGCTTACATGGCTCATTGCACAGGCCGAACACGCGTTGCATTCAATTTAATTGGACCCTGTAGTTGTTTAAAAAAAAAGAGAGAGAGAGAGAGAGAGAAAGAGAGAAATACGAGATCGTAGCTAGTGAAGGGAGAATGACAAACAACCTGAGCTCTGGTCAAATGATATAGGCATCCGCTTAAATATAGAGTTGGTGATTCGGTAAATTGCAATCCAATAAATGGTTTTTTTCCCCGGGTTTCGATATGGCAGATATTTCTATAAAATTTCTAGCCACGTTCTGTTGTGATTTTAATTCTTTGCCGGTTTTTTTTTTTTTAATTCGTTCATTTTACTTAATTTCATCCCAAGAGATAATAGTTATTCAAAGTAAAAGAGACGATAAACGTTTGCAACGGCGCTTATTTAGCGCTTTAGTTTGCATTTTATTTTTTCGAAGATTCCACATGCAGATCACAGATTGACTTTGGATTTTGCTGTTGATTTTTTGCCTCAACTAACCGAACTGCACACACGGCGCATACAATTTTTGTTGTTGAATTTATCGATCTACTTGGAAGTAGAAACACACGCCAATATTTTATATGCACCCCATTCATTAAGAATCCATGTTATTACGTTGTTGTTGTTTTTTTTTTATTCCTGTTTGATTGTCATTATTATTGGACGGGTTTTTCTTTGCTGCTTTGTCTCATCTCTCATTCTCGTGGACGTGTACGTGAATAGCGCGTACAAATGCACACAAGTCTTTTGTTTGCCGTAAGGATCAACGTAAGCAACAACAAAACAAAACCAATTCTAATTCTATAAATACGTTGCAATGGGTGAACAAAATTTAAGAGAAAGAGAGAGAGAGAGAGAGAGAGAGAGAGAGAGAGAGAGAGAGATCGAAGTGATGGAGAGAATAAGCGTAAAATACGATGAGCCACCTCGTTTTGAGTGTGGATAAAATTTATGTGATTCCACATCGAAACCTATATAAAACGCTTCCTCTTTTTATTTGAATCACTCACGACATAACCAATTACTGAAATACGAAAATTATCATTTCGGAATCGGTTCGGGGTATGGGAACATTGTGTGTGGTTTTTATGTATGGTGAATGGTGACGGTAATGTACGTGTGTGCCTGTGTGTGTGTGTGTATCGGTTGTTTTACCAACGCATAAAATGCATATTAAAATAATTGAAGTGTTCTGGTCTTATCACTCCTTCGTCTTTCGTTCTGCTGCATTGCTCGCTGCTTCAAAATACATAATAATTAAGAGTATGGTGGGTTAATTTTTCTTGTGGTTTGTTGTTGTTGTTGTTGCTGTTTTGTTATTTTTTCTCTCTCTCTTGAATTTGTGATACCACGAAACTGATGTCAAATTCAATATTCAAACTCATTCGATTTTGATGAGGAAACACTTGAACCATTTGGCCTTAAAAAGAATTGTGTTGTCATCATTATGTTGTGTTGAACTCTTTCCTTTTATTTTACAAATTGTGTGCAATGGACGGTATGCATTTTGTGTGTGTGTGTGTGTGTGTGTGTGTGTGTGTGTGTGTGTGTGTGTGTGTGTGTTTGTGTGTGCTGTGCTATGCATATGACTTGTTTCGATGGGCCAATTGTGTGTCAGCTGCCCGCCACCCACACTTAATTCGTTGTGTAGTTGACTGTGAAAATACACATTTCTTTTCTCACAAGCGGCACACTTTCGGATTTAAAAACGGGTTGTTAATGCTTGTTAACTGTACATTATAAGCACTCGCACACACACCCATACTAAAAAAAACACACACAACCAAAATCATACAATCACCAATACAATAGACGCGCTTTGTCACAATGTCGCAATTTAGATTTTTGCATGAGAACATAAAATGAACAATACATTTGCATTGCTAATTGCTTAATAAATCCAATGAATTATTCGTTGTGTTTGTTGTTTCTCTGTTGTTTTTTTTTCTTTCGCCAATTGTTTGAATTTGATAAATGGCAATAAATTCCATTTTGGTTCTCACTTTAACACAATTTAAAACTACCAGACCGTGCACGCTGATCACATTCTCTTGTTCACTCCGTCTCTCACAATCATGCATAACGGCTAGAATATGTTGAATGTTGTTGGCTAAATTAAAAAGCACACATTCTATTTAATCAATTATTGTAACCGCCATTTCAGTTGAATTAATATGAAAATTGGATTTATTTGAATTTCAACATTTTATATAAGCCATTGCGTAAATGGGCTCCGTTTAAATATTATTGGCCATTCGGTTGGTTTTGGTGGTTTGAATTGCATTAAACTAAACAAAAAAAACAAAAAAACTTTTACTTTTTCCACCATATTTTGGGAATTTATGCGTCATGCGCGTTCCATCAATAAACAATGCATATTTCCAATGATCTAATTTGATGATAGCAAATCATCTGGTTCAACCCAATAAATAAACAACAAAACAAAAATTGACAGTGAAATTGCGGTGAGAGTGCAATTCCGCTAAATAAAATTCTATTAAAATTATCTCGGCAAACAATAGAAAAAGGGTTCGAATGGAAACAAAAAAACCATTTATTAAATCAAACCAAATAAAAAGCGGGACAACAAATCTCGTGTACACACCATAAATTAATAAATTTATCGGCGACAAAATATGAAGAATACATCAAATCGAATGACAGATTCAGATCTGATTAAATTTTCACAGTCATCATAAATATTCACGCCATTTGATTTGGTTGTTTATCAATGAGTTTATGTCTTTTTCTTCTTTCTCTGTCTCTCTCTCTCTCTCTCTCTCCATCACTTGTGCCCATGGTTTGAGCGATTCAAAACCGACGCTCTATTAGCTACATTATCAAGCTCAACGATCAATCAATATTAACATTCATTAGACCAATCGAAACAAAGTCCGTTGATGTAATGAAAAGATATTCTAACAAAAAATAAATAAACAGACAATGTTTTGAAAACATTGCAACTGAAACGGCAGCAGTACTCAGGGTATTGTTCCGAATGGAAACAACAACAATAAATAGCAGTGGAGAAAAAAAAAACATCGAAGTGTATACGATGCGAGAAAGAGTCATTGCAATGGAGTGGAAATGTAAGTGAATATTAAACAAACAGAGTGATTTGTCTTTGTCAATGGAGTCTACTCATCAACAAAAAACCGTCAAAACACTGTAATTCTATAGACATTGGCATTGCCATTGAGCTGTTCAATTTGAATCATCAATGTTCAAATGGTCAAACGGTGTGTATCTAGTATACCCGAAGACTTCGCCACATTACACTGTACATGTTAACATGCAAACGAGGCTGCATTCATATGCACAACACAACAAAAATTCATTTAACCAAATCACAACATGATGGAGATGAAAAGACTTCTTAATGACTTTGTAGAGACGAAAGGCTAAACATTGGATTTTAAAATGATTTTTCGCTGTTTTGCTGTCGACACACACAGTGGCTCATGCACAGTGCACACCGTTGAATAACGCATGCCGTGTGAGGATATTCTTAAGCCAAAACGCTGAATTGACCATTTAAAATTCCAAGAGAAAGCCAAACAAACAGCATCTTGATTTCATGGATGTGTGTGTGTGTGTGTGTGTGTGCAGTGTATTTCTGGAATAAAGTACAAACTATTCGTTTGTATTGCTTAATTAGTGTTTTATGTATCGCTCGTTTAAAATTGAAAAAATTGAATGGGATTGAAATGGGTTTTTCATTGCAAACGGAAGAACAGCTCATCAGGTTGGTTCGGCTTGAAATCGGCTCAATGCCCATGGTTATCAGAACGAGAGAGAAAACAGAAAATTCAAATTTAGATTATATATACTTGAGGTGGATTGCGCATAAAGTAATTAACCCGAACAATAATCAATAGTCGGATGTCAATTGAGTTGATGAATAAATACTCACTCATATGGTCTCGCAGTGGCAATTCGGAGAGTGCGTGCGGTGCGATGCCTCATTGTTGAATGGGCCCTTTTTTTTCTTCAATTGATTTTCTTATATTGGAACGTCATGCTGTGCAATGCATTGTATCACCACATCTGCATGCATTTTGGTTTTATTCATTCGAGATTATTAATTCAGTCGTGTTTTATATGCTGTGTGTGTTTTTTTGTTCTTCTCTCCACTGATTCCATCAGCAGAACCATTTAATTGCTTTAGTCATTACCGTTCTGTTTTCATATGCACCATTTCATTTATGCGTTTAATTTTTGTTTTTTTTTGTTCATTTTCATTCCAATATGCCATTGTTTATGTAGAATGATGACGAAGGCAAAAGATAAATGTTTCGCTGTTTCAATTAATTGAATATTATGATAAAACCATTTTTTTTTCTCACTGTTTGATTCAGTGCGCAATTTTTCATATTTTTCAGTAGATGATGAAACACTGTGTCACCATTATGAAAATTTCGAGTTTTTGTTGTTGTTTGTTGTTCAATTGTTCGATGTCCAACCGAGTTTTAAAAAACAATTCTTTTAAATGTTTTTGTGGCCGCACCAAGAGCAGTTGTAACTCATGTAAAAACATGCAAGACAATCAACAAATGCGTTTTTAAGCGTTTTCGTACATTGATAAAACAAAAAGTATTCGATTTATTCAATCGAATGATGTGATCAATTCAGAAAATTGAGTGCATTTTCAAAGAGTCGAGTGTGTATTTCACGATGAAAATCAATGAAAATACATAACAATCGAATCAGAAGCATCTCAAATTCGAATGCTGTGCAACATCAAATTTGAAATCAAATTGAAGGGTTGTCTCTAATTTTATTTCCAATCATTTGGAATTTGAGACGCATGCCAAATTCAATCGGATTCTTTGCAACTTGAATAGGACAACAACAAAAAAACATTCATCGAAACCAATTTTCTATGTTTCTTTTCGAAACGTTGCTACAGCAAATTGACGAACATTCTGACATTTTTAATGCGATTTAATGCGTTATGTCAATTGGAATTCTTTTTCCGGCACACACACACACACACACACACACACACACGAAAAAAAAAACTAAGTGAAAATTGGCTGTAATTGCTGCTTGAAAAGCATGAGAAACAAAATGAAATCATCAATTCAATTGCATGCCATGGCAACTCATCCATTGGTCTCGGGTATTATAAAATGCTCTCTCGTTCATGTAATCACTTTCAATTGGAAATTTATATCTGGATTAAATGTGGAACGGTTCAACTTGAACCCTCGAACAATTCAACGACACAATTTTTTTGTGATTGCTGCATTTTATATGTTTCATGCAGCAGTAATTTACGAGTGTTTCTTTACAACAACGACAATAAAAATGTTCCATGTTGTTATCATTGGACATCTATGAATTCACCAAGGGAAAAAAAGCGAACTAGAAATTTAAAATGGAAAAAATAGAGACAAAAACCAAATCCTGACAAATGCGTATATTTCGAAGCGCAACCAGCGCCAGCATATTTACAAAAAAAAAATACAACAAATTGATGCTACTGATATGCTTCAAGACGATTATTTGTGTTTGTATGAGTGTGTTTGTTGTGTTGGATGCATGCGCATTGTTAAGGGGATCGTTATTTTTCAAAAAAAAAAAAAAAAAATTAAATAAATAGAAGAGGCAGTTTAATGCTAAGCGCTCACTCAGACGCATTTATGAACGTGTGCACGTCTACAATTTGTATCCTGATTTGGAACATGGAACGCCGATGCAACAAAGTTCAAGATGAAAATCAGTGCTGAGAATACTGGAACCGAGAAACCGACCAATACATGAACCATTTGATCATATTGACGCAATGTTCCCTAATAGTGTAAAACCAAGAGAAAGACTGAGTGAGCACATGTCCTCATTTTTCTCAATCAGAAATGATAAAATCTATAAACTGCTAACCGCCACAATGGTTTTATGTGTATTTAACTTCTTTTATATATGTGTGTGTGTGTGTGTGTGTGTGTCCCATTTGTTGTTGTATTCTTGAAAACCACATTTAAAATCAAGTCGCATAATCGCATTTGTGACAAAATAAAACTTTTGTTCACCTTTTGGACAATGATGCCGAACGGTACAGAATACAGCAAAAAAAAAAGAGTCAAACATAACTTTTGAACAAAAAAAAAACGACAACATCTATTCAATAATTCGAACAACAGAGAGAATAGTAGAGAAAAAATTAGTAAATTCGAATAATAATAATTTTTCATACGCTACACACGACACACATACACACAGAGACACAACAGGCGACCCACACAAAGTCGATCAAATGGTAAAATGAACTGAAGTGCCTTACACTGTTCGACGTTCGGCGTTTTTTTCCCGATCGACTCTCAAGGGATATATATCAATTGTAGTTGTATGCCACAACCACAATTTCGTCATAAAAAAAAGAACAATAAAATGAAATCACGACGGAATAGGATTGCATTAGATTCGTTGAATGAAACAGAGGAGAGAGAGAGAAAAAATCCGCACAACGCAGATATGTTGCACTAATGACGAAGAATGACATAAAACGAGGCTCATAATAAATGGCGTAGATAAAACTGAATGCAAAAGGAAACGGAACTATTTGAAGTGGTTTTTTACTCTCTGGTTATTTATTTCTTGTTGTTGTTTTATTGTTTTGTTCGTCCGGAATTCAACATTGAAATGGGTGCAACCAAAAAACACAGAAAATAGTGTCCGCAGCTCGTTTTGTTTTTTTTTTCGTTTAGGAAAAACCGACAGAGGGTAAGCCAAATGAAAAGTGTACGTTCATTATTTTCAATCGGAATATATTTCAAAGACTCTAATCAGATGAATAATTGAATAAAATAGTTTGTGTTCTTGTTGCGATTGAATCGTTTGTGTCTGTGTGTGTGTGTGTGTGTTCTATTTTGAATTTTGTACATTGTGAAACAGAAATGTGTGCTCACAGATGGGTGAAATTTAATTGTTCCGCGGGCTTAAAGAAACTCAAACTCGATTCTGTGATCGTCTCTTGGACACAGTCCAGAATTTATGTGACAATTCTAATTTTTAATCACACATTCAATGTTTCCGCCACAAAATTATCGCCCATAACAGAATCATTAATCTGCAATGAAGGAAAAAACCAAATCTAAAGAGTGCAGAGAATTTGTGTGAGAGGTAGAACAAACAGAACAAAGAAATGGGTGAATAAAACACTGAAATTACGTAATTAATCTTTGTTCATCGCTTTCTTGTTATGGTGCTAATGCATCTTGAAATATGCCGAAACCACAGAATAAAATGGAAAATAAATTCCGAAAATGGGTGAGATTGAGAGAAAGAGAGAGAGAGAGAGAGCGAAGTGTCTGTGTGGGAATTATTCGATTAATGCAGTCAAACACGAGACACAAAAACTGCATGTAAAAGACGAATAACATTCAACCGCGGCTCACACACTAAACACACTCTTGTAATAGAACACAATTAATGCAAAACATCGAACGATATTGTTATTGTTGTTGTGTTCTCTCTTCTCGCCATCGTCATCACTTTACTTCCCCAGCTCGATTCAATTAAAAACTTTTATATAGTATATTTACATACATTTTTGCGTAAATCGTTCCATCTTTTATGCACAACGCGATCATTAATTTTACTTTAGCATATCAGTTGAATCCGTGCAATTTCTGTTGTTGCGTTTGTTATTTTATGCAAATGAATGCGATCGTAGTGTCGCACTCGCGCACTCACACAGAGTTACATAAAATTGAATTCAAGTGTGTTGGTTTTGGCTTTGGGCGAATTTTGTTTTTTTCTCTTTGTTGCACTTTTATCGTGCGCGTTTGCTATTGTTAAAAAATTCTGTGCACAAAAACATTATTCGCAAACAAAGAAAGCGCCGAAGTCAACGGACGCAACAACATGCACAGTTTTACTTTCTACGGATTTGGTTTTTATGTGTGTGTGCGCGAGTGTGGTGTTTGTTGCTCTTTCCTGTCGTCAATCGTTATTTGCATGGCCTGAGTTGTCTTTTTTACACAAAACCATTTCATTTTTCCAAGCGAGAAACGGTGCGCATGAATCATTCACGCATTCGTTTATTTTGAGATATGATGAGTAGTTGGTCTTGAGCGGTGAGAACATGAAATCGCACTAAAAACACAATGTGCATAAAATTGATGAAACAAATGAAAAGAACCGAAACATTTCAATTGCCAGATTTGCACATTTTGATTTGATAAGAATTCGAATGCATGGAATTTATTTGTGCGGCTGCCTATACTTTTTGGCAGGAAGTGTCATCTGGATTTGATACTAAATTAACCAATTGTGAGGTTGCACACAAGATTCATCGTTTCCTTAAACAAATTTGTCAGAACCGCCAAAAAAAAAGAATGGACTTGAAATGAAAAAGTGATTCCATTCGTCGTTGTTTGTCTGGTATTGTAATTTGTCCAATGCATGCACTTGCGTTAGTTTCATCTTGGTTTTCGTTTTTTTTTTTTTTTTTTTTATTTGGAAAAATCTCTTCCAATTAATCGCTTGACAATGAATATTATTTGAACAGTGTCACAGTCACAGCCTAAAAATAATCGAAGCTTAAAAAGCGGCATTCACAATCGACCGATTCGATCTGAAGCACGGTGAAAAATGTGGATCGCTTTAAAAATACCCAGATGAAAATAAAAACAAAAATCCATATTAATTTGAACAATTTTGAGAGAATGAAAAACAGCAGCTGAAACAAACAGTCGCACGCGTTCACGAGTGCATGCAGTTTTGAGGAATGGAATTTTGTCGTGTTTTTTTTTTCTGTTCCACCATATTTTTCAATAGTTTTTTACTCGAAAAATGCCGACATTGGTTGTCGTTTAGTGTATTCTTGTCACAAACATATTACATCAATTAATCTATATGCTTAGTTCTATTGCTTCAGTTGTTTGGTGTGTGTGTTTTTTTCTGTCGTCGTTGTCGAGTTTTAGCGTATGTATTCCGTTTGACTATGATGCCAATGTTACGTTTCGATGGGATGTGACCGTTCCTTGCGGTCGCATGTTTTGTAACTGCCACATTAGTGTATTGTTCGTGTACTGTGACAGCCGTAGATTAAAAAAAAAAGAATTGTACGGAACGAGTTGAGGAGAAAAAAAGAGAAGCGAATAGAGGAAAGAGCCAAACCAAAAAAAAATAAGGCAAAAAACTCGGATAAATTCCAAACGACGACGTGTTATGTAAGCGATTATGGAACATCGTTTGAGTCAACACTTGTTGTCACCCATAATCGTTGATTTGTTTGCTTCTTCGAGCACATATTACAAATAACACAGAAAATGTGTACAAATTATAGTGATAATCATCCACAGTTCCCAATTAATAATTTATTTTCCTTTAACATTTTCAACTTTAGTAAATGAGGATTGTGAGCATTTATGATTATGAATGAAAATCATGTTGACGATTCCCGATGAGAAGTGACAGAGAGAGAGAGAGAGAGAGAGAGAGAGAGATAGAGACGATAGAGACGATAGAGAGTGAAAAGCCGACGATGAAGAATAGTGAAATAGTAGCATGAAACGAGCTGATTTATGTGTGTGAGCGTTTGCTCTTTACATTTTAATAGATTATGAGCAAATATGAAAGAGAGTGAGACAACAAAGCGGAGCAAGCACAGAGAAGATGCTTGAACAAAACAACAACAACAAAAAAATAATGTCAAAAATGTATTCTCCTTATTTTTGATTGAAATCATAAATGTTGGCTTATTTATAATTAATGGATGTTCTTTGTAAAAACGTTTGGGTGCGCTCACGACTACTTAAAGTTTTATGATGCATATACAAGAGATCGTCGCGCGGCAAAAGGCTAATCCCACTCGTAAAGCACTCTCGTTTAAGACGTGCTCTTGAGCCAGAGCCAGAGCCAGAGCCGAAAGCCAGAGCCAGGGCTAGAATTCGCGAAACGGGAAAATGAAACCGCAAAAATGGCAGCAACAGCAGCAACAATAACACCATACACAGAACGACAAAGGACTATAAACGAAAAATGCATTTTGCCATTCTGTTTAAAAATCGGACGATGAAACAAGCAAAACACTTGGCTGTTAACGGATGATGGCCTTTGTTCCGCCAAGTGTCTGGTATATAATAATAATAAATTCGTTCGAAGAGTCGGTACTAACAAACCAGAATAAGAATAGAGCCAAACCACCACAAGCCAATTCAAAAGACCCATCACCAATTCACAATGTCATTTTAAACATTGTGCACGGAAATTTCATTTTGTAACTGTTTAACATTTGTCGTTCACGTTGGATCTCAATTGCTTAACGTCATTCGCCGTGTAAAATGCAAATTATTATTTATGCAATGCGAGTATAAAAGAAAAGAAAAACCACGACCGAAAAATGCTCAACTCCTCAATCGCGCATGTATACACGCCATACACCATGGGTATGTTGCTTTTAACAAATCAGATGATGAAATCGCTGTTCGGTTATACGATTAGTGACGGTATTTTTTTTTTCGTTTTTTTTTTTCATTTTAAAAAGAACATAAACCAAGCGCATATGTGCAATAGCACGTGAACTAGAAAATACTGATTCAAACTGATTTAATGTATGCAAACTAGCCAGCCATATTTTAAGCGGTGTGTTTATTTTTTTTATCGAAAAATGACGCATTTTCTTTTTAAAAGCATCTTTTTTTCTTCGTTAAATATATTGAATATTTAAATCATGTAGCAATGGAAGAAAAAAAAATCAAACAATAGCGATTGTGTTTGGTTTATGAAGAGAGGTTAAAAAAAACTGTCCATTTCATTGGTGAAATTTCGGTGTGCATGTTGTTTGTGTACCACGCTAGAAGTTAAGTCCGATACAATATAAGTCTATCTAATGTGTCACACCACATAAATTGAGCGCAACAATCGCATACGGAAAAAAAACCACCATCGATTTAATCTGGGCTATAATTAATGAACCCGTTTAATTTGAACGATACGAACACAAACTTCGATCACGTTCCATGTAACATTTGACGTGAATTTTATTGCAGCCGCGATGATCTTTCTTAATGTACTATATGCACAAAGCAGTAATAAAATGTCACATAAACAAACATTTTATGGTGATTTGGTTTTTTTCTATTCGATCGTTCGTGAGTGACAAAGCAACAACAACAAAGACAAAACCAACAACAGAGAAAAGAATCTTCTTATCACATTCGTTGAATCGTATTCGAAAAGAAAAAGTGCTCAGTGGAACTGCGCACGAGTTCTATCTTCGCTTACAAACAATAAGCCAATGAGTTTTTTATTGACTATTATTTGAGTGATATTGAATTGGGTCTTATCGTAGTTGTCCCCTTACCTCTTCGTAATCTCATTCTCCGAATAATTTCCATGAAACGAATAAACGAAATGAAGAATAGAAAAAAGAAAACACCAAACTGAAAATATCTATAAAAAAAAAAATGTTCATTGGCCATAAAATGCCGCTATAATTTATAATATGCGATTATAATTTGTAATACTTGACGCTAGTGTTCGTTTCACCTGTGCCTAAATACTCAATTATTGATATGATCGCCTACGCCTTGAATTACGATGATTTTCTTGCTTTTGTCATCAGTTTATGTGGCCAACTAAATGCTGGCGGCTCAACACAATTCGAATAGATTTTATTGGCGTTTTATATATATATATTCGTTTGGTATATTGTGTGCAATGGCTGGAAATTGGAAAATAATGCAAAAGTATTGCTTCGCATTTATCGTGATTGGAAAAATATTCCAGAAATAGACCATAAAACCACATTAGTTGACATGGAAAACCGCAACACTAATGTGATGCTTTGCAGTAATCATTATGTCGCATTAAATCGAGTCAAGAGTTATGGATTCGAAGCAAATGCAATCCATTGAAATTGTGGCTTCAAATCAACAACTCAAAACGCTTTCAATGGATTGTACTTTGGCATGCAGAAACACAAAACCATCAAAGAAAACTGAATACTAAACAGTTTTTCATCGAATGAAAGAGATTCTAGTGAAATGACAACTGGCTAAACGAACAATCTTGGCGCCTCAAATGTCAACTCATCAGCCACAATCATTCCATAATGAGAGTTGAAATGTCACACACAACAACAACACAAAAAAAACAACAACAACGAAAACACTCGACGGATATTTGTAATTTTATTTTCATATTCATTGCGCTACGAACGACATTTTTATGACCGATGAATATTTGTAACGTGTATGCAAGCGGGCGTGTGCGCGCGCGCTCACGGAAAATGTGACATTGAACGTCAAATGGAATGGTGCGGAAAGCACGTCAATGTGACAATCGTATTGAATTGTCACTTCAGTGGAATGATGTAAGACAATGATTATAGAAAAAGAAACTTGATTGGAACATAGCAGCCACATTCACACGCAGTCACTGATCGAATGTTTGTTATTGGCATGTGATCGGAATATATAATTAAGAGACGTAAGAAACTTCTTTATTTATTCATTTTTTTTCTCTCCCATTTTCAACATTTTAACACTTCAAATGTGGCCGTTGGCAATAAAAGACCTCTAATTGTTTCATAGAAGTGTTTAAGAGAACGATTGTCCATAATTGTAAATGCAAACGGGACGGCCATTTTTAGACATTGAATATCACACATCGAATAGACATGCCCAGAAAGTGGTGTTTGTTTCAAAATCACTCTCTTTTTTTTTACCAAAATATATTCGAATCGTATAATAAATAGAAAGAGCTAGAGAGTTGATGTTTTGGGCATGTGATGCACTCAATTGGAACTGATCCCATTTCCCTCCATTCGCTCGCCGTCTCTCATTGAATTAAGCAATTCAAGGTGTTATCATTAAATCCGTAATTTATTGGCCATTTTAATGGACATAAAAATCGAGTTGATAACTTAATTTCGGTGAATTTTAAATTAAATCGAATTTGGGTCGGCAAACCTCAAAACATGACCACTAAACCAAAAAAAAAAACATGCATTTTATTTCAAATTTCTTTTGAGACGAACCATGGGCATGGAAAGTAGAAACAAAAAATATGGCCAAATAAAAGAGAATGAAAATGCAATAAAATTGACGGAAGAAACACAAGAATTTCATTATGAGCGAATCGATTTGGTGTTGTTTTTTTTCTCTCGGTTCGCTTGAATGGGCGAGCTCTTGAATTGATATACATAACAGCCGAAACCTTTCAATCCACCATCTGTCACTCATCAGACATGCTGTCAATTGCACCATTCACCTCGTGTCACCAACAAATAGTGCGAGTGTTGATAAAAGATGCGGTGGCAAAGAGAGAGGGAAACAGAAACGAGCCGAACCAAAGGAAAAAAAAAATGCTGAATGCATTTGTGTTGTTGGTGTCAGTGACTTAATTAGCGCATAGTGACACAATATTGCATTGATATTGAGTCAAAGCGCAACAGTCTGTTTCGTCGACGTCATACAAATCACACATCGAAATCAACAGTCACACACACACACACACACACACTCACACACATATAAAACACTCATAACACACGAAAAAATAGCATACCGTCTTTATCAATTTAAATGCATTGCGTAATTTAATAACTCTGTGCAATGCATTCATTGCAATTTACTCTCTATTCGAAGACCATAAATGCGTCTAATGAGATCGAGAGGGGTGTGTTCAGTGCATCGCAGTTGTTTCGCTTGTTTCAACGGCGCTGGTTTATGTTTCCATATATTCAATCCTTAGTTGGTGTTTTTCATGCATTTAGGGTGCATGTGGATGATGGCTCACACTCTTTTAAAACTTATGGTGCTTATACATTTTCAAGAGAAAGAGAGAGAGAGGAGAAAAAAAAACAAAGCAATTGGTTCAGGGTTTCGAGAGGGAACAGCATGCGCGCACCTAATGATGTATAAATTACACTTTGTTGCATGTGTTTCAAGCACGAGTTAAAATAAAATAGAGAGAAAAAAAACACCAACCAAACCAAACTGAGCTCTAATGAACGCGTATACCGTTTGTGTCGTGAGAAAGAGAACAATATTTATTGCTTGAGAATTGAGTAAGGCGCGACACTCCTACTTGAACAAAAAAAACAACCTTTGAGCAAATTGAGACACCAAGAGTCGTACGGTACAGTTGAGGGAGCGCTGTTTTTTTTGCCACATAAAATTCACGGTTCCTTTTCCAAATTCATTAGGCTAAGCACATATGCACAGAATAAAAAAATACTACTACAACACAAACGAAAATGTGAAATCAAAGTACGATGACTACATCATAATAAAGTGCGTGCACATTTCTCTCATTCCCTTAATCCTATTTGAATTCATCAGTTGTGTTGGCAACGTTGTGCAATGTAAAATATGAAGCTCGAATGTCACTCGAAATGCGGCAGGCAGCGGGTCTACATTTCAAATGCAGTCGGTGAGTTCTATGATTTAATTCCCATATCGGAGCTAATCATAATTTAATATTGTTCAACCAAACAATACCCGAAACGCATTCACAGTGAATCAGTGTAATTTTCTTTGACTAATAAATGGAAATGATATAATCTTGTAAATAGAGAAGTGGCTGTTTGCTGCCTGCCAGCCAAATATGCTTTCTGATATACATATATTTTATTTTCTTGTTTCATATCATCCCTTTTGCTGTCATGTATGGAGAGTGTCTTTGTGCAGGCTTAAATAATCCGTTTGATGTTGATACATTCACATTGAATTTGGGTTGCTTGTGATTTCTTTGTGTCACAGGCGAATATATTCCGAATGCGAAATTTTGATGGGCGAATGCAAACATCAAACGATTGACAAGCGACAAACGAAAAACGAGAGAATTTCGTTTGACGTTTTACAATTTAACTAATGAAATCGGGAGATGCGCAATTCAAATGAAAAACAAAAAATGGTTTTTATGCTTTAGATGCATATGATTGTGTATCACTCATTTCTACCCTATATCACACACAGTTGATATATTGTACAGTGCACGTCTGCTCTGTACCCCAATCCAAAGTGGTGCAACAGCATAGACAGCATAGACAGCCTGAACTGAAGGGAATCCATTCCATGACCATTATTCGCCATTATCATTATCCATTTTATGATTTGTCGGTGTATTTTACGTGCACTTAAAAAGCTAGCTCTGATTTCTCGAATACGCCTCTTCGGTTTTCGCTTCAAATCCATTTTAATCCGTTTTACAATGGGTGCTGCTTTTCATATGCATGTCTCTCTCATCCAATGCATTTCAAATGCAAAACATGATTTTGACAATTGCAAATTCAAATGCTTTGAAAAGCGCATTGAAAAATGGTCCAGCGTATTCTTTTATTTATTCGGAATAATAGTTTGTTTGACATTTTATTTTTAACATTCAATTTTATTTTCATTTTGATCTTGATTTTGGTTCACCACTTAACATTCCTTTTTTCACATTTCAAATTCAAAACTGTGCGAGTTGAAGTGAAATTCGTTTTCTATAAAACGAATATTTACTAAATATATTGAGCTGTGGAACAGTTTTAAAGATTGTGTCCAGAGAGTCCCATTAATGATGCATTAACCGCATAATAAATTATGACGAAACGGCCCACAATATTCGGTCTACTAATACATGCATAAACATGTTTGTTTCCGCAAACCAAATTTAATGTTGAAATGAACAGTTGTCGCTGTGGTGTTTTTTTTTCTCTCTCGGTCTTTGTTCCTATTCGGAAACAGTATAAAAACTCGGTTGAAATTCTCAAGAGACATATTTATTCCTGGTTTAGTATACTAATGCATATACACACATCACATTGGCTGAACAAACAAAAAATATGGTCGTAAAAATAGATCAGAACCAAACGACACCACACAACAACAAAAAATTGAGATTGAACAGCATCTAATTTAATGAAACGCTGGTTGTCTGGTAAATAGGGATAATTCAATTAAATCTTGTTGACTCATTGTTCCTGTTCAACTGTCACGATGGCAGCATCGGCAACATTGGCAAGTGCACCGACCCACACAACCAATTACGTATTTTCTGGCCTTTTTTCGGCATTTTATTTGAGTGTGTTCATTCAAAAAGAATGAAACCAAAAAAATCAAAAATCACACTCTTAACGTTCGGCAACATGCTTGTCATGACGTTCGCCTAGATATTCACTTTGAACAGTTGTGATATTACACTCAAATTGGAATGAAAACAAATCGTTTGCTAGTTGAACTAAAGCCTTTTATTTAACAATCGTTGTTTGTGACAATTGAACTCATTAGCATTGATTTTTGTATTGTAGCACAACCAATTTTCGAGACGAACTATAAAATAAGAGATTTTTGTTTTATTTACATGACTATGATTCTGCGGTGCAGATATATCATTAATTTCAATATGATTCCAAAATCCTTGAAACACAGAACACTTCGCGTCCTTTGGTGGATCATATAAACTGCCATTTCAGCATCTTGATCTATTACATGCCATTCCATGGCATATGAACAATTGAATGTAACAACTGATTATGAATTTGAATGACTTCGATATGAAGTAACAAAACAATCAAAATATCATATAAAAATCCGTATCCCATTGCTGCGATAAATAAAGACAAAAGTAAAACATATTTTCGAAATGAAGATAGGCAATCATTAAACAACATTTTATGATGTATCTATTTCGAATGCAATTTTAATTGAGATATGAGCGAGAAATTTTTAATCCGAATATGAAAAACAGTCAACAAAATCATTAACTTCATGAACGATCAACTGGTTTCATGTGAAAATTTCATTTCAACGAATACGAGAGTGAAGAACGAGAGTCAGCGAGATTTCAATTCGCAGAAAGTCTAGACATGTGCATAAAAAAAAAAATGATAAATCGCATATGATTTATTTACCCACAACGTCAGTCTCATTAATCATTTTGGTTGTGATTGTTTTTTGTTAGGGAATGGCTCTCAATGTGTGTCTCTCGCAAAATACGTGCGCGTGCATACATTGATTGTAAAAACGAGCGAAAAACAAACAAACCAAAAGAAAAAACCAACAGGCAAGTCTTTAACCTACAATCAGTTAAGGAGCTGTGATTGATATTTATAGTATTTATAGTTTAGTTTCAATTGGCAGCAATGCGGTGCAATTTCTTTTAATGTAATATATCATTGAAATGAAAACAGAAGATACAAATTTTTGAACGAATCAATAACGGCAGTAAACAAATAAACAAATTAATCAACAACAATAAAATGTTAAAATAAACAAACAACTCACCAGCTATTTGAAGTGTTGCATTCCGGCTGAATACTTTTCCCGCTAAATTTTTCGCGACACACCAATAAACGCCACCATCCTGTTCCTTTTTCCCATGCACCGTTCGCAAAAAGAACAACGATCCGGATGGCAGTAGAACGCGATGCGATTTATTGTCATTGTCGCTAGTCTTGACCGGTTCACCGTCCTTATACCATTCAATCACTGGGTCGGGTTTGCCTTCGGCCTTGCAATTCAATGTGACCGGTTCATTTTTTGGCACAACTATGTCGCTCGGATGCTCCGTTATGCGAGGCGTACGATATTGTGCTGTAAATTAAACAAGAGAGAAACAAAAGGAACGAGAAAAAAAAACATGATTGAGTTTGTGAATGTAACATTTCCAAAGTAAAGTTTTTCTCCATTTTTTTTTTTTATTTTTTCATTTCAAAAACCAAAACTAAAATGACATAATGATTACAAACAGACACATTGAAATCAACGACTTCAATGATGAGTTTCAACCAAAATTGAAGCAAAAATAAATCGCGAATGCCAACTGTTTTAATCTTCAATTTTCAGTTGCTGTCTTCCATTTTGCTAGTTGGTGTGAATTACAATTGAACAACAACAACAACAACAAAAAAAAGAAATAAAGAAAGAAGTTTATTTTTAATTAGATTGACGAGAGAAAGGTTTACATCGTGCTACATTGTTGTTATTTCATTTTGCCGTTTGCTATTGGTTATCATGAAGTTCTTTTTTTCGGGGGGAAAAAAAGCAGCTTTGCTGCAGAACAGAACAAAAATGCTATGCTACCAACAGCTGGATGAATAAAATTTTGCTCACTGCCTCGTAAAATTCATACAGTTTTTCTACTACTGATGCTGCTGTTGTTCCTTTTCCAAGTAAATCTCGATTGAATACCAAGCGAAAGCGTATTTATCTTGAACAGAACGCAACAATCTCCGTATAATCCGTGCTCGACAATCCGCTCTTGAATCCAAAATTAAAATGAAATCTAAGTTAAATTCTAGAATAGCGAATTGAAAGAGAGAGAGAGAGAGAGAGAAAAGGCAACATATCGCCATCGAGAAGAATCTCTCGTTTGCAATTACATGGAAAATGCACTGAGCCAAGCAAATAAGAAAGAGTTATTTTCTCTATGCCGGTTGTTTATTTTCAGTTAATTTCGAAATTCAAATGCCGATGCGCCCGAGACCATGTCATTTCGAGCGAAGAGAGCTAGAGAGCTAGAGCAATGAGTGAGAGGTGCAGCACACAAGATACGAAGAATAAAACGATAGCTGCATACACACACACACACACACACACACACACTTTTTTTTCTCTCTCTCCCGAAATCATACAAACATGAGCATACAAGAGCATAAACAAACCCAACGACAATAACCGAGACTAAGTTTTGCACAAAATGTGCCATGTCTGTTGCTAGTTGCCTTGCATTTGCCATTGCTCAAACCGATTTTCAATGGTTTATTTTTGTGTGTGTTGTTTCTTCACATTTTTGAAAATCTGGAAGCGCGCATCGCTATCATTTTGGTTCTAGTTCATTTTCATGGGTGCTACTTTATACACATAGCATACACGACATTAAATCCAAAAATACATTTCAAATAAAACAACACCGAGCAACAAACAGACAAACGACAACAACAACAACACCAACCCAAAAAAAGGAGACGAAACAACAACAACCAGCAAAAATATAAAATGAAATAGCGGTAGCGAAACGAGCATGCATAAATTTGCAGTATGCAAATAAATGCTTTGGCCGACCCAAAATGAATCTTCTTTCGTACTCGACAAACCGGCAAAAGTGCGATGCTAAAGAGAGGAAGTAAGAGATAGAGATGTGGTGGAGAAAAAAAAGGGGCGAACTTATTAGAGAGAGAGAGAGAGAGAGAGAGAGAAGGAGAGAGAGAATTCATAAAATGAAGTTACCATTTGATAAGGCAAATTAAATTCGAAGCACTTGAATGAGCTTGGCATTAAGAGAATTTTCATTTAGTATGTTGACGGTGCAAAGCCGAATCGATAATATGGTCTAACTCAAATAGTAACTGCAATGCTCAGTGGCACTGACTCAGTTGTTCACCCAGTAAAATTGGCAAAATATAGTACAGAAGAAAATACCAACACCACACACACGCACGCAGCTACTCAACGAAATTTACATGCACAATGTGAATGTAGTACAACGAGTCGCCTTTGCCACTGTTTCACTGCTATAGCCACCACCATCGTCGCCGCCACAATAAGAACAAATGCCGAAAACAGTGTGCACCATTAAACAGAATTATGGTATTAACAAAACAATTCACGACTGACATTCCAGTGCAGAAGAAATTTGTTGAAGGCACTTTTGTGAATCGCATCCAATGCTCAACCACGTTAAAATATAATGCGAATGGTTGTTTTTGGCTGATGAACAAAATTATGTGGCACTTCTTTGTTTTTCTTTTGCACCATTTCGCGATGTGGCAATTGCTCATTGGCTCCGATTTCAGTTTCGATGTGATTGGTGTAAAGGGGAATGAAATCCACGTCAATGAGAATTCCCTCGGGAGACCACGCATGCTGATTATAATAAACACAAACAATTCCATCTCATTGGCCAGTTCATTTAAAAGAATTGACAATAACTAGCCGATTAAGATGAAATAAATGCGCCCGTCGACGGTATTTTTCGTGACGTCAAATTTAATGGTGTGCACAAATTTATGCACTTAGCCACATTATAATCGGTCTCGGTTGTTTGGAAATATACGCTCCGAAAATATGATTTGTAAACGTACCGATGTACGAATGTCTGTCGCAACTGAGCATAAGGCCGAAACACACACACACACAAAAACGAACAAAAACAACAACCGAGCATAAAAGCTGAAGAAAGAAAGTGGCTGGGTGCAACAATAATCAAAATGGGAATAATAAAAACGACTTGGTGAGTGCAAATAAGTGCTATAAATGTATGATAGGTTCTTAAGTTGTGCAAGTTATAAATTTTCGTCGCGAATGAGCGTCCCGTGTGCTCGAGCCGTTTACGCGGGCCAAAATTGTGAATATGGTACGGTATTCGATTGTGGCCCATTGTATTTGGTTGTCTGAAACATAAACATGCTTTTTGTCTATCTTCGCTGTTGAGAGCGCACAGAAGCTTTTCTTTCGAGTGCTAAGTGAACGCGAGAAAAGAAAAGAAAAAAGAATGCCAACAAATGAACTGGCTGCAACTGTAAGAAAGATTGCTTTCACTTGTAAATTGGAAATTTAGTATAGCATATTTGCCGTTAAAAACCGTTGGAAGTGTGCACTACCGTTTCGAATACACATCGTCAGACGTTCTGCAGCCTAAGCACCCAGCACAGAGCCATCATCATAATAACAGCCGAGCGCGCACACACACACACACACACACACACACACACCCGAAAATGGCAATGAGCCAAAAATTATTTGTGCATAGTGGAATATTTGTGATGGCAATGGCACTTGTATGCATGGTTTTGTTACTCCGTTTGGCACGATGTCTCGGACATGCTTTCTCTTTCTATCCCCAGTCGACAATGACGCTGAACGATGACGACAACGACGACAACGAAGCCGCGCCACTTCACAGTACACAATAAGATCATATTTTCAGTGTTTGTTTCCGTGTTTTTCCAATTTCGGTCTATTTTTACCCATAAAGAGCGATCAGCTATGCACGAGAAACAAACGAAAACAAGTATGTGTCTGCGTGCCGTTGAATCCGGCCACGTACTTCGAATATTTGATAGCTATAAGGCTTACGTGTGGCATACGGCTGTTGTTTTCTAGCACCCGATTTCTTTCTCTCTATCTCTCTCTCTCTCTCTCTCTCTCGATGCCATTTAGAATGAAGTTTTACTTTCAAATGGCTGTTTAAATAAGCGTTAGCAGTACATGTGTTGTGATGCTTTTTCTTTTTAATAACTTCTTTTTTTTTTGTCTCCCTGTGCACCACAATAAGCAAACAGTATTTTGTTCTGTGCCATTGTTTTGTTCGTGGCGCGTAGTTTGCTTGTTCATCGCCTTTTGCTACGATTCATAAATGAAATTTCAACGAGTACTTGATGCGTACGAGTGCGAGCGCTCACGCGCCACGCATTTAGCGCCTTGAATATATTTGGCCATTTGCAAATCATTAAAACAATTTGTGTTCCGTATATGCAAACCATTTTTAAAGGCAAACAGCGTCGATAAATTTTTCACGATTTCATTTTAAAAGTCATATTTTGTTTCGGTTTTGGCAAAAGCAATTGCATGAACTTTGCTACTTCACTGCATTGGTTTGACTCGTTGGCTGCCTCATGTTAGTTTATTTGTTGTTTTCTTTCGTTCACATTTAGAAAAAAAAAAAACTCAATGGGCTAAAAATGAATTGCACTCGAGTGTGTATGTTGCAGGCTTTAAAATTACATCAAGTGATTTTATGTGGCCCGCGATGAAAACCGCAATCTGATTAATGATTTTAACTAGAATTTCATTTTGATGGCGCTCATAATTATTATAAATCGCTTATTTCGTTCAGCACATCGTGTACAACCCAAACCAAACCAAACCAAACCAAATCCCAAAACACGCACGACGAAGTCTAGAAAACCAAAAAAAAAAAAAAACGACAAACGATGAATGGATTCGATGATGTAAAATGCAAATGGGTCGTGTGTTTTACATGAAATTTGTGCCGTATAAAACTGCGTGTATTTATTGCATCACATTCAATTCAAGATTGAAATCGATGCATCATATTGCGAATGAGTAAAAATAACGATTTTTGTGTACCGACTGGCGAATAAACTGGTTGGTTTTTGTTGATTTGATGTAGCTGTTGTTATTTCGTTGTCGAAATGTGTATGTGTTTTCGGTGGAATTGACTAGGGCGCGACTAAAATTCCAAAGAAGCTGCCACAGCACAACACTGTTAACGTTTTGTTTTTTTTTTTAGTTGCTTATGTTTTTCTACCATTTTATGATCCTTTTCATAACATCATGTTGCATTTCTTTATTTATTTTCAATTTGGTGGACGTTTTGTTGTTGTTTTCTCATCTCCTTTCAGCTTAAGCCGAAACGTATGATTGCACAAATGCATCAACAAAGCATCAGAGAGAAAGAGCACCGTATTAGCTGAGCAAACTTGCAACTTGTTCGTTTTTTTTTTGTGTTTTGTCTCAGTTGTTGTTTGTTTTTTTTTGTTCGTTGACTCTCCATAAAATTAGCTCGTTGTATAAACAGATCGTAAATCTTTCAACGAAAAAGATGTACATGCAACGTATGCAAATAGAATGCGGGTAATGTGTAAGTGAGCAAGTAAAAAAAACAACAACAACAACAACAACAACAACAACATACACACACCAACTGGAAAAAAGAACCTAGTGAAAAAAGAGAACGGTGAATGCGTTGTCATGCAATCGTCGACAAGTTGAAGAGAAAAAAACACCATTTCGTATTAACTTCGGTATAATTAAATGTTTAAATAGCATTATTAAAGCAAGTAAGCAGCCAAAAGGAACGATATAAAAAAATGTAACTCCTTTCAGCCCATTGGAGTATTTTGCATGCCAAACATAAGAGTGAAAAATGTTCTTATGTTCACTCGCAAATGCCAAAATGTGCCTAAACACCATACATCTAGGCCATACATTCCACTTTTAGGTGGAAATTGGTTGGAATTGTGTACCGACATCGTCCAACTTGGCGTCAAATGTTTCACGGAATGGTAATGAATTCACCGAAAATAAAGAGAAGTGTGTGTGTCTGAATTAAGGAAAGCTACTCAAGCAAACGGGCAATCAGAATTGGTTTCGGTTATATTGATGATGGAATGAAGAAAATAGCTCACAAATAAAAGAATCAACAAAACAACAACAACAACAAAAAGAGCCGAATTTAAAATTCACTGAATGTTCTGAATTCTGAAATCACAAAACTTTCACCACGTTCAAGTTTGCATAATATTTCCTTTTGTTTGGTCGAAGGAGCAAAACAACAACGGCTTCCATTTGGAATATCCATTTTTGCATTGCGATGAGGCTGTTATCGATGAGAAACGATCCAGACGCAATTTGTGCTTGAGCAAGTAAATACAAAAGCCAAAATATAAACGTCAAGATTTTTCCTTTAGTTAGTTTTTTTCCGTTTTTTACTCAATAATCAAGTCAACATTCAAGAGCCATTGCAAACGTCCATCGACGAAAATGGCGTAGCCAAAATCATCGAAAGTGAAATCACCGGCAACACGAAACAATTCCCCAACAAACAAAAGTAATGGCATCGCGTGTGTTTGAGACTTTTATACCGTTCCGTCCATCCAAGAGCAAAACAAAAGCAAAATCCAATCGCCACAATAACGATGGAGTATAAAAACAAATTAAAATAATTCCATCTTTTTTTGTTGTTGTTCGTCTCTCCCAATTTATTCAAGTCTTTTATTTTTCATTTATTCGGTGTTTTTTTTTCCACTCGTAAAAACAAAAATCAAATCCAGTTGCGAATAATGCACACAGTTTGTTTTTGTTCTCTCCATCTTGTAGAAGGCACTTGGTGGTTTTTTTCCCCTGTCGTTTTCGACATTGAGTGCACAACGGAAGAAAAAGAGCGAAAAAGTAACTCAATCACCGATCAAATTTTTGAACAAAAAAAAAAAAAAAATGGGAATAATTCGCCTTCGCATTTCCGTCGATTGTTTTGTGTGCGCATCAAAACGATATCAAATCATTTGATTCAAACGGTCGAATTCAAGACCTAATCGAAACGAAAGCACAAGCACCAATTCAATGCCAAACTCAAGAGTTTCGATCAATTACAATCTCTGCGAGTTGGTTTTTTTTTGCTTCTTCTTCTTCTGTTGTTCGCTCTCTCACTCTCTCTGTTTCTCTTCTCGTTTATTTCGAATAGATCGTATACGAGATGTTAAAGGGTTTCTTTTGTGTGGCTCCATTCGATGAATATAAATGAACGCACGTAAAATTTATTAGCTCTATTAATTTGGAACAAAAGACAGAGATTTTCGACATGTCGTTGCCACAGCACAAACTCAGCACACATTATTTTTGCTCGTCTCTGGCTTCGAATCGGGGTTTTTGGTTCGTTTTGTTTGAACGTTTCCCTTTTTGCGGCTAATCGCATCGAATTTCATACGCAACGAACCAGCCACGGCTGCCATTTTCATTGAAATTTCAGCTAAATCAAGAACAATAGTTGAATCCTCTACGATGCAATGCATTAATTCATGTGTGTGTCTGCGCTGTGGTTGCACAAAATTTCGATATTTTTTCTTCTTTTTTTTCTTGTTTTATGGTATCGAAAAAAAAAAACAGAGAAATCAAATAACAAAAGAGCCAAAAGGTAAAAGCTAGTTAAAATTACAATCAATCTTTAATTGATGGCAAATAAAATGGTGTGGGGCATTTGAGGAGTTCATTCGAATGTATTTGCAAAGACGGTCCTAGCATTCATTGTTTGCCTGTCGGTATTTTTTTCCCTCATCCAAATTCAATGGTTCAATGGCAATAGAACACGCGCTTGTCTTGCACGAATAAATACGAATCGATTTGATGTTAGCGAACAACACACACATACAAAATACAATAGCTCATTGAGTTCGCATAATCGAATCACGATTTCCACAATGTCCATTTGGTGTGTGTGTGTTTTTTTTTTCTGGCTTCACCAAACCCAACTGAAATGGTGTCGGAAATTGCCGTTGCCATTTCGAATATAACGATAGAATTTCCATAGAAATGATGCGACTGGTGAATGCGACGTGTGCTTGAGTCTTCTTCTAGGTGCTTGAGAAGCAATATTTTTTTTATGATGCGTAATTTCGATTGTTTTCTTTTTAACATAAGACATTTCCGTGTCGATTATGTCATAATTTTTTGTTGTTGTTATTGATTTGCCTGCTTATAGATATTGATACAAATGTATAGTCTCATTCAAATCAATTTGCACTGGCATTACGAATATTTTATTTGAACATGCCAAGTGTGAATTACATTGTACAACGAATATATAACATATATTTTATTTAAAAGAGCGATCAAAGTGTCAGCATACGTATAAGTGTCAGCAATGTGATATGCGCCGAACACATTTTTTTTTTTTTGATGTGCACACAGCAGAAGTATTTCATTTAAATTCGTATATTTTACAACAACAACAACAATCAAAAGAACAGAAAACCAAAACGAAATGATGAATCTGTCATATCATGATGTTAAACGAATCGCTTCTTCTTTTCTTTTTCCTTTTTTTTTCTTCATCGTCGAGCATTTCTCGTCGTTTCTCGTATAATGCGCGCCATAACGGAAAATCAATAGACATACGCATATCAATTTTGTGCTAAGACGCGGCTTCGAATTGTATTGCCCGAAGGATGATGGATGAGAACTTTAAATATTTGAATATGATGTGAATGCGATGTGATGTGTGCGCACTGTAAACACATTATAGATCAATATCGCTTGAAGTTGTATCGTAAATACTCACAATCGATTTGTAGATTATATCCGCGTGTGTGTGTGTGTGCGGTTTAGTCTAGCAGAAAGTTGATCGATGCTTTTCATTTACGTTTCGACCATTTAATTTTCGACATCTCTTTATTTGCTTTGCCGTACACGTTAACCGATGGAATTTTGTTGTTATTGTCGTTTGCAATGCTACCGTTTGATACGGGCCAAACATTTGGTTGTTCCTTAACAATTTTCACCTTCAACATTTCACCAACCAATCAAATTGTGTTTTGCAATTGATCAAAATTACATAAAATGGTGACGTGGACACATACAACAAAAACAAACAACGTTCGAGAATTTCTCGCTTATAAATAGCATTGGGAAATTGTGTGATTACCTTCGCCGTTTGGCCAGCGCTGGAATGTTTGTACTTTTTTTTTCTGGCTACCGGTTTTTATTCCCAGACAGTGAGCGAGTTTTTCGATCGACCATTCACTAATTTCATTAAAAAGGTTTAACCTTTTTTTTCTCTTCGGCACTTCTTCAATGTAATCCGAACAATTCCCAAACCTATCTAATCTCGTTCGCATTTGATTTTGGTCCGTTTGCTTGTGTGTATGTGTGTTTTTTTTGTTTCACATTCAATGCATCCACACATACCGACAATGGCGAAAAACAAAGAGCCAACCGACAACAAACACACTCATACATGCAGAAAGAGAAAGAGTGGAAAAAACACAACCTTTTTATTTGATTTTATCTGCAATTCACGAATATGTATTATTCCGTTTGCTGAGTTATTTTTCGTTGATGGCTATTTTCTTTCTCTTTTGTGTGTGTGTGTGTGTGTGTGTATGGACCATTTTTTCCTCTTCACTTGCACGAAGTACGCACGTTCAACCACTACTGAAACTATACGTATGAAGTGAGTTTTGGATTCAGCTCAAATTCAAATCAAACTGATTGCGAATTGCTGGCATTTATTTGTTCATTCATTTGTTCTGAGTGTCTGACCCGCTCTCTCCTTCTCTCTCTCTCTCTCTCTCTCTCTCTCTCTCTCTCTCTCTCTCTCGCTCCCTGTCTCGACTATTGTCCGTTGACTGTCGGGTAAATACGGTCCAGTTGACTCCAGCATTCCGAGATTTATTTTCGAACGACGGTCAGACACACTGAATGTGTATTTGGATATACATTAGCAATTGTTGAATTGTTTTAGCAATAAAATGAAATGGAATTTAGTGGTAATGATTGTTACAGCGATTGTTTGTGGTATATTGTTGTAATTTCAACTATTCATTTTCGTGGCTTTGACCATCGATCCTGCTCTGTATCCGCCTTGAAATCTAACCAAGCAGTCTCGTTTACACAGGGAAAAAAAATCGACGGGATTTTTTTTTTTTTGTTCAAATTTTTCTCTCCTTTTTCATGACATGAACTCTTTATCATTGTGGGCAAAAACCTCACTATTTTCGAGCATAAAAAACCATTTTTTTTTGTGTGTGCTCGTTGTGTGTGATTTTGTTCTGCCAAATCGATTTCAGTATCCTCCTTATTCGATGTGCCATTCCAACTGGATGTGTGCACATTGAATTCATATATTATCCATAAAATTTACGGGTTTATTGTGTTAAACAATATTGAATTGCTTGGATGATCAAATTACAATGAGCATTTTTTTTTTTATTAAAAGCATACAGAAAAACAAAATCACAAACAAGAACGACGAAGGTAGGATGAGATGCTGCGACAATTGGAACATCGTGAATACGATTTAATGAAAATGAAAGGCGTTCAAAAGACGATTGAGTTCATTTAATCAGTCATATATTATTAAGCCGTGTTGAATTGACGTTGTACATATATGTGTGCGCCTCAACCGGCTGTGAAAATCATAAACATTTTGCTGGAATGTGTGCGCACATCGTATTGTTTTTTTCATAGACAACAATGCATTTCCAGTAAGCCCGTTGAATGATTGTTTTATGTGCGAAAGAAACACGTGACTTCAGGATGTGTGGTAATGAATGAAACATGTTGAGACACATGAAAATCACCATTTGAATTTGTCAAACGTTTCGCATTACGATGGTTCGACTCGATTGAATTTCAATTGCAAATTCGATTGGCAAAAATTGATTCTTGCGTTGTGTGTTTTTAACTTGATTCGATGGTTTGGGAATGGGATTGGTGTGGTGGTGGTGGCGATGACAGTGAGAAGAGGTGGTAAATCGACTTGACTCACAAAGCATGCACAACGAATGAAACGAACAATATCAATGAGGCGAAAATAATGGAATAATGGCCATTGAATTGAAATTGGAAAAAAATGTAGGTGCAAATTCAACGACACAAATACCCGACTCACACACTCATACACACAAATGAGTTTGCTCAATCAATGATATCTGTGTGTGTGTGTGTGTGTGTGTGTGTGTGTGTGTGTGTTTGTCACATTGACAAATTCAGTGTAAAGAAAATCACAGTGATACGGCGTACGACAGAGCCGACCGAGAGACACCGATATACCGAATACAGCGCAGCAATTTTAACACTCTTTTGTGTGTTTTGCCTAAATGGGCGACAAACACATTGCCAGCCAGTTCAATAATGATGACACGGAATCGGTGGTAAAAGGATATGTTGACAAAAAAGATCTAAGACAAACGGCTCATATGAGAATTTCAGAACAATAAATGAACGCAAAAATGATGAAATGATAGACGGAAAAATTGGTGTTAGCTGAATGGGAAGGGAGGATCACACGACACATGCCATTCAATTGGAAACGAATGCATGAATAGTGAAATTGACACGAGCGATCCAAGTATCACATTTTATTGATATCGTCACCGAGATCTTATTACACATGCCACTGCCGGCTCTGAATGAGTGGCACGTGTATTGCCTTAACGGTTTAGACGTGTCTGAAATTACCAACAATACAATTCAATGCACGCAATTTTCTAACCCGAAATAATAATTGTTTCACTGTTATTATTTGTGGACCATTTGTTAATCTCTATGATTTCATCAGATTTTTGTTTTCTATTTTCTTCGTTTCGAAATTGCTCAGAGAGCTTAGTTTTGGAGGTTTTTTTTTGGTTTTTCGCTATTAATCGTAGAAGTGTTTTGTTTTGTCCATGCCTGCCGAATTTCATCATTTTCCCCACGAATGCTATTACTGAAATTGCTTTGCTCAAATCGAATTTACCTTTTCTCAAAAACGGAGCTCTATCGATTGTAAAAAGGTTCATTGTTAAAGGTTTTTTTTTTAGCTCAATTCATTTGATTCGCACAAAAAAACCTTTTTTTCTCACTCTCGCTTGAGATATCAGAAAATTCTTTGGATATTTGAATGATTCTCTTTTCACACAAAAAAAAACCTTCGTCTTTCTTATCGGCAACCCCGAAGAACAAAAAGTGAGCCAAAGATTATGAAGGTTACGTTGTACATATAATTCCCTATCTTAAATGACGCGTAGATAAGAAATCAGTTATCATCTCCGCCTCTGTCTTCTTGGAATTCAGTAGTGCTGCATGATTTTATACTCATACACTAACGAAACAGATTGTTTCCTTGCATGAAACATCTTTTAGCCATCATTCAATTCGAAGGCGTTGACGGTTGACATTGGAAAAGTGATAAACTTTTTTTTTTATTTCCATAATTTTGATAGTTCATTCAGTTGCTCCTTGGAATGTTTTATGTTCATTTTCTCTCTTCAGACTGACACCAGTTCTCCCGTTCAACGGGGGGCGGACATAATCAAAATGATTCATCAGCTTATGTTTGTCGCTCTTATTTTAGAATAAATATATCCACCGATTTCCGTATCAATGATATTTTGTTTCTGCTAAACTAATCGACTGCAATGGATTTTACAGCCATTGTCATCGTTGACAGCACTATTTACTGCTACTGAAAATATCCAGTAATCGTAAAATTGCACATAAAATGAATGTAAAACTAAACTCTCTGCTCTGCATCAAAAATGAAGTGGCAGTGAAATGCGGGGTGTAGACTCCGCACAGTGGAGTATGCCATCCAGTGGTCAGCCAAGGCACACACAGCCACACACAAAAAAGGGTCGATGTGTCGAATTGACAAAAACAAAGAGTAGTAAACATGGTATAAAAATATCAAAACCAATTGTTTTATTTTTATAGCGACCATCACACATCGTATAAAAAACACGCACTGTTCAATGTGCCAGCGCACACCGGCAGACCGTCTTTTAGTTTTTGGTGTTGAAATGAAAGACAACAATAAAGTGAACACAGACAGAAGCCATGCGTTTTTACTGAAACTTTTATCACGTACCACCAATGAACTATCAGTTGATGGGGATGGATCGGGATACAAAAAATGTGCACATAAAAATGAAGCAAAGAGCAATCAGCAATAGTCAATGTAATAATCATCGTCGGGCAGTCGGGTAGGACGATAAGGAAAAATCCAGGACGAAATAAATATTCGAGATAAAGATAAGATGAAAGAATTTTTTTTTCTTTCTTCCTCTTTTAAATTTATTGATGTGCGCCGAATGTGCTTCTTGCACTCTCAAAGTCTGCAGCTCACGTTTTCGTTTACATTCAACTCCTTCTAACCAATATCGGGTGCTGTTTTTGTCTACATCAATTTTGTGCTTGTGTGTGTGTGTCTGTGTGTGTACTGCCATTATTTCTGTTGCACATGGATAAATGAGACAAACATTACTTTTATTGCTATCGCATGGTCTTCTACACGTAATCAGGTAGTGAAAGTTGGAACTACGAACAATGCCAACACCGTCAAGTGTATCGTCATCGTGGTCGTTGTTGTTGTTGTTGCCGTTGTCAACAGTACCATTCGAAATGGTTGTAACTTTTAGTGCCGATAATATTTTCTTTTCCTATTTTCAAGTTGTCTGCGTGAGCGTCAAGTGTTTGTTTTCTCTTCGTTTCAGTACTTTGTACGCGCGCACGTCTCGGCTCGCACATTTGCCTCCATTATCTTGAATTTGATTTCAGATGCTGCATTTTGTTCATATATACTATACAACATCTTAAGACGAATGGTGGCTGGTGGTATTATTTTTCCCTTCTGGCTTTCTTTCGGTGAAAAATTATGAAAATATTTTTTGTATGAAACATCCCCCACAAAAAAAAAACCAGAAAAAATGGAAATGTACGCGCTAAAGTGAAATTGCGAATTTTCGAAGTATTCAAAACATATGAAAATCAAAGCAAGTTTACCGGAAAGCGTTCACTTTACCACTTCAGCCAAAAACAGAGTCGTATGCTGTACCCCCCGCTTCAACATCGTTCAGAAAAATAAAACTTTCGTTTCGCTCACTTTTATTGTTGCACGAAGTTTACTTTTTGCTTTACAACATTTTCGCCGCCGGAAAATAATTGCAGTTGTAATCTTCAATGTATGCGCGTGTGTGTGCGTGTGATGATGGTGGGCTCCTTTTTTCCGTTTTTATTCGCCAAATTGTATCGTGGCTCCTTAGATTTATCCTCTTGTCCCTCGCTCTTGAATTTCAAACTCTCCAGAATAATGGCATTAATTTTATGAGGAAGTATGAGAGATTCTATCTAAAAAAAAAAACCGATGTGTACCTGGAACTGAATCCGTCTGGTCGGTTTTTATTCTTCTTCTCGAAATTGAGACACGAATGAGCACACACTCACACAACCCATCTGTTTTTCACAGCACCATAAAACACAATACATGCAGTCTTATTTTTTCGGTGCAAATTTCCCGGTTTTCCATTTCTGTCCCTCTTTTACCTCGTTAAAACTTCGTCTTTCCTTTGACAACTTTATTTTTTTTTTTTTTTCGTTTTGGTTTATTTTTATTTTGTATGATTTCTTCTCAGTATTTTATTTATTTTCTTTTCTCTCTCGTCAAATTTAATTTATAAGTTTTTGGCTATTGTATTGCATTTGCCATTGTTGTTCTTAACGAGCAAGGTGTTCACCGTACACCGCTTTTCATTGGCATTGCAAATTAATGGAATTGGTGGTGTGCATGAAAGCATTTGCACAAGAATCGTGTTGAGAGCCAACCGTTTTTATGTTTGTAGCCAGTTAATGAAATTGATTGTTGGAATTTCCAACAAAAGTTCACTTTTAGCCCCCGAACAGAAGATGGTCCGTGGTCATTGAATGGAATTTTGGTGCAGGTTGTACCTGCGTATGCGGACGAAGCCAGATGGCAACAACAAAAAAAGAATAATTGAATGACCTTTAGATATATTTGAGGTAAATTTGCACAAGCCGTTGTTGCCATTGAACTTTAAAATTAGTAATTGAAAATGGGTTTGAATGATGATTCGTCTATTTTTCGAATAAAGCCAAACAATTGAAGCGAGATCGAGAGAGAGAGAGAGAGAGAGAGAGAGAGAGAGAGAGAAAGGGATTGAAATAGAAAGTGCTAGATGCTTTGCTATGCACCTCATGTTAGGCATTGGAATGGAATCGGGAGGGTTCAGTAGTTTATGACCTTTAGCTTGGTCACATACACATTATGCGAGCGACCAGAATAAAACATGGAAACTCAACAAAGCGTTAAATATTCAGCAATAATTTTTATAACCAAGCGCCACAAGCTGGCAATTTCGGTCCCAGTCCAAACACGTTCTTTCGTGAATACACCAACAGCTTAGAGTTCAGAGCTGATTCTCTCACACAGACATAGAAACACATACACACACACATCGAGCGGGATAATTTCGGAAACAATGTTATCATTGAATGGCAAGTGAATCTCTCATGTGTCTGGTCCATACGTTGCCATGGCAACCTGATATCGAATCATCGAAAGATAGCAGCCAAAACCAAAACAACAAAGAGATGAGAGCGGGTAACGACGACGACGACGACGACTGCGACAACAACAACAACAACAGAATCAGGAGAAAGAGAGCGATGCGTTTGTTACACGCGAGGGATCAAAGATTAATGTAAAGTCATTTCGAAAATACCGAATACGAGAATTTTACAAGCCGAAGCACGGGCTTCGTCTCAAGCGTGAATTAAATTACAAAGTGTTGGATTTTCCATAAAAATAACCAAATACAGTACGGGCTTAACATAGAAATGAAATTGCTCCCCAAAACAATGGAACGCATCCAATATTCACTCGCCTATCGATACACACGCTCCGGTTGACAAACGTGCGCAAAATGAAATTCAATTTCCGTAACTTTGAACGGGAGAACACTGTTGCTTTTTTTTAAAAAAATATTCTTGTTCTTTTTATCGTTTTTACTGTTGCACGTTTAAATGTCATGCCAAAACTCGTGCTTGTTACATAATTATGATTGCCAACATCACAATTATTGTCATCATCTTTCATCGGTTTAAAGTGGCTGTTGCAATGGTATGTTTATATAGATCCTTTCGAAATGCATCAAATTATTTGCAGTGAAACGAATCTGACGAGAGCAAAGTTTAAATAAAATCTTACAATTCACGAAACGATACCGTTTTCGAGTGAACGAACAATTTGCATGAGGAGAGAGAGAGAGAGAACAAGAGAGGGGAAATGAATGGCAAAATAACAAGCTCAATAGCAACATAAGTAATGGCATTGGTACGCAACACTATTTTCTATAGTGTGAAAATTGCAAAGAAAAAGCAATAAAAATGAGAAAAGAGATGTGAATTTTCTCGCTTCTTATTCGGCTTTGTCTTTGTTGCATTTGTGTGTTGTTCGTGTATTTCGTATTTTGGTTCTTCTGTTTTTTTTTTTTAAATTTTGTTTTCCTTTCTCAATTCCATTTTAATTCTCTCGTCAATTGTATTCGAGTGGCAAAAGTTTTGTTAGCATTTGTAACGTTTACAAAACTTTCGTGCTAGTTGAAGTTTATCTCTTTTTGGTAAACTCTTGCTGCGTCTCTTGGCCATGTTATAAGGTGTAGTTGTCGACATTGTTTCAGAAAATGTGTCGAAGTTTGAATGGTTCTATCATTTCAATTTTACTTTTAATTACGAATGAAATTCGACATGCATTCAAAACGAACCGAAAGAGATCGAGACCCGGAGAGACCGAGAGAGAGAGAGAGAGAGAGAGAGAGAAAGAGCATTGAGCCCCAACAATGGTTGCAGAATTATTGCTATAATACAGTGCACTTTACACCGTTCGTCGTTGATTTTTTCAATAAGATAATAAAAACTTTGCAATTAAATAGATTGAGCAAAGTGTGAAACGAAAAATTCGGGCAGCAAGACGGAAAACAAAGTCAATGTAAAGTTTCACGTTTCGCATTTTAACGAAAGAACGAATGAACAGACTTTTCAAGTTGCTTTTCATGTTATTTATTTATTTTCTTCAGGTGTTGGTTTCTTTTTTATGTGTTTTTACATGTAAAAAGTAGCAAACATTTTAGGCGTTCGCGATTTTCCAGCAAAAAAAAAAACACAAACAAAAAACAAAAAAATATCGTGTCGATTTACTCATTTCGAATTCCGTGCTTGACCTTTGACTTGAGTTATTTGTAACGATCAAAGTGGTGAGCCGCGTGGTAAGCTGAATTGAACATTCGACGACAATAGCTCGACATTCCATTCCACAAGTCACACAAAGCCCAATTTCAAGACCATTCAATTAATTATGTTCTTTGTCTGTGGAGCACACCATAGATTTCATTGTGTTTTAGCTACCTTTTGCTGTTTTGCATTCAATTCCATTTTTGAATTCCGTCTGTTTTGTGTGTGTGTGTGTGTGTGTGTGTGTGTGTGTGTGTTCTTTAATATTAAAATGCTCAACGCTTGCGCCCAATTCGCAAACCATTCGAATAAACCAAAACAGTTTCGATCGAACAATTTCGCAACACCATATTTTATCCAGTACAAGTGGAAACATGGTTCAAAACAATCGTGCCATTTTAAATATTGATATCGTTTCAATGCAAGTGATGTTGAGGCTGTAAAGAAAAAAGGGTCACATCGCCAATCTAGAATCGATTCAAACATTGCATAAAATTGCTAGTTTTGGGTACAAAAAAAAAAAAAAAAAATATTGTCACCCAAAAATATAACGAAAAGAATTGCATGTGCTGGCAATCCAGCGCGCATACACACCGAATATGGCACTCTATTCAATGCGCGATTTTATTGGCAACGGTGTGCATCTAATGAGAAATCTATGGATATTATTTATGGATTTGCCATTCACTTTGTGTGCGCGAATTTTCCGCCGGTGTCAGGTCTCTGTATGTGCCACGACAGACCAAATAAAGCCTTGTTAAATGCACTTTATTTGATAGTTTTAATAATTTTCGTTCAGCATCTCGCGTGCGCGCGCCAGCGGTTCGTTTCACATTTTCCGTAATCGTTGTGATAGCGCTCGAGTTCAAACTGAAACTATCGCAATCGCAATAAAATTCGATTAAATTGATTAAGCTGAAAATGACAAGCGCGCGCGCGCACCAAACAAAAACTATGCTCCAGAAACTGTCAACGATCCCGAACCGCAACAAATACAAAACCAATGCAACCGAATAATGGAGAGAAGCGAGAGAAGCGTTCTCTTGCACGAAAAAGAGATAGATAAAAACACAAAACTTTTATAATGGAAAGACAAAATTAAACGAAAAATATTTTGACATTTTTCTTTGTTGCAAGTTTTTCATCGTATTTGATTATTGCAAAATGAATTTTATCGCATTTAAGTTGCTGCTGCTGCTGCTGCCATAGAAACCAATCAAACCAAGCACTGCGAGCAAAAAATTGGGAGACTCTGGCATGCACTTTGATCAGCTGCTGCTCGCGAATTCTTTGTAAAAAAAATTTTGCCAATAAAGACGTCGTTTGTTTGACTTTAAATTGCGTTTGCCGCGCAATTACTGCGAAAAGAAATAAGAAAGTTAATTTTGATAGAGCAAACAAATTTCAAAAAAAAACTCGTAACCGCAGCACTCAAACAACTCTCTTCGAAGCCAATTGATGGCACACACACAAAAAAAGAAGAATTACTGAAGACGAACGATTTTAATTTCAATTCAATGAAAATACTTCTCTTTTCTTTTTTTTATTCCTCCATCAAATTCCGCATTAAAAGGCATTATTTTTACCAATCATATTTTCATTAAAAGTTTCGAAAATGAAAACCATCGTTTTTTTATCAATTTGTTACTTTGAAACTTTTTGTGTGTGTGTGTGTCCATTCTTGGAAATTACAAATCGAGGGAATTCATTTGTTCATCGTTTTGTTGTATGTGTGTTATTTTCATCATCAAACAAATTGAATGTCAAAGAAACGGCAGAAGACTATGATTACAATGGGATAGAGATTGGAAAACAACAACCACAAAAAAAAGAAGTAAAATAATGAAGAATAAGTGGTTTGAGTGTAAAAGAAATCTGGGTGGAATTGTATAATTGAGGACTAGATTGGCGGTGCTGCATATTCAATGGGTATATTTCTCTGCGACCCGAAACAAAATCGATAAATGTAAATCAACCACTTTTCATTGAATGTGGTGGCCTCTGCTCGGTTCATTCATCTGAATTGGTTTTTGATCTTTGTTTAATCTTCAAGTGATGCGAACCGAATGCGTTGGGCGAGCGCATAAAATGGGTGTGCGTTCACTCATTGTTGAGGCCAGGCACTCATCTTCGGTTTTATTAACGCGATATATCTTTTATTTTCATATTTCGAAATTCAATTCAATGGTTATCTCATTATTATTCTTATCTCAACTACATTTTATCATTGAAATGGTTTGAACAACAACAAGAACAAAGAAAAAACCAATCGGTCGCAATGAAATAGAGAGCGAGAGAGAGAGAGAGAGAGAGAGAGTCAATGAAAAGGAAAAGGCGGCTGAAACCAACACACCAATCAAAGCAGCGATGAAAAAAAAGACGTGGAAAAAACAATAAAATCATTCAATTTAATACTTGCCCAACAGAATGTATTAATTAAAATGAAAAGACGGCATATAAAACCCATCATATCGTTTGGAATGGAAACGGTGTGATATCTTTGGCTATAATTAACTTATTCCAGGCTCGTTGCGAGCCCAGATAGATAGCAGAAAAAGGCAAACACACCACCACCGAACAAACCTATTGAAATTCACTTGTTCCTCGAAAGATATCGAGATATCTGCCGGTTGTGCAAATGGGCTACGTTAATGTAAATGAATGGGATCGGTAGATTTTGAATGTGATTAAAGTGTGTTCTTTTTTTTGGTGCCGGTGAATAGGGAAAAATACGGCCGATGCGAGTGAGCTGGTATGATTGCTGTATATGTGTGAAACCAAAAAAACAGGTACAAAATTATTGAAATGATAATCCATGACTTAAAATTGAATGGATAAATTGTATTGGCGGGGTCGGATCCTTTACGAAACACACTCGAACAGTAAGTATTCCCATATCGGTTACGAATGGCTTGTTTTTTTTTTTTTATTCATGAAAAGTAATTTTTGTTCAGTTACTTGTTGTTGGTTGGTTCGACCTTCTTCCTTTGCATTTGCTTTTACCATTGCGTATGTCTCTGGGTGAAGACCCAGGCTATCGCACTGGAAAAACGACAACACAACGAATCGAATGAGAAAAAGAGAGTGAGAGAGAGAGAAAAAACACTCAGCAAAAATTAAATTAAGTTATCATTTTATTTTTGTGTGTTATTTGTGTGTTCCATTCTCACTGTCGGTGTTTTTTATTTTTTTTTTTTCATTTGAAAAGTCATCAAAGTCTCTCTCTCTCTCTCTCTCTCTCTCTCTCTCTCTCTCTCTCTCTCTCTCTCTCTCTCTCTCTCTCTCTCTCTCTCTCTCTCTCTCTCTCTATTTTTCCTCTTTTTTTATTTAACAAAAAACCAATATTTTTCAGTTGCTCGTTTCATTTTAAATTGTGTTTTCTTCCTTCGGGTTGTCAGTGAGCTGAAATTGTTTTGGTTGCATTTTCTTTTTTTTTTTTCTTTTCACATGTTTCATGTTCAAATGGAAGGAACTATGTCGAAAATAAAAACGAAAACGAAAACAAAAAACCAAAACACAAATACACTCGCACAACATGTATGAGAATCAAATTGGTACCAAATAAAAGGTGGATGTGAAAATGTATATAAAATTCAACGCGAGAGTGTGAGAGATGACATAATGCACATTTGAACCAAAAGTAAAAACTAAACAAACAAACAAACAAAAAAATGCTTGAACATTTTTGATGTCACTAGTCAACAAAAATTCCGAGCCAATGAGTTTCAACAACGGCCAAGTAAATAACAACAACAACAACAAAATCAAGAATGTGGATGACTGTATGGATCGTAAAATGTTTGCGTGTGTGTGTGAGAGAGAGATAGAGAGAGAGAGAGAGAGAGAGTACGAGCGACACAGAATATATCGAGTGAAATTGAAACCGGTAATAAAAGCCACTTAAGAGGAATGCATTCCTTTTTTATTCATTTTTGAATAGCACGACAAACAGACTGACAGAATGGAAAACGGTGGATAGTGTTTTGGGTGTGCAAGCAGCACACATAAATTCGTTGAAGCAAAGGCGAACGAGACAATAAGAGGCAAGTGAAGAAGTGAACCTAATTTTCGATTTAGGATGAAAATGTACACGCACACTTATTGCCAAGTGCCAGAGCAACACTTATCAAGTTCAACGTCAGCCGTCACGAATCGAGAATATCTAATTAGAAAAAGGAGCGACTCACGCATACATACACAAAATGAATGACTGAAAATATACTCATTGCGTACTCATGGCAGGCCAGCTTCAAAACGATTTCAAAGTTTCAGAAATGCGAAGAAAACATGAGCAAACACAATACGTTAATAAAATACCAAGTGCGAGAGCAATCAGTTGGCGGCTGGCGCTTGTCTGTTATTGACACCCGTTTTCACATTTTACCTATTTCAACAGTGCCGTTTTCTATCTATTCCGTTTATTTGATTTTTTAATATCTTAACAAAAATCGAATGTGTGATTCAGGCTTCAATGGCAGCTCGAGCAGTGGCATCTCGGGTATCTGTGCAAATGCCAATTGAATGCGAAACATCGACAAGTCAAGTTTGTAAATGCATTTCTAGACATTCGTGTTGTTTTTTTTTTAAATTTGGAATTGTTCATCTCTTTCCCCTGGGCATCTTTTTCACTTCGCCTTTCATCGTTCAGAGAAGCAACAAAAATGGTTGGAATGCGTTGATACGAACCAGCCAAGCAATCCACGATTGATTGGCTTTGTCTTGTTTGGCATTATATCATGCACATTCGAATTACTTGAATTGTTTGACAAAATACTTCTCCGGTTTTTTTTGTTTAATGGCATTCAAACAACAAGTTCGTGCGCTTGGGTGAGCGTGCGCAAAAACGTTCATTCACAGACAGCTTACCAAATAATTGTTGAATAATTTGGTGTTATTTCTTAATTTGTGTGCTTTGACAATTTTTCCGCGATATTTATGCGCTTACGTCATAATCGATGAATCTTAATTCGAACGTAATTGCATTATAACAATCGGATTTTCGGGCAACAACAATATAACAACAGCAACAACACACCGAGATGCCATCGCAATCAATTTTATGAAAGGAATGTCAACGAGTTGAGAGAGTCAAACAATTCACACAAATGGAAGCCATAAAAATAAATTGTAGATGTTTGATAAGTAAGAGCGTTAGTATGTAAAATAAAAAAATTGGCATGGAAAACCCATAGAGGAAAAACACATTACATTTCGAAATCGATTTTTACCTAAACAAACCAACTCATATACTTATGGCATATCAATTGCAACGGAGCTAGTTTTGGCCGCGCTCAGCAACATCGTGTGTATGTAAAATGTGGCATAATAAATATAAAAACCAGCAACAAACTTCTGGAGCTTTGTGTGTCACTTAATCAACTCTTCATATTTGCCGATAGATAATCAAAATGAACTACATAAAAATCGTGCTGCATTTGAATCGCTTTCCGTGTTCAAGAGACTTGAGCCGGTTAAATCGTTGTACCGTTTGGGTGCTGCTGTTACTACACCAAAGCATGCCGCTCGCTCATTTTCTATCGCTTGTTTGACTCACGGGGTCAATTGGTTACGTGCATTAGAATAATATTGTGTGTTGTCTGTTTTTTTTTATTTGTTGTGGTTTGTATTGTTTTGTTGTGTTTTGGTTTTTTTTTTTGCGCCGATACGAAAAATACTATTGAAATCGTAAACATTTCAATAATATACAATATTTAGATAACTTTTGCTTGTTGGATGCATTATAATTCGTGTTATGGTCCCCGGTTCTCTCACATGCCGGTGTTACACTGTCGGCAATTGGTTGTTGTATTTTATTTTTTGTTTGTTAAATGTGCAAATACGGGGCATTTTGTTACGAAATTGGAGTTTTTGATGTCACTCCAGTGAAATGGTTTTTGCACGAAACATTATGAAATTCAATTCACGTTGCGCGCGCAATCCCAAAAAAATTTAAATTTGAATGCATACCATGAGTTTCTGAGGGACACACACAGCAACAAAAGTACCCAGTTTGAAGTTGAATGCTGCAAGCGATTATTCAATATAGAAAATCGACAAACTGAAAATCCCCGAGATACAATGGAATGGAAAGAGAGAGAGAGAGAAAGACGCATACACGGACTACACCATTGATCCCAATTCACATCGGAGCCACGACCAAAACAGTCCATAAACTAATAAAATTACTGTTTATATTTATTAGAATTTATTTGATTGTATTGTTTATAGATGCATTTTTTTTTGGTAGATATTTTGGCGACGCTGGTGCTTTTACGTAGCTCTCATTTCAAAAGACACACACACACACACACCAGAGAATAGAGCCAGATATCGAAAATCGACTGTTGCATCGTTTATTATCATGGTATATTGTCGACAAAAGTGTGCACAACTGAATGCAACGACTAAATGCATTTTTCAGCGATATGCAATGCATGTTTTGCCTCTGGTTATGTAAAGAACGAATCATTCTCCTCTTCACATCGATTCTAATTTTAGAATCAAGTAAATGAAGTGAAGTGTATTTTTATTTGGTTGGCGTTGTTGTTTTTTTTTTCTTCCATTTTTCAGCTGTTGCTGGTTGTTTTGCTGCTGCCTCATTTTTGTATATTTGTGTATAAAAGGCCTTTCGTTGTCGGTGTCAAGGCATATGTATGTCGTATTGCATTCGATACGCGCTCGCGACACGCACTCAAATTCATTTAGCCATACCATGAGACAGGCAAAGAGATTATTTGTACTTGATGCATGTCAGCCCAATGAACATTGAAAATGTTTTGGCTTGATTCGGGTGCTCTCGGCTCTCTGGCCTGAGCCTCAGCAGCCGTATTGTTTACGGGCATTTATCTAGAGTGCGTTGATTAATGTGCGTCATTTGATAAAACATAATTTTCTACACGGCATTTTTTCCCTCGTCTTTTCTCTTTCTTTCTCTCTCTCTCTCTCTCATTCTTTCTCCCGGTTTTTGTTGTTTTCTGGTTTCCATGCCATTCCAGAGCGCATTGCAAGCGGAATCATATTTTGTTGTCAATGAATTCATCGGGCACGAAGACTGAGTGAGTGTTTATATGGCCATGGCATGGCATGGCATGGCATGACACGAACGCATTTAGACAAGAATATAGCATCGCAACAAAGGTCATGTCAACGCTATGCCATGCGCGTATTTCAAACTCCAAAAATGTACACGCATTTTTAACTGCCATATACAAAACACCACTCGATATGTTCCGTTCTTTTTATTTGTCTCTCGTTCTCTCTCTCTCTCTCTTGCCCCCATCGATCTCTCTCTTTCGGTTTCAGTCTCATTCTTTTCGAGCATTTTGATTAAATGCTTATTTAAATGGCTGGGTCTGTTTTTTTTTTGTCTTCCAGCTGAATCTCAAAGATTGGAGGGCAAATTTAAGCTGAATGAACGACAAACAACAGCCACAACAAATCAACGAACAACTGAACAGCAAATTATTACACATGTGCGCATGAACTGGTGTTATTTGATACGATTAGAAGAATGCGCGTTATAAATTAATAAATTTCTTAATTTATGTTGATTGCTCTTTTCAAGATGGATTTTCATTTTTCGTTTTTCTCGATCTCTTTTACTTGCATCGAATACATTCGTCTTTTTTTTTCTTCTCCTATTTGATTCGTTCCATTTATTGTTTTTGGTTGTTGTTGTTGTTATTGTTATGTGTGTTTCTGTGCGTTTGGAATATGGATTTCCTTTTTGGATTTATCTGCTTTTCTCTTGCCATGGGCTGCTATTGTATTTTTTTGTTTGGCTCACATTTAACTCGGCTGCGGCAGCCGAATGCTGTGAACGAATGACACCAAAACAAAACGATCTTGATCATTCGATGCGTTTGTCTGACATTTATACGGCTAATATTGTAATAGAGAGATATCGTTTTCATCATTTCAACAGCAATAACGGCAACAGCATTTCAATCGAGCGCGAATACGAAAGGGGCCATGCCACTCTAATAATGAATTAATAATTTTATGTATTTTCGAGTTAAGGTTTTTTTTTCTCTTCTTCTTTCTGTTATTGTTTTGTTTCTGTTCTGTTCCGTTCATCTTCACGACTCACTCTTTAACACTGTGTGTGCTAAGCTCTTGTGTGCGTGTATCTGTGACTCATGAATAAGATTTTACACATTTAAATGAGAGCCATATGGTAGCGTAAAAGAATGCTATCATTTGTAACACATCGATCGAAGTGAGCCAAGTTTTTCGTAAGTGGCGGCTTTGCTGCATTCAAATTAACTCATTTTGATCATTTTAATCATTTTCGTGCATTGTTTTTTTTTTCGCCTTCAACAATTTGATTCTTCAGCTGAAAGCCGAAATAACACGGACGAATGATTTGATGGACAGTTTTCAACGTCCATATCAACCGCAATTAAAAAAAAAAAAAAAAACAAAAAAAACTTTTCAATGAAATGCATGCGATCCGCATTTAATCTCTATTATTTCTGCCAGTTTTTTGTATTTGTATTTTTGTGTGTGTGAATATCAATTTCTCAAAATAATACAATCAAGAGTCTCGATATCATCCAATGTGAAAACATTAAAAAGGAGCAAATTGGCTTTAATGGTTTCAAAAGGTTTCCAAACACGAGATAACCATTTTATGACTAATTAGTTAATTACCATATTATTCAATAAACAGCAAAATAAAATTGTGAATTGGTAACGCACTATTGTAATAAACTCCGTAGCCAACGAAAACTGCATTTTCATGTTTTGTCGTTTTTTTTTTTGTTTTTTCATTGTATAGTCACTGGCCACTGGCCACCGGTCACTGCTAAATACAGAGGGAAAACACACACCGAAACGATATCAATTGAGGCACGCTTGTGATATTAATTCCATCGAAAATGTGCCATAAACACATTACAATCTCAAACAATATTTGGTAAACGATTGCATTCTAAATGCAATCGAGCGGCTGGTGAATTGTCGTTTGTGGATTTGCGGGTGCGCTCATATATTGGCCATTTGGAATGAAGCCCATTGATGGCGGTGCGTGTGTGTGTGTCTTCGTGTTTAATAATTGTAAACAAATTTATGATCATATTATTAATGGCAACATCGAGACACATTTTTAGTGTATCTGTCTGCTTCTGGTCCCTCTGGTTATTTATTTTGTTTTTATAGCACAAATTTCAAATTCAACTCTTATTTGCTTCCATATTTTCTATAAACGGTATAATGGTACCGAGAGAGCAAACCATTTTGGGTCGTTTATGTGTCGTTCATTTTGAATTTATTGAATATTTGTGTCGGCACAGTGTGAAAAGTGATAAAATGTGCCCTGAGTGGCCAACTGGCCACTGGTTTTTGTTGTTGTTGTTGTTGTTATTCGATCGAATCGAATAACGAACAGCTACAGCCAACGAAAAATTAACTTGAAACTGCTTGCTGTTTTGGTCAAATGACAACTCACACTGTGTATGCGTAAAAATCAATAAAATTTAAAATCAAAATGAAATATTTTTTTTTTCATTCTTTAAATTTCAGTATCAGGAATAATTTCATTAAAAAAATCACTGGCTGTTTAATTTATCAATGTATTTATTAAACCGTTTTTATAGCTGCAAGGTAGCCGGAAAAAAATGCATGAAAAAAAAATCGATCAACTTAAACTATCAATAGATGGTTTTTATTTCATTGGAGTTAACGATATGAAATAAATCAATGTTGAACGCCTTGCGGCCACAAAACATAACCAAATATTATACGTGACAATCACAACAACAACGATCACGATGAAAAAAAAAACAAGATTCATTCACAATCAAAATCAATTGTTGATTTTTTTTCTCCAAAATGTTTTTATTAATTTTTTTTTTTCATTCTTATCAATTTGGTTATATGTGACATTAAGATCTTTTAATGCGCATTTTGAATAAATTGCTCATCGTAATTAAGTTTGGATATTTTACTACCAGAGAGAAAAAAAAACCAAAAGAAAAAACTAACAAAAGATTTTGGTTTCGATGTTCATCGATTGGTGGGTTTGAGTATTGTGGCATGTACAACGAAAATCTGGTTACAATGTCCATTCATTTAAATGAAAAAAAAAAAAAAAAAAAAAAACGGAAATCATTCATATATTTTGGCCACGATGATTGCACAATGCACATCCACAGAAACGAATGATAGATATAGACTAGGATATAGCAGTGGTTGAATATAGTTGTGGTTATACGTTATGGATGACAGTTCCATGTTCAAAATGTCAACTCGAATTCAAGCAATTTATTTTTTTTTGGTGACACAGAGAGAAGTGAGAGGTGAGAGGGAGCGGACAGTGTCCTTATAATGGTGTTCAAAAAAAATATATTCGTGAATAGTTTTAATATTTTAAACCACTGCTAGAAATCTAGTACTTTATTCACTCTGTCGTTTGGCCATGTTTCGTTGGATATTTATTGCCGATCAAGCAATTGCTGTTGCCATCATGCATGAAACATATTTATTTATGAAAAGCAGACAAACGCTCTCAAAAAACCACGCACGAAGCTCTCGAAGGCTCGACAACAAACAACAACAACATGACATGCTAGTAATTTTCATATGCAAAAGTATTCAAAGTAACAACAAAAAATACACAATTTCGATCACTTCGAATGCACACTTCGCAAATGCAGTTACAGTTACACTCTCTCAATGCGTTTTATTTATTTTCCTTTTTTATTTTCATAACAATGGTGTCGTGTTCCGTTTTTTGTTTGGTGGAAAGCGAGAGACCCAGCATACAACAACAACAACAAAAAATGGCCAGTGAATTCGAGTGGCTATCAGTGTTTTTGTTGAATGTGATCGCATTTGAACAATTCAATGCATCGGCATCATTCACTTTTAAATCGAATCTATTGGAATGAGATAGCTCTCGATTACTGGTCCTGATTTCCATTTTTACTTGATGCCTGTGTTTTTTTTTCGTTGTTGTTTCGTTTTACTTATTTAAATCAAATTCAATTTATTTGCTCACTTTTTTTGTTGGTTGGTTGGTCATTGGATGGTTACTGTACGCTAAATAATATCATTTTTATCGAGCGCACACATGTTTCCCCATTTTACTTCATTTGTTTTTATTCACTCGGTAAAAGAATGTTTTAGCCGGGTGTTGTTGTTGTTGTAGTTGTTTGTGGGCCGATGGATTGTCCATTGATTTGCCCATTGTTTTTAAATATCGCCGCTTGTACGATTCGGTCGCCCATTTAACATATCTATAAATGCGATGACAATACAGATCATAATTTAGCTGTATAGTTGTGTTGATCTGTGTCCCCATGTGCCCGTGTGCTGGATAACTGGGCTGGTTCACGCGATATTTGGTCAGACCATCGAAATACAATTCCAATTGATTATCGTATCTGAGCAAAATGCAAAATGCGATGCGTAAAAAGTGCAAAATGAATAATAACAACAACAACAACAACAACAACAACAATAATAATAATAATCATTTTGCTAATGGGAGCCTCTGATCGAATGTGCATAACCAACGGCTGAATAAAATATGAATTTTATATTCATTTATGCGACCGATTTGGAGTTTCACAATCAGAATATACATATTTAAAAAAAAAAAACAAAAAAGAATGGATGCGCGATATCAGAAAATCAATGAGACCAACCCCGGTCAAATCAATAACAGTTATTTTTCGGTGGATGCCAAAAACTTCCTGTCGTAAATTGGTTAACTAATTTTTTTTTTAAGTGCTAAGTCCCCGCAAATAGAAATCGAGCTGCTAAAAACAAATGCGGCTGCAAAGCCAATTTAGAAATTCAAAGAAATCGATGTTTTGATGGGCATTTTGTTGTTTTGTGTTGTGTTTTAATTCGGTTCTATATTAAACTGATACGGATCTCTCTTTCTCTCTCTTAGTTGGGACTAAAAACCGCATATTTTATGCATACACTGAAAAAAAAGAATTGACCCAAACTGCAAATTCAAAGATCAAACCGAACTGATAACACCGGAATTATGTTTTCAAAACTAAGCCAACCAACGAAAAATAAAACAAAAAACACGGACGAACCGAACACAAAAAAAAAATGATAGGGAGAAAGAGGCTGAAACACTTCTTTCGCCGAACCACATTAAGAGAGTTGTGTGTGTTGTTGTTTTTTTTTCATTCTGTTGTTGTATGTCGAAGAGCATGCCGCCGGCCGTATAAATTATATGTGATAAAAACTTATATACGGTTCGGAAACAGCTTCGAAAAAAAACAATATTCGCCGCACAAAACTATTCGTCAAAGAGAGCGCACAAACGAACGTTATAATAATAGTATTGAATGTGCCAATAATACAATTATAGCGGATAGAGGTACAAAATATGCGCTACAGCGCATTTTCAAACATCAGATGTGCCGAAATTTTGTGATGTCGGATGAAGACTAACCGAAATCCTGTCACGGGTTTGAAATCTGTATTTTGCAATCGATCGGCATTCAATTGAATCGGCCAACGACAATGGCGCGCAACGGCAGCAAACGGTCAAATTCAATGCGCTGATTTTTGCGGTATACATTGTGCGCTGCACAATATTTAGTCAAATATATTTTGACTGAAGGGTACAATCAACGATCAATTCGGCTATTATTCTTACTGGCAGCGCCTCAAACAGGCCAACAGTCTGACTGTATCAACCGTGTGCTTGATATTGCAATTATGCGCATATTTTGAATGTTGTATGTTGGATTGCATTTAAATTTTTTGGTTAGAGAATGTGCGCGGTGCGCTGATGTGTGTCCTGCAGACATTTACGGTTCAAATCGACAAATGATTTTAGGCCATGCTCATTTTTCCTCATCGAAAAATTATAACCATCATATTTTATTCCATGGCTTGGGCATGGAATTTGTTGTGTGTGTGTGTGTGTTTTTTTCCCGGCCATATGTCTTTATATTGAAAAGCATTTCCCTATCTAACCATCTCACTGGTGTAAGTCAGTTTTTGATGCGAGGCTTGTGCGATCGCGCACGTCCGCTACACAGAAATGGTTGCAGAATAAGTAAACAATTATGATGCACGAAATCCCATTTCAATACTTAAAATATAATCAATTTATCCATAATATTCCATGTAAACTTCTATCGCAAATGAGCGATCAATTGGCGATTTCACATTAAATTATGTTGTTTGCACTGCAAGCGTATTTCAATCGTTTTCAATCACTTTTCTTTTGATTTGTTCAGCTTTGTTCTCTCTTCTGTTGATTTTTTATGTTTTGTTTTTGTTTCTCGCCTGTCTTGTTTACAAAATTCTGCACGGAATTGGCAAACAAACAATTTTCATTGCATTCAATTGTCGAGTCTCTTTCAATTTTATGTATCTCGTTCTGTTTTTTTTTTTTCAAATTGAATGCATTGAAAGACATTATTTAATGGTTGAATGTCAATTTTATACACATTCAAAGTAATAATACAAATCATTTATTAAGATATAATCAAGCTAAAGAGCTAAAGAGTTATTGATCCTTGGGATTACAACACGAATGCGAAGGACTCACACCAACTCTTACAGTACAGTGTGCTTTTTTTTCATTCGCAGTTTCATTTTAAACATAAAAGAAGAATGAAAAAGAATTAATACCCCTAAAAACTAAGAATAAATGAATAAAACGTTACGATGATAGTGTACATTGTACACGCTTGCCACTGATCCGCATGCCAGGCGAAATTTATTTATTAGAATTTTCATTTAAAACAATAATTTAAAAATGTAATGCAATTTTCATTGGTGCATTTATTCGGGCATTTTGTGTGCGTTTGCTCTTGCACGGTTGAAAAAAAAACCGAACAAAAATAGCGGGCGTTGTTGCGACATTTAAGAAATCTCAATGCTTAACCCCAAAATTTATTCGACTTCATTTTTCGTCGTGCACAACGCTGCTTTTTATTATTTCCTACTTTAATTCTCATTCGCGATGGCATTTTTGAGAGCATTTAAACAACAACAACAAAAACTGTTACTGTTTCGTTTGCATTCTCCGGCGGAGGCCACATTGTTTATTTTGCCTCGTTTAATGTTCATTTTCATCCACATTATAAACAGTGGATATGCAAAATGATTATGTAAACGGGGAGTCGAATAAAGAAAGATAGATTAAAAGTATATTTATACTCAGTTTGTCGTTGTTTTTTTTTTTTCATTCTTTCTCTTTGGTTGCGCACTTTTTTGATCGAAAAGGAAAGAATGTTGGCCTGAGTGGTACGATAGTGGTGTATAGATAGACATATCGAAAGGGTGCGAAAATGGAAAATTAAATTCGAGCACATGCCAGAGGCTGCCGGGAGGAAAAAGAGTAACGAGAGCCATTCCATTTCGTTGAGTCGGAAAAAAGAATTGTAAATCTATTTTCAAGCCAGGCGACAATTTATTTCGATGCTTTTGCAAATTTTTTTTCCTCTGTTGCGCTGAAAGAACTCCAACCAGACTCACAATTGTGTGTGTGTGTGTGTGTGTGTGTGTGTGTCGCGGCAACAAACCAAAATTGCACTGTGATTGCATTTGGATCTCATAGAAGAGCGCAAATGTAATTCAAGCATTGCATTTTTTTTTTATACAATTGCAAAAACGAATAACAAAAAAAAACCATCGAAAAAGAAGAAGAAGATGATGATGAAATTGCAACAACAAAAAATAAATAATAAAGTACAAAGTGAAATGCAGCAACGTCGTCGAAACAAACTAAAAAAAAAAGTAAATAAATATACAAGAATGAGAGGCAAAAGAGAAGGGAACCAGCATAACAATGCCATCAGCTCGGCTAAATAGAATTTTTTTTTTCTCGCTTTGCTGTTTTGTTGTCATCGACATCGTCGAGCTGAGCACAAATATAAAGCACTTTTGAATAAATTGAATTGTTTTACAATTTATGTGCTTCGCGTTCAACAACGACAACGACCGACAAAAAAAAGCGTGCACCCAGCAAAGCATAAAGCAGCATGCACTGCACAGCGTACATACTGTAGCAACAAAAAAAGCGTATTTTATGCAAAAGTGCAAGCGCTTCTTGAAGTTTTAGCAAGTTTCAGTTTGCAGATGGAAAAGAATTGAAATGGCCGTAACAAGTAGCATGTGATGTGATGTGTGTGTGTGTGTGTTTGGTAGTGTGTTTGTTGCATATAGGAGCAGCCAAACGTCCAGATGGAGATTTTTCGGAGTGAGACGAAAAACGATAGCCAAACAAATTGAATCGGATGCTAAACGGGGTCTCTCTCTTTTTCTCTGATCAAAATCCATGGTCACCGAATCATGGCATCGTAAATCTGAAATCAAATCCAAAAGACGCGACAAAATGTTAAGCAATGCGCATTTTGGCCAATTCGTCTGATTCAATGTTTCCTCTTTATTTTATTTTTTTCTTTCTTCTTCACAAAGTAAGAATGTGCACTTCGATTGAGCGCACACGATCGTGTTGACTCTCTCTCATTGTATCATCCTAATTTAACAATTTGAATTTTCATTTCTGCAATTTACGATGCACAAGTGCGGCTACAAAACATTGGCCAAACCATTGCCATTTTTGGCAACCGACCGAAAACCGCAAATAAATTAACCACGAAAACGGCCAAATAAAAGTGTATGCGAGTGTTTGTGTGTGCGAGAGAGAGAGAGAGAGAGAAAGAGAGAGAAATAGCGAGGAGGAGAGAGTCTCAACTCGATGTGAGTGCAACACAAGAAATTGTTAAATCCTTTTGCTTGTTATCTTTTTTTGGTTTGGTCGTTATTCATTTCAGCGAATCATCAAGCGTGTAGGACTGCTCTTTATTTTATATTTGTTATTCGTTTGGGTTTTTGCGGACGCGCACACTCTGGCACAAACTATGCTAATGCAATGTTTGTGCCTAGAATCGAGTGAATAAGATGTATCGACTAGCTGGTGGCTTGATCGTTTCTATTTCTTTCCATTTCAATGTTTTTGGTGGTGTTGCGAGGTTTTTTTTTGCCGAGTTTTAACTCCGTATTCTGAGGTTTCGTTTGTATGTGTGAATATTTTATGCGCTTGTGCTTTGGTTTGTGCTGTGAGTTTTATTTCCGTTTTGGTATGCGATGACAATGATTTATGGCCAAACAATCGTCACAAAATTCGTGTTTCAGTATTTTGCGTTTTATTTTTATGAGTACAAGTGCTGGCAAAAGAGGACAAAACGTAGACACATGAATGAAAAAGAAAACAAACAGAGGAACGACCAATATCTACTGCCAATACTGAGATGGCAAACAAAATGAAGAGCACATTCAGAAACCAATTCGAGGCACATGCTTTTATATCTCATCCGCAAATCCACCATTGAATCATCGTAAAGTTGTAATACACTCTGATGGATTAAACATTAACATCGGGCCAAACATTTGAAATCCTCTTGCTGTTTCTTGCAATGGCAAGATACAAACATCCAGATGATAGTGAACTGAGTGGAATTGTTCAGCCAGTAGCTATAAAAACGGCAGGTAGAGGAATCTGTGTGATAATCTTGCAGTTTGTTACTGTTTTGATGCCCTCGTCGAATGTGAAGATTGTGAAAAAGGGAACAAACCATACACTAACTCACTCACTCACTCACTCACACACACAAACACACACAGGCAATGATGCTCTCATCCAATGAACTTTGGATATTGTGCGGTTGCAATGCAAATTCACAATCGTTTGTGTGTTTCGTCATAAAATATTTATAGCTTGGCGTCTCGTCTTGGGAATTGTTTGACGTGCTCTCAGCGCACAAATTCTCTGGCATTCTTTTTCATGGATTCTCTGTCTATCTGTGCGCCGATTTTTCCGCATACAATCATTCCAGCACAAAAATTCGATTTTCATCACATCCATTTTTTCTCCGCTCTCTCTCTCTCTCTCTCTCTCTTTCGCTTGAGTTTTATTTGCTCATCCCGTCGTATTCCAAGCAATGCCATTTCACTTCACTTATGATACCATTCAAAATATATTCCGGCTGTGGTTGTTGAGCCCACAAAACATCACGTGCCATTATTATTCGCATTTTTAATGGAACAAAAAAAAAGGAAGAAACAGCAGTCATCATTCGGACCAGCTGCATACGAAGACACCCATGCATACACAATAGAAATTTTCAAAATGTAATTAAATTGGGATTTATTCGTCATTTTTTTTTTAATATGCGACGCAATTTTTTGTTTCTCGATTTTATGCATTTTTAAAGCTTCTTGATGACCAAATTGCAAGTAACTTGCTGCAAAAATTCAAAAATGATTGCATTCATTTTGTTGTTGTTGTTGTTGTTCATGTAGTGTATAGATAGTTTTGTGTGTTTACCTCTGGGATTCAAATAAATTACTGCGACAAAAGCATTAAGCGGTATGTAGTTGTGTAAAAGGAGCTTGTTATATCATCGATCCCATTTCAGGATGCCAATTTTCCGTACCTTCGACTACGGATAGCAAACGAGAGCAATTAAATCAAGTCAAAATCATCATTTATGCAAATGAGCTTAACGTTCCGAGACCATATAATAGTTGGCCTATAGAATGTACAATGTACATTGATAGAAGTAAATAAATAGAGAAAAAGAATCTCCTTTCTTCAGTCTCCAATGCGTCAATGGAATGCTGTAGCAATATATAATCTCCCCTTCCTCACAAACACACACACACACACACAGACATCGTGAAAACTTTCAATTCGAAATCTTTTCCACTCAAACCCCAAACCATTTTACTTTATCGATATTGATTCAGTTCAGCCACATGAATACAGCTCGTTGCTTTCATAGTAATACGATTATTAAGCCATTACTTGAATTTTGCTGATTCGATTATTGAATTTTCCATAGCAAACGATAATATTAAATGATGACACAACGAAGCATAGCCAAGACTTAATAGCAGCATTTTATCTTGGAAATGACAAACATAAAAGAAAACGAAAGACCCCAACTTGGCATTGAAGAGATTTTGCCAAGAAAAGAAAATCACAAGACGATGGTGTCATTTAGCTTTATTGAGAATGTCATTTCAATGGAATTGAAATAATCGTTAAAATCACCTTAGCTCCGAATAGTCCAACGTACATTCTGAAGCGCTGTTTGGTGGCTGCAGCCAACAGTTTTAATTATTCGAACATATCGCCAAAATATCAATTAAATTCATCCATAATGCAGAATGCCAATATATTGGCTTGAACATAGCATAGATGGCTATTTTTATGAGGAAAATTTACGCAATTTTGCAAGTAGATTGTCGTTGACGTTTGTGCCTTAAGCTTGAGTCTTAAGAAAATGCTTCATTTCGTACTGGTTATTTATGCATTGCATGAATGCAGCAACTTGATTGTATGCATTTAAAACTTGGTCTCTACTATTGATTCTCAGTCACATGCAGCATGTGTGGTGAGCTTGTGTACAGGAGAAATTGTATTAAATTTTCTAATTATTAAGGCAATTTATGTTAATGTTAAATGCACAACGCTTATGAATGCCGAAAACACATTGCATTATTCGCTTAATGAAGTCTCTCTCTCTTCATGGGTGTGTGTGTGTGTGTGTGTGTGTGTGTGTGTGTGTGTTTGTGGAACATTGGCCGTAAAATGAAAACGATGAGTCGTCTGAAACCATTGCATCGAAACCATTTAAAAGCGTTGTGATGAGCCAAAGAAAGCCAAACTATATTTAGTATGCATGTGAACGCATTCGAGTGTAAGAAAAAAAGTGCCACACCGAAAATCTAACCGAAAAAGGTTGTCTCGCCGTCGCTGGGAATCAAAATGATTTTGTTCACCGAGTAGAAGACCAACAAACAAGAGGATATGCTGTGTGTTCGTTACGTGTTCATGCAATCCCGAAAAATGAAGATCATCAACAATATTGGAGAGCCCAGAAACTTTACTAATATTTGCACTGGGTGAATTGAGCCGAGGCTATGATGCTTTTCGCATATGATTTAGCGAAAATATCGTGTTCGATACGTGCGAAGCATACATAATTCATGTACTTTGCTCATTCTCACACCAAATGTGTATGTGTATGACTATGAGACTACGACTATGACGATGAGTATGTTTGGTGCTGGTATCAGTTTCAATTTGGTTTCAAAATACTCGGCTATTTACATTGTAATAGTACATTTGCCTTGATGCGAATGGTGTAAGTGTGTGTGTGTGTGTGTGTGTGTGTGTGTGTGTGTTAAGTGTGATTGAGCTGTATCGTGTGAGACGAGCATAAAGCCCGCCCAAGCTCATATGATCGCATTGTGATGCTGTGATGCAAAGACGCCGACCACCGATGGGATTGTGTATGGCACAGACACACTTACTGATGATAGTTGATCCACCACAAAATTACCCAACGATTTTTCGATGGTCTTTTGTCCCATTCCGGCTCGATTCCATATCGTTCACTACAACACCATTGTTACACTTACACCCCGAATCCACTTCCAACACCGTTTGCATGTTGAAACAAAACGTGCGAGTAAATTTATTGTTAACTGTTTTGCTGTGTTGCAGTCTCAGTAGATTTTACTCACGCTTTATTTGATGTTGCACGTCTAAGCATTTCAAGTACAAAAGCGAAACGACTTAGTTAATAATTTATTTAAATGTGCATTTATAGGTGCTAGCCTCATAAACTCTACCTTCGACGCACTTACCAAGTCAGCCAAAGACAACAACAAAAAATAGCAATCTTATTATGCCGAGCTATTGCAACAGCTCGGCGTTCAATTTTTGGGCGCTTACAACCCGATTTACCGAAAATGGTTTCGATGGTGTTTGTATGTTATGTGTGTGTGTGTGTGTGTGTGTGTGTCTGTGTGTTCCAACGTAAACGAAGTCTCTCATTTTACAGGCGCCCATTGAACTCGATACTTTGCGGTTGTTCCCTTCTGGATTACCGACGATTTTGGGGCTTTTTCATGAGCAAAAGTGCAATAATTTAATGTATTCCTATATATTTTTTATTTAACGTTTTTTTTTTTTTGTTGTTTTTGCCTCGAACCAGACACTTTAATGTAGATGTTTTGCAATATATTTACCAAGTGCAGTCTTTTATTTTTGGTTTATAATGATTGTGCTCGTCCACCCTTTATTGTGAGTGAATATTTACTACGTTTTTTTTTTATTTTCATTTTTATTTTTCTTTCTCAATTTTGCCATTCTGACGTTCCATCGTTCAAAATGCAAAACATTTTCATTTCCTTGTTATATTTTTTCTTCACTCATCAGAAGAAACAAAACAAAACAACTCCTGTGTATTGGCAAAAGCAATGGTTTGCCAAAACTTTGATTATTTTCCGCCTTGTTCTGTGTTTTTTTTTCTGCACATTTTTCGCGTTACGCCACCGATGAACGGGAAAAAATGCATCGCTTTTATTTGCAACCATTATTTATCCATCAACTATGATGGTGTAACAACACGTTCGTTCGCTATCAGCGCTGTCATTATGCGACAGCAAACAGTAGTTTTTCATTTTTCGAAGCACGCGACCGTGTGTGTGTATTTGTGTCTGAAACTTTTTGATCCATTCATTCGTTTCATTTTGTCTCACTTGGTAAAACTGCTATCGAGAGAGTACATTTTGAAATCATCACATTCGCATTCTTTGTACCCTTCAACTACTACTTCAAGTGTAATGTATTCAGTTGTTTGCCATTCGATCGATAATAATGATGTTTTGACTTGGTTTATCGTGGCAAAGACGCTGTTGCACAAAATAGCAGAGCTTACAGTCGAACATTATGTTGGGTGCGAGGGGAAGGCAACACAAGTAATAGAACTAACAACAACGAATCGAAAATAAAGTTTTCAAATATTTTGTAGCAATAGTTTGTTTGTTGTTTTTTTTTTTTTGGTTGTGATGCCGTCTATTCACCTTTCCAGCAGTGCTGTTGAAATTCACTTTCTCTGCCATTGGCAATGGTTGTCGGGGCATATTTATGTAGTGCGTTTGGCGTTTTATGTGATTGCCAAGACTGTGTGCTCGGAAATCGGGTTTAAATTTAAGCATTCCACAATTTTTGCTTCGAGCACTGCAAGGCGAACAGGCACAAAACATTCAAACACACACACACACACAAACAGTCGTCACATCAATTCGATGGCATTGAGCTGAGACGTATTTCAACATTTGCCATATATTATACGCATTTATATGCATCAGGGGGGTGGCTTTCTCGATGTTTTCGTTCCGCTACAAATGTTCATTCAGTTGATGCCCATGTATACGGTAATTTTGTTTGGTAATTTGATGTTGCCATATCGGGGAGATTGTGTGTGTGAGTAAATTTCATGTACTGTATTCCGTATGAATATGCACGTTGAAGGCCATTTACGTGAAATGAAAATGATGGTGCGCTTGATGTTTGCACCGTGAATATTTTCCGAAAATGGTTCGATGTTATGGCATAGTGCATTTGATGCGGACAACAACAATAACAACAACAAATGATGAGGGAGAGATCGAAATTCATGCTCCAAAAATGGCTTTGACTGTTACAAAATGAAAATGCCGTTAGAATCCATATGGAAATCGAATGTGTCCAAATCGAAAAATAGGGGCACGTACTAGCCGATTTTATAACAGGGCGATGTCAATGTACTGGAATCAAAGCAGCATCACACCGAAACCGTACCAACAACCACGTCACACCGAATCGGAAAAAAACATGACCTGAAAAACTCTTGAGCAAATATTTTTGCGGGTGGATGAAAAAAGACTGCATAACGATCTAATATTCCAGCACATAAAAACTATAAAATACTTTTCCTCTGTGTTGCCAGCATGCCTGAACCCGAATGAAATGCAATAAACGTAGCACATTTTATACTCTGTCACCCTCGGATTCGATGATGGAAAATCATTTTTCTTTTATCGTAACACGCGGGACTCGTTTTTCGTTCTCTTCCTTCGCTTTCTGCTCTTTCACTTCTCCAACAACAACAAATTTCCAATGTTACAGTATACGCAAATCGAGAATAGAAAATATTCTTTCTGCTACTTTTCTATCGCAACCTCACTCTTCTCAGAACGCGTGCAATTTCTTATGCGTCGCAACGCACAATCAAATTTATTGAAACGGTTTGTTCGTTGAAAAGTGCTCAGGTATTGGCAAATATGGAAATTTCCTGACAACGCAATTTCCATATATTGAAAATGCAAGCGAATGAGCATGTTACATAGAAAAATGCCAACCATTCGGAATTGGATCGTCACATTCATTTTGAACAACAACAAAAAAGGTTACTTTTATGCTCGTGCTTTTAGGTTAAATGAACCTGAACATCGAAATAGAGAATGATTCCAATTCTCAGCGCTCGCACATTCATTTGCTCACATTTTGTTTGTGTGTGTGTGCAATGCATTCAATTTTATGTGCCAGTCAGAAAATGGAATATACATAAAAGCATCGCACATTTTAACGCACAAAATACGGGAAAAAAATAGCAACTGTTTCTCAATTCAATGCTAAAATTAACAACAACAACGAAAAACGGAATGTTTTTTTTTCCGAAGAGATTGGGTAAAAATCGTATGTGTGAACACGTTGCGCACGTAGAAGAATCACCGAAAGGTTTATGATTTTATTATGGATGCATAGATGCTGTATGATGTGCACGATGTGCGTCCCATTAGAAAGGGGAAAAAGACGTCTGTTTACACAGGCCAAAAGCTTGTGCGTTTTTTTTTTTATTAAGTCATACCGATATCCGTCATAATCCTTGGAATGAAAGTGAAAATTCTAATAAATTATGGCCAACGGTAACATTGAAAACGTCAGTGCAAAGACCCATAAACGTGGCGACTGAGAATGGCGTCGGTAACCATAGTAAATGATTTTCGTAGTTAGAGAGAGAAAAAAATGAGCATCCTCTTTGCATGAAAAGTTGCAAGAAAAGCCATTTTTCATATATATATACTTTTAAATCCGTAACCAGACAATTTTGCAATCTTTGCATATACACAAGCAAGTGCGAATGGGGGGTTGGAACTGGTTTTGACCAAAACATTGACCTTTTTTGAACATATAGAATATCCTTAGTGTACTTTCATAGATTAACATTTTCTTTTTTGTCTCGTGCTTTATTCCTCAGCACAAAAACACGCAAAAAAAAAATGGCAGTTGTGATTCGTCAGCAAATTTGTTCCGTCCGCTTTTAAATCCCAAATGGAATCATGGAATCACAACGAAAGCCGAAAGTGTCACTGAAACTAAAGCAACAACCAAAAAAAAAAAAAAAAAAAAAAAATGAATGAGCAAGTGAATTGCATCACATGGAGCGGCAATTTTTTTTGCAATTTCCATTCATTTGAAGTTGGACATAGACCCGTTTTAGTTGGTAGAATGATAAACGAAAACACCATGGCATCAAATAGCTTGGCTACCGCTATAAAATTAACCAAAGTTATTACAAAACTATTCAAAGTTTTGTGTTGTCAGTGTTACCATTTGCTAGTGAAGGTTTTCGTTTCCTTAGCACCCCTCTGCATTGAAACTACTGCTGGCCATTTTAGCAGACCGTTCAACTTTTATGGCTCGATTTTTCGTGCTTTCTGTTAACATGTGATGATGAGTATTTCATTAGGCATGTGCAACATTTGCATTACCGATTGCCGGAATTGTGATCCGATTTTGCGTCGCAAACATTTCATTTTGGGCCATTTCAATTCACATTCATTTTGTGTGCACAAAATTCTCGGCATGTATTTTTCTAAATGGTTGGTAATGCGATTATACTAAACAAAAACCCAAATAAAATGTCTAACGAACACGCATAATTTTGTTCGGGCTCATTCTCCCCACACTCTCTCTCTCTCTCTCTCTCTCTCTCTCTCTCTCGCTCTCGGTGTCTTTTCTCTCTACGTTTTTCCGGGTAAAATGCTTGGTATAACAATTGATTGGTGGGAAATTCGAATAACGCGTTGATGACGGCATTCCAAATGATCAGAGCTCCTCATTTCAATGAACAAATGAAACGTTTTGCTCATTTCATCGTGTTGTGTGTGGGTGTTGTATTTTGTTTTTCTTTTACATTGGTATTTGTTTATGTTCATTTTGTAATCGAATGCATTCAAGTCTGGGCGCACAATTTATATGCTTGGATTTCAGAGAACCCCCGGAAAAAAGTGTGTAATGAGTCTGACAAGAGAGATAGAGAGAGAGAGAGAGAGTGAGCGAACAAAAACGCATGGGAGCGCACATTCGGTTCCGCATTCCGGTTTTTTGATGGCGACTGATGAGGCTCCTCTGTTTTATTTATGTATGAATGTACTCTCTGTGTTTGTGTGCGTGCAAAAGACAGAGAAAGTGTGTGCTGCACGATGAACATTCATAATAATAAAAACGACACTAATCCTATTACGGCCATGAGTGGCATGAGGCCTCGCATAACAAAAACCAGAGCTATGAAACGAATAAAAATCTAAGCCGGGCAGCATCAACGAAGACAAAACCAAGCCAAACGAAATGAAAGGAGAGACTTACACGCATCAACCATTTACAAAAACCCATGACATTCATGTTTGAGTTAAAACCGAGAGCAGTAGCGCATCTGAAAAATGGTATGCGGGTATGCAACTCACCGAAGAGCTTTTGGAATAGAGTGAAAAATCGCATACACAAACTCACCCGCACATAAAAATCGATTTCTTTTTGTTTTCCCATTATATTCATAAAATAGCGAAGAGACATCGATGCGATATGGAAGTGTTACCGAGCATTTGCTCCCCCAAGTTCAAATGGAATAGAAAGAAAAACTTCGCCGAAAAAACAAACGAACATAAATAAAATGCCGAAATATGTGCTTTGCATTGATAATGGTGTGCATGTGTGTGTGTGTGTGTGCATTTTCACCGGGGGGGATTCGAATGAATTGTTCGGTGGCTGGATTGTCAGTTTGCAGCAACAACAGTTGTTGCGGTGACTATAGAGTAGTAGCACACACGATGCTGAGAATTGATGGGCATGTGATCGACTTCGAACCACACAATTTAATCAATAATTTCACTGTTGGCATGTTTTATTCATGCCAAGGGATGTTTGTTTTAGTTGCATCGCCTTGATCCATTGGCATTACCGTCCTCACATATCACGTGATTATTGAATTTTACTTTTAACTCTCTCTCTCTCTCTCTCTCTCTCTCTCTCTCTCTCTCTCTCTCTCTCTCTGTGTGTGTGTGTGTGTGTGCGTGTATTTTGTAGTCAATGGTTTGGGTCTTCTTAACTCGACCCATCATTTGCTAATTCACAAATGCACATATCGTCAAAACCCGGAATGTTATTCACCTCAATTGTTGGTGCTCGTTGACCGTAAGTTGATGTCATGCTGTGTGTGCTATTGATTTCCTCTGTATGTGTGTGTGTATGTTCGTGTGCGTGTGTATGCCCACGGAGGCGGGTGCATGCATACATTTTTCATTTGGCAAATGTGGTGTTTTCATCAGGATTTTTCAATTTTCTACGTTTTTGGAATATTTAAATCATTGCATTGCATGTTCATTTGAAATGTCTGAGCTCGGATCTAATCGATCTTTTTTTGTGTGTTCCGGATTTGTTCATGGCAATGGTCAACATTCAACCACCCGTTTTCCATATATTTTGTTTCATAACTGCTGCGAAAATCCAACGTGTAAACAAAGCAAAGCCGACAATTGAAAAATGGTTAAATCGTTCATATTAAGCCGGCAATAGGCATAGTTAAGGTTAAACAGTAACAAAAGAAAAATTAGTTTATAAATTGTGACATTACGATTTCATTTCCTTGATTTAATTGCATACGGGAAAAGGTAGGCTGTATATTTGTTTGGTTTGGTCACAGAAACAAGCATAATTTATGCTCCACTGAAACGATTTGGTTATAAAAATTAAACAAACAGCCAACGGCTGCAGAGCGGAATTTCGTGAAAATCGTAAAGGAAAATTGGTCGGCCCACGGTACGAGTGGGCGAAAAAGAGAACACAACAACAACAACAAAAAAAACCACCCGAGAAAAACTTAACCGAAACAACACGAATATTTATGTGCATATCACATAAAAACAAAACCGACAAAACATCGAACCACATTCGCACAACTGAAGCAATGCCAAAGCAGTGCAAAGCACAGCAAAACGAATCCAAAGTTTGTTTTATGTTTTCTTACGATAATTTACCGCTTTGCTAGTTACAATAGTTTGGTGGCGGTATTGCGTGTGTATGAGCTCTATGAACAAACGAGCCTAGCCAAAACGGCACATACATTCACACACGGTGAAGCACTGGCATTAACCAGAAGAAGAAAAAAAACACACACACACACCAGAACTTTATATCATCGCCATCTTCATCGCTCTGCACACACATGGTGGTGGTGGTGGAATGAAATGAAACGGTGTTTACCATAAAATAAGCACACATCTAATTCTCATGAATGCGCCAACGAAAACGAGCCGGCAAAATACTCATTCACTTCACAATTGTTACGTTTTCGCACGACTACCTATTTATATACCATTGAATGGTATATCATTAAAATTCTCTCGTGTGCTTTGCCTGTCTAATTCTCGTTTCGTTCTGTCTCACTGCCACCCTTTTCACAAAAGCAGCCGCTTTTTCGCTGTCTCACTTGTTTTTTTTTTTCTCTTCGTCTCGAAAAATCCTTGGCATGGCGATAAAAGTGTGAGTTTGTTGTTTGTTGTAATCGAAAACTGAGACGACATTTACACATTTATGTGCCCGGTAAAATGGGGCGAATATTCAAAGACCACGGGCTGCTCCGCAGACAGCCAGTATGAAAGCATGTTGAAACTGGTCTCGACAATACCGCCGAACGACAACGCTAAAAACCGCTCACATTTTCACCATTGAATTAAAGTTCGTGAATAAAATTGTGTGGCTAAAGGTGATTTTCCTTTTTTCCGAATATGGTTCGAAACAATGAAAATGACAGGAAAAATATGCTAAAAATGCTCATACAGGACACACACACACACAAAACATAGTATTGAAAATGAGAGACGGAAAGAGACGGAAAAACACATTGTTGAGCGAAAACTTATAGTTTTGTTGAATTATAACAATTCTTAAACATGCAAATAGCACGCAAACAACCGAACAGCAAGAATAAAGCGAAGAAAAAAACAACAACAACCAACAACAACAACACCGACTCGTACGCCAGAACACCATGCCAAATTGGCCGGTTCGATGGAAAAATTCTATGACTGGTTATTATGTATGGAATCCACACTTCATATCTTATCGCAAAACAACTCGGGCACAACATAAAAACCGCACCGTAGTCTGGCACGTACCGAAACGGTGGAGGTTGAAAAAAAAAACATTGTTCACAATAAACAATCCCATAATAATCGATTCTTAACAAAGACAAACTGTGCATATTAACATTATGATTAGATTTTTGTTTTCTCATTTATTATTATTCTGCAACAGTGCAGTGTTGGTGCTTTGCAGCCAGTTCAATTCAGCCCCTGACACAGCTATTCGGTTACATGTCGGTTTTCCGTCGATTTTACAAGCTAATCGAAAATTGCATGTTTATCGGCACTTTGGCCGCGCGCTATGTGAATGGATAAACAACAAACCATCTATCGTGCACCGTTTGTTGCACGTTCCATAACAAAACTATTTCACGACAACAACAACAAAAAAAGTGGTTGAGCTCAAAATTAAAAAAGGAAAAAAATGAAAATGAGAAAAATAAATGAAGAGAGAGAAGAAAAAAAAAGAATGTAATAAATAGCAAACAAACTGCGTGTCGCACATCATTCATAATGGCATTTGTTATTGCCACATAATTTTCTCTTCAGTTTTTATTTATTTTAATCATTTTTTTTTTCGGGCGACTGTTTCTCTGTTTATTGGAAAGGCAAACACTAAAATTGTTGCAAAATTGGTGTCGATCGACAGCCAAAAATGGAAATGGTGAAACAATTGAGCATACACGAACATTTCCGACCATAAAAGCGTCCCTTTAAATTACTCATTGGAATTTCACCCACTATGCAAAGCCCGAAGCACACACACACACCAGTGAAATTAGTTTACGCAACGTGCAAACCCATATCAAACGCTACAAGCGGTAGATTTTCTGCTCCAATTATTAAATTCGATTAAATATTTGCTGTTCTACTTACGGTTGAAATTACGAACCGACGAAAGAACAAAACACTCATCATGAGCTAAATGCTATCAATACCAAAACAGTTGTTTGTGTTGAGCGCACAAAAATTAGATTTCACTGCACAATTTATTGGCAAATGTTTACAATGATGATTATGCTATACGGAAAATCAACCGAATATAACACTATACCATTCATTCATAAAGATAAGGAGCTCAAACAGCTCCACGGAAGAAAAAGAAACCAAACGAACAAAAAAAAAAAAAAAAAAAAAAAAAACAAAGAGTTAATCTGACATTTATAAATGAACACTGCTCTTGCACGTCAATAATATTTAATATGGGCCACACAAAAACCATTTCAACTTAATTCCGTACACCAATGTCAGAGAGCTGATGCGATGCGGTTGCTCGGTTGGTTGTTGTCCAACAAGCACATCGTTCGTCACTTTCGTTTCAATCTTTGCCCGGTTTCATACGCTCATTAGTCATGTGCTTTGGATTTAGCTTCGAGATTGAGACAAAGAAACATTTCGGCAACATCGAAATTAAATCTTCTTATGGATTTGGTGTGCATGAGAGTGTTTGTGCGTGTGTTTGAGAGTGTGCTTAATCCGCACATATGCAACATCGTATTTGGTCGATATTAATTATCGTTACCTGAGCTCAAATATGTTGAATGTTGATGAAAGGTTGTTTGACCATCAGCCAAACAATCTAGAATTTATGACGTGGTCACCGAAAATGGGATACGCGCGGTTCTTGTTATTGGAGTGTGTGTATACGCCGTGTGAAATGTTTTTGTTGGCATTAATAACAAATGGGTTTTCGGTTTTTTTTTTTATTATTATTTGTTGTTGTTCGTTGGTTTCACTCGAAAAGCGCTTGATCGTAAGCAATCGTGGTTGTGCTTTTGTCAATAACTGTGGTGAAATGGCGTTAGTCATCATCGTTAACAAGCTGCCCACTGAATATCCATTTATTGGGAAAAAGGGTCCAATATAGAATTCCAACGAATTGATTTACCAATGTCAATTTATTCGTCAATTGGACCCGTTGGATATTCGAGTTTTTGAATAATAAGAGCACAGAGCAGCTGCTCCAAGTCCACACAAAAAAACACCGTATACCGATACAAAGGATATTTTGTAGCACAATTTTGATGGTCCTTGGGTCATTTAGCAGACACCATATTTTTTAAGAATATGTTTTATTTTTCATACGTATTCCCCCGCATCTTGGAAATGGTACTACACTTTTGAAATATCATCGAACGAATTAGTTGATTTATGAGGGGCCATTTGTAATGTAATGAATCTGAAATGGATGCTACGATGCTGGACCGAACCATGTACTTTATGGCCTGTCAGAAATTGACGAAAGATAGACCAACAACACTGGAAACCAACACCGATATCAATCGACCAGAGAGCAGCTTGAAATTTTCATCCAAAAAAAAAAATAAAAAAATATTGACAAACAACCAATCTAGCCAATATTTATGTGCGCCAATCAAATCCGGCTGGATGAGAATAAATCGGTGAGCCACTTTTGTATCGTAACTTGCGTATTTCGGTTGGTCAATTTACGGTAAACGAGCAAAATTATGATTGCACATTAATAAAACGGTGGAACTAAAAAGAAAAAAAAAGAACATTATGAACATAATGATCGCAATATGTAACGCAATGACTTTGAGCAGACGAGCGCAACGAGCGCAACGAGCTCATCGTTCATCATGAGTTGCGTTCAAATGTACGCCCGGTAAACTCGAATTCGTTACAATTTATCATACGGCAATTGAATGTCAAATTGCAATGAAATGCGTACGTGAATACATTTTGAAAAGGAATAACAAACTATTATTACACAAACGAATATACGAATCTCGCAACATTTGTGCTTATCAATTTGAATTACATGGCATTAAATGACAATAATATGCAAACAGTATCAACCAGTGTCACACGTCGTACCTCTAATTGTCGGTAGAGAGTGTCTACTAGAGACCAAACTCATAGGATTTTTGATTAACGCTACGCTAGCCCGATAATAAATAACTGACCATCCGAAAATGCTCAGAACAAATTATTTTCAAGGTGTAACACAAACCAACAATTTTAAATGACGTTGTTCTTGTCGTTTTATTGGTTTCATTTATGTCGTTGACCATTAAATTATTGCCATTAAATACAGTGGCCGATTAAACTAAACCGGGCAATCGGTTGATTTGAGATGTTAAATGCAAAGCTTTTGTCACCGACTCCATCACTGGATCCATTAATTCACCGATGATAAAATCTCAATCGGAGCTTAATCTTCGATTTGGAACTTGTGGGTGGCTGTTGAATAAATACACAATTCTCTGGCTGAATGCCAAACCAACCAGATGATTGAATAAAAAAAAAACAAAGCACAATATTTATATAAAATGCCAAACAAAATCACAACCATAATCCGTTCAGCTGAACATTTGCGATAGCGAGTCCGTGTTTATACGTTCGTGTTCGAGCGATTGGTCAGCGCTTATCACCGAAACAGTCATGTTTAACTTATCCTCAGTCCGTTTTATGCATGTCGCATATTAATTTAATAACAATCAACAGTAAAGAGAGAAAAAAAGAAACAACAACCGAACAAAAATTATATGCATATTTCTATAATTATCTAAATGTGAAATTTATGGTTGTGGAAATGTCCAGCGCGTTGTGTTTGTTGATTTGGAGCGAATGTGCGAGAGAAAGAGAGAAAGAGAAAGAATGAGTAAGAGAGACTCGTTTTGACTTGGCCCTTGGTGTACACATTGTACAGACTGTACAAATACATTGAATTTGAAACGTATTTCAGCACGCATGTTTCCATTCCATTTGATCACATTCGCGACTTGTTGTTCGGTGCTGACCTAACTCCAGCATGGTTCAGCTCATTGCCACGCATTTACGGATCATAATTATAATGTATGACTTTCCTTTTAATTATTAAACAATTTGGCCATTGTTTATAGCATTTGACGGAATTTGTATACAACGGTTGTTTTTTTTGGGGGGGGAGGCAAGCGGGTGGTTTATTTTTTGGTCTTATGATTTGCTGTGTGTAGAGCTGTAGAGAAAGCTTATCATTTATCAGTCGTTAGCCGTATAAAACTGTGCCACCAGAGCAAAAATTTATGAATATTCTCGTACACATAAAAGAAATAAAAAAAAAAAAAACAAGAACAGCAATGATTAAACATAAATTTTAAATGAAATGACCAAATGACCATACAAACCGGCTGATGGCTGAATACAAAAATATTCAAATCTTTCTCGTTTGATTAGCATGAGGTACAATTTGTGATTCGATGCCTGTATTCACGGTACAATACACAATTGTGCCTGGGTGCATATAGAATATACGATGATAAGATTAGCTAGACGATTGTTCGGTGTGCAACTACAATTCCCATAGACATGTTTCAGCAGCAGGTAAACATTCATTCACATTCAGGACAATGAATCATAAATTATGCATATCATTCCGTTTCATTTTTGTGAATTAATTTCAGTGAGTGTGTGAGTGACACACGTCTGGGCACTTGATGAAGTCGGTGTACACAGTGTACAGGCGCATGGATTTATCAACACATTTGTACAATGTACAGCTCTCAAACCATCACTTGCAATCATCATCGCACCAAAACACACACACACACAACCACATCAGGATTCCAGATGGATCCTTTGTCAAGGCAATTTATCGCTATGACAACAGTTACTTATCATAAAGTTTAATAACAAACAGAAATAAAGATTACACAAACAATCAACGCTCTTTCGTTGAATGTCTTAACTGAAATGGAAGTGGAAGTCAAATCAACACGGTCATCGTCACTGTGTAAATATTTTCAAACTAGATAAAGTTATTCAGTTCATTTCAGAATAAATTTCATTCAAAGTGGTTAAAAATAATATTTTCACAGTGAACGTCAAAATTTTAGCGACAATAATTGTGATTCATTCAATTCATCTGACGGAATAATGATACACACTAAGCTCTTTTCAGCTAAATTGAAATTAATTTTTTGGATTCATACGAACAAAATAATAATTCATCTCATTCAAGGATGGTTGCATGTTTTAAATAAACAATAATTCATGGAAATAGGAAATGAAACAAAAGAACATACAATGGAAGTGCACCTTGAATGTTATTTTACGTTTGAATCAAATAAATATTCCCGGAATATGATTCCGTTATGAATAATGAGTTGTTAAGAACATAATTTTTCCCAATTTCGATTTAATTGATGGATTATTAGCGTTTATTTCACTGTCATTTGATCCTCTGTTGTTTTTTTTTGCTATTTTGTTTGCCCTTTCATTTGTCGTTATTCATATTCACCACCAAAAATGTCGATGACGATCAAATAGAAATGGAATTATCGACTATATTATTGTTGGTAATGTTCGCAACTTGTAACCAGGCACCAGGTTTGTGCGGTAATATTCAAGCATACGCACGAGACCCGTTCGTTTGTAAAATATATGGCGGGTGTGTTGTTGGTCGATGTTTTTAATTGACAGCGTCACGTTATTTCGTCATTAGGAATAAATGTGTGTCGATCAGTTGGTTTTAATTCAATTGATTTATTTCGAAATGAAAATCTTACGACCAATTGAATGGCGAACCAGCAACCCAATGCCCAATGCTATGCAATCAAATACACAAAAGGAAACAAAGTGAATAATCGAACCAATCACAAAAGGAATGAAGAAATAATAAGCTGGGCAAATCGGAAAAAGCACGGGCAAAAGCATTCAATCAAATTGAAACGCTCTTATTCATTTCGGGGCCAAAAGTAATATTCCGAAATGTTTTGCAGTGGAAACCCGAAAAAAAACAACAACAACAACGCATAATCACGGCTATAGCCTGGGATAAGAGGCCAAGCGAATAGAATAAGAAGAAGAAAAAAAAAACAATATAGACAAACGAGAAAGGGACACCCAGTGAAAGAGGGACCAAGAGGTCGATAAGAATAAATTAATGACGGATCATTTATCATTTTTAATGATTACATTGCGCCAAAAATTTGGCATTTCCCTCGACGTGCTTGCAATCTTGTCACTCACCAATCTCCCCATGTCTTGTGTATGTGTACGCTGTCGTGTATTTACCATTGAATTTGGCTGGCAGCCCACAACTTCAAGTTTAGTTCCTTTTTTTTTGTCTTCTCTGCTACCGCCTATCGTTGTAGCGGCTTGTGCTTTGAATTTTCCGTACAATCTCCGCATTTGTACTCATTTGACGATATATTTTTGATATATACGAATCGTCATTGTTTCGAATTCGGTACGATTAACAAGAGAACGCAATCACTTTTATTTCTACACGCACATTTAAACAAGCGAATGACAAATGAATGTCTATAAAAGAAAATGGCGCAAATTTTCCCCAAAAATTCGGTACGCATTGCTAAATGTCAATTTATTTGATAGACATGGTTCAGTTGTACCGAGAAAATTGACAACGAAACAATTCGCACGCTCCGAATAGAAGAAACAAAAAATGGTATAGGAAGTTCGTTTCTGAAAATGTTGATTGAAATGTGGCTCCAATAATAAAAAAAAACAAGCATCGAAGAAACATAGAACTATAGCCTCCACTTTATAGAAGACGCCATTCGAATTTTGTTGGGTTGTGATTTGTTATTGGTTTTCAAATTCCCAAATTAAGATTATGAAGAGCTTGAAATCTATTTCTTTTTCCATTTCAATGAATCGAAGTACCAATATTGATGCTGGTCGTCGAACCCAGTCTCGGTACTTTCTCTGACAAGCTTGAAAGTTGTTAGAGAGAAAATTAGGCGAAATAAAATTTAGCGGCTCGAAAATGATGTCGAAAAAGTTTCATCAAGTATATTAAAAGGATTTTCGCTCCCCTCGCGAAACACCCACACATACACACACACTCGTACGCACGCCGAAAAATAGCTTAAGAAAAACGTTTATTTGCACATTGTGCTGTCGACGAAAATCTATTGCAATAATATTTACTTTCTTAAGCATTGATGATGCTTTGCAATGGATTCTTTTATTACTTTTACTTCATGCAGCTGCCGGTTTTTTGAGGAGCCGTGCCGGCACAAGCACATACACATACGCGCGAAGCAGCGGAGGAGAGTGAGGATTTCATTGTTGCGTTGGATGTGAATTTCACGTTGTCTACATGAAGCTTACACTCGTATTCCCCAAACCAAATACCGTTGTTTGACTGTCGCACCATTTATTTGCAATAACAATTTTCAGTTGTGCGATGTGATAAACGCTGAAGACTTTAAGATGTTGTATGCTATTCATCGGTGAGCAGGTCTGATTACATACCGAAAATGAATATGGAGCGAATATGGTGTATCGTGTGTATTAGAAACAAACAAGTTGAAGACGGTCGTCGGCAGCGAAAAAACTGCATAAATGTGCGTTAAAATGGGAAAATGAAAGAAATTTCAAGTTAAATAAAATGAGCGACTGTGTGTGTATTTATAGAAGGAATAACAATAGCGCCGGTTCGTTTTTTTTTTTTGAAGGGGAGAAGAGCGCCGATCAACGACCTGTCGTCTTTGCATTGCTCACGCCAAGCTACGTACAAACACTCACTCTCACACAGAAAACGCATCACGAAAATTAATTTCGTGGGGTGTTTTTATTACTTTTTCCACACCGAAGATTTTCAAGCGATGCGTGCGATACGGATTCCATACAAAACACCAATATGTTAAAAAATGTTCTTCATGGAATATTTTCATGGATTTTTTTTTCTCCATCGATGGCATTTTTCGTGCATAGTTTTCTTTGCACAGACACACACACACACACTTCGACTCTTCACTTGAATTTTTTATGCGTTACTCATTTGTGAATTGCTTTTTTGACGTTTGTTCAATACTTTCGATATTTTGTGAGAAAACAAGTGTACACACAACACAATCATTTGCTCGTTTCACATGTTCCTTTATTCAGTTCTTTTTAACGGTATTTAGGGAAAGTCAGCCTATAGGCATTGCTATTGCTCAATATTTTTTTGCGCCCCCCCAGACATAGACTGCACCAACTTTTTCGCTTATTGTAATTTTCCATCATTTAGTGCTACAAAAGTTTTGGAGTTGTGTGTTAAAATTGCTACATTTTTTCCATGACATTCAGTTTATTTTTTTTTTGTTATCAGCACCACCCCAATTGAAGTGTGGAACATCAACCACTCGGCCGTTTACAAAAGAAGCAATTTTACATCCCTATTATAAACGGTGAAAAAGAAATATAATCATATTTTTAGGAGGTCCCCCGGTTGAACACAATTCTATTGTTATGATTGAACACATATTACAACCGGATCGTAAAAAGCGAACATGAATACTATAAATGCAGCGCAGCGTGTAAAAAGCATTATTAAAATCGGTATAGAAGGCTCTTGATTCGGAAGGATTTTCACCTTTTCACTTATTTACGCAAAATATTCTATTATCGTTAAAAAAAAAATATTACATCGGCTGGTTTCAGGCGAGTATTCAATTTGTGGTGTTCCGTTCGAAATATGGCGTACAAATTTGGTGAATGAAAATAAAAAAAGCAAAGCTTCATTCAATCTGTTTTTTTATTGATTGAATTCAAATCAAATTCAATAAAATAAACACGAAATTCGGCACATTTTTCATGATCAAATCATTTGAATTTAATTGAGCTGTGTGAAACGCAATTATTTTTATGGTTTTAAAATAAATATATATAAAAATTGGAAAATGTTACAATTTTATCGTATCGCCTCTAATAAATTCCGACAATAAATGGAATATAGTGCGATTAATCAGCTTTTTCTATCATTTTTTTTTTGTTAAATCGATTGATCAAATAGGCAAGAGACATTTCCACAAATAAATTATCTCTTGGTTTCATGGTTTCATGTTGCTAGCATAAATATTCGTTGAATAACCAATTTTGGGGGGGAAAAAAAGAATCCCATTTAAATTGGATCTTTATTGGAAAATATCGATTGAATAAAGAAAAAAAAGCCCAACCAATAAAACTAATTAAAATGATTCTTTGAATTTCAAATGATTATTCGTTTGAATATAAAATTGTGTACGAAATATATAAAAACTCGTCAACAATTTCTTTGGTACACATGGTAACATTCAACGGGAACACTGATGTTTCTGTGTGCTTGATTTGTATTTGCACATGTATTTCATTTTGTCACAACAAAGTCCTCAAAATGTGATTGGTGTTTGTGTTGTGTGCGTGTGTGGGACTATGGGAGTATGCCGTTGTACATTGATGGGAGTTGTTCATGGAAAATTAATGAAATTCAAAGATATTGTCCACAGGATTCACTATGCTAGTGCTTTGGTGGAATTAATTGTGGCAGGTTACTGTGGCAGGGTATTTGCTGACACGTTTCTCTGAGTTTTTGTCCTAAGTAGATTTTGATGAGAGATAACACAAAATTTGGCAATAACAAAATGTTTTACTTCCATTTTGTGTTTGTTTTGGGTTTTTTTTCGGCCCAAAATTTATTTTGATTCATTGCAAATCTATGCAAAGTTGGAATTTTCTGTATGAATGTTCAACAAGCCAATTTCCGTTGTATTCCAATCATGTAAGATAAAGAAAAATGCTTCGATGCCATTTCTAATGGTTATACTAAATGGTGAGGTATTTCGTGCGCTAAATCTATTTGTCTCGGTGTCCAATCCAAGCATTGACATATGTCTGTGTACGATCGATATGGCTTGAATGCGTTTGTCATAAAGGCTCAATGCATTATCCGAAGGACAATGACTATGACTACGATGATATACTAGCTGCCTAACTGGCTGCTTGACTATTTCGATACATGTCTTGGTTTGGATGTGTGTGTTCCGCTGATATGTTTTTTAGTCTCTTTGCTTCGTTCACCAAATCCATTTCATTTATGTGCTGTTTCCTTATTTCAATTTCCTTCTTTCTTCCGTAGACGATGTCTCTATGCTCAGTTCCTGATCCTTTTTGGTGGCTTTGTCTTTCGCCTTCCTTTTTTCTCTTATTTTTTTATTTTTTTCCTTTCTCACTCTCTCTCTCTCCCTCTCTCTCTCTCTCTCTCTCTCTCTCTCTGTCATTTTGGTTGTTTCGGTTTTTATGTGTATCGTTTTTCTGAGAAGCATTCATTCATTTTCTGGCGGATTATTGACTTTACTAGAGCCATTCGCTTTGTACAACAGCGCTTTTTTCCATGCCGTTTGTTTTTTTGTTTTCGTGTTGTGTGCGCCTTTTGTGTATGGTGGCTCTTGAGTATTTCAATAACTAGATGATACAACCATTTTCATTGTCACATAGAGCAGCATTTTTTGAAACAAAGATTTTACTCAAACGGAATGAGTAAATGTAGAACATTTTTCTTTGCTGTTGCTGTTTTTTTTTCCCTATTGCTCTGAAAGATAATACACCAAGTGACGAGTATTTTTCTTGCAGTCTCAATGATACAATACAAAACAATCTCTATACACATCAAGCCAGCCACACACACACACACACACATACACTTAAGGCGAAAGAATACTTACGATAGAGAGCGAGAGAAAAGTGGCAAACGAACAGAAATTGAGAAATTATTTTATTTCAACTTTAATCCGATTTTTTGATTACAGTTGTGCTTTAACGTGATTACGACTGTTGAAATGCCATACACCAATCTGGTGAAATGAGAACGGTTTTTTTTGTGTGTCGGTTTTGTTACGAATATGGTTGGGATTTCGATGGGATATAATGTGTATTTTGGCTTTGGCTCCCCATTTCTGTCTTCAACATTTCACGTTTTGCAATCTCTTTGGTTTTCCATGCAGAAAAATGTATTTCATTTTAAACTCACCATGTGCAACGCATTCGCAATATGTTTGTGTGTGTGTGTGTTGTTTTGTGTGTTGCTCTGATTCCTTTATTTTGGTGGCCGTCGATTTTTATGCGAATTTAAATGGATTTAGTGTGTCACATCAAAACAACAACACAACGTTTGAAAGTGCGAGCAGATTCGTCGCATGTGCGATGACATCGAGACCAATCTAAAATGCTTAAGCAATTTTAGTCAGCCCGAGCTATGAGCTCTGCTTTATTGGATCTGCTCGACACTGTCGTCCATTTGTTTATTTTCGGTTTCAATTTTTTTTTTTTTTTTGGTTCGTTTGTTATCTTCTGTATGCGCTGTTTGTCGTTGTGCTCTCTCGTCGAAATGACAAAGAATTGTTTAATGCAATGGAAAGACATATCAAAACAACAGCAATCGACGAACACAAAAAAACACACACATAATATCAAGTACTTGCGTTATTGTTTGCTGAAATGGAGTCGCTCCAAGTAAAAAGAAGAACTGAAACACACACACAAACCAAAACGTTATATTCGATAGCTTTATTTTGCCTTTGTGCAAACGCTGCTAAATGATAGTTTTTTTTTGGTTGTGTTGCGTCTGTCGCACATTCCCATTTGATTCGATTTAGTGGCTCAAATGTATCGGAATGAATGTGGTGGATCGCGTTCAGAATACAGTCGCCTCATTCTCACCATTGATTGAATTGGTAACGTTGCAGTTTGGAAAAAAAGGCCAAACAACTAACTGCTTCCCACCATGCAAATCACATATTTGAATGACATTTTCGTTCACTTTGCAATTCCCAAAGTGGTAAATAGGTTCATTTTTTTTTTTGTTCATTTCATTTTACAGCATTCAACGCTCTATTCCATGGAAAAATAAAATGCACTTGAAATCATTTCAATGAAAGCAAATCGCACGAAAAATTACGAGGCGTCGCACAAATGGTGCCATTAGTGTTGTGCTCTTCGGAAGTTGATAGGCGGTTCAAGCATCGGTTATAACAACAAAACAGGCGCGCCGTTTATTTGTTTAATTCGAATGTACTGTACAAAAAAGGCCACCATATATGCTTGAGCTCAACTTCCTCCGTGTAAATGAGGAAAAATATTTGATTTTGAAAGCAAAACATAATAAAAAATCAACACAACACGAAAAAAAATCGGCTCAAAAAAAAAACACAGTTTAGTTTGGGCCAACACATGATAATCAAAGTCAATGTAAACAAAAGATCTATGCACAAACAAATAATGAAATGTAATATGACTTGACAAGATATAACTTCGTATAATGAACACATTTTTTGTTTTGTTTGGGGAAATTAGTGAGCAGTTGCCGAAAATGCAATGTTGAATAGATGCGAGATACGAGAAGAACTCAATTGAAATGCCGAAGAGTGAAATGGTGCGACATTTGCGTGGGCTTGCACACGATATAAACGACCCGTCTGTAGATGAATCATCTACTGAATGAATCAATTTACATCATGAGATATGGCTGCTGCTGTTCTTTTTTTTTTTGCTTCACTCGATGCGCATACACAAATCTCTTATTAGTACAAATAATGACAGAAAATACATACTGTGGCATATGACAGAATCCAGCCGAGTGTCAGCCAGAATTGCTTAAAACAAAACCAAAATAACAACAACAACAAAACGTGAAATGTTCTCTCACTCTCTGTCACATTTATGCTGTGTTTGGCTTTTAGACGGGGACGTTTTTTGTTTGTTGTTGTTTATTTCGAAAGCAACAAAAATCAATTTATCGAATGCACAGTGGAAAAGAATGCCAGCGATACCAAACAATCGGAATTGTTTGCTTAAAACCATAACACGCTGATATTCAACAGCTAGTAATTTGGGTGAATTCGGATGATGAATTTGGTTGTTGTTGTTGTTGTTTTGCTCTCTTGTTGTTTTATTTTCGAATCTCTTCCTCTTTTGCATCATTTTTCATTGCTGCTTTTTTTATTCGTTTACATTTGCTTCACATCGGTGGTATTTTTTTTGTTGTTGTTCCAGGAGCCAGCAATATTTCGTTTAAAAGGAGAGGATAAAAACAACAACAACCAAAAATGTATATATTTGGAACCAAGTTTGAAAAATAACAGGAAAAATAAATAATTTTGCTAGCACCGAACGGAATATACCAACAAAAAAATGGTATTCGCGGTGCCAAAACATAGAGATATACACACACACACACATATATTTTTTATGGGCTACGTGTTACGCGATAAAGCGCTCACGCGCACACATGCATTAAAACAAATGTTGAACTTATTTATTTTGTACGTCAGATAAAATGCCCGGAACAAAAGGCGCATAGCACACACAAAGTGGGGAGTGAAAGAGACAAAAAAAAAATTATAATGAATCACAAAGAAGCCAAACACAGACGTAAAGCATTTTATCAGGTTTCTACTTCGTGGTGCGTACTCAAATGCATTTTGTATAAGTTTTTTTGCGCTTGATGCAATCCAAAAATTAACGTGTGTGTGTTTGTGTGTTTTTTTTTCTCAAAATGGCATGTGTATGTGATTTATTGATCAAAGATAACTTTCGGTTGCTTTGACGCCGGTTTTACACCGGTGGAGTGATGCGACGTGGAACCAAAGAATACAACAACAAAAAAACATTCAAAACGACGAAAAGAATATATGCAAACACAGTGGGAATATGAAATAATTCGTGCAAAACAACAGAAACACCATTTAGCATTGCCAAATGTCTTGCTGCGGTTTTATTTTTATTTTAAAACACATTTTACAACGGCAAAATCTACTAAAATCCAAAACATCAGAGTGAGCAAAGTGACCCATAATCGTTGTGCAAAGTGACAACCGAAATAAATTTCATTGCTTATGAGTTCTGTGGATTCTGTTTGTTTCTGGGTTTTTGTGTTTTTGCACGACATTTTTGGCAGGTCATTCGACAAAAGGAGCGAACCAACAGCCAAAGCAACAAACTCGTTTTGTTGGTTCAAAGCGCAAACATAAATTTTTATTTAAGGACCTATTTTTGTTAGCATCAACAAATCGTCTCCAATTCATTTTGTTTGAAGAACCAACACGCATCCATTTCGGTGCTCCAAATGAGAGTGCATTTGATGAGCAATCGGCGTTTTTTTTTTTTAAACAAGTCGTCATATGATTGAGATGCGGTTGCCGCTTTACGGTGGCAATTCGACGAATTCACATCATCCCATGCTGCAAAGTAAATGCTTTGAAAGCGGACATACAAAATTTTAATGGTGTACATTAATTAGACAGTGATCGACCATTTAGAAAGTGTGACCGCCTACATTGATGACACTTATGTATGGTCATTTGACTGTTTAAAAACAACAAATGTGCTTTAAAAATGGCTTTAATGAAAATTATATTCGTTCATTATCACATGAAATTAGCGAAAACAACTCACAACTGTATGCTAACAATATGGTTGGGAAACCACAAATGAAGTTAACAGAAGATAGAGAGAGAGAGAGAGAGAGAGAGAGAGAAAGAGAAAAAAACACGGTAATTGTCAAATGAAATTTTTTTACCTTCTGTTTATTTTTTCCACCTTCTTTGAATAAACAATTCATTATAGATGCAATTGAATGGCGGCATTTTAACCGCTGTGAAACAACAATTTCCGCGGAATATTTGCTCGATTTTGGAAATTCGTGTTTCAACTCCCGCCGTGCTGCTGCTCCGTTCGGTGTTCGGTGAGAAGTAATATATAAAAGTGAAAATATCCAAGAAAGATCGTGTGTCATTGACACGAATTACTTGAGCATCGAACGATTCACGAACTTCAAACATAGTAAAACTAAAATCGATGAAACCGAACTCCAGTGCAACCGAGTCAAGCATCACAATAATTGTCTTTATCACATATTAAAGTTGTTGTTTTTTTTTATCTCAATTGAAAGTATGTGAGTGTGTTGTTCATTGCTCGTCTGCCTTCATTTGCCGCTCTTCTATTTGCTTTATCAATAAGCTATTGCATTGGTTGCTCGATCACACTAACGATATTAGGCAAGTGCCTCTCTGTCTTGGATTGTGCCGTGTACAGTACTGAGGCTGGCAATGAACCCGAGAGAAAGACAGAGAAAAGAAAAGATAGACATTGAGACCATAACAATACACCGAATCGCAATCGACACATTTGTTCGGTTGTCTTGTTTCTCGGCATTGATATCATGTTCATTTTGTTGTTGTTGATGTGTTCCCATTTAACCCATCTTCCACTTCACTCAAACAATGTTTTATTTGCTCCGTTAATGATTTAGTTTAGCCAGAAATGCAATAATTGTTTTTCCCATGGATTTTTTATTTTGATGTTGTTGTTGGTTTGTTTGTTTAGTGTATTTGTCAATTGCGAACGAAACAGGCAAAAACATGCAGTCACTGCCGCTGCCGCCGCCGCCGCCGCCGCCGTGCGCTCTTTTACAGCACGCTTTGCAGCAGCATTTTTCCTTTCTCGATCGTCTTCTAATGCGATAATTTCTAGTTTTTGTGTTAAGTTCGGTCTGCATTTGGTTTTCTTTTCTTTTTGTCTGTCTGTTTGTTTGCCATCTTTCACTCGCTTCGCTTTTCGATCATTCATTGTGCAATATTTACTCTGGCATTTTTGTAGTATGTTTGCTTTGTATCGTATGTAACCAGCGGTTGACACAAATCACAATCGCTGTTGTTTCATGCTCAGTAAATCTGAGTGTGTGTCTCTTTTTTTTGTGGCCGACCGTTTGACTTTTATACTCTGTCATCAGTTCAACTCAAGTGCTCTTTCTATTTTATCGCCTGTTAAACAAAAAGCATTTCAAAACATTATTTCTTTCTTGTTTCGATTTAATGCACTCTCTTTTCACATGCTCTGGTTTTTTTTTATCAATATTCTAATAAAAAAAAACACACATTTTTAAACTGAAATGACTTCTTTAACATCGACATGTGTATTCTGATATTTTATAACTCACACCATGCTCGTTTACTCGTCCGCTGGTTTTTAGTTTCTCATCTGCCAAAGTTGAATGGTTTTGTGCACACCATAACAACCATTCAGATAATTCAAAGTTATTAATTCAACAATATAAAAGAAAAAACAAGGAGGAAAATGTAAATTTGCGGTGAATCCGTTTGGCCATAAAAATATATTCACATTAAAATGCACAGTCATAGTCACAGTCACAGGGCAAAATGGAGCGTTACATCAAAACCAAAAAGCAGAATGATAAAACAAAAAATACCAGGCATTTCGCTGCAGTAACAATAACATGCGCATAGCAAAATATTGTTCGCCTCACTAAATTAAAGTTGAAACACGAAAAATGCATAAAAATGCATTTTAACGAAAAAAAAAGAACCAACCAAAAAAAGAAAAACTCTCAATAAAGCGACACCAAATCGCACTAAAACTATAGCTGTGGTCGTCATATTTTTATTTCACACTCGCGTTTCATCTTTGGCTGCTTGGCAATGAAAACCAGCAGCAAGCCCCATCATTCGAATATTCGATGTGTGATGCAAACGCAACTGTGAGCTCAAATGTAAATCTCGTAAACGAATGAAACGACCGAACAAAAAAAAAATTGTTGCTGGAAATATCGCTGCTCTTTTTAACGCCATAAAAACCGAATTATTACAATAATAATGTTATTATTTTTACGAGTTTCATTTGTTTTAACGTGCGTGCGCTCAGTTTATTTCTTTTCAATGTGGAAACTTTTGACGGCTATTTTTTTGTCGGCCGTTATTATTACCGATTTCAAAAAAAAAAAAAAAAAAAAAAAAATATGTCCGAATTTTTTTTTTATGCTTCAGTTTTTTTTTCACTCAGACTCATATGCAGCGAAGGTAATGTAGTCACCACAATATCTGTGTATTTTTTTCTCTGTCTCTCTCCCTCTCTCTCCTGCTGAAATCAAAATGCATACAATTCGAATAACCAATTCCAAAAATGCAACACATCACGTCATGTGTTCATTTGATGATTAATAACTCATTATTCGATATTTGAACGGTGGATGGAATAAATCTTATGCAACTCCATTTCATATTTTGCATTTATTTATTGGCACAACGAATGGAAATTAATTTTTTTTTCTGCAATCATTTTCCAATTGAATGCAAGGCAATGATGTTTAAATTAATGTTTACAGAATACACATTTTTAATTGAACACAACATGAGCAACGGTTTTTAATCAGCATGATTTTTAACTTTAACCGAAACAAAAAAAAAATCCGATTCATTTAACGCTCAAGAAAAAGTAATAAATGGTCTATATCGAGCACATATGAATTGGCTTGCCAGTCAAAAGCTGATATATTTTAAAAATGTTGAAGACTTTCTAAATGGATTTCATATAGCATAGTTGGTTCGTCTGAGAGATTTAATCCATTGTGTAAAATGGATAGTGAAATAGTTAAATGTATTTTTGGACTAAAAGTGTTGCAAAAAAAAAATTATAATCACTTTCAAAATGTGTTTAGTTCAACCGTTTCATTCAATTATGTCGAAATAGGACCCATTTTGAGTGAACCAACACAAAAAAAAACCAAGAACATTTTATTGCGATACTGCAAAGGCAATTTCACTCCCATAGCTATTACACCTTTTTGCTCTAAATTTATTCTAATTGTCCCATTTGTTGTCTAATGTTATGGCCATTTGCTTTCTCTATGCATAGCTTGAGAGCCATTTAACTATACAGTGTTCATTTCAGTTTGGCAACGAATCACGAAGCACAATACCAATGGGAACTATTTTGGAATAATGAACATTTCCATTGGCTTTTTTTCGACAAATATATTTAATTTAACAAAAAAAAAAAAAAAAAAACTCTATATTCAACGCTTCAAATGTTGAAACATTTTCCATTGACACAAAAAATGTCGGCAATTTTAGTTTTGGCACAAACACCAATTGTCAATGTTCAAATTACTTGGCTTCCATAGATAGTTCGAAATCCTACTCTGCAAATGTGGAATGTTCGAGAGAAAAATTCTGATTTTTTTTGAAAGCATTTTCATTGTACTTTAGATACGTTGAGCTGTTAAAGGGTTATTCAATGATAAATCTTTGGTGAAATTGATGAAAGGGTTACTTTGAAGATGCATTATCACAAATGTAAATAATAAATTGATACAATTGATTTCTTAGGAACTCTTAGGAAAAAAAGAAGCGCCGATTATTTGTTTAGTGCAAATCTCTTGTGGATTTCTTCACTGTTAAACTGCAGCTGTTAAATGTGAATTCGGTTTTGCTTTTTATCTGATTTCTTCAGAGTGAACGGGTCAATGGTTGCATTCACATAAACACAAAGTCTCTAAACATTTACACATTTTATGTCAAGTATACATCAATCGCATGAGTAAGTCTGTTTCAAATTGTTTGAAATCGAATTGAAAAAAATGGTGTTAAACTACAACAAACCAACATTAAATTCGATTTGGTTTGTATGGGTTTTCCGCGAAATCACGCGGGTTTATATAAAAACACAAAATCCTTATAGGTTCTTTGATCCATTTTACGTATCGCACCTGTATCATCGCGTGCAGCTAGCACAAACAAGTACGTGAAAAAAAACGATTCATCGTCAGAAAAAATGCGAAAAATCCACTCAAATGGAAATGAATAGAATCACTGCAATTGTTTATTATTGAGTGTCTGAATAAGTGCACTTGTGCGTTTTTAATGTATTTTCCAGCATCAACCGTTAGATGCATGTGTGGGTGTGTGTGCAAAATGAAATAGACTTGATTTCCTCAAAAACAACAACAAAGTGAATAAATCAGATCCTTTAATTTACATTTTCAGTTTGTTTTTTTCTGTTTTTTTATTTCGTTTGTCTCAATCAAGGGGTGGAAATGTAAACTTGACGTGTTGTTTAGTTCTGAATTGAATTGTTAAATAGCATTGATTTTGCTCATTCAATGATTGAGGGCGCTCGCATCGGTTCATTTTACTTTTACAGCCTTGTTGCCGCGCATCGGTCTCAATGTATCTTTCATGCATGAGACAAATCCAAGTGAGGGAAGCAAAAAACAAATGAATGAATGAATGAAGAATATGCTACGAAAAAAAAAACAGTTGCAGAAAACTACAGATAAATTTCATTTCGGTCAGTCGCAGCGATTTCTCTTGATCCAATTTCCATTTTGAGCATTCAAATCGGTGGGTACTGCTGAAACCACACGAAATACGATTCTCAGCGGCTTTAAATTGAGCAACATATTGGATTCAAGCAACCGTCGATTTGCATCTTCCCATATTTTTTTTTATTCTGTTTTTTTTTGCAACGAGAACATGAAGCAGTTAATGAAATTGAGACTGAACAAAAAAAAGCAGCCAAAATGAACAACTAAATGAGAGTCGAACTTTTTTCATTTGAAAGTATAAAAGCAGCGAGCGGGAAAAAAAGCACCATTGCGCACAGGATCCGTCACATGTTTGAGCATCACTTTTGAAAACTCGATATTTTTAATTTGTAAATACAAAGACTTCGAACCCGAAATGGATAAGTTCTTCAAAATTGCAATAGGTATGAATGACGAATGTGACGAAATGTTCCAAATAAAAGTTGATGCGAACGAGAAAGGAAGGTAGGGGGCAATAGGGAGAGAGAGCGAGAGAGAGAGAGAGAAAAAGACAGCAGAATCCGAGTTGAAAATGGTCATCAAAATAAAATGGCAACCAGTCGAAATGGAATTAAAAGTGGAATTCATTTTGTGTGCATGCAAGCGAACTGAAATGCGTTCATATGTTGCAGAAAACTCGTTCACCGGGAATGTCGTCAAAAATTTCCATTCTTTAACATCTGGTCACTTTTTCGAATTGATGAAAAACATTATTTGGTATGCAATTTTAAATCGGTGTATACGTGTGTGTGTGTGTGTGTGTGTGTGTGTGTGTGTGTGTGTGTGTGTGTGTGTGTGTGTGTGTGTGTGTGTGTGTGTGTGATTGAGAGAGTTTTTTGTGTGTGTGCTGTTGTTGTCCTCATGCATTCATTGCCCCAAACCAAGGCATCATCTATGATGTTGGCCATTATTCATGCATTGATCTTCGTTGCACGCATACAGGGAACAAAAAAAAAACGAATGAATGAGTATGCAAAAAGTGCTCAAATTTGCAGGAGATAAAAGCAAAAATGCCCAAGCTAGAGTGAAATGGCACAGCGAAAAAAAAGGCGAACGTTTAATTTGAAAACTTTACAATATTAAAGTTCGTTGGAACGAATTGTGTAATCCACATGATGATGAAAAGAAGAATGAAACTGCCGGATAAAAAATGTTATAATAGATGGTTGGTATTGAGATGACGATGCATCTTGTATGCGAATGGAACAAGAAATGCCTTTGAAATAAAACTTTTTACTCAACCGACGATATGGAATTAAAAATACTGGTAAAAAGCACAAACGATCCATTTTGATTGGAGCGAATGTGTGTGTGTGTATGTGCTTTCCGTGTGTTTTACGAAAAATTTGTGCATAGTTTTGTAATATTGAAATTTGTGAGATTTTTTTGATTGTTGTTGCAAATGCTCACAAGCGAAAAAAAAAAGATGCTTATAATGCAAAAGCGATCGAAATATCTGCCATTTTTCCTTTCGTCTTGCTGTCAAATTGAATGCACATGATTTGATATGGGTGTTTTTTTTTCGGCCGTGTACCCAAATCGAATCGTTGAAGCCACTGAACAGGAGCTTGTTAATCCAACGTTGAGCAAGCAGTTTGCAAATTATTCTAATTTCAATTTGACATTCCCATAACAAAAAAAAAATGCGATACATGGATGAAAAAACCAATGGACATACTATCGCATAACAAGCAAATTGAAATGATATTGAGACATACAAATCCCATTTTAATCGCTTCGTTCTGAGCCCATAATCGCGTTAAGTGGGAATGTTTTTTAGTCCAACGAACAAAATGAAAATATTCAATTTATAATTTCGACAATGTTATTCATGTCACTTTTCTCACTCTCTCTCTCTCATTCTCTTATATGTTCAATGTTCACTTCCAAAACTTTATCGAGTCCTGTAGTTGGTTGGGCCTCTAGATGCTCACATTACTTAAACACACATATGCATTGGGCTATTCCATACAGTATGCGAATTGTGTTGGATACAATCAAATCAACCAACAACACACAAAGATAAGCACATCACTTTAACGATGGAAAAACAGTTCTTACGTCGAAATCATTTTTGTGTGCACAATGTCAATGCATGTTTGCTTCTGCATACAAGACAATGAAAGGGGGGAGCGAGAGAGAACAGAGAACACACACACACACACACAAAAAAGTAATAGAATTTCAAGTACAGAGATCGAGAGCATTTCCCGTTGGCTATTGTTCAAGCCCAAATACCCATGCGAAATTGCAATCAACCAGAGATAGAACATTGCAAAAAGCAACAACAAAACACTAACGAAAGATGAGAGAGAGAGACAGAAAAAAAAGGAAAACAGTTGTGTGTACATGTACACGATAGAAAGAGCACAGTTTGTGTGGAGCACGACATACTGACGGTTTTAATTCGTCGAAAAACTTTTCCCTTTTAGTTGTTCAATTGTACCGACTGTTGAAGCAGTTACACATAATAGTGGTGTGCGCACAAACATGGAGGTAGAGCGAGAGAGAATGACATGATATTAAACACCGAAGTAATTCATGGTGAAATGCAATGAGTTCGTAATTATGTTTTTTTTTTGCATTTCATGTATGGGGCTTGTTGTGTGTTTGTGTGTATGTGTGTATCGCACTTTTTGTGCACACTATCCGACTCTATGCCATATCCAGAGCGAGAGATGCTAGTAAATATTGCACGAATCCGCATCACACCGGTGTGTGCATGGATCATAGGCAAAAAAGTTTGTTCTCTCGTTTGAGTTGAAGTGCAATTGGTGAGTGCTTTGCGTTCTGTTTTTGTTGTTGTTGTTGTTGCTTGTTGCTGCTGTTGCCTGTGTTGTTCGGTGTTGTTGTTTAAAAGTCGTGTACATCGAATATTTGAAACATGCATTTTTACTCCGTTTACATGGTATCTCTGTGCGATGAGCTCTTTTCCTTACCCATCGACCCTCTGGTTGTCGCTTCCTCTCGGTGTCGGAACATTTTGAAAAGTGTTCTGCTTTCGGGATGTTTACGAGCCCAACAAGAATTCCACATTAAACAGTGGCTACAACATTATTAACGATATCTCGCTCGTTTTCGCCGAATGTATACATATATATATATATATTTATATGTATGTGAAAGTTTCACGAAAAATCTCTTGGTGTAATCTCTGGTTGTTGTTTGTATGGTGTGGATATGTGTGTAACCAGTTAGCAACTGTACCGCAGTCAAACTGAGGCTTACGCGAGATATTTGTGTGTGTGTGTGTGTGTGTGTGTGTACTCAGCATTCACAGTTAAATGCGGAAATTCAATTTAAGCTTAATTATGTATAAACGTTTTTGTTTGTTGCCATTTGTGAATGCTCTCACAATGTGCATACACAATATACACAAATTTCTCATCTTCACTTCTGCACGCTCTCTTACTCTCTAACAGTTCTGTTGCAATTTTGTGTCTATTGCACATCAACAACAAATACTTAAATGTGACTACCTCAGCAATGAACCTTATCATTGGTGTTTTAGTTTTGTTTTCCTTACACAAATGTTCGAGATCTTGCCATCCTCCTCGTTCATCTCACCTTGTGTTTTACAGCTGTGTGTGTGTGTGTTGTTTGTTTGTTTGCCCATTTGCATTTTGCAGTTTGTCCTTGCAAAACGGTGCAACTTTGTTTTTGTTTGACCATGCTGTGATTATGTTTTGGCTTCTAAGTTGGTGTTTGAACGAAATTTGTTTTTGTATGCAAATACCGGCGAGTGTGTCTGTGTCGGTGTCGGTGTCGCTCTCTCTTTCTCTGTGTGTGTGTGTGTGCAATATGCAAACAATGTGGAAAATTGGTTATTTTCCATAATTAAAGTCGCAAAATTAATGGAATGTTTGGCGAATGGTGCTCTCGACTTTGTCATCCAAATAAAGGTAATCCACGCGTATATTGTACGGAACATTGTTGAAAGTTGTACAACCAACAAACAAATGAATTGCATGAAAATTTATTCAAAATGGATGTGGAACGATACCACTGAAACACTGCTCCAAGGGATTTTTGAATCTGCTGGACGATAAATGAATGGGCAATGTATTTGGAATGGTTGCGGCAGCAACATCTTGAATTGCAATCGCCACTGCAAACTAAAAACCAAAAACGAAAAAAAAACTCGAAAGAAAATGTATTCTCTGTGTCCGGCTAAACACACGAATGTGAATCAATTTGTTCCAGTCGACAGAACCTTAATCCGGTTCATATTACTTGCGGCTATCATACGAACAGCGTGCGCGTTGCTCTGAACAAAAAAAAACCATCAAGATATACCCAAACGATGGAACACGCCAAAATAAGGCACACCAAGACACACGGCAGACACAAACGATCACTGGATTGGCCAAACGTTCAAATTAGGCAGCCAAGAATAAAGCGAACGAATTAACTCGATCCAAAATTGTGCATTAACAACAACAACAACAACAACAACAACAAATAGGATATTTTATATCGACAACATCACCTTATAATTATACCGTTACAATTGTGTAACGTACACATTTGATGCACTTCAAAGGTGCACATAAATACAATGACGGCCAATCTCTTGGCAATTTCTTAAATTTCAGTTAACCAACCGACACATAAAAAGGTGCTGCTTCAGTGCAGTAACTGCATCGATGACTGCCTGATAATGAACGAACCACAGCGAAAGTCACCAGAAATGCTTTAAATGTGTATTAATATACAGAATATAGCATTTATTTACCGCACACGAAACATATGAAACGAAAATTGTAATCTCTCGTTGCCTTAAGATTCAATTTCAAACACACAGTTGAGAAACCGATGCTCTTATATGCGCCTGCATTGTGCGTCTGTGTCTGTGTGCGTACATTTTTGGATATCGGTTTTTATTCCTTTGTGCGTTTTACCTTTATCACATCACTTGATCTGCGTGGCGCTGTGCACATTTTGCTCACACTGCGACCGGTTGCGTGCGCGCACGCACATCGCACAAGTTTATCGGTGTGTGCATTCTTTGTTGCGCGTTGAGCAGAGCACATCGATTGTCACAAATGGGCATTTGTAACATGATCCTCTCGCTCTGGCTCACACGTTCAACAAACAGATAATGTTGCATGTGGTTGAGCTGCTCTCGTTATTTTCATTGTGTATGTAATTTTTTTGTTTTTGGTTTTTGTTTGGCTTGTGTCGCTATTGTTTGGGCAACTGGCTCTAGAGTGAGTGGATTTTTCATCATTTTTTTGTTGTTGTCATTTTCGATATTTTTGTCGTCAACTGTTTGAACTCATTTCGAACAAAAAGGTAGCATTCACTTTGGTTCTTTGATGCCAATGACACTATCAAATAACGTAGTTTGCACACACACACACACATACACCAAATACACATATCAATTTATTGTTATAAATATTTGATGTTAATAGTGGAAATAATACATTTCAGAGCAAAACTGTTGTTATCCTATGCATTTGCTATAGCAACATATTTATCGAATGCATTTATCTTCATTTAAGCCCATAATGGTTGATGGTTGGGTGTATTTGTGTGCTGCTGGACGAAAGCCACATTTCCTTTTCACATAATATGTTATGGCTCTAGATGGCATCCGTGATTGTGTAAGTGGTTCTTATTTCATGTGGCAAATCTAGCGCAACTTTTCAATTTCAATTCATGATATACTATAACGTTATAAGAGAGAAATATAATCGATACCAACAAAGAGATAGAGAGCAAACGTTGAAAAGCCAGAAGATGGAAAGAGAGTGGCGAGAAGTTCGAAAGCCGAGTGAGACAAAAAAAAAATGAGAGATAATACGATGATAAAGCTGAAAATGTGGGCGAATGTTTTCAATTTGGTGAATGCGTGTAAAATGCATTGAGTGTGAGTTTCTTTGTCGCTCTCTCTCTCTCTCTCTCTCTCTCTCTCTCTCTCTCTCTATCTCCCTCCCTCACATTCTCTCTATGCAAAGACGAAAGAGTGTGATATTGCAAACGGCTGCAGAACAAAAGATTTCAAAAGTGTCATAAAAATGCATAACACTACTTTGAATTGCATTGAAAAGCACGTGAAAAAGTGCATAAGTAAACAAAAAGCATTTCAGTACACAAAAGCGCAACGAGTCGCAAATGCGCTGCGACAGCATAATTTTCCAGCTCGCAAAGAATGTGAACGAGCAAAAATGCAACAAGAATCAATCGATTTTATTGTTGTTTTTGTTGTTGAACAGCGACAGCAGCATGGAAAGGCGAGAAATGGGTGAAAGAGTGGATATATTTGATATTGAGGAAATATGGTTTGGCATAGCATTGGCTTTGGCTTTGGCTTTGGCTTATAAAAGAATATTATTTGCATATTATGGATGAACTGATGCAACATTTTGCCTAGTGTCTTTTGCATTTGAAATGTTTGTGTCGAGAAAAGCAAAAGGTGGAAAGAGAGAAAGAGATAGAGAGAGAAAGAGCGATGAAGAGAGTAAAAATGTGCTGTAATATGACATTGATTACACATTACTTGAACCATAAGGGCAATGGCACACACTTTGACAGGAAGAAATGTTTGGTAACAGCAGATGATGCAGCAACTCAATACACACAGTGACATCGAACACACACACGAGAGCACATAGCCATCGATGATGGGTAATGACAACACATTGCACATTTCATATAATGTTGAAATAATCGAAACAATGATGAAACGATACACCAGCATGTGTCCCCGTATTGCCGTCTGAATCGCAATATTATCTAGAAAATGAGTGCACCTTTTTTTTCCCCCCGTTCCCGGTTTATTGATATTTATGCTGAAATCGAGTCACCGGTATTACACAAACATATGATTATTTGGCTTGATAATTTTTAACGCATATTAAACTGGCTTGTGTGTGTACAGTGTACACATTGAGAAAATGGTACTCGAAGCAACAACAACAACAACAACAGGAAAAAAAATACAAGATGAACGAATCGATATTCGACACTTTCTGCCATTATCTGGAATCGCATATGACAAGCGGAAAAAACATTACACTCATGCTCGAGATTTATTCGAGAGATGATCATGTACTTGAAACGATGATGTGCGTCGAATGTTGAAATTTTAAGTGGAATAAACCACACACGAGCTACACCCAATCGATCCTTTGTACTCGATGTATGTGTTTCAACTGTAAGAAATAGCATCGAAGGTATGAATCAACATTTGCTAATGTAGAACGACATCGGCATACGAACCAAAATCTCAAATCACACCAAAAAAAAAAACAACACACTCACCAAGAAACACGAGAAGAAAAAGCGGAAGATTTAAGTAAACATCATTGTCATAATGTACACAAAATAGCCCGAATACAGCAAGCGTCTTATAGCATGCAAAACATGCATTAATGGAAAAGCAACGCAAATCTCTTGCTTTTTTTTCTCTCTCTAGTATCTTGTGTGTGTATGTACAGTTTACACTGTACTTTTAGCAACAACAACAACAAATATGCTCTAAAACAACGTACGAATTCTTTGCTGAAACATAAATTCACAATGCAATGCATTCGGCTGGAGTCGTGCATTCTTTACACTGTACAATACAATATAATATAATAAACAAGGCGCGATGGCCCGTGTTTGCTGTTTTTACATGACAGATAAGCATCTATTTTGCTTCTAACTCTTGAGAGACAACGCCAAACACAGTAAAACACGTGTACGTTTTTCTGTTGCCTCCATCCCTCGTTGAACTCTCTGAGTCGGCCGTGCCAGCCATTCATGCGAGATCCAATAAACGATTTCTGTTGCCGAAATGCATTTACAATCACTACATAAATCCAGTATTTTATTTTTAATCCAATTCGGTGGGTTTTTGTGTGTGTGTGTGTGTGTCTTCATCCTGTCAATTGGTGTCGATGTTTAAAATAGCGTGCCATTTTTTATTCGTTTGATTTTCAACAATTGCTTAAAACATCAGTTCGACCGGTCAATCATCCCATGTAAATATAGCGTCATTAATTTGTCTATAAAATGTCATTTATAAACAAGAGCATTTGCTAGATGGTGTGACTGAGGGGGGGAAGAGGAGGAGGTGGTGGAATGTGCGATGTGGCACACGCACGCCAATGTTGATGCGTGACATTTTGAAAAATGGCCTTCTCTCACTCTAATAACGTTTCTACTACATACGTTCAACAGCATATGCGACCGTAAATTTGTATCAATGATTGACTTTTATTGACCAAATGAAAAAGTTTTACCGCGTTTTTATATGGAGCATGAATTGCAACCGATGGAGACACATCAACACAGAAGAAAAAAACGTCGCGTTAGATCCAATTCAAATTGAGTTTTGATCCATCCAAAAAGTAGCTCCCATCCAAGTAATCGATGCAATCAATTACAAATGAATAAAAAGCAAATATAGAAATAAAATGTGATTTTGAACGTTTTATTGTCAGTGCCCGTGTTTTCAGACGATCTCTCTTTCTCTCTTTCTCTCTCTCTCTCTCTCTCTCTCTCTCTCTCTCTCTCTCTCTCTCTCTCTCTCGGTGTGTGTGTTCCGTCAGTCGTCGAATCTATTTTCGGTGCCGATGCTAGTGCTATTCAGCTGTTTGAAATAGAAAATGTTGGCCAAACAGTAAATCGAATTGATGCATTGCATTTTGTGTGTGTGCATTTTCTTTCCCTTCCTCTCTCTCTCTCTCTCTCTCTCTCTCTCTCTCTCTCTCTCTCTCTCTCTCTCTCTCTCTCTCTCTCTCTCTCTATTCCTCTCTGTCTCTGTCTTTAAAATTGGTTCGAATGTCGTGTGGCTCAATTTCAATGACTCTCCTCCATTGCATATATTCAAGTTAACATATCAATTTTCTGTGTGGCATTTATATCGACTCGTTTCGAGTTTTCGTTGACTATTGAAACACTGGGAACGATTTGTTGTTATTGGTCTTTGCGTTTATTTGATTGTGTACTGTCACAATAAATTCTCCCAGTTTGTTCAATATGATTTCGATTTAGTTTGGTGCATTTAGTCGATTGTTTTTTTTCTTTCTTTTGTTTTTGATTTTTTTTTTTACTGTGTATTTTTTCTCTATCATTTTATTCGCTCCATAAATTCCCATGTGGTGCATTTGCAGACAACGAAAATCATACTGTAAAAAAATGTCATATACAAGTGTAATTCACCGTCGATTTTCTCTCTCTCTCTCTCATTCTCTCTTGCCTTCTCCATCTCTTTGCCATTATTTGATTTTTTTTTTCAGTCCACAGGATTCGATGACAAACGTGTGGACCTTCGAGAATTTATTGCTTTTTCTTTATTTCTCTGTGAAAATCGTCTCCCACAAATAAATATTAAAACCATTAAAAAGTCAAACGACACGATGTATTCGTTTTTTTCTTTCTCGTTTAGTTTAAAATAGACAATATTCTAGGCTTACGAAAGTGTGATGACATTTGAATAGCGCATTGCATAGATTCAACATGAATATGTCGTTTAGAAATCAGTTTTGGGATTTGTTGTTAACTGAATCAACATTCACCGGCAATTGAATGCAATAAAAAAAAGCGACCTAAGCACTCATTGGATTTTCAATAAAACCAAAATTTATTGAGAAAAATAAAAGAATCAGAATTTAAAACAGACAAAAAAAAACTGCCGACAAAAATTGGATGGCATTGAAATATTAATGATTTTTGTGGTTTTTTTGCTTCGTCAAATTTTGACTGACTCTATCACCGGCATCGAGAGTGTTTTTAAGACATTGTGACAAGCATCTCGATCACATAATAAATTTCCGACATGCAATTCATCAAATGACCGAACCGAACATCGTGCGCTCGCCAATAACTCACACATTCACACATTTTCATTGGGTCATTGAGCTTTGATCTCCGAACAAAACAGCGTAAATAAATAGACTTGTTATTTTACAGTACATTTAGTCAATCGTAGATAAGGTCGCCTTACGGCAGAGTGAGTGAGCTCTCGACGGTTTGTCGTTTCGATATTCAATGAAGAAAACTGAACGTGAGCAGTGAAACAAGAGAGCGAGAGCGAAAAATGAGGTACAGAATCGATTTGATGAAGAGACATGAACAGTGAACATACACAACCAAAATAAGAAACCATAAACTAGCGCATGCAGCGGAAACGATAAATTTTTTTTTTTTTCATTGGAATCGCTTGTGCAATGCATGATGCATCAAGTGAACTGGGCGGTTGGTGTGTTTGCGCGCGCTACGTTCCTCAGATTCAATGATGATGAATTGACATAACGAAAATCAAATATTGACAATGGCAACAAGAATCAAACTACCGAACCGTATAACACAATTTTAGGTAAGGTGCGCAACAAATTGAATTATCAAGTATCAAATTGATTAAGAACAACAACAACAACAAAAAAAAAACATAATAACATGTTCGATCCGAAATGTAATTTGTGTGCTGGTTGAAATCAACGATGTGATTCATGTGTGAAAAGTGTGCTGTGTCTTGAAGAATCTTTACACAGTAATTTGTACCGCCGCACGCAATTCTTTCCACTAGACATTTTTCTGCATTTTAACGTCGATTCGGAAGCGTGTACGGCTCATGTTACGCGCCACATAAAGTCAAATGACAAAAATGTGAACAGAGACGTGAAAAGTGAAGATTGGTGTTTAACCCGTTAAGTGTGTCGCCTCTGTGTGTCACACAATACCATGCCAACATAAAATGAAAGCGAAACAAGAGCCGCACCACGAAGATGCAATGCAAAATAAAAAATCAAATTGAAGCTAATTAACTTCAAAATGAAATGGCAAAGAGTTTTGGTGTGCACGGAAGCAAACAGGAACGATATAAAGAAAAAATAAAAATGAAACAACAACGACGAGAAAAAAAAATGGAGAAAAAAAAGGAGAAAAACATGTGGTTAACAAACTATATTATTTCCACTTACCATTTGTAACAGCAATTAAATTCATCCATAATCCCAATAATAGTAAAACTAATCTCGTCTTACAGCGTGACTCCTGCTGCAATTGGCCATGTGTCAAACGGATATTCTTAACACGTTTGCGTAATTGTATACGCGTTGAATGAATGATGTTATCACCGCAGCCGCCGCCGCCGCCATCACCGCCACCACCGCTATCGATGACTGTCGACGCTTGAAACATTCTAAATATCGATGTGCAATCCATCATTACTGCATTTATGTATCGCATTTACTTTCGTTCGAATGTTTGCTATAGTCTCTTTTTCTCTTGTTCGTCGTTCACTATTTTGTTTCGTTTTTTTTTTTTTACTTCGTTTAATTATTCAGTATTTTAAGTGTTATGCTTAACGTTAATCTCGTTATTGACGTGAAAAGACATAATTTTCATTCGTGTTTTTCTGTTCTTACTTTTAGTTGATTGTTCACAACCAAATCAATCGAGATTTCGATTTGATGGCTTCTTAAAGCTAAATTATTGGTGTTTAAATAAATTGCTCGATGGTTGTTCGTGTATGCAATTCAGTCTTCTTTGATTTTTTGTTTTGTTCTCTCGAATTTCACTCACTTTGCTTTGGGATGATGTACACCTTGAGTGCACGCACAGTTAACATAAGTCCAAGTGTCGAGAATTTCAAGTATTTCGTTTTTTTTTCGTATGCAGCTACCAATTATGCAATACGCACTGCACTTATTAATACCACTTAACTCTTGACACCATCATATTTTCAAAATGTTATTCATTTGATTGAATGCTGTTTCGTTAAAATGAATTTGCCATTCTGGTTTGCAGCTACCAATGTTTGTTTGACATCTGTTCGCTCTTCATTTAAGCATTTGCTGTAATTATACGAGAAAAAGCAAAAAAAAAAAGAAAACACCTTCGGTGCACTAGAGCTGCAACACTTAAAATCCTCCTTTCATTTGTTCTTGTTTTCGTTCTCGCTGCTGCACATCACATTGGCGCATTGACTTGAATTTCTTCCCTTGTCACGCTCAATTGTACTTGGTGTGCTTGGAACTGGTTTGATGGTGATGGCTTCAACAACGTTATAATGAGAACGGCTGTTGAAATCCAATGCCAATACCTAAATAGAAACTGTCGACTCGACAGTCTAACCACCTGAAGTGCAAACGATTGACAAACAAATTCCGTGTGAATACGAATTACGCAGAATGAACGGGCTGAGAATTTTCGATTGGAATCAAAACTTACACACCACTGAAGCGTGATGATTTTGCCACGGCAACCAACGTAACGTATAAATGTGGCGCTAAATCGTTTCTGTGGCGGTGTTATTTATTTGATCGCAATTACACGAAGTCGATTTTCTTTGGCTTCTTTTATCCTATACCGTTCGTTTCGTGTGTATGGTTTTTTTTCTCTTCTTCTTGTCACCGTATAGCTTATAGACGTTGGTATTTAAAAAAAAAAAAACAAGGACTTGATTTAGTGCATTCAACGGAATCGTTTCACATTGTGGCCACAAGTCGTTTCGTGGCTGATACCAGTTAATGTTTGAGCAAAAAAAAAATACACCGAACACAACGTTTTATAATTGCCAAATTCGATAGTCGAGACGAGAAATTCTTTTCGATGATTTTTATCACGTTGATACCATCAATGTTGCAATCGTTCTGTGTTCTGTATAACTCACGAACCGACGATATATCCCGTGATGTTAATGCTTAACTGTGTATGCGCTCGAGATTCATCTAAATGTTTGTCAGCACTCGAGTGTATGGTTGTATGGTAATCATTTGAATAAACACATATACACCAAACAAACTAACAAAATTAACGAACCAATGCGATAAGGACAATATGTATCTCACAGTCCACGCTCAATGGATTCTTCGTCTTCTTCGTTAACAAATTGTCCATTCAAACAAACGGCTTCTTATTCAATGTTCGTTTTTTCTTTGTCTTCTCTAATTTCGACGTTTGTTTTTTGTTTTTCTTCTTCTTGAAACAAAATCCTTTATTTCACAATGCTAATACATGTTCTGCTTCTCAGTTTCTGAAATAAAATTTGTGTTTTTCATTCAGGTCGACAAAAAGTCTCTGTTCGATTTTTGCTTGCCGAAAATATTTTCGAGTCTTTTTTTTTCACACACAAAAATACACAGTGAAGCAAAAGAAATCTCAATCGCTGTTGAAATGAAAACCCTCCGGTGAATTTATGTGTCGGGTCGATACAAAACACTATCTTACACACATTCACCAAATGCTAATGCATGTTCACGCGTATGGCTTCGCGTTTGAATTCGATGCTGGGTGTTCGATCTGATGTTCGCTTTATTTATGATTCGCTGTTTTCTTGATGGTGTTGTTGGGTGTCGCTGTATTTAGCGTCAATGTTTTTTTTTTTCCCCATTCGGCCGATACGGTAAGAGTTCGATATGTCTTCTCTGTTGATGCTACAGCCCTGCCAATGTGCGCTGAAACGATAAGAGAACAGAATAAAAATTGAGTTTTGAAATGAAAAAAAAAAACAGCAGAATCAATAACGAATTTTTTCTTTTAAAGAAAGCCACGGGAAAAGAAAAAAGGTCGAAAATATTTTGAAAATGATGAAACCTATTACAATGGATTTTATTTCAACAACGCCAACAAAATGCATTTCGGAAATGTAACGAAAAATAAAAAAAAAAAAAACGAATTTCAATTCACACGCGCCTGAATCGAACAGATCCGATAATGTTGGAGCGCTCAAAATTGATGTTTGAAAACGTTGATTTTTTTTTTAAAAGTCTAATAACGCATTCATGTCGTTTTAAAATTGAAAACTTATGTTAATGATGAAAGCAAATATCACATGCTCATGTTAAGCGTTATGTAGTTCGGTTATGAATATTCACATTCGTTTGGAGTGTCGAGATTGTTAATGTATTTAAAAATATAATACAAATTGAAATCTCTCTTCATCTCCGAAAACACACACACACACACACACACACACACTCAGTTGAGTACAAACCGTATGATACGAAAAAATCCCAGTGAACAATTTATTAGAATTTTATCGAATTACTTGAAATGAATTTTCATTCGTGAATTTTTCAATGCGAATATTTGTTGTGAATGTGAGACGCACACACATTTATACCAAAAAAAAAAATATTGAGTGGGTACTTTTGTTGGTAAACGCGTGTAGCATATGTACGTAATTGATAAAATTTCAAAAGGTACAAATGAACGTTTCGAGAGGGAGCATGAGCACGGGCAACATCACGATGTTCGCATTTAATAATGCCGTTAATTAGTCGAATTTCCAAACTAATTAGCCCAACAAAATTCAATTTTTACATGAAACACACTCACACACACATCAGCCGATGCCAAAGTGGCCCGCTCTCAATTGTGCCACCCGAATAACAATAGACAGAAACAATTTTAAAATTCACTTGAATTAAAATACAAAATTTATGGACATTTTACCGTTAATTTACGAATTGGTTTCGATTGTGTGTGTGTGTGTATGCACTCGAAATTCCATTGTTACAATCGTTGTTGTGCGGGCTTTTTTCCACCATTTGCGACCACCGTGTCAGAACGAATTCGGGAAAAACTTTTATCGCATACGCATATTTGTATTTTTGTTCGCTTGAGTGAAAAAGAGCGAAAAAGTTGGAAAGAGCCGGCGAGCGAGATAGAGAGTATCGAAACTCTAGGCACAGATCAACTTTGAGTGCCAAAAAAAGAGAAAACAAATCGATTTAATAAATGCCTGCCGTCGTCATTATTAACTTTTCCAAAATGTGGCTGCTGCATTTGTTGATACTACTTTTCTCCATTTACCACCATATCCACCCAAAACACCTCTCGGCATATTCATTCATGTTTCGATTGTTGAGTGTGTGTTTATTCGCAGTATAAATCGGAAAAGTTATTATTTTCTGCTAGGATGCAATCGAATCGTATGCATACACCTATGATGGAGAGCAAGAGAGCGAACGAGAGAGAGAGAGAGAGAGAGAGAGAGAGAGAGAGAGAGAGAGAGAGATCGAGAGATCGAGAGAGTTGACAATATTCCAACAACGAACAACCACCAACAATGAACAATCAACTTCCCAAGCCATCGACCGAAACTTTTTTGGCGAATCAAGAGAGCGAGCGAGCGAAAATGAGCAAACGAAAAATTTGCATCATTTTCACCATTTTATGCACACATTGATCGTATCCAACTTGATATTTTGCTGGAGCTACATCGTTATAATTAAACTGTTTCATATCATCGGTGGATGTGGCAAATGCATCACCGGCATTGCGGGTGTATGGGTGGATGGTTCAGTATGTGCGATATCATATACATGTGCTGCACAAAAACTATAACAAAACTCCAATAGTTTTGATTAAAAAATTTCAAATTGCTTCTTAATGTATATAATTTTTCATATTTCGTGGCACGTTTACGTGTGTTTCTTTTTTTGTCGCCCATTTCCCACTTGTGATACTCACGCTCTGATATCGCTCATACGAATATTAGTGTGTTGATGTTCGCTGATTGGGTTACCACCGCGGTGCTATACCGAGTGATACAGTGATTTTGTGTCGTTTGTTGTGTATGTTTTGTCACATTGGATTATCGTTCGAGTTTTTGCCATCCGTATAATATTATTCACTTAATGAATTCATTTCTGTCGAATTCAATGTGCAATTGTAGTATGGCAAATTTCGACACATTTTCCATGTTTTCGAATTTTATATTGTATACGAACAAGTTGCAATTGCGGTAGTATTGCCCATTTCAAACCTCATTACAGAATGAAAATTTAATCATTTTCCGGGCTATTTTTGTGTGATGTATATAATTTTGTGTGACGCACGAAACGAAAATGTTCGTTGTTTGTTATTTATAATTACTTCGTCAATTGAACCGCCGAATCGGGTGCATATTGAATGCTTTATATTTGGCAACGAAATGTGTTTCAATTTCAAGAGAGAGAGAGAGAGAGAGAGAAAGAGAGAGAGGGAGCGAGAGAGAAAAATGGTAATGATTAGATTGAAAAATCGTATTCACAAATGGTATGGCGCATATGTGATATAATGATGTCGATAAAGGAGAGGTATGGAGGCACCACCACTATAGCAACTATGCATGCCTGACTCGACGACGATCGAGCCTATCATTCAAATTTATGTTTGTTGCCAAACGAAACATATACACACACGAGCAACAATACATTGACACTGTGTGTGTTTTCTACTGTGTTTGGATACTTTTTTTTCTATTATTTACATAAAAGAGCAAAACAAGCAATGAATAAAAAAAAACGATCGAAAACTCGTTTAAACAATAGAGCGATGGATATTGCACATGCATTATTGCTAAGGAATATCCGTTTTTCATTCGCAAATGTTTTTTTTTCTGTTCCCTCTATTTAGCGTATGTACTGTTTTTTTTGTCTTCTTTTCTGGTCACTTCTGTTGCTACTGTTCTTTATTGCCTCATACCACTGCCTTTTTTTCTTCTCCATCCTTTGTTTCCATTTTTTTTTTAATATACGTATAGTAAATCTATGACCATACATTCTATAGACCATCGAATACATTGACTATGCCATATTTAAACCTGGCAAACATAATTAATGTTTGACAATTTAAAACAAAACAACAAAGTGAACAACAACAATAACCAGCAAGCAAAAACAAAACAAAAAAAGAATGGTGAACGGGAGAAAAACCGTGATCAAACCGAAACAACAATTCACCTCATTTGTGTAACAATTATACACGTCGAATCGATAATTTTCTCGTCGATTTGGTATGCGTTTCTGGTTTCAATGGTTTTTTTTTTATCTGCTGTTTTGTTGTTGTTGTTATTGCGTTGAATGGTTTGACTGTTAGTAGCTGGTTTGCTTCGTGTAGACCATTAATCGTAGATCAAGTCAATGTTTTGCTTTTAGTTTATTTTTTTTTATTTTCAGTTTGGCATTAGACTCAAGAACTTGATGAATATTTCGATGTGAATTGAATGATGCCAACATTTCCGTTGAAAAACGGCCCCCAAAACAACAACAAGTATTTTAGCAAACATCAAAATCAAATCCATCACGTTTCATGTTTCACCGAACTGATAATCGTGTTGAGGTTACGAAAATTGTAACCAATGTTTCTTTCTTCTTTTTTGTTTTGCTCGTTCATTTCAACTGTTATCGCGATTGACTAAAGATACGATTTTAAATGAAAGAACGGCTAACCCATATTCGCATCTGAAAAGAGTTCAGCAATTTCGAAAAATTTCCAGCACCATCCAACATCCAATGTGAAATGGATAGAAAAAAAACAACAACAACAAAATGGAAGAAATTCGAACAAGCAAATCGGCACTATGAAACTAATGTGGTTAAATTGATGACCTGTAACCTGCTTTGTGCTCGCTGCTACACTCGTTATTTTATTTATTAGATGCACCGAATCAGGCAAAGAGCAAAATGCGGAGAAACGTAATAAATTATGCTAAATACTTGCACACATCGGGCCTCAGTCAGGGCCCATTGTTTCGGAATGGAAATGGTTTTTTTTTTCAGCCAGCCAGCCAGCAAACAAGTCAAGCACTAGATTATCGACGGAACAAGCAGCACTTTCAATCGATGCCTGCCGTTTCGTTTTATTTTTATTTTGTTGTTGTTGTTTAGTTTTGTTTCTTCCAGCGTGCATATCTTTCGATCGTGTAACAAATTCGAGCGGAAAAAAAGCGATTCAAATTGGTTGCACGATTCAGTTGCTGCGGTTGTTACTGTTTGTTTGCATTCTTTTCTTCAGCTGGTTGAGGTACGAGACATTGTCTGTCGTGTTTTGAAATTGTTAAGCCAATTGTCTGTTGAAAAACTGTGCTTCAATTTTTGGGCCGGTGAATTTTAAATGGAGGCTCAAAATGCGTGAGCAATTTTAAATTGCGCGTGCATTTTTCGCTCTCTTTTACTCTTTTGTGCAAATTGTTATATATAGCCCGATTTTGTGGTTGGGTGCGCTATGCTTAAATGTTGCTCATTTAAAATGCAGCCTGATTATAAGTTTGGGATTTAATGAGCGTAATTGTTTTCAGTTACGGATAAAATGGGTCCGATTTCATTGTACAATTTCACAAGACTTTAGTTGTCTATTTTTTCCAAAGCCGAATTCGATGCGCATAATAATCATTAGAGAGAAGCACGTTATGTTCAATCTATATAAACACCATTTCGTATACGCTGCATTTAAAACGAATAAATCTAATTGTCGAAATTCGCCGATAATTATGTACGAAAGCTATTAATTTCGCCAAAAAAAATAAAAATAAAAGCACATTTTGTTGTGGGCCTGATTGGCCAAGTGACTGCTTTGTCTGCAGACCATGGTCCCTCATTCCATTTGTGTTGTTTGGTCGTTTGTCGAGTGAGTGTGTGTGTGTGTGTGTCAGCCGTTAAAATTGGAATAAATCCGCTTATAAATTAAAGTCCATTGCTTGGCAAAAAGGCCGCATTTGGCATTTGTCATATTGACTGAATCGAGCAAAACTAAAATGGCCCAAAATGGCATCTAATGCAGGAAATTGTCTATATTTTGCATATTTCACACACGGCCATAAATCATCGACCGAGAGTGTCCAAAATCTATTCTATTTGGTCCGAGTCCATTTGTAGTAAAACACAAATGAATGTCGAATTCAATGCCCGGAAAAAAAGGTGCTTTCCAATTGAAAAAGAACTAAAGCAAAAAAATTAAAACCGAGCACCAACTAACAATTCAAATATTTTCCAGTCAGCACATATACTGCACTTGAAAATGTGCATGATTTATTTCAAGTGCTCGATTCCGTTTCGAATCTAATCGAAAAATCAAATATTATACGTATCATTCAAAATAAACGAAATATTGTGTGCATTGTGCACAATGCAACGTTGTATGTGTGAGTGCCGCGGTGACTGCTAACACTTGAACATGCATTTGCCACTGCCCACTCGTTAGAGATGCCTAAAACCCCATACACAAATCTCATATCTCGGTCTGGCTCGTCTCTCACCAGTCAATAGGATAACATTGACAATTGGTTTAAAGCCAGTTTCAAGTGCTTGAGCTTGTGCCGCGCTTAATTTAAATAGTGCGGTGTATGACAACGAACGTCATAAATACGAATGGCTTTTGAAGTTATGGCTTACGCTAGGGGTTTTACGAGTATATATACTAAATGCATTCGGCAAACACACACACACTCAGACAGCGACCATGCGACAAAGCGAGAGCAAACGAGAAATGAATCAGGGCTTGCAATTTTGCAGTTTAAATACAAATCCAAAAATCAAATCAATTGATTGGATTTTGCTCCACTATAAATTGAAATTAATTGATTTTATTTAAATGTTTTTATGTAATTTTAATCAAGATATTGACTATATATTCTTGTGTGGAGTGTGTTAAACTCATATACGCATTGTGTCCGCATTTTCGCAATGAATTTTCAAAGGCCAGCCATCAACATTTATTATCAACATTCATTAGTTCCGATTTGAACTCGTGTGGTTCAATTTTAAGATTATTTGAATTACAACTTAATGATAATTAACTAATTGAAATAATAACATCTTTTTTAAAATCAAATAAATAAAAATAGAAAAAAACAATTAAAAGAGAAATATTCGTTTTTAATAATTTTTTATAATCTGGTATTGGTCCTACTTGGTGACCAAAGTCCTAGAGGCGCCTACAGCGATTAGGGTATACAAGGTATGATGATACATATAAACAAATTCAGCCCAATTTCGTGGTTGAAAGCGCCACGCATCATACACAAATATTAGTTAAAAAAATATGAACTGATATGAAGTATCGCCAGTTACTTGGTTTTACATATTTCATCCGTCAGAGACGTACGCAATGAAATATAACAGTTTTTCCGTTTGTGTACTCTCATTGGCCTACAGGCGCTAACTTACCCAAAGAAAATTTGAAACCAAATTGACGCTTGGTGTAAGCCGCCACACTAAAGGCCGTATAAGTGACAATAGTAATTTGACAGCTTCAAAACAGCATCTTTTATGGTGTGAACGAGATGCCAATTTGAAGCTGTCAAACTACTGTTGTTACTCATACAGCCTTTAGTGTGGCGGCTTACACCAATCGTCATTTTGGTTTCAAATTTTCTTTGGGTAGGTGCTCATCCTAATACAATGCATTAATATATACCTAGATTTCCACTCCTACACTGATTTTTTGATCGAGCACCTACTCTGAAAAAATATTTGCAGTTCATTTGAAAAATGTGTGGGGTTTTATCTAGGGGCATTACTGCATATTAATCAAGGGAAAAATAAGCGATATTCATGTGTAAGATTCAAATTCACATAAAGTACAAGTTTTACCCAAGTTTTAGTTTTGGGCCAAGAGACTTTGGCTATGACATATGTATTAATTATGAAAATAATGATCTTTGCTATGAAGTTGACCATGAATTCAGTTTTCTGGAACGATTTCTCATTTTATTCGAACTTCATATCGGGCACGACGTTTAGAATCCGTGCACGTGTGTATATGTTCCAAGTATTAAGGTGTTTTCGAGGTGGCAAATCTCCATTCTACATCAATTACCGGCCTCAATTCGTTGTATCACACGATCAATCAAAGAATTAATTGTAGAACGTTATGATCGTTTTCGAACTAATCTCGTCTAAACAAACATTTCAATAAAATTAATTGCTTTTAATTTGTAGTGGACTCAAATCAAATCAAAGGTTATAATTTATTATAACTTTTATTTTATAATTTAAAAGATCAATTGATTTCAAATATGCAAACCCTGGAAGATGATGATGTTGCAAAATGCAACTCGTCCGTTGAATTGATATGTTAAAACAATTCAAATAAAATGCATAAATTAAATTTCAAACGTTGTATACCATCGCCAGCACACACACACACACACACCTTTGTTCATCATTTTACACCGAATAACAATTTGCCTGATGCGACATCGCACTATAAGACCCGCACTAAACCGCACCAATAGTTGAAAAATTGAAATTATCAGTTTATCTTCATCGGGCAAAACTACACTGTACAACTGTACATAGCCATGTAATATGCACATGTGCACTATCTATAGATTATATACGTATCGGGTGCACTCTGAGCCGTGGTCCATTCATCGAAATTAGATAGGCCTTTTTACATTTATATATATATATATATATATTCCTTTCCGTTTTGTCATTCAGACGCACTAAAATATAAAATATGCAAATGCAAATACAGTCTGATTATAAATCACGCGATTTCAATTGTCTATGTGAACGGAATGTGCGATTTCATATTTCCATTCAATTGGATTGCATGAAATATGCATTGAATCTTTTCGCATGTGTGCATCGGTAAAGCATACTCGCATACATTCATACGACAGCGACATTCTCTATACGCATATAAACAGCTCAATAATAAAACCTATGGTTTTGTTGTTGATGTGGTTTTTTCACTCTTTCGTTCTCTCTCAATGTGTGTCGTCTCTGTATTGTTTTTTTTTTTTTTGTATTTATCTCGTTCATATTTTCATTTGACATTGCGTTTTTCTGTTTCGCCATTGTTTGCATCAACTTGATGATTCTTTCTGTGGGCTTTCGATTTGTAGTCTTTTTTTCTGGTCGCTTTCTTGTTGTTCAGTTAACTCTCATTTTTTTTTCAAATTGAATCCAATTGCAGCTGGAATCTTGGCTGAATCTATGGGATTTACCGTTGTGATTCTAACCCGAAAAAAAAACTCCAATCGAAAAATGAAGAAATAATCAAATACATTTTATTTGAATCAAAATGCATTCAGTACACAACAGCATGTACCGCTGCTTATACCAAATTGGATGCAAAAATATGACATACACATGTGTGTGTGTGTGTGTGTGTGTGTGTGTGCAGTGTGTACATAAAAAGCCCAAAGTGTATGCGTTAACGAAGCCCAGGTCGCTTTATTGGTTGCCCGTTTGCCAATTGCTATGTATGCAAAATACAGAAAAGTGTTGTTTCAAGTTCTTCTAAAGAAGGAAACTGAAATGAGTGACAAGCGATAACATAATGGCAAATTATACAATTGCAATTGGATGTTGTGTGTGTGTGTGTGTGAGCTGTTGCGTAATCAAAAATGCCATTGCAAAAAAAATAATGTGAAGACAAGCGCTCATTCAGACACATAAAAACTGTACACAACATACTCAGCGTCTCAGACACAACGATTCAATTGATGGTGTGGCTAAATTTGGCATAAAACCCCAGGTATTCTAATTAAAATCGCAAGCGCTCAATTTTATATATACTCACTTCAAAATGATTGGTCACGTTTCAGAATTGTTTCGATCGAATGTGCATTGTCACTTGAAAAACGTTCGTTTACCAATATGGACATGTTTTAAATAATCCGATTTAATTTAATTTTATTCTACACAAAAGTTGAAATAAAAATGTGTTGTAAATAATAAAAAACCTAAAAAAAAAACGAATTGAGTTGTGAACTGACATTAGAAACTAAGGTGTCAGATTCATGTTTAAAACATTGATCAAAAATGGATATCAAAGTGCGTTGTAGTTGTCAAACATGTTGCATAATCCAATTCTATTGAAAATATTTCAAGGAGAAAGGCCATTATGATGACGATCATCTAAAATGTAACACGATAAAACGGGAACGCTTTGAGCTTCTGGAATGACACCGAAATATGCAGATATTTTATGATTATGTCTTACACAAAATGCAACCGTATGTACAAAAACCAGTTGCAATGTTTTTGGTCAAATGGATGCTTCAAAATGCTCACTCGCTCGCAAAAATTATCTCGAGTATCACATTGAATGTAAATTGTTCGCGATTGTTGTGCAACCGCCAAGATTTTAAATCGAATGGAAAATTTCCGGCGAATTTAAAATGCGGCCAGAGAACATGCAAAAACGCATAGAACGATAGTGAATGAGTGGACGTATATTGCGTGTCGCATCATCACTTGAATTGCACCAAATTCTAAGTATTCTAAAGTGATTTTGGTGTTTAGTGTATATGCATCGTGTACCATTGCAATGCCACATGCGATTTTAACGATAAGTTATTATAAAGCCAAGTTGATATTTGGTGGATGTGTCAGTGAGCTTTGAAATCGGTTGATGCGCGCTGTTTTCGTTTCGCTTTACTGAAACGATAATTACTATAAAACACTTGGTATTTTGTGTTTACTCTGTGCTCACACACACACACACACACACGCACACACGCTGCACATTGCACATTCATTATTGTTAACTGCAATATGAAAATAAATCGCGCCGAATATGTTCGAGGTTTGCAATGTGAATATGTCTCGGGCGTATGTACGAATGCACATACATTGTCGTATTTCAGCCAACGCTTCAGAACACTCTCAAATGCACAGATGGTCAAAATCAATCAATTGAATGCACCATTACATTTTCAATGGAAATGCCAATGCACGAACGCAAAGTTTCTGGTTGCCACGCATTTTATCGAATACACAACAATTTTGTGTATGCTATGGTGTAACGTGTGATCGATGCAAATCGTTTGGCGAGCGTCCCATCTCGGAAAATGCACCGGCCAGATCCAGGAGGATTAATATTACGGGCTATTTGCGAATCGAGTCGCACTGGACAGACAACGACATAAAGCCAACAATGCAAACCGTCTAAAGCTTAACCATGGAGAAAAACATAAATTGAGATTTATACGCATTTTACGAGCACGTTGAACTATTGAACGGGCCATATATATAAATTCTGGTCGGTAAACTTTGGCATTGTGTGTCAATGTTGCTAAATAGGAATACATAGGTAAACAGTTGATTATTTGGATTTGAGTTCATCGATGATACTTTTGTGGTAATGGGCTACTAAATCGATGTAGCTGCCCAGAAAGAGTGAATGGTCGACAGTAGCACCGGGACGGATCAGTGTGACAAACAGAGATGGTGAATATGTATAGAAAAAAAAAACAAAAACAAAATAGGTATGCATTCAGCAATTGTGTGTGTGATGCAAAACGCTTTCAAACAACTCAACAATGACAATCGTTGTGCTCAACCATCGATTCTTATTATTACATATTTACATTTGAAATTCAAATATTCTTAGATGATTTCAATTTATTTGGAATAATATTAGCTAGAAATTGAACACTGTGTGTACACTGTACAGCGGTGCAGTGTGCATTGCGAACACTGCACCCGACTTTCTCTATCTCTCTCTCTCTCTCTGGTTGTTTATTACAATCGATGCATTTTGTGCTGAGTGGTAAAACAGTAAATGCAGACATCTCGTCTATTTGTGCAATTGCACACACACACACACTCACACTGATCAAATTGGAAAATACGCATATTCATTTAGCACGAGCCATTGTGTCGGCTCGTTTGATGCACTCGCAATTAATAAATATGCTACGCGCTCTCTACAGCCCAGTAGTCATTTGCACCGGAGTGTAATGATTGAAATGGGGGATAGCGAGATACACAGTAAAAATAAAACAAAACAAAACAAACAAACAACAACAACGGGCAAAAAAAAACACACACACACGTAAATAAACAAACATAAAATTCGAAATCATTATGAATGGCATTATTCAGTGGGATTTGTTTAGGGCGGCTCACACGCAAAACAGTAGCATATACAGAAAATACACAGAGCCCATTGACAATGAGTCAGGTAAACTTTGCTGCATTTGCTTTGACATGGTATGGCAGCGGTGCGCATCAGAAGTAGCGCTGATGGGCATTGCAAATTGTAACCAATTCACCAGCTCAATTCATCGACATTCCGTGTTTGTCTGTGTCAATGTTTTGCTGCTGCTGCTGCTGCTGCTGCTGCTGCTGTTGTTTTGTTACCCATTATTACGGTTGCATTGGCAACCGCACCCACTCAAAACATTTTGTCTACTATATATTTCTTTGCATTTTGTTTGTCAATGAAAAACCTCAATAATGTTTCGTCTCTATTTGTGAAGTGGAGACAACACAAAATTCATTCCGATAACCGCCACACATCTATTGGATATGTTGAATGCAATAGCTATTTTCATTGAAAAGAGTGTCTAAATTGTGCTAAAATGCTTCTCGATTCTCTCTTGCTCTTCTGAATCAGCGCACAAAATCTACACAGTCGGCCAGTCAAAAATGTTTGATGGTTTAACGCAACACAATTTCAATGAAGAGTGTAGCAAAAGTAACCGAATTATTTCCCGATGTTTGCCTCGACTGTACAATATCCAAAATCAAGTCACCGTTAACAAATCCACAATGCAAATGTGCGTATCTACACAACATCTCTGTTTCACACACCGTGCAGCCAGTGCAGCACTAAGCACACACACACACACACTGTACCTGGGCTCACTAATAAAGCAATGTCTCGCTCTCTTCAAATGTTCACATTCAATACCCTTTCTGGTGCAATGAATGAAAACAAAAGCAACCAAATTCCATATATATATTTTATGTGTGTTCTGGTTACTACGGCTTCGGTTTCACGGGGTTTTAAAAAATACAGACACTCAATTTTGTCGACACCAGAAGTTGAGAACGACAACAGCAACAACAACAACGAAACGAAACAAAACAAAAAAATTTAGTACATGAAATGTCGTTATTGGATACAACGAGCTAATGCATTCAAAACGAATTCGCTGCGTCGAAATTGAAATATATGCCGCTGCATTTCAATGAAAGCGTCATAAATTTGTGGCATTTTATACGATGTTTTATGCGTCGCACATTATGGACATTTTGCATTGGCCTGATGGCCAATCGCTTCATTAGGTTTTCTAATGGCTAATGGTTAATGACCAAAATGTCCATGATAGAATTGTTTCGAGGTTCGGGAGAGTGTGAGAGAGAGAGAGAGAGAGAGGGAAAAAATGCGATGAGCAATTATGAAAATGACCTCACGCATTTATCTAATAGTATTAAGTATCCATCTAATCACATTTTCTGTATATTTGAGGTTGGGCTGATGCTTTTGCCTCGGCTTCGGCTTCTGTTCTGCACTATCGAGACATTTCAAATGGCTGGCCGGAAACTAAATTAACAACGACCGGCAAATGCATACTCACGTGTTATCTTGTTGTTGTTGTTTTATTATGTTGTTTTTTTTTGTTGCTTTTCTGCAACTAAATGGTTAAGCGAGGCGCAGCACTTGTTCATACGGATGATAAATTGAAATTTAATTACAAATCTTCCAATTACCTCACGATTAGCCACAATCAGCCATCTATCTGTGGCTCATCCATAATACATTGTAGTGGCGGATCGTTTTACATTATTTATATTGGCCATTAATTTATTTATTGCATGAGCATCGATTAAAGATCAAGAGCAGCCTTGATGAGAGAAAGATGCCGAAAGAGAGGCTGAATGGAGCCCGTGATAGAGAGACATAGACAGAGATGGAGATAGACCATGCCACTAATGTGATGTTTTACACTCGATATTTATTCTAGACATCAAGAAAACGGCATTTATCGAACGGTGTGGCAATTAGGCGAGATTTACGAACACCATTCAATATTACATACAAATATATATATAGAAAAAAAAAGTGTGGTGCAATTGAAATATGTCGTGCCAGAAGACTTTCAACAACAACAAATACAACGACAGCAGAAAGAAAAAAACAACGAAGTTAAAAAGAATATGTAGTGACTGTTTTTGTTGTTGTTGCTATCGTCCATTCGCTTGTTGTCGGTTTTCATTTAAAGATCGTGCGCATAAATTTGTATGAAAATGACAATCGCATATGCTTCAGGCGAATGTTTTGATAATGTTGTTGAGATTCAGCGGCAGTAAAGAATAAAAAGGGAAACATGAACACACAAAACAAAGAAGAAGAAAAAAAAACACACAGAGAAATAAAACCAGGCGAAACAACAAGCGACACACACACACACACACACACACAGCAACAACAATTCTGTGGCTATCGAAAAAGGAGAATAAACGGAAGGCACAATGATTGGCCAAGCAGTCGCGTCAAGCGACAACCAATTTTTATTAAATTACAATTTCATCAATCTAATTACGTTCACTTAGAAATATCGACACGATGCCTTTGCAAGTAAAGAGAGAGAAAAAAAAACGCGTAACCTCTTGGCGAATATGGTATTTTAAGAATCGTGTACAATTTAAACCAGTTTTTTCTCACTCTCTCTCTCTCTCTCTCTCTCTCTCTCTCTCTCTCTCTCTCTCTCTCTCTCTTTCTCTCTCTCTCTGTGTATTCGGTAGTCATTTTTGCGATGGAAAAAAAATCGTCTTACTGAATTGCATAACATAATTTACATGAAAACATCATTATTCGCCATCAAGTTTTGCACAGCCAACAACATGAGAGCAACCTGAGCGCTCAATAATCCGTATTGCAGACAAAATGACACTTCTCACTCTCGTTTGACTGCCCTACACTCAATTTCAGACTATTGCCAATGCATTCCATTGAATTGGACTTTATAATTAAGGAAATTAATTGGAAACGTGTAATTTGTTTAAAGGCGAAAAAAAAGAGCAAGAGACAGAGAAAAAAAATAACAGAAACGTGCACACAGCGTACAAAAGAGAGCTGTTTGTTGATTGCCGTGTAGCCAAGAGAAAATAATTCCACTGAGACACTTCAGCGATCGCTTGAATGGAACATTTTGTCACTGTCATTGTGGGTCGTTGTTGTTACCATCGTCGTTGTCGTGGCAAATATCATCGTCACATGAACACAATTCATTTCACGTGCAGCATGTTTGTGTTATTTTCGCATCATTTTGATGTATTTGTGGTGATGTACGCAATTTTCGGTTGATTCAAAAATACGATTACCGTGCCAGAATTACAATTAAACTATCGGAAAAAATTTCGACTTTATAATCGATGGACAATCATTTTATCTGTTGGCCGTTTGTCATGGCCATGCTTCAAGCGAAATGCTGTCAACCGCTCAACTAAAATGAAAACTTGGGCTCCATTTGCCCAACCTCATTGATATTCAGTCATCGCAACGAAAGTATAGCTAACTCTTGATGTCTTTTGCCCCTTTTGATTTTGACACACAACCGAAAAATATTTACCTAAATCGAAAATTAGTAGATAATTATAGGATCGTGTGTAAGTGATTGCAAGCGATCATCGAATTTTGAATAACATCAACAACAACAAAGAATACGAACTCAACAGTCGAATGTGTGCGCAATACATTTGGTTCGATGGGTCTGTCTAATGGAAAGGTGCAAAGAAAGACAGGAAGAGGGAATGAAGCAGAAAAACAACAAAAACGCAGATGAAACAACGCGCGCACACATTGGGAAAACCAGTTGAGAAAAAGCGAGTTAATTGATTACAAGAGTATCACACACACACACACACACACACACAAAATTGAATGGCATATCGAAGCACCGGAGTAAATGTTGTTCGCTCCCATCAAACGATGCAGAGCATATAATCAATGCATTTCGAAAAATAGTTCTCGGTAATTTTTTGTTTCTTGTTTTTTTTTTTTTTTTAACGAGTGAATTAATTTGTTAGTTGAAATTGATCAAAACGTAATGTCGAAATTATAGGTTCTCAATTTCGTGCTGTCAAGAGAGCGCGCATCATCCATTTTGGTTTGGCCAACCAATTTTGAAATGCAGACAAAATCAACGGGCCCCAAGAATCGAAAACGACATGGAAAAATCAAACAGAATGCAGGAAACTGGAATGCAATTTGCATCATCTTAGGCAAATTTCAAGCACATCAACAGAACAAAGCTGTTCAATTTGTTTTTCGTCGATCGTTTGTGTGTGTGTGTGTGTGTGTTTTTCTGTTTCGTTATTGTTTGAACGCACACAATTTAAAACTTTTATTGAATAATTCGTTTGAACATTGTTTCTCAGCTGGTTTTTTACCGGTGTGTTTTTGTTGTTGATATTCTGCCGTTTTACCTGAGAGCAAGAAGCTAACCGTGCAATCGCTAATCTCAGACGATTTAACGAGAATTTATGAAAAATGGTTAAAGGAGATGATTTCAAGTGATTATTATCGGCCAATCGTCTCGTTTCATCTCTGTCTCACATCTAAATTGAATATCAACGGGGCAAATGCGGTACACAGCATTCAAGATAAAAATGCATTTACAAACATTAAGTGAAAATGATGAGCGCAAATTCTTGCTCTGTGTCTCTTTCAATGTGTTTTTTTTTTGTTCCATTCTGTCTGTGCTCTGAGATCTTTTGCGTGTTTTGCCGGTTTGTTTTTAATTGAAACCTACTTGTTTGTGCAGTTGAGTTGCTATAATCATTTCTCTTTTGGTTTTTTATATTTGCAAAAGGAATCATTCCATTTTGTTGTTGTTGTTTTGTTTCTTGTTGCTTTTGTCTGTTGGCATTTCGTTGAAAATTGTAGCGTTCCATCACAAAATGCGTATTAAGTAGAAGACATAAACAGTTTTAATGTGGAGCGCATTTAGTCACACACATGCACATATTTAGCGCGCTCACCATTCTGATGAATCTGTTGAATCTGTTGAGAAAGAAACAACAACAACAACAACAACAACAACAACAACAAACACACGAAGGAATAGTGATTTTGTTGTTGGCATTGTCTCTTCCGCCCATTCAAACAGTCGCAATTCAACTGTTGAGTTTTGCTATGTGCGTACCACCGCATGCGACCATTTCACACACACACACACACACAACTTCAAATGACTGCTCGTAATTGCTGTGTGAAATTTATTTATTTACACTCGATTCGATGCTCATTTTTTTTTTGTCGCTCTTTTGTTTTAGCGTGAATTGAAGCGATGAGCGTGCGCATTCGCATGGTTTAAAAAAAAAAGACAAGCTTACAAAGGAACATTTTGCAAACAAAATACAATTGACGATTCCTTGTTGAATCTTCCATTTCCATTAGTGGCCATTTTATGGGGACCGGCCTTTTTCGTGTTAATCTGTTAATTTAATTTTTTTTTGTTGCTTTTTTGCTTTCTTCTTATGTAGCTGCGGCTGTCGCGCTACTTCCCTCTGAAAATGTTGCTCGGTCATGGCATTTTGTAGCCAATGCTGCGAGCGCTCCGACAACCGCATACATTAAATGTCGACCGATTTGCAAAACCATGGCTAAGTGAATTGCCATTCGGGTCGGTATTTAGTTTTTCATAAACTTTGTGATTCGACCGAATCAAACACAATATGATTGTTGACTGTGTGTCACACAATTGCTAAAAATGTGGTGTGCTTTTTATTTTGCTGTCAGTGTGTGTGTGTTGCGCGAGCGCGCACGTTCGGCTCTCAAAGTGAAATTCACTATAAAATTATGACCATGTCATAGTAATTTTTTGTTTTTTTTTTCTTCTTCATTCGTTCAAGACTCAAGCAATCGTTGCAACCAACTTTTAATTATATTTCCTTTCAACCAGAAGATACAGCCCAACACTTAAAATGATGGATTTTTTTTTTCGTATGTGTTTCAGTTTGCGTTATATTGGCTTCAAACAACCATAAATTACGAGCTCATTCAAAACATAGTAGTGTTTCACAATGCCACAAAATACTTAAATGTTAAATTGTAGAGTTTATTGCATGGATTTCAATGTGTCCGCCTCCTGTGAGCTCCTGATTCCACCGTTCTCTCGCATCAAACTGCCTTTTTGCCATCGTGTTTTTTTTTTGCTTCTTTTATTTTGCTTTTTAAATCGATAACTAATTTGGCATCGAATAAGGCTTATTATTTCTCGCTTTATTATTGGATTTGTTGCAGTCGTGATCGCTTGTGCTGTGATATTTGACAGCTTTTAATTAAATGACAAGAATCAAACGTTCCAGCCGCTAACCGAATTGGTTTTTTTTTGTTCTTGCATTTCTGGATTACTGAAATAGTGAATCGATGGTATTTTCAAACGTAATGTCAATTGTTTAAGATCTTCCGTTGGGTGTTTCATGTGTCTTTTTAATTCTGCAATCGTAATTTGTTCTTCTTATGATTTTGTGTGTGTTTTGGTATTGTTGGTGTGCAATAATTTGGCACCCTACATCAAATCACATAGTGAACGACACTAAAGGAAATTTCGGCATCCCCAAAAAATGTGCACAAATATTATGAAAATGTGTTTCCGACAACATGCACTTGAATTATAAATCGATCAATAGCAGACACCAGCACTGCTGCGCGTCAAAATAAACGTTTATTATTGATGGCATAAGTCAGTGCCAGTCAATTTGCTTTCGCACTCTCTCATTCTCTTCTCTGCCTTTGCTGCCATCCCATTTTGCTCCCGCTTTTCACAAACTAATTATTGAATGCAAGACAAAAGTGATGCTTCTTATTGATTGTACAGTACACACTTTGCTGTTTAGTTTTTGAGACGCTGTTTTTGGATGGGGTGATGTTCGTTCATCTCTCTTCTTTGCTGCGCTCGCATTGTCATTGTCATTTTCGGCATTTATCATGAAAATCGATATAGATTTTTCCCGAAGCAAAAAGCACAATCGAACTGCAAAAGCATGGTACAGCATAATGAACCAATTGGCTGATAGCATTGTAATGCATAAGCGATGGAAATCGAAGGGGGCAACTCTTCAACAGCAGAAATGAACACCAAAAAAAAAAAAAAAAAGAAAGAAGAAAGATGATGAAGGAACAAAATTATGTGTTACGCACCCCAAAGTTGATAAGAGTAGGCGAAGAAGTAATTTTAAATGTTGTACAAACCAAAAATGGTTTTTCGTCGGAAAACAAAAACAACCGAGCACGCACTTAGGCGCATTGCGTTCAAAGATGGCAGAGAAACAAAACGAGGGCTGCCAAAACAGCATTAGTAGAGAGGGGAGAGCGGGCTGTTAAAGAGAAAAGAAAGTAAAAATCAAATTGATGGCAACACATATTATGCGAACACGCTGCCGCGCGGCATACATTAAACGTCTTCCAAGACGATTGATGCACTGCCATTTTAAAAATGAAACAACCAAGCGAACGACCGAAAAATGTTATTACCATTCAATTTTTCTTGGAATGAAAATAAACACGAAGAAATATTCCAATTTTGGTTCTCTTGACTGCTCACTTTTTTGTTGTTGGCGCGGCTCCTTCCAAACCAAAAAAAAAAATGTTTGCATGTCGTGAGCGAGTTCAAGTGGCAAATATACTATATAGAGAGCAGCAAGAATATGAAATGATGCGATGCGATGCGTACGAACACAAAATATGAATAGAGAGAGAGAGAGAGAGAGAAAAATGATTTATCGTACATCATAAACATTCATAAGTTGATCGTTTTCACCGTATTCGAGCCTTGAAAAAACTATACAGATGAACAAAAGACAGTGCACATTTTGCTTAGCTGTCGCAGCTAAGCAAATTGTATCCTTTTATTGCAATATTAAATGGATGGTGGCACATTTATGAAACACCATCAAACTCCATCCAATGCATGGAGCGGCGCGTATACGCGTATATCGTCACAGACACACTGCCACAAACACACACACACACACACATTCGGAGCCCGAACGGGCACTAACGCTACATTATTGGGTGCCATTTGTAACAATTGCTAAATAAACAAATGCATGCAGCGAAACGAAACTATTGCCGATTATTTGCGAACGATTTGCCACTTGCGATTTATTCATAGCCGAATAAAAGGCAAACTAACACAAGGGGACTCACAAGCACACACACACACACAAACACGCGCACACTCTCTTTCTTTCGACAATCATTTTCGATTGAGTTTACGCGTCGAAACATAAGCAGATTTGTGCAAAAATAATTCGCTCGGAGGTTCATCTATTGTTCGTTCTCATGTTTGGTCACCCAATTCGTTTGGTGCTTTGTGAACTGCACACCATGACCCCAAAATGGCACACGGGCTTGGTGATTCCATTTGGCTGTAGCAATTTTAGCATGTTCATTGTGATTATTTGCGAAATGTCCAATATCTTTTGTTCGATGTTTTCACAGCACTTACAAGACAGCCCAAGAATTAGATTCTGTTTGAGATTCAGACACTGGGTAAATGTGCTGATTCAAACTGAATATCCACTGAAAATGTGTGTCTATGTCAATTATTGTGTGTTGTAACATATTTGCTTACAATGCATTCGTTGTTTTAATGCGAGATCTGGCAAGATGTGCGTGCCTTTTATCTATGAATGCGTACAACAATTTGATATATATTTATATAGATGAGGAAATAGGCGACCAAACAATATGACAGTATAATACTACTGTGGAAAATGGACAGGCGTTAGAAAAGGCTAAGAATGAGAAATAGGATAAGATATTTTTATTATAATCTCTTGTCACTTCCATATGGTCTTGTTCGTCGAGTGCCATGAAATATTAGTCCGTGCTAAAATAATAAGTGCCAAATAGATTTGATATTAAAATGGTAACGCTATTCAATCATTTGGCCAAGTGAATAAGCAGTATAACCATTCATTCGGTTATGTGCAAAATGAATTTTGAATGGTTGTGCTTTTGGATTAGTACTTCTTACCACTGTAATGTGTGTGTGTGTGTGTGTGTAAGTCAGCACGGGTTTTATGTAAGTGCCTTTGAATTGAGTGAATAGCTACCGGAGTAGTTTTGTGGCGGCATAAAAACGAAATAGAAAGGGAACCGAAAAACGTGTAACACTCTTGTTCGATCAATTAAAACATGAAAAAGGCATGCATTAAGCATGTTAGCTTTTTTCTACGCTAGATTTTCTCGTTACACGTTTGCCGTTTTTTTTTTTTTTTTTTTTTTTAATTTGAATGACTGGCAAAAATAATGACATTATTTAAATATAATATCAGAAAACAGTTCATTATGTGTTCGGTGAATTGCAATAGCTTCCGCACGGAGACGTTTCATCCGCGGTGTGCCGCGTGAATGGGTTTTTGTTAGCATGAAAATTGAACTCATAAATACTCAGATTAGATCAGACCAGATTTCATAATACCATCCAGACAAAAAAAAAATAAGCCTTTTGAACAATTTCGACACGTATTGCGTGCGATGCCAAAGGAAGTATTTCCCACAATTTCCATTGAATTTTCTCTGTTTTGGTTGGTTGTTATTGATTTTTCGTGGGTATTGGTTTAACCAAAATTGCTTGGTGTTTCGAAGAAATCGTCAAAAATAAAAACGAACTCAGCGAGAAAATTCATTAATCAATATGAACAGATGCGAACTAGAAAATACCGTTTCGTTCATTCAGCGCTCTGTTGTAATTCGTTTGCTACGCACATTTCAATTCCACACATCGATTTTTCACACTTTGCGCGTTTGCTTCTCTATCGTCATGTTATTTCGAGTCATATTTGATGTTGAAGGGAATTTCTCACACGCATTTTTCATGTTTTCTCTTGTATTTTAACTGTAAACTGTGAAAATACGTTTATTGTCTTTGGGTTTTTTTTTTAATGTCAATCGGCTTTTGTTTGGAGTTTGAAGATCGTTAATTATAAAGCCGAACACCAAATCGATTTTGATGTGTGTTTGGATAAACAGCACACGGCCCGTTTATGTTTTGTTTTTATTTGAAGTTCGAGAAATTCAATTTTTGAAAGTTTCAATGTTTTTTTGCTTTTCTTTGATGTGTACAAATTTATAGACGTCTTTGGCAAAACACCCAACCACATTCAATCAGTTTCAGATGATTTCTGTCTAAATAAAATACATGCTAATCAATTTTTGAGCCGATTGCAATGGATGATTTATGCATTAAACTGAAATATGTGAATGTCGTCTTAACATCGTAGGCAAGTGTATTTTGGAACATTCAAAGAATACACAGAGCGAATGAAATCACCACACGAAAAAAAAAATAAAAAAAAAACAACGCAAACAAACTGAACAAGTAATTTAACAATGTTTTATTGTTATTCTTCTAAGAACGACGCGTCTCTTTTGCACCACCATCACACATCACCGGGCACAAAACACAGAAAACCACAACACGAGCGCACATCATACGACATACCGTATCATTGCAATGGCAATATGCAATATTCAATTGACTATTGACACTGCATAAATGCGGTGTTTGTTTATTAGAGAAAGATGAGATCTGTGCCGCGGTTATGTTGTGCATCGATACAGTTCCAAGCTAGACGAGAATACACACTAGGCGGGGAAAGACTGGGCGACCAGTCAACGAACAACGAACAACGAACAAAAAAACAAAACTGTTCGAAAAGGAAGTATACTCAACCATAAACAAAAAATACCAACGGACAAATGAACAGCTCCGGTGCGATTGTGTGTGTGTACTGATCACAAATGAAATCATAACAAAATCTAACCAGAAGATGCAAAGCATGAAAAAAAATACGCGTCGCGTTTGCACGTTTGCACAAGCAAAATATACACACCGACAAACAAAAAGGCCATCTTCCAATGGCAAATATAAACAAAAAAACAATCACACAAAATAAAATAACAAAAAAAAAAACACACACACACACACACAAAATACTATATGGAATAATCGAAATACAAACTGAACAAATATACTGATGGCAAATGGGCGCATGGACTAAGTAAACGCAGGCAACGTGCGCAAGCGGATAGATCATAAAAATATTGTTTGGATTTGTTGAGTTTGATGTGTACCGTTCAATGTGTGTTGTTATTGAGCGTTTGTGTGTGCTTTTTTTGTGTCTCGTTCTCTCTTTTTCCTCAAATGTTTGTCGTTCGTTTATTTATTTACCCATTTCTCTCTTTTCTCCTCTCTCTTTCTATCTTTCTGCATTTTTTTTTTTTTTGATTTGGTTTTTGCAACTTGAGGTGACACCGCTGGTTTTTCATTTCGCAGATATTTCTCTTTGAATATTAAATGTTGATGGTTTTTCCGTATAACATATTTTCTATTTAAAGAAGAATTCTCAGTTTAATGGTGGCAGCTTGTATTTGCCCATTAATTCAAGCAACAATGAGAGAGAGAGAGAGAGAGAGAGAGAGAGAGAGAGAGAGAGAGAGAGAGAGAAAAAGACGGAGAAATCGAAAAAAAGAACCGCAAGAAACTGACAAAAAATATGATGAAGAAGAGAGGAAGATACAAAAAATAATGCGAGAGACGTTGGCAAAGCACCCAAACTGTGTGAGTTCATCAGTAAAAACGCAAATATTATCTAACGCATTGATATCCCTTATGTCTCAATCATGTTTGCGCTTCAATGAGCCAACCATGAAAGCTGTAATTGTTTGTTGTTGTTGTTCATTCCAACTTCTGCTTCTTTTCGGTTGCTATTTTTTCCTTTTGTGCCGGCATGTGCGTGTTCACTGTATGCTGTTCAGGCAGATTTTTTTTTTTTTTTGTGTGTATGCAAATGGTGTCTGAGTAAATATTACTTTTGTCATTTGTTTGCGAATAAATGAGCGTGCGCGCGCTTAAAAAAAACAACGCTCGTATACACAACGAATGGTGAGCGGCGTAGCATTCGTGAATTTATGGTCAAAGTAATGAACATTGCATTGAAATTTATTCGGTTAGTGAATATAAATCCATTGGAAAACATGTGTCGCCAAACAACTTGCCGCGTCAAAGTTGTTCTGTGTTTTTTTTTTTTTTTTTTTTTGCAGTAAGCCCGAAAAAAAAGAAATTTGACATTAACTGAATGCGATAGTCAAGAAAAGGGATTCGAGACGAGCTGCTCCAAATTGTTCGTCGGCAGTCGTAGATTGTTATTAGTTCTGTATTTCTTTCATCAATTCATGGCTGCGGCATTTGGTGAATTCTCCTTCAACCACTTCTAATCGCTTATACTTTTGGCCATTTATCCATTCATTATTAATACGGTTATTATTATCTTACGAACAAAAAGTTTTGCGTTTCATCGTGAAATTTTCTCAATAAAATGATAATGGGAGCCTTGAGAGCACAGCCAACAAAAATCGTTGCGGATTGTTTGTCATTTCAGTTTGGTTTGACAGTTGGTTCGAAAATCAATCGACGGAGTAGAGAGTTTGATTTAATTAGAAGCAAATGTTGCGAAAGTGATTCGGTTCGTTTCGCAACAAAAACCAAAACAACAACAACAAAAACAAAAACTTCCGTTATTAACTGTCATCGAGTTGGCAAAGTCACATTGACAATGGAACTGAATCGAGCACACACAACACACACAAAAAATAGGAAATAAAAAGACAAATTAAGCCAAATAAAATAGTAAATGGAACTGAATTAAGTATTTAAGTTTGATGGCTATAGCGATCATAGCACAACCATTGGCTGTATCAAATGACTCTTACATTTATTGAGTCGAAAGAATATTACAGCAAAATCAACTTTACACTCCAAACAAAATGAAGATACACTATAGAAATGGTCGATTTTCATGAGAGATTTGAAGTGGCTGCTATGGCGGTGCACTGGCACAAAGTACCCAGTGGCTGTTATAAAGTCGAACAATGACAAAATCCAATAATGATAATGCCTGCAACATTAATGTAATTTCATTTAAATGACTCGAACCACAGTGGGCTGCGAATACACTGTGGGCACCTATGACACTCGTATATGCCGAGCATCGCGAGTACAATGTACGGATACGATGTACACATCTGGATTGAAAGTTTATGGAAAATTATGCGACGGAAATAAAGATGTTAAATTTAGCGAAATTATCGACGTTCCGAATTAACTTCAGCTAATAGCAGCATAGAAGAGTGTGAGAAGAAAGACCGAAGGGGAAAAAATTGGCCCACAAAAAAAAATACTGATTCAAGTAGACAATTTTTGCTTGAATTTGAATTTTAAGTGAAATTAAGTTTGATCTTTCAATTTGGTTAACGCACGTATAAAGAGTGATAGAGTGCCAGAGGAGTTAAGCGAATAAGCTGATAGAAAACGGCTGATGATTAAGTTTTGTGATTTGTAACTCTTGGTTTTGTTCACGACATAGAATTAACGGGATTTTTATTCGGATGGCAGAGGACTCATAACAACAATTAGACAAATATAATGCGAAGAACTCTCAACGTCATTTGCAGTTGTTTGTGCGTTCGTTTCATTTCTCACTCCCATTCTTTCTAGCTGTGCGCACCAAGAAGAATGGAATTGTGATTTCGGGGTTTTTGTTCTTCCTCCATTTTCACCATTTTAACATCATTTTGTGGGATTTATTTGCACTTTTCATATTCATTTGTTGGTGGAATATTTTACACAAATCTCTTTTCACGTAACATTCGGTTGACAGTGACAACAAGCAAACCTCCGCCTTCTTCTTGTTTTCCTAAAAACCCAAGCTTTCGGTTGGGTGTTGATTTTTTTTGTTTGTTTGTTGTTTTACTTTATTCAGTGTTATATTTGCTGGTACTTCGGGTGTCGTACCATGAGCAGTAGCACCATTTACTATTTACTTGATGTCGTCTTCAAGGAATGCTTGTCATGTCAATGGCAAATGCATACCCAAAACTTTCATGTTGCAGGGTACTTGAGCCAAAAGCGAACTCAACATCAGAAACGAAGCACAGAATACTATGTGTTTGTATGTGTGTGTGCGTTTTGTTGTTGTCGAAGAAGTCAACAGCCACCCAAAACATACAATTATGGCATTTTCGAATTTTCCCATTTTCAGTTTAGCTTAACGCTTATCCGTGTTTGAATGCGACGGGCTATTGTACAAAACTCTGAAAAGTCCTGGTTGTAAACGGATTTCAAGACAAGAGACGATAGACATCGACCTCATGTCGATGAATTGTTGATGTGGAAGTGATAGAATGTGTATGTGTGTTTGCGTGTGTGTGTGCCTGTGCCTGTGCATTTGCATGTGTGTGTGCGCGAACATTTTCCTTAATTAAGGTAATGTTGTTTTATCTCTCGCTGGGACATAATAAACATGAAATATTCATTTTCATTCATATCCCGACACAATGCACTGTCGTCTCTTTGCTCACTAGTTGAGCAACGAGTACATAATAACGTTGACGACGATCCAGTGTCGTCACAGACATGTATAGAGTCAGAGCAGAAACTCTCTCTCTCTCTCACACACACTCTATCTATATATCTCGCAACCAAACATTATCAACCGGACAATTTAACTTTTGAGGTGTGCGACTTCATTACCACACATAAACTATGCAATTTTTACGCTTCTCAATGGATGCACTGGTGCTGAGTGCTCACAGCAAGCACTGGCTTGGCCCAGCCAAATGACTGTTTTGAAAATTCGTTTCACTCCACTTTTCCGGTTTTGTGTCTTCTTTTCATTCCGTTTGCCGTTTATCCGAGCGAAATTTATTATTAAATAATTTTCCAAATGAATGTCACTCGTACACAAGAGCACACACACTCACATTTGGTGTGCTTTGAATTAGCAATGAGATAATTTTAAAAGCTGAAATTCGGGATATGGTTTTTTGTTTACAAATTGTACAGACAAAGTTTCACATTCAACACACTTTTCAACGTGCATCGAAATCATAATCGAATAACACACACAGTTTTGGTGCTGAATAAAAACGCGAGCACACACACAAAACACATAAACTTGATAAGTTGAGATTGCGAAATCACCTAATAACATTCGATATGAATAAAAATCAATTTGATGAAACAAAATATTCGCGTGACATGACAACAGACACATTTTTGTTACCATTTGTTCAAATAGAGTTGTGTTCATAAGGGTTTTTTTTTAATACAGACTCAGCTAATCATTTTTTGTAAAGCAAAATTCTTTGCTTTTCTGTATTTGATATTACGTTTTTATTTCATTTCATTTGTTTTTTTTTTGTTTTGTTTCATTCGTTATGCTTAACAATTAATCAATTTTTCTTTCATCATTTAGTAATGGCAAACACTTCACCAAAAATTAGCGATTGCCTCAAATTTCGTTCATTTATTTGGTATCAACAAAAATTAACACATTTAGAATTAAACAAATTCAATGGAACACATACTTTTGTGTTTCAATAGTGTTTTTGAAATTTATTCCACTAAAATCCACCAACAAAAATCCGCCTGACTGCTCACTGATCCGGAATCAATTGTAATTTATCAGTTTCTTAGCTACCAGTAAGTAAGCTTACATCCAAAATTCAACACTCTTTTTAGCACACAAATATTTCGAGTTTCATTCAAAACTGTTTAAAATTCATCAAACTGTTGTTCAAATGTTTTTTTTTTTCTTTCACAGCAATCGTTGTTATTATAATAAATCTGAATGTTGTCGTATAAAATAGACGACGTGCTCCACATATATCTTTTTTTGTGTCTGTTTCGAATCAATTTAATAAAATGCTCAATAATCAACGAACACGAGTCTTTTCAAATTTTTGGGTTCAAAGAATATTCTTCCTTATGAATCGTTTAAATGAAAAATCACGAATTTGTCAAATATTTCGAAGTTTCAAAAAAAAATATCTTCGTTTTTTTTTTTAAATCATTGAACTTTATTCTAACATTTTTGTTTGTTTGTTGTTATTACAGTTATGAAATTTCATTTGATTTTTCCTCAACACAATCAATTTTCAACTTGCACTCAAAAACCAATTTGTATATCGTTTGTCTTGTTATTGGCGAAACAAAAAAATTTAAAAATCGAGTTTTTGATTTCGTATAGGAAAAATCGTATCGAAACAAATTGTGATTTTTGAATAGAATAAACACGCGCGCGACTCGCTTGTCATTCCATAGCATACTGAAGTGAAGTAATGTTCTTGTAAACATCGATACCCAAGCATTGACATCGTAGCAAGAGTAAGGAGCCGACTTACGAAAACAGACAGCCAAAAACCAGACGACGGAGAACATTGCAGCCGCTTGAGCACACTCACACACACACACACTCAACAATATGTAATACGTATCGCGGATAAAGAGTAGGCAGTGAACCAGTGAGTATCACATGAATATGTGTGCAATGTGCTGCACGCACGCACCGTTCCAATTGGAAACGAACGTTTACAATTCATTCATGCTGCTGGTTTACTATGCCTCTTCCTTTGATCGTATGTTTTGTGTTGCGCTACCGCTGTTTGTGAGTATGGTACACAGAACGGAGGGGAACATTAAAGCGACATCGTATCGCTTCGGCCTCCGTTTGTTCGATGTTTCCGACGTTCGGATTCGGTTCGGTTTTCAATGCACATCAGCCGGTATGCTGCTTACTACTATTTCACCATCGAAGTGCTCTTATCAAAACAGATCGTGCATTGGCTTTTGCCTGTGCCAGTTTAGTAACCGTTTAGATAAAGTTGAATTGCAAGTTAATTTCATCGGTACATTCATTCCAATAAAATTGTATACTGCACTCGATGCACAGACTGGAGAATGCTGTGTGAGTGTGTGCTGAGTGTTGCCTGTTATCACGAGTCGAGGGGAAGCACTGGAAACGTAACATAAACCCACAATTTCGAAGGAGAGAAATCCAACGCATGGAATATGAATGCCGAATTATTGGAAGTGTTAAATTTACGCCTATCACTGTTTCAACAGATCAAGCAGTTGAGCCGCACATGAAATGCATACGGCGTTTATCAACGGGATTCTCGTTCGTATCAGTTTTTGTTTTTTTTTTTTTGTATTCAGTTGGCGTCGTGTGTATAATGTGTATGCAAATCAAATTGAATTTCCGTTCCTTTCAATCGCAAAAGTTAAGCACTATACCAACATCAAATACCGAGAGCACAACATCAACGAGACCGAAACACACGAACAAACAAACAAACAAAAAAAAATCCTTTGGCTATTTTGCATTGGCAATGCATCGATCAGCATCACTTATTCCAGCAAAGTCAGTGAGTGTCATGTAAACACATGTTATCAGCTAGCTGTTAATAAACGAAAATTGAATTGACATTGTGCGCCACAATATTATTGAACGTTGTTGAAAATGATGCCCCCGCTCGACCAAATGAAGTCAACCACTATTTTATTTAAATCATTAATTCCATTCGCATTTATGTTTGAACTAAAAGAATTCTCGTATATACCGTTTCGTGTATGCAATTTTCGCGAGAATTTGCGTCAATTATGGGCTGTGTGCCTGTTCGTTCTACCGTGCGCTGTGGCTCTGTGTCAAGTGGCTCAAAGCATGCCAATTTGCACCCATGCCAAAGTAGTAATTACGAATGCAAATTGCTACTTTAACTGCATTCGATTTTTTGTTTGTGCTCTCTCATTTTCTGTCTCAGCTGTGTGAGCTCTCACTGCCTTTTTGTTGCTGATCAAAGGCTTAAGTGGCACGAAATTCAAATTATAGTACGATAAATGAGTGGCATCGAACTTATTCACAATCCATTTGGATCGCATTCGATTTAATTGACATGAAGGACTTGTTTAGTTTCTTTTTAGTCAACTATTTTTTGAACATTGAATTGTTTGAACTCAATGAAGAGAATAACAACAACAACAACAACAAAAAAACGGTGAAAATTTATGTGTTTTGTTCACCAGCATTTTAACACATTTTAAAAACGATCAATTTGTTCTCAATGCAAAACCGTTTTGGACATTCTCAATGGCTTGCTAATACACCTAATGAGCTCATTCCAAACTGCCCATACCAATTGAACATGTGATCTAATCGACAAACTGTTCATTTTGAACATTGATTTTTATAAATATATCGCGTATACGTTCATAAGAATATTCCAAAATAAAATGGTAGATTTTGATCTGAGCAACAGTAATGACAAACTGGAAAATCGATCGAACGATTCACGTGAAATGTACAAACTGGTGGAATTTCATTTGGAGCGAGTGAGAGAGATGAAAAGAAAGAAAGAAAAAATAAAATAAAATAACAACAGAAACGTACACACGCCAATAATATCGAAAAACACCTCAAATTCAGTCGAAAGAGTGTGAGCAAATGCAAACAAATGAAATTTGCATGCGTGCACATTTTTTTTTTCATTATTTCGAATGGTTGGTGGATATCGAGTAGTAAAGTTTAATGTGTGTATCACATGGGTAAAAACATCGGCATTGTAACATGGATTTACATTAAAATTTCGGTTGGAGTAGCACCAGCAACACCAGCCAAACCAACTTAATATAGACGCGTGAATATTTGCATCACATTTACTGAATTTCCATTTATCGTGGTGCCAACCATATCGATCTCAATGGTACTGATTGAACACGACCCGTTACAAACACACACTTACACATACACGAACAAACAAATGACACGAAAAAAAAATTGTTTAAATAAATATGCTAATAATAGTAATAATAAGAGTAGTAGTTAAATAAAATACGCGCCATCATCAACGAACAAAATAACATCTAAAATGCTGAAACAGAGAGAGAGAGAGAGAGAGAGAGAGAGAATTTTATAATTAATACATACATATGTCTGTTGTCTACAACACTGCACCACAAAAACACGAAAAAACGATATGGGCTCGACCTGCCCGCTCTTTTTAGTTTTTTTTTTTATTTTTATTCTTCTCGGTTTTTTTTTCTCGGTATATTTTTGCCGTTTTTTTTTTCAAATAAAATTCATTTGTACATGCGCATTAAATTACCACAGTTATCGCATAAAATTAATTTCGATAAATAGCAAACTGCTCGCAAAGAGAGAGAGAGAGAGAGAGAGCGAGAACGAAAAGAAAAAGACCTTAACATCGCCACAGTTAACAATAACACAGAATGTTTGACCGTAAATTAAATATTATTAAAATAAAACGGGCGAATGCAACAGCAGCTAACAATAATAAAAAAACGAGAACAGAAAACAGCAAAGTGATTTTGTTCGATGTTATTCATTCGATGCATGTGTGTTGATGTTGGTTTTTTTCTCTCTCTTCTCTCTGCTTGTCAGGTTTATGCACACCGAAACAACAACAGCACCAATCAACCAGCGAAAACAAAGTTTGCAATCAATGTATAGCACTTCTATATTTTTGCTAACAATGAACGTTTGTTTTGCATTACATCCCTGCTAAAGAAACGTGGCTTAGCGTGCATTTGCTCCTTGCTCACAGCATTATGCGCTTGACATCAGCAATCAAACAACGATCAAGGTGTGTGTGTTTTTTTTTTATTATTTCATGTATATTCGTTCAGTTCACTCTCTCATTCGTGTGCCGGCCACATGAAATATACCAAAGATTTTTCCACATCACATTGAATCATTGCAATGCATCGATTTCGTGTGCAACAGCGCTTTTATTTAACATTCAATTCAAATTGAAGGACGATTCGCAAGACCGAATTGAACAGTGTCTGGTTTCTATTTCTAAAAAGAAAAATTGCTACGAAATATTTTATATCTCGTATCAAGCTGAGATTCATTCAATTCGCTATTGTTCGTTGTGTTTATGTGTAAAATGCGAATTATTTTAATGGCCACATGAATAAATGAGCCTGCGATATATATATATATATATTTTTTTTTTTTTTGCTGCTATTGAGAATCGAAAAAATCGCCGATGGCATTGCACTTGCTGTAATTTCACGATTTTTTTTTCTTCTCATCTTTTTCTTGGCATTTGTACTTACATACTTCATCTCACACTCTCATGCAAACGTACACAATCAATTTGTATATTTTGTTCACAACTCATAGGCATCTTCAGTCCAGTGCATGCTTTTGTTTTCTGTTTCAGTGAAAACGAATCGCTTCTTCATTTTTCACTCAGAGATTTTTTTTTTTCGTTATATTCGATTAATGTGATTTTTCTTCTTTGAAATGAAGGAAAAAAAATGAGAGATTTGTTTTTTCTCTAGTCTTCGATAGACGGGCATGGGGAGAGACACGATTCGATGCACACAATAAACGCGCAACACACAAATCTACTGAAAGACTTCTTTGATTGGGTGATACTAAATTGTATTTTGACATGGGGAATCAGCCGCCTTTTTTTTCCCAGGGTGTTAAAAAAGAAATCTTTTAAATAATTTTCAATGAATTTCTCTGCGGCATATGTTGAGTGAACACAACGGAACTAGTGCCTGTGCCCTGCACGCACCATTCAAAAATTGGACTACAAAATCAAGCGTAACGAAGCGATGAAAAGAGGAGATGTCATTATTACGTAATATTACCAAATCTTCCCTTCAAATGCATGTTCGTTGTTGTTGTTGTTGTTGGTGTTTTTTGTTTAAGTCAGCGCACAATCACTGGGCATGCAATGTAAAGGCAATAGGCATATTAATTGATATGTCATCAACATATGTTGCCAGTTTAGTACCGCACAGACGCACTTCACAAATCGCCGGGCTCACAATCGAAATATCGTGATTGTTGTTGTTCATTTCATTGCATTACATTGAATTCTCGAGTTGTTGTGCACTGGTTTTATGTTGTCGATGTTGCTGGCACCTCATCTCATCTTATTTTCACGCTGCTTACAACCATACAAACAATTTTCAATCAACAAACATCCTGAATTTTTTTCAATTCCATTTCATCCGATTCATGTTAAAATGTAATAAAAAAATGTGTGTGTTTTGGCAAATGCGTGCCACGTTTGCCATAGAGTCTATGTATTGACGAATACACAGACACATTCTTTGGTCTATCCGGTATATTTGTTGTTGTTTGCACTTTTACGTGTACACACAGACACACCATATAAAATGCATGTCAAACGATTATAAATAAATGTTATATTCGTTTCATTAAAATTGAATTTTAATATGATGAATTGGTGGAATGGTTAAAAGTGACAACCTGGGTTCAACAATGAAATATATTATTTAACTGGTCGAGTATGCTCTCAGTGTTTCATTCGTTGCTCAATGTATTGGACACGGATGAAATTCATTTGCACGCACTTTTGCCGTCCAAACAACGGATTTAAACTGGGATTTCGGGGGAGGTTTCAGCAGTATATTCAGAAATCCTCAATCTGTGTAATCAACCCGACTGAATGATGCGTCGTTAGTTTATGTTTTTGATGTTCACTGTGAAAATAATTGCTACGCAACATATGTAACCATTCATAAGAAATCCTTTTGAAGAGTGTTAGCCATACGCTTGGCCATGCGTCGATTGTTCGAATGAACTTCGTATTCAAGTGCAAAGTCATAATAGATTTGGTTTTTGTTCTTTGAAAAGAACTGTGTATGCCATGGTTTTGCACCCCAATTCGTTTTTTTTTTTTTTTTTTTTTGACACACACTGAAAATTGTCATGAAAAGGCGAAAGTGCAATAGAGTGTGAATGTGCGACATCGAGCAAGAACGAACGAAAAAACAATTATGGAATGTGGATATTGCAAAGTTTTCAGGCGCTCCTTTTGCATAGACTTTTATTATAATTCCGGGCAATTTTTGCCATTCGATGCCAATGTCATATCTTGACAGTATGAATTGTGTGTCTGGTGTCTGTTGCTTGCATGTTTTCTCTCTCTCTCTCTCTCTCTTTCTCTCTCTCTCTCTCTCTCTCTCTCTTGCTTTCTCGCTCCAGTTTGGGAATGCCAACGAGAAACGGTTAGCTTTAAATGCATTGAGCGGAAGAAACACGTTGAACTGGCTGGACCATTATATTCTCATTTTCTTTTCATTTAGTTTCCTCTTCTTTTTTTTTGCATATTTTTCCACGACATGAGACACAGACACATACACAACGCTCATTTTGAGTGAGCGCATAAAATGGCCTTATTTTTCTCCTCCACCGGTGTCGTGCTCTATGCTTTCAATAAAACAGACACACATACACACATATTGGGCACTTGGGCATTTACCGCACACAACACTTATGTACACGATTCCATGACAAACAAAAATGTGCATGGAATTGTGTTAATTTATTACCTGTGACCAATTTTCTCTATCTCTGTCTCCTTGCTTTTGAATGAAACCGCGTGATGGTTTTCTCGCGTTAGCGCACCCAACGCTGTGCTCATTTTTAATTTGCTACGGCATCGGCGGCCCATTTGCATTACGTCAGATGTGTGACCGTGCAAATGAAGTTATTATAATAAGCAACTATGACTCTGGTTCATGTGATATTTTTTTGCGCATCGTTATTATTATTGTTGGCGGTTATTGTTCCGAGCTCTTCACGACCAAAGATAGGACAGGGTGAAAAAAACAGCGAAGAGACATTCCATTTTTTTTATCTCACTATTTTGCCATTAATGCAAAATATTTCTGCGTTATTTCATAACATGACTGTGCAATTTTGTTTAAATTAACCGATATTTATTACATTGAGACTTCGGGGAAGAAAAAAATTGGAATTTAATATGACTTTTTTAATATCTTGAATTCTGTGCAAAGAAGCATGAGAGAAAGCGTTTCCACTGGCCTGGATATTGTCGTTGATGTTGAAGGAAAATTTGTTGTGAACGAACATACAGATTCACCAGACGATAGTGCCTTTATGTCATTGGCATCGCTGAACATTCTGCATTCAATCTGTAAACTGCTATTAGTAAAATTAAACTAATATAAATTGCGATGAGAGAGAGAGAGAGAGAGAAAAACGGAATGCTCTGAATTTTTGAATTCGAAAAAAAACTAAAACAATTACAAATCAATTGAATCCATTTGGAAAATACGGAAATGAAATCCCACTACACGAAATGTTAATGTGTGTATGTTAATGGCCGTTGGCCAACATGGCATAGCTCCGCCATTCTCAAATGCATGTTCTCGGTTTGGAGTTGTTGTTGTTGTTGTTGTCGTGCGTTACAATGTAACTAAAATCCGATGATCAAAACGTGATTTGATGAGCGCATTTTCACACTGGTTCTACACAAGACCTGGTAGCTACACCGCATATTATACATAATATATATATATTTATTATTATTATTATTGAAACATTTTAAATGGGTGGATTTCAAATTAAAATTAAATGCATTAAAGTGCTAAATAAAATGAAAAAAAAAACAGGAGAGAAAGAGATTGGTGGCCAAATTACATGTTGTTTTCCGTAGGCGCACCAAAATGCCACTTTATGCCAATAAATTATTCATTTCGAAATTGTATCAAATATTTATACAAAAATTCAATTTCTATTTGATAGGCGGCTAAGCGTAGTTGGTCGTGTTTTTTGTTTTTAGTTTGTTGCTGATTTCTTCTTCTTCTTCTTCTTCTTTTCAGTTATTCAATGCGATCGAATTGCCGATGTAATAGGTGCGATACAAAGCAGTGTCATCGATAAAATCGTACACATTCACAAATCATATTCCCGTTCCGATTATGTAGCACTCGTTTTTCAATGTTGCTTACTAAATTGAATGTCATTGATCCGCAATCCGCGGCGGCAATTTTTAGCAGTGGCCATTTCATAAATGCCCAACGTTTAGGTGTCATGGTAGACTTTATCTGTGGGCTCATCTAGATCTGGATTATTCTAAATCTTGATTATTTCAGTCCGGTGACGCGCACGGTTTCGAAATCGAGCCCAATGCCAATCGAATTGTGCATATATGCACGGGGGGATCGGGAAATAAAGAGAACAAATATAACCGGAACGATACAGGAGTTTCATTTGTTGAACTAATATGTTTTTTTTTCGTTCTCTCTCTCTCTCTCTCTCCATCTCTCGCACTCGCACTCGCCTTGGTGTTTGCATTGCGTTCGGAATTCAACAGAGCCTTTAAATTACTTTAAATAGATTAAACACTAGCTGCATTTACTCTTTGAATGTGACCGGAATACCAGCTTGATTCACGCTTTTATTTTCATATATTCAGAGTGTTTGTTTCTGCCGATGTGTGTGCCTTGTTCAATTTGCGTTTCAATCGTATAAAATAACTTAAATTATGAAGCAAAATGTGGACAGTGAATTCGAGATCTACCACAGCACTTCATACGTGTTTATTTCTTAAGATTGGCAAAGGCCATTGAGCATGGCTAGTTCCGCGAATGCAATAGCGCCTTTCAGATTGGTGTATTTGATTTCTTTAATCGGTTTTTTTTCTGTGTATATGCAATTTCTAACTACTTGCGTTTTGTACTCCGATGGAGGTGCAATATTTTCTGGCAATCAAACACCAAGCGGTATAAAACGTTTGCAAGAGGTTCAGGTTAGATTGAGAGTGTGTCCCTCTTTCACTTTACAATTTTGCGTTGTATTTTCATATATTTACTCTTACTTTGCAGTATACTGTTGCACACCGGTGTAGTGCAGTGCGCTGCATTTGATATCGGTAACTTGATTCTCGCCTTCTTCATTTCACCATCGCCAAACAGACAAGCAGCCCAATATTTTTTTTTATTATGCATTAGATGTTTGGCGCCAATAGACAACAATTCATAAATAAATATCTACATGAATCAGTCGGCTACGGTGCAATACATGTGGTGAAGTCGTGTGGGTTAAGAAATGCGACTCAAAAATCCGCATTCGACTCGAAGATTATGGCAAATATCAATACCGCGAATGAGCGTAAGCTCGTAGAATTGAAAAAAACAAGAAAACAACAAAACGTAATAATGAAGATAGATAGAAAGAGAGAGAGAGAGAGAGAGAGAGAGAGAGAGAGAGAGAGAGAGAAACTTTGTGGTTTTACTTTGGACATGGACATGCGTGCAGAGCGAATATCGAAATCGAAATGACATCTTTTGAACGACACACTGCCGGCTATTCAGCCTAATCAACATGAAATGCGTGCATCAAGACGCATTCTTTACCATTAAATCACACTATATTTGATTTGCACACCATGTTCCCGATCCCCATTTCGCGCTTGTTCCACTTTTCGAAATGTGACCATTAGTTTTAATTGTTGCACACATTTTGATATGCGGTTGAAATGTCGGCACACATTTCCATATGGTTAATTAATGAACAATGTTTGGCATATTTAACACTAAATCAAATGGATAAAATTGGTATTGGCTGGAAAATTGAATTCGAAATGTCTTGTGACCGAAAACGAAAGACGCCACGCCACAATTTGCATTTAATAATTCAATGTTAATACCTATTAGATATCCGCATTCATTACGCGAGCTCGTAGGAATGCAAAATAGCTGTCATTCATGTGATAGGCCGTTGTTCGGTGCAATGTCTTGACATGTTTCTTCAAGTGGAAATCTACCACACACACACACACACATCGAACGTTCTCGACTCTTGTAGCTCGGTAAATTCTATCGATTCCTGTTAGTCTTCATCAAAAACCACTGCATCAATTAATACCTACACGAAATCATACATCCAACAAAGCCAACCAATGTAATGAGTGTGTGAGACGAGACGAGACACAAACGCAACATTCAAGATAGAATGTCTGGATGTTCCACACCTAAAATATCACAAACGTTGCAAACATTTTTTTCTCGCACAACAAAAATTGCATTTGGTTTTCGAGGCTCATTGTTTGGTGCGCGGTAAAATCAAGTACTTTTTATATACCAACAATTTGACGGTCATGCATTTTAGATGTCAGACTGACATGGAGACAAAGACCGAAATCACCAATTTCTTCGACATGTTCAACTATCTTGACCATAAGTTATTCGCAACGCACAATGCGAGTGAGCGTACACGGTGACAATGTGGAGCCATGGCAAAACCAACAACAACAACAAACCGAAACAAAATAAGCAATTTAAAATGAAATAAACCTGTTTGCCGAATCCATCGAACAGCACATGGCATCGCATATTTCCTTCGGTTTTATTATATGAGAATAATTAAATTATTATCCTTTGATTAAAATAAAACAATTCTTCGGCGCTGATAATAAGAGAAAGACACACACAGAGAGAAAGAGAAAGAGAGAAAGAGAGAGAGAGAGAGATGAGGCCTGAACAATCACAACAAAGTGCTGTGATAAACGGCCTGAGATACGCACTAATTTATTAATTTTTATAAGCTGCATTAATTTTTGGTTGTGGATTTTCCTGACGTGCGATAAGCGAATGAGACAAAAAAAGGCCAAAGAGCAAACGAAACACTGTGCGTCCGCCAGTTAATTTATTTGCTTGCTTATTGATTGTTTCTCTTCTCAGCATTGAAGAGCTCCCTCTCATGTTCACAGCCACTTATTTTTCGTCGGCGTGTCGAGAGTAGACAAACCACATTCATTCCATTTAAATGGTGTTGATGCACGCACCATTTGAACATTTTCGGTTTAGCCATCGCGACTGTGGCTGATACAGCGGTGATGGCGGCAACAAACTGGGTAGCTTCACATCAAATATCGATCATTAATGTCGAAATTTGTATGATTCTTGTGTGCTTCATGCCACGGCTAATACAATACCGTGAAAATGGGCGAAAAGACTGTGGCCACAAAATGTGCAGTCACGCGGTGGAATTGTTTTAAACGCGAAGCGTGATTTTGAATTTTTTTCATTCTTGTGAATGTCTCTGATTGTTGCATTCGATTATTTCTTTCGCCAGTTTCGTCCAACTCGATTCCGTCACATTGTTCCCTTTTTTTGTATGTGCACGTTGCAATGCCGGGTGTCGGATATGTGTGGACTGGCTTTGTTTTGTTGATGCGTGCATCACTTGCTTGGCAAATTGGTTTTCAAGTTGCAAATGCCTACGCATCCAACAGTCCAACGTTATCTGAGTGTTGCGGTTTTCACGTTAATTTCCGATGCTGTGTGTATCGCCTTTATTTTCGTTGTTGTTGTTGTTGTTGTTGTTGTATTTTTTTGAAATTCTCATTCGCCTTCATTTCATATTAATTTCATTTAGATTGCCATTGCGTGGTGCTTGAGCCTGCATCCGTGGTCTGTCTCCTTATTATCTTATGCCGCATTAAAGATACAACTTTTTTTCTTTGTTTGCCTCTCTGTTCGTTCTCTCTTGTCTTTTGCGCGAATAAATATGGTAATAACATGCAAAATTATCCGAAAATGACATTAAATTCAGTCGAAAATCAGCAACAGAGAAAAGATTTTATGCACACACACACACACACACACACGATGATCGTGAAGAGAAACCAAGACTCTGCCAAATGGATATTTTATGCAAAGTGAATTCTTTTTGAAACGCGATAAATGACATTCGAAATGACAACGATTAATTTGATTCTACTTCCGTAATGTTGCAATGCACCACACATTTTATTCCGTTTCGCACCATAAACAGCCATCCAACCTCAATTTCTGGCAATTTTCTTCTGATTATCTTTTCAGAGTTGGTTGTTAAATCCAAAAAAAAAAAAAAAAAAATCCAAATCCAAATGGAAACAACAGCCACAAAAGCTTATTATAACGGTATTTGTCGATCGCATTTCAAATAATCGCATCTGACATTTAAATGGATGCTGTACTTAAACTGATAATGTGATTTATCGCCATGAATGTACTAACTTTGTGTTGAAACCACAAATTCGCATACAATCTTTCAACTGATTGAGATTGTGTTGTTGTGTTTTTTTTTTGTTTTTTTTTTGTTTTTCATAAATTACTTGATGTTTTATGGAACATATGATTGTAGGCTATATATGGTATTTATACCGAAAAATGTATTGCATCAAATCGTCAATATATACTAATATGTATAAAAACTCATGTATCGCCATGGTGTGGGTAAAATGGGCATCATATTATTCTCCCTTGCTCCAATAACCATCAATGTGCGTGCAAAATTGAGCACTGTACGTGCAGCTCGGTTGATTTGGTGGCTAATTTCAAGTCGACAGCAAAAGGAAATAATTAAATGAATTTTTGTTCTCTGACATTGTGAACCGTGTTCCGAATATATGAAATATGTGTAATGTGTGTGTGTGTGTAGCTGAGATGACTGCCCCATCCAAATTCTTCTTTTTTTGACGCGAAAACATTCACCGGAAATTAGTCGAAAATTACATTCAATCATTTCAATATTGCCAACCATGAAATCCATCAAATAATATTATTTGTCGAAATTGGGCTGCACATACAAAACATGCAACAACAACAACACTCAACAACCAGCCCATTCAAATAGGCAAATGAATTGGATCAGCGACCAATATGCGAGCATATATACACAAAATCCATATTAACAATAGAATCGAACGGGAAAATTATTCACCCATCGATGGAACACACACAAACGTCAACGTGAGTGAAGAAGTGAAAGGCAGAGAGAGAGAGAGAGAGAGAGAGAGAGAGAGACGAAATCGGAAAATGATTTGCTGCAATTGTGATGTGAAATGTTATGTATGGCGTTTTGTTAGACGGTACACGATTTGTGCATGTACTCATAATTTACTCGTAATATGTAATATGAAATTGGTATGAGGGTACCTCAACCGGACGCAAAATTACGATGTGTTGCATGATGTCTAATGGTGTGTGTGAGTGTTTTTTTTTCTCTGTGTGTTGTCTTGTTGTTGTAGTGTTATTGTTTTGTTTTATTTAGCCAAGCCATGGCACCGATCATGGTCGTTCATTCAATACTCGAATGTACTTCTGAACCGTACTACACAAAGAACCCTTGAAATGGGGCTGAGAGTGCTAACGCAAAAACATAAAAGACGGAAGAACGGAACTTTATATAAAAGAGTACCATGCACATCGAATCAAAGAGCCTTTTGATTGCGTGATGGAAAATGAGAAATGAAATGAATATTATGATAGAAACAAAAAAAAAAAAATATTAAGAGATGAATATTGCCGAGACGATGGGCGATATATACCGAAGAGCTGTTGAGAAAATGGGCAGAGCGAAAAAGAGAGGAAGTGTAAAGAATCAAGAGCAAATGCCATAAATAACGAATGAACCTTTTGCCTTCCAAAACAAATCAATTACTTGCGAATCAAGCAGAAAAATGCACGACAATAATATTGAATATCGTACGTATTTCATTGCCCCATTGCATACACTGTAATGATTTTTGCTCGATGAATTTTTCAATTGTTTTCAGTTCTGATGGCACGTTTTTGTCAATTTTTAATCAATCAATTCTTTCGTGCACATTGCATGCACTCACCATGTCAATTGCTAAAAGCATTTTCAATGCACATTCAAATGAAACATTTGAACAGAAGAAAGAAAAAAAGAAATCTAATTAATAGTTCTGCTTGTGATAGAAAGAAATTGAAACTTTAATTCTATGACCTTTGTGTTGCAGCCGTTGCATAAGATTGTGTAAAAATGTCCAAAGTTCAAAAGCACCTTTTATAATACAACAAACAATACGAACTTTCAAAGTGACAGCAATTTGTTGCTTAGAAACGAAAACTTGCTATGGCACACAGCAGTGATTTTGATTTTGTTGATGGCATTGTCACTCAGAATTAATCTCTAGCCAGCTTCTAATATTCGAGGTACTGTTCTTTTTTTTCTATCGCTATCGCTCGTCATCCAAATCCATTCCCCTCCATTCCATTTATTCATTGCAACGGTCACAATGCACATAATTTTTTCAGTGTTCTTAAATACCGTCTGATGATAATTTTCGATTAAATCGAGCACATTCTGGTATTCGTTGAATGGCATACTAAACGGTGGCGAACAGACAACAAACATATATACCGATGCACACGCATACAAAGCAAGCCAATCTCGGCAAATTGAAATCACAAATCCATTCCTTGAATTAAAAGGGCCATTCCCCAAGCGGTTGAATGCGTTGAATGCTCGGGCATTTGCAAACACACAATGTCGTCGACAGAGAGAAATCGGTAATATGCTGTTTGAATGATTAAAACGATGCTCGACACTCTCTTCCCTCTTTGTACAGCACTCCAAATCCATTCGACTCACTCATTTCCAATATCTTTCTCTGTTTATCTCTCTCTCTCTCTCTCGCTCTCTCTCTCTCTCTCGATCTCCGTACACTCGGTAGTTTGTCGCATATGCGGAACAGGCAAATTGAAAATAAATTTATGAAAATTGAAAATAGCACCTGAATGCAGATCATTTGGTATTCATCTCCATCTGTAGCTGTGTGTGTGTGAGTGTCTTTGTACTGTTGCACGCGCGCACACACAACTCACTTGATACGAGAGTCAAATTTTCAGTTGTCCTCAGCCCGTTGCAACGTCACAATCAAACAAAAAGCTTATCCATCTCGGCACTATTATCGCTTTTAATCGCAGCTGTTGCATAGCTACAAATAATCAACGAATTTTCGCTCGCTCACTCACACTACTTCGTCTTTGCATTTGCTGAAGTGAAGTAATAAGCAAGCAAGCAAAGAAATTGAATGCAGACGACACATCCGCATCGAATTGAATGCTAGAATGAGGAACGGGATGAGAACAGCAAGACACACACACATACACACACAGAGACAGAGAGAAAATGTGTAACATCTTCTTCATCATTCAATAGCATCACCACTCACCAGTCAACCAGTTTGTTGTCAGTTAATTGTCAGAACTTATAGAATTTCGAATATTATTCGAATGCAATTGGAAAATACATGTCATTCGGTTCCGTTCACACACTTTCTCTCTCTCTCTCTCTCGCTCTCTCTCTCTCTCTCTCTCTCTCTCTCTCTCTCTCTCTCTCTCTAACTCTATCTCACCATGTTTCGAATGTTTGCCGACACACACAGCCATTTACAAATAAATGCTTTTAGTTTAGTAGAAAATGGAAATTCAACGTGCAAACGCTGTAAATTTGTTGCGACTGCATTGATGACTACTGTTAATGTGCACATTTCAAGCAAGTAAATGCAAGAGAATCTGACGATTACCATGCACTTGTTGTCATTTCAAAGAAATCACCATCGAAATATTGCATTGATTCGCATGCTGTGAGAGCGCGCACGTTCGACCGGGCGAACGAGCAAATAAAATAATAAACAGTTACTATCGATATAAACGATAATTGAATCAATGCTCGCGAACAAAACAATTTCCAGGAATTGAAAGTGCCTTGATTTTGCTTGACAATCACTTTGCTCATTGGAAATTAATTGATTGGCAAATTATCGGCTGTTTCGTCGTCAATGTGAACTATGTATTTGTTTTTGTTGTTGTTTTTTTTTTATTTTTTATATTTAACAATCGTAAATAATTTTGTCCCGTTGCACTTTGCAACAGCAAATCAATGAAAAGTGCATTAACCAATCAATCCAAAAATATCTCAACTATCCTAAAATATACGCTGCCGTATCGTCACTGACGCCAACTATAAAAATAGGCATCACATTGTCAAGAGTTTTCAAAAACAAAAAACAAAAATTACCGCCATAGAGCTAAAAGAGATATTTATTCAATGAACTCAAACAGATTGATAATGTCATGAAATTATTGAAAATTGCATTTTAGCTGACGATTTTGACATTTCCATTTATATACTCGCTACGCCGATGAAGTTATCACAATCGACAAATTCTTGATATTGCCAACATAAAACACACACTTTGCATTAACACTTCGCATATAATAGAAACGATTAATCATGCATCCGCAACCAAGCAACTTACGATCATAATTTCAATTTTATATCACACATTCGGATTGAATCCGTTTCCATTTTCAAATGTATCAATTGTTTGTTTGTTTGTTTGTTTTTTATTGGTTTTCTTATTTCATTTTGACAAGTCGGCACATTCGAAATACATTTGTGTTGGAAATTGATAAGGCAAATGGCAACCAGCAATGGCAAACAATCAAATAAACAGAAATCACAACAACAACAACACAAATGAAATGAACTATTTTTGCCGATTATTTGCATTCACACAATTGTAATGTAATGCAATCGAAACGAATGACTGTAAATAACCGTTATGAGCGCGACCGCACGTTAACAAATGATTGAGCAATCACAATTGAATTTACCGTGCGTACATTTGCCGATTTTGTCGATATTGTGTGTGTACAATGTGCATTGAAATTATGACAATCGCATCATGCGCCACGGTCCATTATATTTATTCACATCAGTTTTTTTTTTCGTTCACACTATTTTTGTTTCCATCAGCTTTTGTTTCATGCAACATTGCACCATTTCGCTTGGTTTGTTCGTCTGAATTGTCCAAACTGTATGCAATTAAATCAATGGTTCGTTTTCAAATAATTTTTTTTTTTTTTTTTGGTTTTTAAATTGAAACAGTTAAAAGACATCAATTTTTTTTTTGTCTTTTCATTCTGGTGAGTTAATGACAATACAAATGTGAAGAAACATTTCAACACATTCCCTTATCTGATTAGCAAAGTCTGTAAATTGTTGAGCGGAGGACGGTCCAATGAATCAACATAGTGTGTTGAATTGTTTTTACTGATAAAATTGACGATGACAATGAATCAACGCAAATGAACATCGATAAATCAGGAACCAAATGATAAATGATTTTGAGCAAGGAAAAAAAAAAACGGACGGAATTTGTGTGTAAACAAACAAAAAAAATCCTGATAAAACTGCAGCAATCGAAATTGGCCCCGAACGAATATCATCGATATCTATTTTATCCGTTAATTCATTCCACCTCTTGGCTAATTTAATGGGCTATTTCGAGAGCAGTGAAATCACTACTCCTTTTTTTTGTTGTTGCTTATAGCCGATTATAAATTGTTTACAATTTGGTTGTGTACGCCTTTTAATTCCGTTCAACGATCGTTGATTGTGTTTTATGGAATGAATTATGATGTGTGCACGAGCAGCTAGACACAACCGGACAGGCAGTGACCGAGTGCATGAACAGTGAACATCTTTCAAATTGTAAGCCATTTCTGCATGCAAGTTTCAGTGCATATTTTTAAATATTCCAATTTAAATAAACATCGATTGAACGATCTACGTCTATTTATTTTATTGCGCCACACACTATTATTATCAATTACCATAAAACGATGCACTTTTTTCTGTCTTGCACTCATTCATTTCTTTCTTTCTTTTTTGTTGTATGCTGAACATTAATTGACATCACAAAGGGCAATAACAAAACAACAAAAAAAGAAACCTCATTAATAATCACTTTAGAAGTTTTTATTGGTTGATGAACAACGATCGAAGTTTATCCTGCTACAAGAAAGCGAAACAACAGAAACAACAACAGAAATATGTTCCTTTAATCTTATTGCAAATACCAAGACAAATGAAGTCTTGACTCAGATAAACAAAGGAGAGATGTGATTTTTGAGCAAAATTCGAATGGCATTTGTGTCGATTATTCATTATTCGATTTAAAAAAAAACAAAAAATGATCCAAACGGAGGAAAAAAAAACTGCATGTGTGAATATGAAAAAGACAAATACGCAACAACGCCTACGCAAGAATCTTGCGGCAAAATGATGAGAGAAAACAACAGATCAGAAGACGAAAGGAGACACAAAACAAAATAAGATCGGAATACGGAATACCGACTAAGTGCGAGTGCACGGAAAAAAAAGTGCGATTTTTAATGGCCTTTATAAAAGATTTAATGAGATCCAAAATGCTTTTTTTTCTGCTTCGTTTCATTGTCAGTACTTGTGCAAATACACCTATTCCTTTTTGGTGTGTATTTATTGGTTTGACGTGCGTATTCGGCAAGAATACGCACAGAAATCCGTATGCTTTGAAAGCATCGAAACCGAAAATGGTATGGATGATTTTGGTTGTTTTCACACATTCTGTGCTGTCTGTCCGATGATGTTTGGGCAGTAACAGATTCTCAACACCGGATATTGCTTTGGTGAGTGCATATGAAATGTGCTTGGCTTAATATACGTGTCTCACATTCATCAACGGATGTGCTGTATAGTATCGATATAACCACGATAATGCTGAAATGTCATTGGTTCTTTGCCTTGATTTGCTTACTTTTACCACAATGTATTATTTAGTCCTATTTTAGTGACACCTGAAATGAATATCCACATGCAAACTCACATAAACAACGCTGCTGAAATTTAGCACAACATTGGCACCGACATTTAAAACATTTAAAAAAAACAGTGGATGGCTGCTTTGCATGTCGAAATAAAGAATTGATAAGATTATGTGAATTGTGAAAGCTTATAAAAGGCGACCACAAAATCCCACTATGTGTTTAAAATGAAACACATTCTACGTGGCATGACTGAGGCCGACACAACTGATAACGTTTGATGTGGTTGGTGATTGATCTCATTTGTGCGGCGACTTAAAGAAAAAAAAAAAAAAAAAATGACGCACACAGTCATTTGTTTTTTTCATGCATGCACAGGGATTGGACTATTGGCACATTGAATGAAGAGCGAATAAAAATCCACACAAAAACCACAATATTATTCATGTGACGATTGGCATAGCCACTGATGCCGTTGCCGTTGATTTTGTGATGACTCATTAATTGTGATTGTTTTTTTTTTGTGCGCTTTTTTCTGATTCCAACTAGTGTGCGATCGTGTGTAGTCTAAGCATGTCATTTTAATTTGTTGGTAAAATTGTCGTTTTACGTCCGTCATCGATGACGGAATGCAAAATGATTTTTGTTGTCTATGGTCGATATCAATCTTAAGCGGAAATCAAAATTACATTCTCAATAAATTGTGATTGTTTTCTTTGATTGTCCAGCTTCTCGCTGTCTTTGCGCCTTCCATGTCAACCACTTTGTGGTTTGCAAGCGATTGGTCATAGATTCCAAATTGTTATCGATTCTCTGCGTCTGCATGAATAAAATGCAAGCATTTTTCGTTTCAGTCATTGTATTTGCATTTATGCAATTGAGACCACCGACAATGTTTGGTATCACTTGAAAATCACAAATCGTACGATTTCATGATTAACTCGTTAACAACAACAACAACAACAACAACAAAAAGTACCGATGGAAGAAGATCCACAGAGATGATAATAAATAAATGATTTTTTTTTACGATACAAAAAAGAAAAACGAAAACATTTTTAAATACAAAATGAATTATTTTCGTGATGTTTTGCATTAAAATCATCTATTTTGTGTGTCGGTTGTTTTTGTGCAAATAGCAAACATTCATCCAGTTGAATCGTTGAGCTGAATATAGGCGCTAAAATGATTCAGCCATAAAAATGGCACTTAAAATTCTGTGATTGCGTGATATGCATCGGAATTGTAAATACAAACGGTTAAATGACTTGAGCAATAAACTGGCATAAAATGGCTAATCATTTGAAGATTCATCAATTATTTATCACTTCTTCTTTTTTTCCCCCCCGTGTGCAAATGCTTCAAAACAACAACAAAGGATTACCAATAAATAATAATATGACCTCAAACAAAAACTCCAAATAAAACAATCAAACAAAACATTAAAAACCGTACGTAAATGTTGTTTTTCTTTTTTCTTTGTCTCTCTCTCTCTCTCTCTCTCTCTCTCTCTCAAATCATTCGCAATTGCAATCGTGTTAGCCGCTTAATAGTTGGACACGTGGGCCATCACACACCGCCTAGAAATTTACTAGACAAACCATCACATGTCATTTGGAATAAAATAGACGACATTTAAAGGTAGTCAATAAAATTATAAACTGTCATAAAATGTGCTAAACAACAAACGAACAAGCGGCACGGAAAGTGCCTGTGCATGTGCAATGCATACTCACACTGTGTCATAGTCAAGTAACGGCGGCCGGGCACGAAGACAGTTAAAAGGGATCGTAGAGGAGACTTTGGTGAGGGAAATCGAATTGTTGAATAAGAACCATGTCAACATGGTGTTATTCGGTGCAATTTATGGTAATCGTAAAAAAAAACGCGTTTTATCCAATGATCAACTTTGTAATGACGCGCGTCGTTTTCAATTTAAGCTTGAGACTCTTTAAAAATGTTTCACTTTTCCATGGTTGGGCCGTTTCTTTGCCGGTTTTGGTTCCACAAGTGACAGTTCAAAAGTCATGCGAATGTATTTTGTTGTCCATCTTAACTGAAACGATTCAAAATGCATGCGGAACATTTTCAATTTATGCATGGTAGTCTTGTTATTCTGTCTCTTTTGCACTCAGTGAATCACAAATGCTTGTTGCCGGTTGTTATTCTGTCATTTGCTGCTGTGTCATCGTCGTCTAGTTGTTGTCGTGTTTTTTTTTTTTACGATTAACATGGTCGTAAAGTGTATTCTGGCACCATATGAGATTAACGAAATTGACGCGCCGAGCAAATAATTTTCAATTACAAACAATCTGCAATAATATGATCCACGTTGTGTGTATCGATATGCTTTTAATGGAGATAGATTTTGGTTCATTTCACCAGTTTTTGTGTGTGTGTTTTTGTTTGGTTTTGTTTCGCTAGTCAACTTCCATTCGGTCGCTTGTTCGTTTGCTGTGTCTGCGTGTGAGTGTGTTTTAGTCTCGTTTGTGCTATGCGTAATCATTCGGGAGTTGTAAGCAACAATAAATAAAATGGGAAAATTGCAGTGCACAATGTTCCATTCTCCTGGGAATTATGACAATAATGCCAGAGTGATTCATATTTGACTGTGCTTTTGCTCTACGTTGTTGTATGTACTTGCTCGGGTACTTGTGACACCATTTCATTGACATCGGCATTCGGATTGCCCTCGAACGAAACGCATTAAAACATTGTCATTTAACATGGGAATGCCTTTTTCGGGAACTGCACCAGTCAATGGAAGCTAATCCTAGGGGGCCTTCTCTAGTCGTAAACGTGGATAATATAATTCAAGCTGTTGAAATGGAGAAAAAAAAATTGGATTTACTCATCAAATATTCGCATAATCGAATTTTTTTCACTATGTTTTTTTTTTGTGTGTGTATAAAATTTAAATAGATGTTTCTTAAAATCTTACGAGTCTGGTACTACCAGATATGTTGAGCCTATTAGTCCCCTGGACTAAACTGTAGCTGTTGTTCAACGAATGTCGATTTTATTGTAACAGTGAAGTTGAATTTTTGGCTGAGAAACTTTCTTTACCTATGAAACTGGTTACAGAAGATATAATTCTTTTGTGGATGTGGACCATTTCTAAGTCGTTGTGATGGATACGATTTTTGGGGTGAAAGTAGCATTAACGTTTGAGATATATATCCACATAAAAAGTAAACTTTCTGGAAATTCGTATCGTTCGGCGACAACTTTGTACACAACTTACACAAAATGGTTTGGATGCGGCAATTGTTCGGAGTTTTCGATTTTCGATCAATGAACTCAGTGAACACGAGTTCATTTAAATGGTATTTTGAAATATCAAAGGAATCCAAATCGAAATTGATACATTAGCATTTTTCCAGTTGAGTGAATGCATTTCGATGGTGTGTTTTCTTATCCAGTACAACAGCCAAGGCTATTCTGCATTGGGATTTAGGGCTGTAAATGCTGCTGTAAGAGCAAACAAATATAATGAAAACCAATAAAGAAACCCGAAATTGTCATTTGCTACTGCATATTCACTGCCACTTTAATTTATTATTGCTTGAATTTCGGCAAACAGACACACACACACACAAACCAATAAAAAATATCTTCAACTAATTTTTTTTTCGGCGATTTTTTGTTTTAAATTCATCGAGCTGTCGAATAATCGAATTGGAGGATGGAAATCTCTGTAGCCGGCTTCCATGATGATGGCAAGCGGAAAAATCCGTTTCGCGTGTAGCATTCGTAAAATGGATTGAATTTGGAAATAAATTTTCAAACGAACAGGAATAAGTGCTGGTGCAAAGCAACCAGCAACTCGTTTTTTCCCCAAAACTCTATCGCTGAAGACTAAGAGTGGGTTAGTTTTTTTGTCTATGCTTTATTTTGCTTTGTTGGTGAGAGAGAGAGAGAGAGCACAAGTTGTTATCACAATGCGAAAATGCGCTCGAAACTGAGAGAATAAAAGACAACAACAACAAAAACCACTCTATTTCATATACTCTCCGTTGTCGATCTTCGTTGTCTATTGACTGCCGCTCGATTTCACGTACAAGTGCCACGTTTCGTTCGATTCGTTCGCTCGTACAAATTGTTTATATTTAATCAAGTGTATCTCTTTTTATTGCAGCGTACGGTGTTTTTATCATGGTGATGCGATTCGGCAATCGCAGTTGATTTTAGTGCAGTTTTTACCTCCCCGTGCCCAATACACTCTCAGTCTCTCCCACTCCGTTGTGTTTTTTTTTTCTCTGCTCCAGGAACACACTCTCTTTCTCATCGATATTCACGATGCGAAAATGTTCGGTGTCTGGTATCATTGTTGTGGATGGGAGCAAAGGCGCCGCTACCATTTTGCCAAAGCTAACGTGAAACGAGATCAACTGAAGTAAATATATGAACTAACGCAAAACCGAAAATATTTCAAATATAAAATCACTCGGCTTCGTTCGATCGACTAATAGAAAAACAATGCACATATAAATTTTGGCTGTTTGATTTTGGCTGGGGTTCGTCGTGCCAGCAAAACGATACCGTCGCCGCCGCCGCTGCCGCCAACACCGCGCGCACACACACGAGTGTGAGAGACAGAGAGAGCAAACGAGCGAACGAGTATGTGCACATCCAGCAATATATTCAGGCGGTGCGCTGCTGAACACTTTACGGATTTCATTCCACTCAATAATTTTGATTAGAAGAAGCGAAAAGAAATTGAAACAACGGCAATACCGTTTGCAAACGCGAGCAAGAGAGAGATAGAGAGAGAGAGATGTGAAATAGAAAAAGTGAGATGCAACCAATGAAATGGGTAACGTTCACGAGGCAAGCCAAACCAAGCAAGTAAGCATGACAGCAGCAGAGAAAACTCTGGCAAGCAGTTATGCGACAGCTTTGTTTCGATATTTCGATCACGTTTTAAATATCGCTGTTCAATATTCATGTCACAAGCTTTTAGTACAATATCGAGATTTACACCTTTCGTGAGTTCGTACGGAACGGGCAATGAAACTGGCAGGCAGCAATCGGGTAGACGTGCGGCGACAGCAATGACAAACTTGAGCCAAAGCGAACAAAGAAAAAAACAACTCGAATAAAAATAATGAAAGCGATGGGAAAAATCGAATAAAATCAAAGAAACGAAGAAAAAAAAAAAAAAATACCGAACCAGCAGCGAATCAATACGCTCGAAAATCAGCAATATTGAAAACGATGCAGAATGGCATAAAATGTAACAAGAACAAGCTTAAAGATGATTTTATCGGCAGATACAATCAGTATCAGTACCAGTAACAGTACAAGCACCAGGCCGGCCATACAATGCTTCCCCCTTTTGTTTCCTCCATTTTGTTTGGTGTGCGACGAAGGCTGGGTGAAAATGCGACGAAGAGTACACAGATGAAGTGCGACATAACTGGCTCTTATCGTTTGTAACCCTTGGTGACATAAAACATTGACGCATTGATTCGATATTCAATCGTCTTTGATGTATCGTCAGTTGCTGTGCAGCACACAGCCATGTGCTGTTCAATTGTTCACTTCAGCCATTCATACACCCGAACTACCCAACTGCACATTACTTATCGATTCGATTTTATTGTCTTGATTCATCCACACACACACAAAAAAAGAGTGCAATAAAAAATATTTCGATAATTTGTGAAATTGATTTGAATTTGCTACCTCGGGAAATGTTTTAGCATTCGGGCGGCCAAATGCTGTAATGCCATTACAATTCATCTCAAGACAAAACGTAATGAGCTCTGTACAACGGTTGCACTTGTGACTGATATATCAATATCTTTTGTTCGAACATGCAAAAAAAAACCTACTCAAACTACAACATCGTACGGATTCGAATCATAGACGAAAAAAAAACGGCTTGCAACATTGCAGTAATGAGAAAGTTGCTAACGAATCGAATGAGATTGAGTGAAAAATCGAGGCGCACAAAAACTATGTAATTAATGTGCATGTCGACCGGATAATTGATATTTGTAGTTTAACGGCAGTGGATTATGTGCTTTTTTGCCAGCAAATACTGTTGATAGAGTATCGTTGTCTTTCGATAACTTATTCAACCGCATTCAACCTAGTCTGTGCAGTGATCAGAGATCTCAGCGAACCAGAATAAAAAAAAAAAAACAGAAACAAGCCCAACCATTTAGTTCAGCGTCAACACTGAACACCGCTTTTATTTTTTGCTTCTATGTCTAACTTTTTATTTTCACCGGTGCACAAAATTTCGCCAGATTCCAAACACACGAAAAAAAAACTGTCCTGCAAATGTCGACACCGGGTAAATGGCGCCATGACCCGATTTTGCTACCTTCTTTTTCCTCAGCCTGCTCTTTCTCTCTCCTTCTCTTACACTCTCAAGTGCAAATTTGTACTGCATTCCAATCGCAGTGAATTCATTTCAAATAGTACATTTTAGCTCTCGTTTGCAAACAGCATTCAATTACTTCCTAAAATGCCATTAAAAATGTGTGTGTATATATTCGACAGGCGACCGTTCGCACTCTCTCTCTCTCTCTTTATTTTTCCACTCGAATTGAAAACGTCTATTGATTTTTCATAAAGAAATAATTTGGGTCAACGAATCTAACTGAAAGCGACATCATGGAGAATGATAACAATGGATCGACGTTTTCATCCAAATTGCATACAGCCCGAAAAATATCGAACAAAATGTGCCAAACCGAATGTGCCAAACCGGTGCGAGCTAACAATTTGCGCGAATAACTGGTGATAATGTTGATTGCTTTTTATCGAAATGTTCGTTTGCCGTCCATTCAAATAGCGAAATTCATTGCCATCCCAAACATGTTTAATGTATCACTAGACAGTAAAACTGTCATTTTGGTAGCAGACTTTTGTTTGTTGTGTGTGAGTTAATTTCGAAGATTATAAAAAGCACTGGGTGGCAACCGAAACTAACGTGTAAGCGTTAAATGTAGATGTTGACACGCAGCTTCAGTGTAATGATAAGCACAGAAAAATCAACCGGCAATTTTACACACGCACACACACTCACACACACAATGAAGAATTCAACGTGGAATGTCGCCTGAAAAGCGCAAACATGGAATTCGATCACTGTGAACGAAGGATATAGACCCGAAATTTTCGAATATGGACAAATGGACATGCTCATTTTTATCTTTGATCCTTTTTGCTTGTAATTGTCAAAAATACCATTTTCCGTTTTTGTATTTTTGCCATTAATATCCACAGTTCGGTGGATGCTTTCAACGGCATTATAAATTCGTGATGAAATGATTTAAAAAAAGGGAAAAAAAAAATAAACGAATACTTCCAGGCCATTCGTTTCGAGTGGGGACTGGTTCATCGTAACAATTGTAACCATGACGATGAAAATTCGTTTGATTATTGGAGTAATTGCTGCCAAACGAAGTGACGACATAATTTGTGTTGACGACACCATCCCCAACGCTAATGACACACGGAATAGATTGAGCATGGAGTGAGAGATGGATGAGAGTGACTGGAGTTCTTCACATTGATTTTGGTAAGCATCACGCTGTTTTTGATTTCCATTAAATGAAAGTCATAATTTAATTATTGAAACTTCCATTAGTTCGTGGAAATGATGTGTTTTTTTTTTCTCACTTCCACCTCGCATAAAACGTCAAAACAACTTTTCGTTGAAACGCCAATAAAGCGAAAGTACACAAATGAATTTATGCCAAAGTGAAATAGAAGTTTTGACCTGTGTGGCATCGTTTCAAAGATTCTAATGGCCCAATTTCATGCTGAGTGTTTCGAGGGGAGGAAGAATAAATTCGAGCAAATCAATTGATAGTGATTAAGAATATTTGCTGGCGATAAATTGGTCTATTTTGGTTCCAAAATCGCAGTCACAGAAAATCGTTCTCATTCTGATTTTATTACGAAAATGGTTACAAAACATTGATTGCATTGCGTATCCAATTAATAAATTATCGGTCTTGGTTGTGTGATCTTAACGATGCCAATTAGGTATCCTTTTGATTTGTGTTACACAACAAATTATTGGTAAAATATGATGATATTGTGGCCAAAAAATAAATTTAAGGTGCGATTGGTAGACTCCTCAATGTTAATAGGTATATTAGTTGGTGGCTGTTTTGCTTGTCAAAAATACACCACATGAAAATTACCCGAAAATTGCACCACATTTATCATTTTGTTGGGAGTGAATTTCCTTTCGCTTACTTTTTCGGTTGAAAATACGATTTATGATGGGTCTAATGAAGCAAATGCTTCTTAATATCGAGGTATAATCAGTGAAAATATGCCGACGGCATAAATTCAGCAATTGAATGCGTCAAGGCTTAAATCAAGTCAACTAGAATGAAAGCCACTTGGCTCTTCATTTTCAGCAACATCACACTTATGATATCAAAACGCACTCCTTCGCCAACACCACGATACACACACACACACACACACACATTAAGATTTATAAAATAGTTGCTCGTACAAGATTCAGTCACCAAAAACAGTATGGTTCATGTTGCAATGGCGTACTACTACATTACGTGCTGTGTACTGTACGAATAGTGTACACAAGTGGCAATGTGCTTAAACGTTCATGGCTGAAGCTCACGAAATGCGACGATGACATTGGAGCATAATTTTTTTTTCTCCCCAGTTTCATGGCGAGTGTGTTGTTAAACCGCACATTAGCACCAGCAGAGACATTTGTGCGAAACTTCGCGTCGTTTTCTAATTCGATGGCCTACCCCCATTTAGCCTATGGCTGTAATATGTCATAATTCACGGGCGCAGACACCGTTTCAAGGCAGAGAAGAAAAACGTCCGCTTTCAAGCATTGAGAAAATGAACAGAGAGAGATCGAGAGAAAGAGAGAGAGAGAACAATCTCATAATATTTGATAGTTGTTATGATTGTAATAACTGCCCCCCGAGTGGGTGAAAGCATACCGACACAGACCGAGCACAGCGAAAGAAAGCGAAAAAACAAAAATGACCAAATAAATCCTCGAAAAATGTGCAGATGTATAAAGTGATTGTGTATCACAAGGTAAATCCTGCAGTATGTCGGATCCCTTTTTATAAAACCGACTTGCAAGAAAGAATAAAAAAAAGAACAAAAAGTAATGCCATTTAAAAAAAAAAGAAAACATTTCAAAGATATTACATTACTAAGCTTTAAGTTGGCTAAGCGTTGGTCTTATTGTTCTTGACTCACCTCTGCGACGACATACCGGTACACCAAAAACGAATACAGCAAAAATAAGGCTACAAAATGTGGCTACATTACATAATGTGACATTCAATGGATAAATAACTTTGCAAAAGATTATCAACAAAAGGCGAGAGAGAGAGAGAGAGAGAGAGAGAGAGAGAGAGAGAGAGAGAGAGAGAGAAAGAGAAAGAGAAAGGGAAAAAGAGCGAAGCAACTCACGTTGAACGCGTTTGGAATAATACAATAAACAGTGCAGAGGGCATTATTTTTATTGGTCTGTGTTATATTTTTGTTGTTGTTGTTGCTGTTGTTTGTTCGCCTGTTCGATGTATATGTGCAAGAGTTTAAGCGCCAAATGTATTTTTTTCTTTCTTTCATTTTGGTTGTGAGACTAGGCAATTTGGTCGGCAGACTCTTGTTCCTCTGTATGTTTGCATCGTAAGACAAACTGACGCGCTTGAAGCCTACAACAGAAAAAAGAAACGTACACACATTCATTCAAATTCATAAAATTCGATGAGATCGCGCATTTGCCGCAACTTAACAAACAGAAATAACGGAATTTTTTTGCCTTTTCTCCCTATTCTTGAGAGCTTTGGTTTTCGTTTTTCGTTTTTTCTTTTTCTGCACATGATTTTCCGTTGGTTTCTTTTTTCTCTTACTTGAGAATTGGTGATGTGTCTGAGAGTCTGATTCCATAGAACTTTGTTCCATTGTATATATTATTTGGTGAGTCGAATTTTGACTCACTCTCTATTGCGACCCAAAGCAAACGTGCGCGAATTATGATTAGTGGCGAGCTATCCTTATGGTGTGAGAATAGAATGAAAAAGAGAGTGAACATGGTTGAGTCAAAGCTCTCTGTATGTGTTTGCTAAGCATATCAGCCACATTCTGCGTGCTCTCTGTCTCTCTCTCTCTCTGTGTGTGTGTGTCTTTCTTTCTTCCTTTTTTTTGTGATATGTGCTGCTAAATAATATTGCCAACCATTACCATCAGTAGCAGTCACTACGATGTGTAGAGAATACACGAACAGCAGGCGAATGAGTAAAAAAATACGAGGCAACGAGCGCACACGAGAGCTCCAACATTTACACATAAATAAAAATGATTTGTGAAACCATTACGTTGATAATGTATAATATGATGATAGTGTGTTTTGGTATTTTATTCACCAGGCACCGGTGCTATTATGCTCCGATGCAAAGTGTGCACCATTGCTATTTCTCGGCATACACATTCACATCCGTTAAACATTTAGACTAGAACCGTTCTATTCCACAAGCATAACGAATGTGATCGTTCAACAATATTTGGATGATGGCGTTGCCATTTGCTTGGGCTACATTTGCTCAGGCCGGGCGCCGAGACAGCGAAATGGTAGTGCTGTGTGCTGTGTATGCTGTGTGTGTGTGTGTGTGTGTGTGTGTGTGTGTGTGAGTTCGGTGTGGCGAACGGTGAATGTGCTGCCAGTTGTCGAGTGTCCATGTTCTCTCACTATGATACGTACACGAAGCCCATTCAGTCGGCCGGTTGCCTCACAATAATTCATCGACGATGCACCACACACACACTCCATGCAAGCACCTTCCCATCAAGCGATAGATTTTCGGGCAAGCATATAAACAAATGGATTTCTATAAAGCCACCATTTTTCTAGCTTCCTGCACATAATTCACACAGGAAATTCAACCAGAATTCAGTTTCACATTTACCCTACTGCCTGCTCGACCGATATTACGTTCTTAGCGTATTTCATACGCTCAAATCGGAGACGAACTTCTATTTTCACAAACACGCCATGCTCTTCGGCAATTTTGGGCTCTTACTCCCCAGCCGGACATTTGGTTGCGATCGATCTCGGACCGAATTCTTTTTTTAGTGCTCAATTAGTGCTATTTGGTGCTCTAAACCGATTAATTAGTGCTCTCTCGCTTATCTCCTTTTCAGTCTCCTCAAATTTTATAGCAGTTTCCAAAACTGCTATAATTGTAAAAGTAAATGCATTTTCTGAGCCAATAGTCCTATATTAACGTTCTATACACCAAAATTTAGTGCTCAATTAGTGCTCTTAATTAATGTTTTTCATTAAGTCGAGAACATTCTGCGTCACCCTGTAAAAGTCAGTTATATTTTTTTTCTCTTCCGATCCTTTTTTCGCTTTTTCAGTTTTTTAGTGCTCAATTAGTGCTTTCAGAATATATATAAACATGTGGGGGAAAAAAATTATTTATACTTGATTTTATTTCGCCAGTTTTTCAATAATTTGGAATAAATCTGGATATTGCTAATGTTAAAAAATGGACCAATTTGAGAGTCATTTATAGCTCATTTTTCAGTGCTCAAATAATGCTTTGAAAATATACTAATCAATTAAATAGTAATCTTTTTCCAATTGCGTTATACAACATATACTCAAAAACATATAATACGTATATACATCAAGGTATCATGAATACGATATAATCTCATATTACAGGCCTTAGACGACTATATATCAGTGCCCATTTAGTGCTGTATATATGAATCGAAAAGAGAATTAGTGCTCTTGTTTTTATCATCTTTTTATAGCACTAAATCCATTTTCATTCAGTGCCCATTTAGTGCTGTTCATATGAATCGAAAAGAGAATTAGTGTTCTTAATTTTATCGTCTTTTTATAGCACTAAATCCATTTTCATTCAGTGCCCATTTAGTGCTGTTCATATGAATCGAAGAGAGAATTAGTGCTCTTAATTTTATCGTCTTTTTATAGCACTAAATCCATTTTCATTCAGTGCCCATTTAGTGCTGTTCATATGAATCGAAGAGAGAATTAGTGCTCTTGTTTTTATCGTCTTTTTATAGCACTAAATCCATTTTCATTCAGTGCCCATTTAGTGCTGTTCATATGAATCGAAGAGAGAATTAGTGCTCTTGTTTTTATCATCTTTTTATAGCACTAAATCCATTTTCATTCAGTGCCCATTTAGTGCTGTTCATATGAATCGAAGAGAGAATTAGTGCTCTTGTTTTTATCATCTTTTTATAGCACTAAATCCATTTTCATTCAGTGCCCATTTAGTGCTGTTCATATGAATCGAAGAGAGAATTAGTGCTCTTGTTTTTATCATCTTTTTATAGCACTAAATCCATTTTCATTCAGTGCCCATTTAGTGCTGTTCATATGAATCGAAGAGAGAATTAGTGCTCTTGTTTTTATCGTCTTTTTATAGCACTTAATCCATTTTCATTCAGTGCCCATTTAGTGCTGTTCATATGAATCGAAGAGAGAATTAGTGCTCTTAATTTTATCGTCTTTTTATAGCACTAAATCCATTTTCATTCAGTGCCCATTTAGTGCTGTTCATATGAATCGAAGAGAGAATTAGTGCTCTTGTTTTTATCATCTTTTTATAGCACTAAATCCATTTTCATTCAGTGCCCATTTAGTGCTGTTCATATGAATCGAAGAGAGAATTAGTGCTCTTAATTTTATCGTCTTTTTATAGCACTAAATCCATTTTCATTCAGTGCCCATTTAGTGCTGTTCATATGAATCGAAGAGAGAATTAGTGCTCTTGTTTTTATCATCTTTTTATAGCACTAAATCCATTTTCATTCAGTGCCCATTTAGTGCTGTTCATATGAATCGAAGAGAGAATTAGTGCTCTTGTTTTTATCATCTTTTTATAGCACTAAATCCATTTTCATTCAGTGCCCATTTAGTGCTGTTCATATGAATCGAAAAGAGAAGTGCTATATTTTTTAGTGCTATAAAAAGATGATAAAAACAAGAGCACTAATTCTCTCTTCGATTCATATGAACAGCACTAAATGGGCACTGAATGAAAATGGATTTAGTGCTATAAAAAGATGATAAAATTAAGAGCACTAATTCTCTATTCGATTCATATGAACAGCACTAAATGGTCACTGAATGAAAACGGATTTAGTGCTATAAAAGGATGATAAAAACAAGAGCACTAAATGTCTCTTCGATTCATATGAACAGTACTAAATAAGCACTGAAATATAGTCGTCTAAGACCTGTAATATGAGATTATATCGTATTTATGATACCTTGATGTATACACGTATTATATGTGTTTGAGCATATTGTATACCCCCGTGTATAACGCAATTGGAAGGAGATACTATTTAATTGATGAGTATATTTTTAAAGCATTAATTGAGCACTGAAAAATGAGCTATAAATGAATATGAAATTGGTCCATTTTTTAACATTAGCAATATCCAGATTTATTCCAAATTATTGAAAAACTGGCGAAATAAAATCAAGTATAAATAATTTTTTTCCCCCACATGTTTATATATATTCTGAAAGCACTAATTGAGCACTAAAAAACTGAAAAAGCGAAAAAAGGATCGGAAGAGAAAAAAAATATAACTGACTTTTACAGGGTGACGCAGAATGTTCTCGACTTGATGAAAAACATTAATTAAGAGCACTAATTGAGCACTAAATTTTGGTGTATAGAACGTTAATATAGGACTATTGGCTCAGAAAATGCATTTACTTTTACAATTATAGCAGTTTTGGAAACTGCTATAAAATTTGAGGAGACTGAAAAGGAGATAAGCGAGAGAGCACTAATTAATCGGTTTAGAGCACCAAATAGCACTAATTGAGCACTAAAAAAAGAATTCGGTCCGAGATCGATTGCAACCAAATGTCCGGCTGGGGAGTAAGAGCCGCAATTTTGTGCTGTTTGGCATTTTGTATTTTCACTCAGCTGCGCGATCTCCCAACAGCCAATGGAATCAACACATTTATGTTTCAAACTATGCAGTGTGCTCCAAATGTTTCGCATGAAAATGGCCCAAATAGCAACATTATTCTCAAAATTATGTTGACAATTTGCTCTGTTTTCTATTTTGTGATAATGTTTTGATCACCCCTTTTTTTCTGGTGGAATTTTTATGAAATCATCAAATAGAATTTAAAAAAGTCTTTTCTTCAACTCATTCAAAAATTGAATTTAGATCTTTTTATTTTTATGAACTCACATCATTGAGAAATAACAAAAACAAATGAAAAAAAAAAACGAAACGATTTAATGTACACACACAATTCAAAGTTAATTGGGTAAATGTGACGCGGAATGTTGGGTCTCTGTCACGTTTCAAAATAAAGTATTTTCTTTTTCACATTTAAAATGTATTGACACACAGTAAAGAAAGGTGTTTCGCACAAATATCTCTGTCTGCAGATCGTTCATTTCAAGTATACACTTGACATTGTTTTAATTCAGGATGTAATGAAATAACAAAAAAAAAGCCTTTTTATTACATTCCATCGAAGTGAAAGTGTACGCATAAAACATTCGCGGCATACAATTCGTAACGTTTGCTGCTATCGCTATCGTTGCTTGCTTTTTTTTTATTATGCTTTGGAATTAGTTCAATTTACCTTTGTCGGGGAGTTTCAAGAATCAAATACGAATACAAAACAGTGCCATTGAAATCGAAACAGAGTCAAATTTATGGGAATTTTTATAGAAAATGTTCGCCAGTTTCTTGATTCTTGTTTTTTTTTTCTTTCTTTTTTTTGGCATGTTTGAGCATGTGCATGTGAAGTCTCTTGCTGGATGGCAATTTTAAGCGAGAATGAAAGGGAGAGCATGGAAATAGAAAGAGAAAGGGGGGCATAAAACGCATTATATGATGGCCAAGATTCACATAAATAAGAGCAACCCGAATTTTAATGGATTCAAGTGTACTTTTTTGTTGTTGCCCAAGCACATCCTCGCCATGGGTATTACACACCAAAACGCGGCACACAGAAAAGTAGCAATTCAATGGATGTTTTGTGTCATATATTATTCCACTTGTACACTTTGCTTTGAAATCCAGTGTTCGGTTTTGCCATTCAAGAGATGATTTTATTCAATTCGGTTATGCCATCTTCATCGCCCGCTTCTCCCTTTTCGTATCATCGATGAACCGCACTACCCCCATTGCCTTTGCTGTCTTTGCTTTCTCTCTCTTCTTCTTCTTCGACTTGGTGTTTTTTTTTTCTTCTCTCGCATCCCGTGAACACTATTCGAATATTTTCGTACGAATGTATTTCATTTTTCGAACATTGTTATTGAACTTGACGTACTTTTTACCGGCAAAAGGAAGTGCTAATGTCAGTGAAAAGGAAAACACGCACAACGATGAACACCGAAAAGGAATAGAATAAAAAAAAACAAACTCCATGAAACACAAATCGAAAAGAGAAAAACGAAATCATCAGAATCTCCTTCGAAATCGTAGGCGAAGTTTCACTTAAGTCGGGGGTTTTCTATTCGTGCGGCAATTCAAGTTTTGGCGTGTTGAATTTCACGTTTTTTTTTCTCTATGTCTGTATCTGTATATGTATTTACTGTGCTCTATTATGTGGGATGCTACCAATAGAATAGAAAAGGTGCAGATAAAAAAAAAAAATCGAATAAAAAACACACCGAAAATGTATTAAGAATAAAAAATAACACGCCAAAAGAAGACAGAGGGAACGAGAAGTGAAAAGTTTTCGCATAAAAAGTCATCGAAAATAGTCAAAAGTGCAAAGGAAGGAATTCATAATTTATTGGTGTCATAAATTATCTGCAAAACAAAATTTTTTTTTCCACTTTTGCACTGTTGTATTTGCCACTATGCCTTTGATACTCGGGTGCCGGTGTTCGTTTTTCGCTCAATTGTCTTTTTTTTTGCTTCTTTCAAACAAGAGGAAACCAGAAGAATTTGGAGCTTTGATACCGAAATACTCAAATGAAATACCAGGTTTTTGTTGTTGTTGTGTGTTATTGCCATTTATAGACATTCTTTCGCAACAAAATGGCTCAGACGTCAACAGTAAGGAAAAATAAATAAACTCCCCACAATTAAATTACAGAATAAAATGAAAGGAAAAAAAAAACAGAGCATAAAGACACCGAAACGGATATAAAAAAAAAACGTATTCGTGGTGAGACAGCGTAGGGAGTTCATTACAACAGTGCAGTAAAGCCCGGTGACATTGCGATATTGAAGATTGATAATAATTTGCACTGCGTCAAGATTTGTCTACTCAGTGAATTGGAAATTGGATCGCTTGATTCTCGTTGGTGTTCTTCCTGCTGCTCACTGAAGCTGTGCTGTATTTTTGAGATGTTAAGATCTAACGTACTCCATTTCTAGCAAATTTGTTTGATGCAACCCAGACTATGCTGCTGCTGCTGCTGCTGTGTGTTTGTGTTTTTTTTCGGGTCTAAACGTGACCGTGCACACTCGTTTGTTCAATTTTGTTTTGTACGTCTCTGCGTCGATCTGCATCGCTCTGCATTCTGACTTCAACCAATTATGAAACGTACAAGTCTACACCCACGAGACCCATTAGAATTGTGCTTGGAAAAAGGATCTGAGGAAAAAGTCACCCAAACGTACCGGAACCCAACCCAATGGAAAATTTGGAGAAAAAAAAAACGTTGGCAAACTCAACCTTTTAACATTTTGAGAAAAATATCGTAACGATTTGCAAAAGGTGATCCTTTTTCGTTCTTGGTGTATGAAATTTTGACATCGATTTATACTTGACAGTCGTTTTTTGTCAACATAAAAGAGATTAAATTTCAAAATGCAGCTCACAGTACGTTTGGAAACCAATAATAAAATGCAAGAAAAATGTATTAAAAAACTCCAAAACTTATTGTCACCTCAATCAATTTCCTACTTTTCCACAGCTCCGAGTGATCCGTTGGAACAATCGAAAATTAGGATGCTTGGTCTAAGCACGTTGGTTAATAGATGGCGTACAGAGTTACGTTTTGTATACAACTGCTGAGTAATTGTATTTCCAGTTGAAATGTGGCCGTACACAGTGCACTTTCAATCATTGCCATCTGCATTGCCTTGCATCGGTTTGCATTTTGATTTCAACCAATTATGAAATGTACAAATCGACACCCACGAGACCCATTAGACTTTTGTACTGAAAACGAATCCGAATCAAAAGTCTAAACGAAATACATAAAAAACGAAAATTGTGATTTTTTTTTTTTGATTTTATAAATTTGTGCTATAAAAAGCATTCCGAGATGCAAAAAGTGCTATTTCCTGTTCTCTCTGGCTTGATGGTAGCTCTTGAGGTCCAGTCTCTTTCATTGTTCGGTGGGATTTTTTTTTCTGGTTCGTTTTCGTTCATATTCTTGAAGCTTTAACTGTCGACACAGACTACCGGTGCCGAAAGCCAAACATATAAATCGAGCCACTCATATCGTACCATTTGCAAATGTGGTGAAACACGAATGTGCCCTTGAAGACCCATGTTTTGATGCTGCAAAAAAAAAACATTGCCCGAAAAAAACAGACGTGAAGCGCCCGCTCAAAATCGTTTGGGTATCTTATTTGTCTTCAAACTGCAAAAATGTATATGTAGCAAATAAAATTGACCAGCAAGCATAGAACAAAGTGTTCTGTCCATATTGTTATGCATTGGGATTTCTCATCTCTCCATTTTCAACAATTTTCTCAACTCGCCTGTTTCCGACTGTTTCAACGGAAAGATATTAAATTCATATGCAAAGTCGAATAATTCCCATTTTGACATAGACAAATCACATTTTCCGTTTCGCCACCATCGTCAACACCACCACACACCAACAACAACGGTCCCAAAATAACAACCAACGGGTTCGGATTTCCTTACCGAAAAAAAGCACCCAAATATCAACTCAACTTCATTTTGATTTAGATTTTCATATTTTGCAAACCGTTTTTCTCTTGGCCACTTTCACAAGACACACACACACACACACACACACATGCAGACACAAACGAAGCAAATAAACAATAAGAATGCACAAACATGCTAACAAAAATGATGGAGTGAACGAGTGAATTTAAATGGAATATTGGTGGGGAAATTGGGAGCGCGCTCGTTACATTGTGTATGTGCTTCGCTTGTTGGTGATTTTTCTCTGTCTATAGACAGTTTCATTGGCCAATGCAAACATTGTTCATTGCCCATATCTGATAGTCACATTCGGATTTTGTTGGGAACACATGTGATGATCGTTGGGCTATTTATTTAGTTTCTACAGTGATTTGGATTATTTTTGTTTCATATGTGTGTGTGTATACAGATTGAAGAGCTTTTTCTTGAGTCCGATCCAAAGCAAACACAAATGGTTAAGTGTCTGTGGCATTCAAAGCTGTTTAGACTGAATATTCAGCCCGAACAAATACAATATGTGATGTTTTTTTTTCTTTCTTGATTTTATTTGATGAATTGATAAGCATTATCATTCATTTTGAGACTCAATTTCAGACATTCTCTTTACATGTCACCGGTTTGTTTTTTTTTCAACCGGAAAGGAACCGTACATAAATGGGACGAAAAAGAAATGAGATGAGAGCTTAAAATTTGGCATAGTTGCCAATTTCAGCGCAATTTCAGTGTGTTTGTTCCCAAATAAATAGAGGATTTGATGGATATGTCTCAACGAAAAATTCAAAAAAAAAAAAACATTTTTGGCCATTTTTCAGACTTTGACTGCCTCTAAACATGTTTTGTATTCAAATACCAATGCGAACATAGTGTTTGCAGCCCCTCATCCTTCTTCAAAAAAAAAGAAGTCACATACAATCCTGTTATTTATATTGATACATTGCATGAATCGTTTTTTTCCCGCTCGGGAATCATTTTCGATGGTAAAATACTATTGAGCGATTTGTATGGCAAAATCAGATAAAATAAATGAAAAACGGGAGCTACACTGTAATTTCGATTGGATTACTGTTTAGTGAATTTGGGATTTTTCTATATGAAAAATCCAAATGGATTAAAATTTAATCCAAAAGGATTAAATTATTTTTTAAAATATATTCTTATATATTCTACGCATTTTTTGTTTGGAATCAATGTTTTTGCATGCCGTTGTAATAGAAATGTGCCTCCGCTTCACACTGATGCTCATATTTCACCGATACAATCGTGACAAAGTAAGCGCTACGTTGCTGTGTGAAATATTTGGTCGTTTTGTGTTTGTGTTGATGTGCGAATGACTCGAGAACCGCCGCAAATCGAAATGCGAATGGAAGATGTGCAAAATTGAGACAGCAAACTACATTGTGCAGTTGTATTGTGGATTGCTACTTCACTCACTTATGCGCATTGAATCCAAAATGAAATGTACAATATGCGCAAGAGTGAGTGAAGTAGCAATACATAATACAAGTGTACTGTGTAGTTCGCTGTCTCAATCTTGAATATCTCTCATTCGCATTCGGCGGCTCTTGAGATATTCGCACACCAACACAAATAAAAATCGACCAAATATTTCATACAGCAACATAGCGCTCACATTGTCACGATTGTATCGGTGAAATATGAACATCAGTGTGAAGCGGAGACACATTTCTATTGCACCGGCATGCAAAAACATTGATTCCAAACAAAAAATGCGTAGAATATATTTACAAAAAAAATTTAATCCTTTTGGATTAGATTTTAATCCATTTGGATTTTTCATATAGAAAAATCCCAAATTCACTAAACAGTAATCCAATCGAAATTACAGTGTATGGCGAATATTGTCAATATTGCGTTGATGTTACCCATGCTGCATCTGAACGAGATGCCTTTTAGCATAGTGATTGATAAAATGATACAAATATTTTATTAATGGTTATGAATAAAATATGAATTACGGACGCAAATGATGAAATCAGATGAGTGTAGCGAGCAAGAGAAAAAGAAATAAAAAAAAAATTGCCGGCTCCGCCGAATCGAATTCAAATTTCTCTCTCTTTCCCTCCATCACCATAGAATAGTGACTAATGTACAACATTTTATACTACAAACCATGACTATGGTGAAATATTTTGGGAACCGAATAGAATGAAATCAGCTGGGCTCACTTTGATGATCATTTAATTAAACGGAGACTATTGCGTGAGAGCTAAAACCCCACAAATGCCGTCACATTGGAGACATTAAGAACTTAAGAGAGAGAAAATGATAAAACAATAACGCTCTTGGTGTGCTTCACCGTGACAAATCTGGTTGAAGCAATTCACATGCTTTTATGAATGCTATGAATTTTCTTTGGAATGCATTCAAATTTTTATGTGTGCTGTATCGTTTAGAGTGTTTGTGTTCTTGATTCTTGGTTTGATGCTTCTATACTTCAAAAACCTCACACCTTCTGCTTCCATTCTCATCGTCTCATTTCGATGTGCACACACTTTGTTTCGATGCTGTTGGACATTTAACGCTTTTATTCATATGTATGTTGCAATGAAATTTGAATGATATGCATATGAGATGGGAATAAGCATGAAAGAAATTGCCTCCCATAAACAGTGTGGCTCTATAATGGCATTATGGCATTTTATTGTGAATATATTCTCTTTTCTCTCTCTCTCTCTCTCCATCTCTGTCTGCAGCCGGGCCAGAGCTACAGCCAAAGTGAGAGTTCAAGTGTATTCACATACGCATTTCAATCAAAATAAAATTTATTGCACGTCGAATGGCTGTTTGTGTGTTGTAACATGGAAATTTTTCGTGATATGTTGCCATCGCCAATGTTGCCGTTACCACGCTATCACACCCTGTGTGTGTGTCTGTATGTGTATGTATTGTGTGTCATTTAACGCGATATCGCTGGAATCGAGTGAATTCGACCTTTTAGAGATGAATGAGTGCTGCCATTATATCACGGTATATATTCGAGCATCAAGCGTTTAATTTACAACAGTATAAATAACGGCATCCGCATGCACACTCGCACCGAATTACCCCCAACCACCCTTTTCTTCCTTCGCACTTCGTACAGAATGGGCGAACCGAATGAAAGGTAGTGAACGAATGAGCGAACAAGCAGAATTTCGTAAAAAGCAGTGAATTGTAATCAAATTATTTTTATACAGATGAATGAAGGGATGAGGAGTGCCCAAATAAAATGAACCATTCAAAATGAAAACGCGAAACATCATTCACGATTCCTAACTCTCTCCTTTCAGTATTTTACTCTTTTTTCACATTGGGTGTCATGAATGTGATCACAATGTCAAAACAAAAGAGTCAACCAGCGAAAGTTATTTTGCGTAAAGCTTTTGTGCCCTTTGGCACTAGCATAACAACACTAGAAGCGTTAGCAACGTTTCACATTTTAGCATCGAAATTTCTTTATGTTCACAGGCATCAAATGAATTTATCACATTAAATGCTCTAATTGCGGATATTGCTTTTCTCCCTCAGCACACACACACACACACACACATTTAGCAGAAACAATTCAACTCTCAATCGTTTAACAGCAGCAACAACGCAAGAATCATTTTCACGTAAGTGGATAAAGGTCGCATAATTAACGTAGCATTCGATTAAAAAGGAAATACGTTTAAAATACACACACAACCACACACACACACAGCTTACGACACAGAACTTGTAGCATAAACCATTGTCGACACAACTGAATGTTGCAAAGTTTCACTACTGCAAAGTCACAATTGTGTAATTTAGCTTTTTACGCAATAGATGCAAAAAAAAGGACATGCTTTTTTTTATGAACGTAACGCGTTAAATAAATTGAGAGTTCACTTTGAAACTGTTCGAAATGAAATTGACGCTACGAAATTCGATTTTAAGTGAAACAAATAATGTCCATAGAACTGCAACGCATTGGCCGCTCGAATTGTGAATCATTCGATTTGAGCTAAGTTTTTGAAATGTTCAACATCAAGATTTATGGATTCATAAAACTTTTTATACCATTTTTTGGGCGTTTTTTTTGTAACTTTTTTTTGTGGATTGGATATTCAATTTTTATGACATGTCAAAAATTGATTTTATGGTTGGGTATTTGTTGTACGAGAACTGTGTATTTGAGCACTATTTGCACATAATCATCCAGCCATTCATTGGATATCGAAATAGTACAATAGATTGTGTACAAGATCTAGTGTACATATTTTGAGCATAGGAAATATATAAATGTCTCAATTGGTAGTGAATGTCCGGGAGTTTCGGTGATGTGAGAACAGTTTTGAAGTACGCTCTTGTTGTAAAATCGTATAAAATTCATCAAAATCAAGAAATTTGCAAAGAAAAAAAAAATGGGCTCAACACAATTATAAAGGCAATATTGATTCTGACGACCAAAATTGGAAAAATGCTGTTCATTATTTTTTTTTTCTCGAAATTTTCCTTTATTACGAAACGAATTTAGAATCATATTGGTTCATTTAAAAAAATAGATACGTTAACAATATACGCATACTACTTCTTCATTGAATGTCTTTAGTATATGTTTCTATTAAATTTTCAATCCCAATTTTGAGATTCATGTAACAACTTTTTGGAAATCATTTTGTCCATTTTGTCCGAGTCCATTTTTCCTACGTCCAATTATAAATTTTAAGTCAGATTATTTTCCGAATGTTCAAGATTACTGAAAATCATCTGGTTAATTTGGAGTTTATCATCCTCATGAGATTTGAATTAGAAAATAGTGCTGTAAAATGGTGTGTAAAATGTTTGATTCAATTTCATTGAGAGTAAAATACAAGCGAGTGGCTTATGTTTGGCCAAGTAATTAATGTTCGATATGTGTGTAAAATGGGTGAAAGTTGTTCGGTTTCTAGTAAATTCATTCAGAGTCTGACCTAAGGCAGAATTTATATTCTCCGTTATTATTGAAAACTTTTTTTCAACTACCATAAAGCGTCTTAAAATTTCCAGAAAATGAGCAATATGGAAGAAGATCCAAGGATGCCATTCGATTTTATTACATACATCAGACTCGATAATCTCGGTTTCATGTGTCGATATTTGAGAAAGTGATGAGCATAAAGTAGAGACATAGAGATGAGAATGTGTATGATATAAAGTTCATGGGGATAAACCAAATGATTTTGAACACTACCACGAACGTGCTGTATTCAGTGAATACTATTCACCATCAAAAGAGGTTTTTCTTCTATAAATTTGCTTGGTGCCGACAACATCATCGTCATCGTCAACAACAACAACAAAATAGAAGAGTGAAGAAAAAGCGAGACAAAAACTGTAACAACGCTTGTTAAGTGTTTCACCACATTGGACGCCGTTTGTTCAAAAAGCGGAAAAAATTATGCGCTGCGTATACAAAATGTGTATTCTTTTTTTGTGTGTGTGGTGGTTTGATGTTTATTTTCTCTCTTTTTTTCTTATTTTGTGGCACACTCTTTTTTGCCACAACAATAACATGCAAAAGCGAAGCGTACACAGAAGGGAAACCGAATTGAGTAGTTGAATAGCGAGTGTGTGACAAAGAGGCAAGCTTTTCACTTTTGCATATAAATTTCTTTGTTGACGCCATAATTTCGTTAGATAGAGCTGGTTTTGTGGGGCCGACGCGTATTTTTTTTCCTCTTCATTTTTCGTCAGTCAGTTGTTGGTCGTTTTTATGCAATTTTATATGTTATGTGTTCGCATATGAGGCTCGAAAGAGGCCACAATATATTTCTCCAGTCATACGAAATGAGCACATAATTTTTGGTCTCGTTTATCGTGCTGTGCGTTGTTTTCTATTTATTTATTTATTTTTTTCCTTCTTTTCGGTTTGTGGTTCTTTCCTCGCACATATTTCCAAGCCAAAATTTGAGTCACATGAAAATAAAATGTTTGAATGAACGAGCCGCTTCGCATTATGTTTATGTAAATTATGTGCCACATCAAAAGTTCTTCTTTTTCACCCCTCCCCAAAAAAAAACCAAACGAAAGAATGCAAAATAAATGCTATGGCTTGGTGTCTCATATTGCCATTTTCATTGCTCAATGCTATCTTTATTAACTGACACACAACACAACCTTGATTCGAAAGGGTGTTTTTTGTTTTTATATTACAAGTAACAAGATGATTTTGTTGGCTGAAGTATTCGTTAAAGAGTTGGTTTTCTTATGAATGAATAGAAAAGTCGCACTTCAAGAAACTCAGGCCGTCAATTACATTGGAAATGTGGTTGCAACTTGCATAAATTCAACACATTTTTACTCGTAATGTTTCAAAAGGAAAGAAAGCGACAGATTAAAGATGTTTTCACCAATTTGAAATGCCCGATCTCTCTCATTGTTATGTTGCACTCAAGTTGTTCCGATCTATTTTACGTCTTTAGCTGCGACTGTGATGGTTTGTGATCAACAAAGTTTTCAAGTATTACTTTACGAAATGAGAGAGAGAGAGAGAGAGAGAGAGCGAATGTGTCAGAAGCATTGCGATGAACTTAATATTCGCTGTTGCTTCCGCCAAACACACGAACATTGTTCAAGCTCTTAAGTTATCACGTTCGTACACATAAACAGTGGTTGAAAAGCACCAATAAGAGATTTTCTGTACACAACAGCATGGCTGACACACTGAATCAGAATGAATGCAAAAATAAATATAATTTTGTAAGTAAAATGGGTCGATGGATGTGTGTGTATGTGAGAGAGAGAGAGAGAGAGAGAGCGCAAGAGGGTGTGTTGGGTTTGGGGATTCACATCTAATCGAACTGCATGCGAAACAAAGACATAACAATTGTTTGTATCGCTTCAGCGTACAAAACTGCTTCGGACACAAAGGAAAAAGTAAACACACAAAATGTAAACACAAACAAAATCCGATTTTACGAAACAAGAGAATGAGAAGGATCGGTGGCAGCATAAACCCCTAAACGAACACAGATATTTTCAATGGTTTAGAATTTTAGCTAATGGTTACCATTTTCCTTTAGAATATTCTCCTTGCACACGTTTGCAAATCGTCGTGTGTGCTGTGCCATATTCGTAAAATACGGTCGAACTGTTTTACACATATAGAAATACATATATGATATTGAATGCATGTTGTGAACACACAAATCCAACAAAAGCACACACCAGCAGCAACACGGAGAGGCCATCAGAGAAAAACCCAGGGAGGAAACAAGACAACGTTTCGAGTGCTATGAGAACGATCGCTAAGACAAACTAATGACAGAAGAATTGTGGCTATTACTATAAATTTACATATACTTATCTAAACGCTTCTGAGAGTACTTCGAGTGTGTGTGTGTGTGTGTGTTCTATTTTGGTTGCACAGATATACAATGTGCCATGTGTATATGGATATACAATTGAGTAAAATTACCGAATAGAATGGGCCAAACGAACAAAACAAACTAAATTCAAAATGCAGCAAAACAGTCAAAGAAAAAAAAAATTAAATCAAATAAAATAAAAATGGCAGAGAAAGAGAGATAGAGAGAGAGAGAGAGAGAGAGAGAGAGAGAGAGAGAGAGAGAGAGAGAGAGAGAGAGAGAGAGAAGGAAAAAAAAGCTGCGATTTAGAGAGATAAGACATACCTACTGAAATCGCAGTGGCAAATTCACTGGCACATTTAACAAATGTACAGACGAAACGGTGAATGGTTTTCTGTGTGGAACAACAATACACAAACATAAGCGAACTAAAATACAATAATGCAATAATACAAAACACAAGCACGAAGAAGAAAATGGCTTGAGAAAGTATCAAAAACATCCTCCAGGCACTACTAAACTACAGACTAATGTGGAGCAAAGTTTTTACAATTGTGCACAGAATGTTGTTGATGATGGAAAATCCAGTTGTTTGCACTACACAATCGTTGCATCTGTAGTTTTGGTTTGCTATTTGTGCTGTTGTTGCTGGTGCTGCTGCTGCTGCTGCTGCTGTTGTTGCCGCCCGTTTATCGTATCTCATTTTGTGGCATTTCAGATGCAGTTCGCTTGCGATCAGTCGACGAGGATGCATGTCCAGGGGCCTTTAACTTGCATAGCAAGTCACAAAAACTTTCGAATGCTTTGGAAATTCAATTGAAAAGTATTCGTGCAAGTTGAAAGCCCCTAGATAAATAAACATAACATTTATTAACCGATGTCCAAACTTATCGATTTTTAAGTTTCTTATTTGTAGCTTAACAACAATATGCTGTGATAAATAATGCTTAAAATCGAACCATCTGAAATGTCGTTTTCGAACAAACAAAAAATTTGTTTATTTTCAAACCCATGCAGTTAATTTACTTTATTTTGCTAACACATTTATTTAGATATTAAATTTTCACGACAACTTCGACTCTAATATTCAATATCACACACAACAAAATAACATCTTCATTGTTTGTGAAAGCTTCAAGTTACGAAATCCATTACTTTGTCCAAAGAGTTCAACAACGATTGCCCCGGGGAAATGAGCTTTTTACGATTGCAAAAGTAATGCTCGCAATTACATTTTATATGTGATGTCCTGATACATTGTGAATTTCGATGAAATGATTTTGTTATTTCGTTTTTGATTCTTTGCATCGAAATAAAATCAAATATTGATTCATTTTAAGCAAACACAAAGTTGTCATCGAACAGATGTCATAAAAGTGTGTGTGTGAGAGAGAGAGAGAGAGATAGAGAGAGAAAAAACAGATATAAAATGTTTATTGTATACCTTCGATGCGATATTTTACACTGTTCAATCATCCAATCCGAAGGCTTTTATTGAGAACCTGAAAATGCATAAGATTTTATTCGTGTATTGCCGATTAACTGACAAGTTTCCGCTATTTTGCTACCAACGGTCAAATTCCCCATTATTTTATGCTGTTGAACATATTGCGATGCAGCATCAACACGTTCGTGTTTCAACGGCTGATTTTTGTCAAACACTTGCGGATCAAGTGCTCTTAACGTAATACAAGAAAATAGCCTTACAAAATATGAAGTGACACAATGAAAAAAAAAAAAATAATAACAAAAGTAAAACAAAAAACACAACACATTAAGCCATATAAAGCGATATCACAATTTATCTCATTATAATGGTGAAGAGTGTTTACAAAAATCGAAATGGGAAATGCGACTTACAAATCAGCTACAAATAATAAAGCAATTAATCAACAAATGTTGACTATACCAAAAAGTGATTACAATGCTTTCATTTATTGTTGTTTGCTTCGCCATTCGTCAAATACGAATTAGTTTGGTATTTGAGCTCATTCGAAGCGGCATTGTTTTCATGACAATTCATTTACCATTTCCGTTTTAATACAATCACATATACACGTGCGCATAACACACACACACACACACACACACACACACACACATCAAGAGCGTATTCATTTTTATCAATACAATTTGGTTTCGGGGCCATCGTTTTCCATCGTGTTTGGGCATGTTTGCACATCAGCACACACATGTGTCCATTGTTCAATGTAAATCTGATAAGATGCTCTCATCGAACCCGATGAGTATGTAAAATACGTTACAAAACAATGAAAACACACAACAAACTCTCACCGAAGTACACACACTGAATCAAAAACAATCGATGCACAAAGAGAAAACGAGAGAGAGAGAGAGTCTTCGTTCATCTGCGTTTGCGTCTGCGTCTATATCGCTTCCTTTAACATTTTAAACCGTGCAAATAAAATGTAGTAGTAAATTTTCCATCAAACCATAATTGAAAACAATGCCAACGTATGGCACGTGAGCTGCAATAAAAAAAAAACAACACAACACAACCTCACCACTTGAACAACAATGCACTCGATGAATGCTATTAGGCTTCAGTAGAGGTACTTAAGCGTTTAGACTTTTACGACAATTCATAACCACCGTTAACTAGACCTATATGAAATAAACGAAACCTTAACACTAAACCAGCATAATATGCTCAATGGATTCTACCCAGGGTTCTACGTTCGGTGTAGAAAAGATATCGCCACAGTCTCTTCAAAATATTCGTTTGGAAATGAATCGTTCCGTTGAATACAAATAACTCGATTTTTTTTTTTTCAGCATTTTGTCGAATCACTTCCATTCACTGTATTTTTGTGTGTGTTTTTTTTTAAGACCAGCTGGATTACAGGATGTCAAGCAAACGATCTAGAAATAGTTTATTTCTACAAAATGTCTTCGGAAAAAATGTCGTCAGTAATGTTTGATACAGTTTTTGTTGTTGTTCTGTAGTTTTTATACACCAAAATGAAATGTGTCACTTCAATGGCAATTGTTACACTAACGGATTCTATTGAATCGAGGACCTTTTGATCCACTTTCTGCAGGTGTTGCATTACAGCTGAACCATCAAAAACCCCATAGCATCTCCGAAGAGATGTAAATGCACATCTTGGACAACAAACAGCACAGTATTTTACCATTGCTGTACAAGTAGAAACGAGTGTTGAAGAGAAAAAAAAAAGAAACGATTGTTGCTGGGAAAACATACAGACCAAATACCAACAACAAAAAACCAGTCTAAAGAGAAGACTCAAAGCAAAAATATCCGTTGAAACAACTATTTTTCCATTGCTGTCATTGTGAATGTATTTAAGAGTTTAGTATTTTCGTTATGAGTGCCTATTTATTTATGATTATGGTTTGTTTGCGATTGCACATGTTTTTACCGTAAATTTTGCACAGAAATACGCGCAAGAACAAACGATTTTCGTATACAAAAATAGAGCCATCGTTGCAGCAACAACAATAATATTTAAAAAAAAAACACACACACACACACAAAATAGAACGAAAAGAAAACAAACAGTAAAATATAAGTAAAAAAAAACAGATTCACATTGTGCATTTAAGTAGATTCATTCAACAAAAAAACAGGCAAAAATAATTCGTTCACATTTCTTTTTCAGTCATTTTCTGTTTATGAATAAACATGATTACTTTCTAGTGCTACTTATTGTGTGTGTGTGTGTGTGTTTGTGTATGAAGGAGCAAGAAACAATGAAATCTCAACGTAAATAGCAGAAACGAAAGCACTTTGATAATGCAAAAATGACGGTATCGTTTGATTCTTTCGTTCTCTTCTCTTCTCTTCTCTCTTTCCTTCTCTCTGTTGTTTGTTTGTTTTTTTTTCGCAACTAAAGGGCACTAAATATAAACAAATCATAAAAGATTGAGCTAGCGTAATGGAAATGTTTCAAATGTAAACTTTCAAAGTTGAATCAATTCGGTCGTTTTTCTTTTTTTCATTTCCCATCTCTCCCGCTTGCTCTCTCTGTCTCTCTCTCTCTCTCTCTTCCTTTACACCGGTTTACAGTGTTTCGTTTGAGTTGCAGGCAAAGTTCGTTGGCATATGAGTTACAACTACTTATTTGCAGTTTGTAATCATAGTTGTAGATATTTTGTGACTAGTAGTACATACATCTGTTTTCATATTTGATAATAAATTGTGTGTGCAGAATTCGTTGCATTCGGTGCATATTTTTGGTGTACTGATTTGTGATCAGTGGCTGAAGAGCATACAGTTGCACAGGCAACGAGCATTTTTGCACGTGAAAGCAAATGTTTGAGCGAGTGCCCGAGAGCCAAAAAAAAGAGTGGTTATAAAATTGGCCGGACGCCGGAATGCCTGTTTAAATACATAATTTTACGTCTTTTTTATTCTCTTATCCAACATAACAAAAAAACACACTGCCCAAAAAAAAAACCACATCAAAATTATCATCACTTTAATAGGATTTCATTTTTGCGCATTCGATGTAATTAGTAGATTTCATCATCGTTGTTTCCCGCCAGTCTAATATGTTCAACCATAATATGACTTATTTTCGTGTTGCTAAAATAAATTGTTAACTACAATGATAAATAACTTCAAGTAAACAAGAGGAACAGCATGACGTTTACATGTGCGAGCAGAGGACACGGAGAGAGAGAGAGAGAGAGAGTGATAAAAACAATCCACACACCAAACATAAACAAATCGGAAGAATTGTAAAAATTCTAAAGGCATGTTTCCAGAGATGAAGAGAGAAAGAGAGATTCCACCAAGTGGAAAATCTGACCGCAACACTGACCAGCAACACTGACCAGCAACACAAAAGACACATTAAGAAGAAAACCCAAATGAATAAATGCAACGCACATAAATTATTATTTGCAATGGCAATATGCCAAACGAACGAGCATATTGTTGGCCACTTCATTTGTTTGTGTCTTTCGCTTGTTTTCATTTATTTTTCTCCATATCTGTCTCTCTTTCTTTCTCTCTTTCACTAGCACACAAAGCTTTTTTGGTATTTCTTGCATTTGCTCGCATTGCCCCGGTTTCGGGCCGCATTCCACGCAACTCAACATAGAATGAGCCGTGTGCTGTACGAACGAAATTTCTTTGCTTTTATTTATTTATGGTTGCATCTGATTATTCTTCATTTCACATTTTCGCTTGAAAGTTGAAATATTGCGACCGCCGAATTGGACATCTTTGGATTTGTATTTGAATATTATTATAACACTGATTCTTGTGTTGTGGACTGTATTCTATTTGCTGTTATTGTGCACACAGATTTCATCACACAAATTGTTTGCATCGTGCCAGTTTTTTTTTCGTTTCATTTTTTGTGCATTATTTTTTTGTTGTTGTTGCGTATTTGTGTTATCGTGTGCAATTGATCATTAACCAGATAGCCGAGTTTTAGAGTCAACATTATCGATGAAAAATGCTTCGGGCGAAAAACCAATAAACGAACTATTAGAGCGCACAAAAAAAAACGTCGGAAATTGTACGCAGATTTAAGAGCGCGGTATTTACAATGCAAACACGCGCAAATGGTTATTAATAAAACTGGTGAATAGGCGAATGCATGAGGTTTTTTTTTTTGCCCTCCTGATATTGAGGCTGAACAGAGATGGCCAGCGATAGCTCAAACAAATGGGTTTTCATTGCAAATTGTTTTTCATGGATATTTCCGAGAGTGTGGAACAAACTGGCGTGTACGTGTGTGTGTGTATGTGTTTACTTCAAGGCAAAGTGAATTAATTTTGACCGCAGCACTTGCGCTTATCAAATGCAAAGCGTCTTTTGATCCAAGCAAAGAGTGAAAGAGAGCAACCAGCATTTTGAAGGCAGATCAAATATCAAAAGCAATTCATTTAATGGGATTCAATGGATCAAAAGAAAATGGAGCACAAAACATATGTCCAATGCCTTCCGGAAATGCAAACTCAATGTAGCGCAAACAAACTGATCGACATTCCTTATTGAATCGACTAGAGAGAGCGAGAGCGAGAGAGAGAGAATTGGAGAGAGAACCAACAGCTTTCAGAAGTACATTAAATATTTCAAGCTCGATTTTCTATTTTATTTCGACTGAGAGAAATAACTTTCACAAAAGTAAAGAAAAAACACGTTTCTGAAAAAAAAAATGAAATCGAAACGATTTTTCATTACTTAGAAGCGAAAAGTGAATGATTTTTCAAAAGACAAACTCATTGAATTTTCATGATCAATTGAAATGGAGAAATTTTCCCGTTTACAACATGAAAAACGTTTGTCGTGTTTTTTTTCGTTTTTTTTTTTTCAAACAAAATATAAATGGGGCTAAACATGTTTCAATTTTGATGAAAGTATTTTTTTTCTCTCATTTGGTGGACATTTAAAAGTTGTGGTGGTATTATCAATTTGGAATGCAAAGACATTTTGGTACACATTTCCAAACAGAGTTTTTTTTTTACATCAGCAATCGACTTACAATTAGTTCATCGGAAATGGAAAAAAAACGACTCATGGATACAGACTCTCGATACAAGATCTATATAGAGAGTGCAGGGTGTTTAAAGGAGAACCGGAAGGTTTAGAATATGCAATAAACTTGGAACTTGTCACAAATGACTTGCGGTAGAGAACAAAAGGAACATCTACAGAGCACTCTGTTTTCAAAACGAATCGTTTTTGGTAATAAAAATGTAACATGGATTCTGATTCAACAGAGTTAAAATCCAATGTTTCCAACATAATCGTTATGATTTTTTATTCTTATCCATTGTTTTGTTGTTGCTAGCAACAATAATAGCTTCATGAGTGTGTTCTCGATTTCAATCAAATATCGACATCCCTTTGTTCTTTCCGTCTATTTATCTATTTGAAAACGAATACATTTATGTATTTTCTTCTTTGATGAAAACATGAATGCATTTTCAATTTGATTTTTCATATATAAATTTTTTTTTTTTTTCAATCAAAATGAATAGTTTGCAGCACGAAGTAAATAAATTCGTTGAATTAAAGTGAAATGTTCATAAAGTTGGGATTTTTTCCGTTGATTGAAATAGGGGAAAAAAATGGTTTGATGATATTCTGCAACAACAACAAAAAATGGGATTTTGAATCATGTCGACGGGGTGAATAAAAGCTCAAAAGGGAAATAATCAATAACGACAAATAGATGTCGATAACAAGAGATGGAATGCATGTAGTGTATCTTCTGTTTTGTTTGAAAATTGTTTTTATCGAAAGAGGGAGTGAAAGAGGGAGCGACAGAGACGCGGGGGAAGGGAACGAAGGTATTTTTGTTGCTGTTTTCTCTTGACTTATGCATCAATATATTGATAAAACATGCGACAATTATCACGTGAAATACGTGACTTTAAATATTGTGATGCTATTCGTATAGCTGTTGAATTTGGTGTGATGAACATTTAAACGTATACAGCGCATAGCTGTGCACAGTCAGCTATTGCAGCGTATGCAATATACAAAGGCATACACTGAACACTTTAGAATATTAAATTGGTGGCGCGTGGTGTGAACCGACACACAAAAATCACTCGAAACGTTTTCATCAGTCGCAATCAAATGTTATTTGGATGGAAGAAAATCACAAAATAAATCGCTTCATATTGACAATTCACATCTATGCGCCCGGTTGGTTCGAGCAATTGCTTTATTTTATTTGTTATCGGTTTCCATAGCAACACACACACACACACACACACACACAATGCTGTCGGAATGTTGCAAATACGTTTAATGATAATTTTGCATGCGTTTTGAGCTATTCAAATGATGCAAAGTGGAATACCGTTGTCGATGAACCGAAAGAAATACATCGAGCTCTTTTTGTTGCCCAGCAGAAACGTTTATTTTTTGTCTTGTCTCTTTTACCAGTTGAAAAAAAAAACACATTATCACCATTTGGTCTTTTCATCGAGTCTATTTGTCCATTACATTAAGCTGCCTGACGCACACACATTGCGTCGCATTGAACAAATTTACAATTCAAATGATGTTCGAAATCGGAATAAAATTATCTCACTCGAAAAATTAAATAAAAACAATTTGATGGTGGAGTATTTAAAAACGGTAAAATGTTGCAGACGCGACCAAATGACAAATGAAGACAAGCGCGTACACAGCGCCCGAGAGGCAAGAGAATAGCAATCAAATTCACAATACAATCACAATGGACGAGAACAAATGTTGACTGTGCAAAATATTTTGACAGAACTTTTTGAAAGGCATCGAAAGGCGAAAAAAGGACACGACTAATGCAAGTGAAATATATTTTTCCGTCGATTTGTCGTTTGCCAGCTTGATTTCATAAAGAGTCTTCAGTCAAACAAAATTGGAGAGAGAGAGAGAGAGAGAGAGAGAGAGAGAGAGAGAGAGAGAGAGAGAGAGAGAGAGAGAGAGAGAGAGAGAGAGGGCGACCGAGAGAGAGAAAACGAAAACGTGAAATGTGATGAATAGAATACTCACAGTGTGAACCCAAAACTACGATGCTGAAATGAGCGATTGCAATCAAATGGTGAAAATGTAAGGAAATTGCGATTAAAAATTGCAATGAAGGAACGTCAAACGGAAAGCACGCAAAAACGTGCTTCTTCCAGCTGAAATGTCTGTGAGAGTGACACATGGCGCAACAGAAAATGAAAGCAACACAAAATTGAATGGGATGAGACGAAACAAAAAAAAAAGAAAAGAAAAAGAAACGACACCGGGAATAAGGAGCGTACCAAGATCTGCTATCGACGCAAAAATGTCTTAACCAGCATTTTAGCCCACGAGATGAGACAAGATAAAAACGCAACACTCACACACATTTCCCAACGAGGAAACGAAAAATAGAAAAAGTTTGGTCGGTTGGTATGGCCAAAAACAAGCGCATTGCAGTACTTTGTGGTATTGTGGACACAAAATATGGTAAGCTGAAGCAATGACAAATGTAATCAAGCAAATACGAACGGGAGTTTAAACAAAAAAAAAAGTGTAGAAGGACCAACCAAACGCATTACAAGTAAAAAGCAGTTTTTCTCTGCTATTGAAGAGCGCATAAAAAAAAAGAAGCAGAGAAGACACGTAAGAGAAATATTGAGTCAAGGCGCGTCAAGTCGAGCATCTTGGCATCACAACGAGGAACTGACTGAAGAACTTTGACACTTTTTTACTTTGTATCCGTTGGCTCTGCCAATGTAATGGAGAAAACTGAATGGCAAATGAAAATCGAAGGAAAACCGCCAACAACTTTTGATAATAACCAAAGTTGGCAGTTTATCAAAAATGTATATGCTCAAAGTGGAGTTGCCTGCGACGAAGAAAAACGCTTTTAACAACACATTTTTACTTTTTACAATTTTACAAGCCACCATAAAATCAATGGTCCTGCACATCTTTTCAATGATTTTTCAGCATTTTTAATGATATCATCTTCTAAGAGCATCACAATATTTACGTAAGCTTTTTAAAAAGTTTTTCGGTCAACCTGATCGAAATGCAACGAAAATATGTATTAAAATATTTTCAGGGGTTTTAGATAATTTTACCCTTCTTCCAATTTATTTATCTTTGTTTTTTTTTTATTCATCAAAAATGGATGTTTCGAGTTACCATTCATTTTTAACGATGGCTAGACTGAATGTCACAAATGACAATACAAATGATGGAGAAAAGAGAAAATTCAAGAATCTACATAAAAATTAAGTGCTCATATTTTCAAGGCATAAAAGTTCCAAAATCAACGGAACTTTCTTAAGACGCTCGGCGTGTCTTTCAATGGCTAAATATCGAGAAAACGGATGTGGGATTTTTCCGTTAATGAACACGTCATCGTTTTCATAAATGAGCATTAAAATGATGTTGAAAAGCCGCCAAGGCTTAAACAATTCTATGGCATTTTACTTTAAAATATTAAAGTACATTGTACACAGGGTATAAGGACATTGTACAATACACAGGCCACATTCCAATGAGATTTATATTACTCTCCGAAAAAAAAAATCCGTATTCTCGATTCAAAATATTCAAACTGTCCTATAAATTTGACCAATAAATGGCTGATTAATGACTGACCGGTTATTCGTTGCGGGGGCGAAAATCATAGGTTCTGATGAAGGTGCCAAGGGTACATATTACCCCTCCCTCACCGACGTCACCTATGACGAAACTCATCCCTCCCAAAATCCCCACCAACGACAATTGATGCAAATTAAAAGCAAAATGATCGAAACGGTTTATTTGTAGAGCAGCTTAGTTGCTAGGTGTCACTCAAACAACAACCTAAGTGCGACGTTATCAGTGATATCTTTATAAATACGATCAACAATCAGCCGACTTAAGTTAACGAAGGAAAATTAATAGCCTTAAGTTCTTATCGCAATTCGTCTTCGTACTGCGGAATTTTATGTGCTCTTCCTTTTTGTTCGTTTCGGTTCCCGTGTTGTCTCTTTGCAAGTGAATTTGTTGTTATCTACGGTAATTTCTCATTTTATTTGTGGGGTGCGTTTTATTTTTTCCTTTATTCTCCTTTAGTCGAATTGTATGTCTGTTGGTGTGTTCCATTTAAAATTGACTTCACGGAAAATTGTATGCAAACTCAAGGGGATTGAGGGTTTACGTCAAAGTCACATTATTTGTTTTTGATGAGACACACAATCTCCGGTATCAATGAAATGAATGCAAGAATATAAACCTTTTCATTCTGCTATAAATTCCAATAAAACTCTCCGAATGCACTCGATGATGCAAAAGTCACTAAACGAAATGAACAAACCGAATCGCAATGCGAATGATTTGAATCGAACTCTATTTAGTAGTGTAATTGGCAGAGTGGCATGATAACAAATGAAAAAAAAAACAACTTGAACGAAAGTCATCAATCTGCAACCACAACTTGTTTATATCGATATAATTAGTAGAAATTCATTTGTAATAACGGTAAAGAATGGCAAATGAATAGCGATGTCCTTACTGTTCATAGCAATCAGCTTAGACAAAGTAAAAAGAGAAAGCAAAGAATGAAGTATGATAGAGACCTTAAGCTGACTATCTGGAGATGATGTGGGGAAACATTTGAAAGAACAACTTTTTTTTTATGGTTGCAAAACATGATTCTTACCATCTATTGGAATATTGAAGGGTTGCTTCAGAACGTTGCTTCTACTCTCTATTCTCCCACTCACACAATGTCGATTCACGATGACTATTATTACTGTTATTTTTATCTTTTGCCTCATTGCCACATGGCTTGATGACGATGAAAGAAGGTATTTATCTTGTGCCTTTCGGTTTCGTACACGGCAAACCCGCTGTTTGGCAGTCGTCATATGCGTTATCAGTTCATTCGTTCGTTATTAAAGACAACCGGTTGCCATGACAATCATCGTTGCTGTTGCTGGAGCTGTTTTCGTTGGTCTTTGGTGCGGTTTGAAAGAAGCAAAGAACCGAAAGACAGATATGAAGGGGAAGAGAGAGGGAGAGCAAGAAGGCTGCCAAACGTTCGCATCACAAGGGAAAGTAATACTTTGTATTGATCATTAAGCTTTAGTCAGAAAGATTTTCTTTCGTTACCCCAACTCTAGTCTCTCAATTTGAGACCATTTTTAGAGTGATTTCTTGCACATTGCAGGAAAAAGATCCTCCTAAGTACTACTGTCAAGTGGTTGCTACCGTGTGTGTGTGTGTGTGTGTGCGTCGATGCTCATTAAAATCATTGCTATATAAATTCTTTGCCACAAAAACTGGATAGGAACAATAATTCTAGTTGCAAGAGAGTGCGGTACAACGAAGCACAGAGAAAATACTCAATGACAAAGAGTAGAGAAATGATTGAAAATGCGATTTCAATAAAATTTTCTCTATATTTCATTTAAGAATTATGTGCTCAACCACCGAACGCCACTCAAATGACAATCTCCCAGCCACATTTCGTGGTGCAATAGCAATAAGCAGAATGAAAAAAAAAATACTGCCACCGAAATGCTGTGCGACAAGTGTTGAAGAAAATTTAATCGAATTAATTGTTTGAGCAAATGATATAACAATATATAGGAGCGTCATAAATATATTTACATTGAGCTGTGAGTGTGTTGAAAACGGCTGAAGTAGGGACTCAAAGAGATAAAGTCATATGATTTTAATTAGATGACACACGTTGCGCCTTAAACCTCACACACGAATGAGTGTGTCTCTCTCTCCCTCTCTCTCTGTGTGTGTGTAACGGAATGGCTTTTGAGCACTCTTCATTGATCAGATTTGGATCGAATGAGAAGAAGTTAGCATTTTAAAATGTTGAACATTCGCTTCAATGCCAAAGAGGTGGCAAATTCATGAAATGAAATCAACACATACTATATCCAAGAAAAGTGAACGGAAGCGCACATATGGCAGACCATGCCAACAAAATCCAAGTGGAGCTAAAACAATCGAATGAGCAACGCTGTTGTAGTTCAATTCGCTCAAGTTGAAAATTCCAAGACAAAACACTCACACTCGTTCACTCACACACACACACACACCAGTGAAAAGTTTGTTCTAAATTTTCGGAAAAGAATTTTAACTTGATTCATTTGATCTAATTATCTTGATGTTTTTGAATGAAGATTTGGGTGAGTTGTTCGTGTTGTATGTGTATTTTCCCTTCGGTTTTGTCATGTTCCATTTGCCATCTCATTACGTAAAGCTCGTGTTGTTTGTCGTCAAAATTGTAGACGCAAGTTTTCAGGCCTATATATTCGAATGGGGAATGTTGATATGAATGTATAGGGCCATTGTTTAATATGTATACGGGCATTCTTCTTCTTCTTCTTCTTCATCATCTTTTCACATTGCTGTGCACATCTCAATGAGACACGAAAACATAGAAAGAAAGTGAACTGAACATACAAAGAAAAAAGCTTATCTCATTAAATTGAAAATTTATTTGAATTTTGAGAAAGTTTTTCAATGCATGCATTGTGGCATCATCAACACGGAAGGCGACAAAAGTCGACATTTTCATTTCCATAATATGGAATTCATATATATATATATAGAGAGAGAATGAATCATTTGATGCAATCATATACATTAGCATTGGAAACAGAGCACCCGAATAGAGAGTTTTTATTCATTGTCATTTTATAATTTGGAAAATTCCAAAATGCGAATAAATCGCAAACATCCACATACACCCGCACAAAAACACTCCTACAAACACACACACACACACACACACACACACACACACACACACACACACACACACACACACACACACACAGGCACGCATGAAGACCGGGATATAACGGAACAGACAATAGACAGGGTAAAACAACGGTACAAATTCGTACTTCCATATAAAAGTAAAATTTTACTTTATGCATTTTGTGAATGCGAATTAGATTTATGCGACTAATAAATCATTACTTGTGCCAATAGCATCGGAATTACCGTGAGCGTAGGATGCACTAAGGAGGAAGAGAGAAAGAGAGAGATAGAGTTTGTGTGTGCGAGGGCAAACAATGTTTTATGCCCGTTCAATAGCTTACACATCCAAATACGTCTATGCTCTCTAAATCATTCGAAAATGTATTCATGTCCCGAATGGAAAACGCGATGAATCGTTTCGGCACTTGCAGAGAAAATAACCTGCCTTCACAATCTTTAATAAAGAACGACATTTCAATTTCACAAATATTGTTATTGCAAATTTTCAAAAGAAAGTCTGTTTGCTTTCCTCCATTGCCATTGATGGCAATTGAACAATTGTGAATATTCAAATGTGTATTGAAAATGCTGGGTGCAATTAAAATGCCGTTTGTTGATAGTGAATATTGCGTTGAAGAAGCGACAACCGAAAGAAAAAGAAAAACGAATGTATTCTTTAGCCGACTTTATATCAAGATAAGTCGCTGTTTATTACATTTTTTCGACGGCTCAATAGCAGCTTATTAGTAAAAGCATTGCCATCGATCGTCATCGAATTGGAAAAGAAACAAAGGGGCGATAAAATACGGGCGAAAAAAGAACCGAATCGACGAAAGTCACGCTTCAATTATTATTAGAATAAAGAAATCATTTGTGAAACGATGGCCAACAAACGGATGGATGGTCTTTGAATTGCAAAGCATCTGAGTGAATGTTTGCCAAACAGCCAGAACACCGGGACCAATAATAAAGTATTTTGTCAATATTTTTCGCCTGTGACCCCTCTAAATCGAAGCCCGACTTCATCATTTTCGTTTTTATTATTCGAACAAATACAAATATTTTGTTTAAAGATTCCAGTATATAAACGTGAATGGTCGTTGAATTTCAACGAAAGCGCCCACTCTAAAACTGTATGTGCATCGATGTTTGAGTTCCACTTTTTATTTACTTACCGTTTTTTTCTGAGCTTTTTTGTTTTGGATTGGCATCGCTTGGCGCACACACCGATTTGCTTCATTGTGTTCAGCTGTATTTACTCATGTGATTCTGCAAACAATACAAGCATCTTCACTGAATATAAATTTTGTTGTTGTTGTTGTTGTTGTTATTGTTCTGGAGGCCAATGCAAAATTGGCTGCTTTTCATCATAAGCTTAGCTCCCCAGCTTCACCATATTGCTATCGCTACTGATTCAATCACCACATTTTCCACAATTCAATATCATGGATATACAACAAGAGTATTATTTCTCTTTAAGTTCGATGATAAGGTACCGAAGAGAAAAACAAAAAGCATAAACAACATTTTCATTTTATGTGGCTTTCGATTGAGCCATCGTTTGGTAGCATGCTCCAAATCAAATATTTGAAGGCATTTTCTTTTTTTTTATGGTGCGTGTACATATTTTGTGTCTGCATCTCATTTCGACGGATCCATCTGTCGAGCATACATATTTCACGGCATTTCTACTGATATTGGTTAGAAACCTCCCTTTGAACGTTGTTGAATGACAATGTATGCCCACTCAAAATTTCATGTTCAAATTTCCTGTTTTTTTTTTTTTTTTTTTAGAACGAACAAACGAACTGAAAGACTGTTTATGAAATGCAAAATTGCTACACGTATCAAGAAACAAATCGAAAAACAATGAAAATTATCATTTGAATGTAAAATTCTATGGTAAAAATTGAACGAATTGAAAATATGTTTCAATGTTTAGTGTTGGATATGGCAATGTGCCATATTTCAGATGATGTGTAAAAATTGTGAGTGTCTTCAATTAAAATGGGTTGAACGTTGGAAAACAACTGAAGAAATGGTGATGCAAAAATCGGCGACAACATTTTCCTCGTTGTTTACACACTTTTCGTTCATCTTGAGTCAAATATTATTTCAGTATTTTCATGTACAACAGTGACAACATTAACACACACAATAAATTCAAAGCAATGAGCTTTATTTGAAATATAAAATACGGCAAACGGTTTTTGTTTTGTTTGCATTTTTCAACAACAAAATTCCAGCAGCAAATGAAGAATAATATTTGTGTGTTGCTTCAATTGAATGGGATATGTTCTTTTTGCGTCTGCTCGCGATTTAAATTATATATTCCGAATAGAGAGGAAAAAAACAACATGTTTGATACAATTCTATTTACTGTGTGTACGACAGATGTTGATGAAAGCATCGTGTATAAAATGTGGTGCGAATGATGCAGCTATATTTGTATTGTGTTATTTTGCGCTCGGTTGCTATTTAGTCGACAACATAAGTACATCTAAATCCAATCCTTTTTTTTTGTTTGTTTGTTGGTTGGGCATTTGTTTTGGATGTTTTACATTACATATTTAATGCGTAGGCAAGCATTTGTCTGTAGATTTGGATGGGAACATTTTCCGCGCATTTCGACCGAAACCAATAAGAAGAGATTGAAGCACATGTGCGTGTAATAAATTTATTGAATGCCATCACCATATGTGACTATGTGTGTTTGCATGCAATACAAACCGAAAAATTTCCCATTCTCATTGAGCTCCCCTCTTCACTTGGCATAATGAGATGCCAAAACTTTTGATTATGTTCCAATGCCGAACAATTATCCTTTTTGACGGTGACCAGTAAATACATCAATCAGAAAAACAAGATAAATAAATGCTTGAAACGCGTTCGAATGGAAGAAATCTAACGAAATTACTATTACTGAAACGCCTTCAGGGCCACCTTGTAAGCTGTTCTATTGGTCTAAGTATAGTTTTTCTTTTTTTGTATGTGGTAATTTGTTCGTTTCTTTCTGCAATTGTAATTCAATCTAAATACGACGTTACCAAACATCTTAATCACAATTTGTCCATAGTCAATCATTTCACGGGATTCGTAATGACTAATGAGCCCATGAATAAATATCAAATGCTTTGTGCTATCGTACTAGAACAATCAATCACAATGCGAATTTTGAGCGCAAGCCAATTTTCATTCATCGTACACAAAACTTTTTTGCACTCGAAGTGGCTTTGGCATATGGCAATTTTAGTTTGCTAAAACTCAGGGCGCGGTTCACCAGGAATATACGGTACCATTGACAAAAACGGCACAAAATTGGCAGTGGCAATAGCATTCGGCCGAAAATAGAAAGAGGAAGAAAAAACCGAAGCAACAGTAAAATAAATTACTTGACGGATTGTGATTGATTTGCTCACTTTAACATCCGAAAATGGCAAGATAACCGATCTTATTTATGTTTGGATTTTGGTTTTTTCGGGTTTTTTTTCCTCTGTGCTGCTGATAGAAGCCGAGACATAAGGCGGCTTCATGATGCATATATGTGCCAGTGTATACCATTGCTGCGGCCATTTCCATCGATTTTGATCATTTCATTTTGGCATTCCCGAAAGTTTTTTTTTTTATTTTCATCCTCAATTTCGCTCCCGCTTTTCAACGTATTCCGTATTGTTTTCTGTGAGTTATCTCGTTCACCAAAATGGGATAACGTATGGATTTCAGCATGAAACAGCACTCAAATACGGATTTCCGTGTTTACCGATAAAAGCCAAAAACCCAAAGTGAATGAATATGGTCAAATGGCAGGCGATGAGACTTGAAAACTCGGCAACGGGAAAATTCACGTTTGAAAATTTATACTTTCTTTGATCGGATTTCGAAAATTCGGGCATTTCGGGCGAACCGGCCCAAAGAAAATCCAGCTACATCAATAGCAAAATGAGGAAGAGAGAAAGAGAGAAAAAAAATGGAGCTTGCAAATTTTTCTCGCAGGCAAACGAACATAATAAATTGATTTGGACCATTTTCAAGATTTACTTCGACATGCTGGTGCTGTCATGCTGGTTTCTGCGCGAAATCTGCCAAAAAGAATGGCATTTTGGGTGCGGGTGTGTGTGTGCATGTGTGCTGATTGTGTAGATGCTGTGGAATGAAAAGAGAAATCAATAGAGAGACTAACAGCAACTGCTTTATGATATGCATGTGAAATCGAACCAAACAGCAACTTGCTTAAGCCAACCAATTTACTATGCACACCACTTTAAATAACTTGATCGAAAAGATTTGATTGAGCCAACCTTAACTCATTCTTTTTCTTCTTCTTTTTTTTATTTCGTTTTCTTTTCTTTTCGGTTCGGTTCGGTTCGGTTCGTTTGCCGAGCACAGAGGGAATATGGATCGTGAGGGTGGCAAACGATCCGTAGTGTAAGTGTTCGTTTCCTTTATTTTCTTTAGATGTTGGTGGTGATTTGATGCAGCTTCCCATTTTCCACTCGTTTCTCGTTCCTCTCTCTCTCTCTCTCTCGCATTTTCAATTCCCATTCCCACATCATCCGGTGATTCGGGGCGATTACGTTTCAAGAGTATGTTCGCACAAAACTTGGATTTCAATCAACTTCTTTCCTGTTTTTTGTGTATAAGCTGTGCATCGCCACTCAAAATTTCTCCCAAAGTTGCAGTTTTCATTTGCGTGTTGTTGTTCAGCTTGCAGTTGCGTTTGCATTGAGTTTGGTTTTGCAATCATTTTTATTCGACTTATCGTTCATTTTGGATTTAGCAAACAGTTTTGATGGTATTTCAACGATTTAAATGCTTGTTTTCGTTTTTCATGTTTCTTTTCGTCATTTTCCATTCATTCGTTTTACCCTCTTCATTCTCTCTCTCTCTCTCTCGCTCTCTTTCTTCCTTTTCATTTTCATTCGTTTTTCGTCTCTTTTTTTTCAATAAATTATTTAGAATCGGATTTCTTTATTACATTGTCGAATGTATTTTCTCGTATGTTGCGCTGTTACTTGATTGTGCATTGAACCATGAAATTAGTAAATTTTATGAATGGAAAGCGATTTCCTGCGACAGTTGGTAAGCTTTTTATGACAATGTCACGATTTCTCTCCGATTTTTGTTGTTGTTGTATTTCATTCGCACCAGAAGCAAAAAAGAAAACAAATCGAGAAAAAATCCGTAAAGCTTGGAATAATAACGACTGCAGGAAAATTGAACGAGTTCAAAATGTGAGCGAACCGGTGTATAATACCAGTGCAGCAGCAGCAGCCACATGATGAAAATAAAAGAAAACAACAGCCATAAGAGATGAAAAGCTAACGCTTGAGAATATGTTTGGAAAAAATTTACACATGGAAAAGTCGTTTTCGGCCTGATCGACTTCCAATTGGAACGCTTAGCATGCTCGCATTCGATCGTTCGCTTAGGTAACAACGGCAATTGCATATTTTTCATATATTTTCTTCGTTGGTGTTTTTTGTGTGTGTGTGTGTGTGTGTGTGTGTTCATTCTCTCGAAATATAAAGAGTGCATTTTGTTATATTGAATGAGCTGAATAAAGGCGGTGAATTATGTGTAAAAATGTTCCTGCCGCGCGCTCGTTCGCTCTCAAGTGCATATTCCAACAGTGAATCAACACACAGCTGCATGCATAACAGGTTTTCTGCCACAGACAACTTTTGTTTACTGAACTTGAGTGAGTGAGAAAACCAAACGAGGAGAAAAAAAAATAAACTTTTCTCGTTTGAAAAATGCTTAAATTATTCAACAAAACAACTTCAAAATGGGGAAGAACAACAACTGAAAAGCATTTCACAAATTATGGAGAGAAAAAAAAAGAAATTGGACAAAGTTTGAATGATTGGAAAATCGAAGCAAATAATGCACTCTTAAAACAACACTTAGCATTTGTTAGCAGACAAACCATGCGTTTGATTCGAATTGTGTGTGTGTGTATTGTGTGAGTGTTACAATACTCTGGTTACGCTGTTCCTGTAATGTCAAGTCCAGTGTCAATGGATCGAAACCTTTCATAAATAAAAATGTGCTTTGTGTTTTTTGCACTTTAGATGTATATTTTTGATTTATTGCCAACAATTCATCCGTATTACGAACGAATGCAAAAGGCAAATAAAATTTATTGCTCACATATTTTACTATTCGATTTATTCAGTTCTGGATTCATGATTTGTGCAATCAGGAAAAAAATCATCTCGCTGAAGTGCGCGCGATTCGTTCCTTCGAACAGAATCTCGATTCCTTCCACCATAATCAATGCGATGCATTATATTGCGCAGTAAAACAAATAAATAAATGAACATTTATTGGCCATATTATTTGAATTTTTTTTTATCGATATTTGTGTGCTTGATGCATTTGATCCAGACGCGCATTGAAACGAGACGTGATATTGATAATGCAATGAGAGCAAGTCTTCCAATGTTTGAAAAACGTTACATATTTTTTGTGCATTGCACGTTTTCCGGTCGAAAATTAATTGATGTAACTTCTCTGTCAATTGCATCCAAAAGATGTCATTCAGAGTCAAAAGTTCAGATTTGGGTGTTGAAATATTTCGATATCGTTTTTTTTTAATGAGAATATTATAGTTTTAGGGATCTCCCTCGTCAGATAGTCAAAGTTAACGAATTAATTTCAATTTTATCATATATTTAGTGCTAAATTTGTGCTTACGATATAAATCTGGAGACGGCACATTTAATCGGGCTGGTCATCGAGCAAGCGAAAATATAGAAAAAATTGTCAAAGATAGAAGAAAATAACTACTCACATTGCTCATGACCACCATTTGAAAACTACGCAAGCACAAATTATAATCTCAACACAGTTTGAAAGATCTAGTCAAGCCCTTAAGAACGCCCTATCCCACTTAGTTTTTGCTCACACACAGCGACTTTCGGGAACAATTTTGTCAAGTGTGAATTGTAATATTTTATGAAAAAAAAAAAAAATCAAAAGTCATACCAATTTATACCTACATTCATCGAAGATTGCGCTAGTACACTTCACACAAAAGCAGTGCCACTGAAAATGCACGGTAGCAGTGAGAACTAAAAGAAAAAAAACCACAATTTATATGGGACGAGCCCTCGACATTCATGTGAACAAATTCAAAGGTTCACCAAAATCGGAATCATATATGATGCAATAGACAGTCGCATATCAATAAAAGTTGACTATGGAACTGCGCGGCCAAAACCAACGACGTCACAAAAACCGGGCGGGATTTTTTTGTTCTCAAACTCTGCACAGCGAGATGCCAATTCGGTGGTTTATCCAGAAATTGCATTTGTTATATTGAACTAGAAACACACAATTTTGACCGTTATTCGCGCAAATGCCAGCAACCTAACGTGCAAACAGGCAAAAAAAATGAAATTCGATTTTACCATAAATTATAAAAATGAACTTGAACACACAAAAAACGAAATGCAGAGGGAAAGAGAGAGAGAGAGTTAGAATCAGGCTATGGCTTTGGTGGTTTGTGAGCGCTAGAACTTTGATATTAATCGCACAAATGCCCGACTGTTATCTATCTGTTGTTTCACTTCTATGCGTTTGCTTTGCATCGAATAGATGCTACGGATTTTTTTGTTCGCCCCTCTCAACCGCATACAAACGCAAACGCCAATGTTAAATGAAAGAAAAAAACACACACACACAATTCTGTCCGAGTGTGTGTGTTTTTTTCAACCTACTCATTTTTCTTTTTCCAAAGTAGATTTTTGCCATGAATCTCTTTCACGCACATACATACTCATAAATATTTATTCCCTTTTGCTTTTTGCCGCCTGGTTTGTTTTTTCTTCTCTCCTCTGAATTCACTGCACGAACACATTGCCACACACCACCACCGATTCAATTGGTGCGATCGCAATTACAACCTCACAACATAATTCATAAATTTGCGTGCAAAAGCAAACCCAAAGTGGTAAAAGCGTGAGACAGAGACGGATATATACTAAAATGGTTACGGATCAGAAGAAACTGCTGTTGCAAAAATTGAAAAAAGAGAAGAAGAAGAAGAAGAAGAAGAAGAAGAAGAAAAAACAGCGAAATTCATTCATTTTGTTGGTGTTCGTCTTCGCGTATAAATCTATTCCATATCGCACTCTATTACGGTTCTGATGTTGCTATTTGATGCTGGTGTGCTGTGTATGCGTGCTATATTCAATGTCTGTGCATATCTTGATTGCGCTTCACTGATTTTTCTCATTCCCAAATTCATTTATTATTTTAATCAAGCATTTTTCTCTCTTGCTCGTTGCTAATGCTTTTGCTGTTACCATTTCCATTCTTAACGTTCATCTTCATGACACAATAAATATTTCTTTTTCTCATTTTCAGATATGGGGTGTGTGTGTGCGCTTTATTCCCATCGTTGAGTGAGCTTTCCTATGGATTTGCTATAGCCTTGAAGGGTTTTGCCTCGGTTTTTTTTTCTGTTTCTATAAAAATTTCTTTAGTTTTCGATCGAGAATCATTTTTTTTTCTTCTGTATACACGAGCTAGCGACCGAACTCGATTCTTTGCATTTCATTCAGCTATTTCAACATCATTATTACCACAAACATGCGCCCCATTGATTATGGCTGAAGCTGAGACCGGGAAATGAAAGGGAAATGAAACGTAATGTGAATTGAGCGCAAAAGGTTTGCAGCTATAGACAGTTCACATTTGTTCATCATCACGATGGTATAGCAGATTACAACAGCAGCAGTAACAGTAGAAAAAAAAATTAGACACAGCCAAATCCATGCGATATAGCATCGTCACAAGCGTTGCGTGCGGTTTTTTAAAATAGACATTGGGAAAATGTGACATACGAAAAAAAAACCACACAGAGAGAAGAGATGAGAGTGTGAGAGAAAATCGCATATGAGAAAAAAAATTGTACGGCGTCAGCCCTCGAGATAAGCTCTGAACGTTGTTGCTTCATGTTAAATAGACACAAAAGTGTCTCTGCATAATGTGTGTGTGTGTTGCATATTCATAACGACGAATGTAATGAAACATGACGTTTAAATAATACTTCACTGTTTATGTGGTGACGACGCTTTTCTCTCTCCCTCTCTCTTTCTCATTTCAACGGAAAAGACTCCTTCCAATTCTCTTTGAGCTGGTTTCTGACTCTTTTTTTTTTATTCGCTACGCTTTTTTCCCTCAGACTTTAGTCAGCAATCGAAATTTGATTTCACTTCCATGTCGACATGTCGACAATTATTTGTTGCTCAGCAAAATCTACAATTAGACACTAAATGTTTACTGGCAACACAATCCGAATCATTTTTCCAGCAAACAAAAAACAAACAAAACTGTACGCAATTGCATTTCATGCAGAAAATCCCAAATGATTAAAATTCCGTGAGTTTATATTCGTTATCAAATGATATTTTTGTCTTTTAAAATCGAAAAACAATCATCTAGGGGAATTTATCAAAATGAATATTTTGCAAATATCGCAAATATGTGATATCTGCTGAACATTTCGCAAATATTGCAAATATTTGATATCTGCATATGGACGTTTACATGCAAATCTGCAAATATTTGCGAATCATGCGAATCAAATACAACAACAACAACTGTCACTTTCAGTAGGTGCTGAGCAAATATGGCAAATATTGTGTGAATATCGCAAATAAAATAGCATATTCGCATCTCAAATCACTGCAAATCTCGCAAATAATTCGCAAATATCGCAAATATATAATATTTGAAATTTGATAAATTCCCCTAGACAATCATGCAAATGAATCATAGAACAATTTCAAATTAGATTCAAATTATAGCGTTTAAATTAAAATAAATGATGAAACAAAAAAAAACAAAACCAAAACCACACATTTTTAGCCAATTGTAATTGATTTTTAATCACAATTTTAGAATTTCAAAGAGTCATAGTAAAAACGTGCTACAAAAGAATGTGTCAGTGCCAATTTGAGCATATTTCCATAACTATAATTTAAAAAAAAAAATACAAACACCCCAGATGGCTTGAATTGCTGATGTGCACTGCATAAATAAATGCTTAATTGATTTGTTGAGAAGAGGTATGATTGAATTTATGTCACCCCAATGTTTGATTCAAATCTAATTTAAGCTATTTTTTTATCGATGGAAAAAACATTCACAAACACACATACACACACACACACATACGCGGATCATTTAGATGATTCATTTTAATTTGAGGCCGGAATGAGTTCAGCAAATGCGAACAAATGTTATTGATGCCATCAATTTCAGCCGATTAATTTCGATCGATGCGCACAGACCGGGAGAGCATCAACCACAAATTTATGCAAATTTTCAACGAATGTTAACCATCGCATGTATTTTTGATGCAATTGATGGATTACATCAATTTGTGTTCGAATGAACGGAAATATGCATGAATCAGCCGTTTGATTGGTCACATACGTGATATGCCCGATTAGAATAATTAAACTCCATACAAATTACGTGTGTGTTCGAGCGGCACAGAATTTGGATAGGCCAGTGGAATGGGTTGAGCTTTGAACAGGTATCGAATTCATTTATGGTTGATGAATAAATGCATACTCGACAACACCGTTATAAGGACTTTTGCTACTAAATTTTAAACAATTCAAAATAAAATGTTCCACATATTTTTCAGGTGAATTTTTTCAATACTATTCAAGTTAATAATTAAAGAAAATCATGCAAATGATCTATTTATTGTAATCAAATGTATCAAAATCTACATGTATTTTCAACTGTATGTCAAATTGTTGTTCATAATAACGAAGAATAATACCCAATTCCCGTTTGATTCAGTTGTTGCGTTCAAAAGGTTTATTCGCATGAATTCCAGCGATGACCAATGTGCCCAAACTTATAGCCAACACTTTGGTTTGACATCGTCGTAAAGTGCATCTCATTGAAAGAGACACCGGATTATCCAAATCACAGACCGAATATCCGTCAGATCTGTCATTTAATTTTTGTATGAAAGCCGATTTGGAGCTAAGCTGTGATTTAAGGTCATGCACAATAAGTGGATCCCGAATCATTTATTAATTACACGTGAATTTTAGACAATAGATTTCTGTGTAGATGGGTTCAAATTAAAGGCATTTGGTTGCAAAGCATTAGGAAATCATTTCATTATTCATGTGTAATGTGTTAATTGCTATGAAATGGAGAAATGCTGTTTCAAAGCTGTGGTACATTTTGTAACCGGTAAACAAACCCAATAAGCATTTAAAGTTTCCAATACTCCTATGGAAGCCATGATAAAAGAAAGTAATTGCTGCAAGTTGAAGCCTACAATAAGGCTCCGGTTTTTGGTTTTTGCGTGTGTAACGCTCGCTTTGAGCAAATGTTGTTTCTCAATTGATTCATTCAATCTATTTCCACCTGTAATTAGAAACCAGACATTTTCATTGAATGTACACACAGATCAAAGCCTTTTGCGTAATGCGATTCGAAATCTTATGGAAAGTCATTGCAAAAGGCGGAACACAACTACAGAAACTCAAAACCAACACACTCTCGCACTCATGTGGGTGATTTCTTATCCGGTTATTTTATTTATTACCGATTTTTTGTTGTTGTTGCTGTTGTTGTATTTGATCTTTTATTAAATTCGAGTGAGATGCAAATGCATAACGAATTTTAAGTGCAAACAAAATGAAATCAGGGACATGAGGGTAGAGAGTAATCCAAGTTGGAATAATCCCTGGTCTCTGGTAGCCATAGCACTTTTGTGTGCATTTAAATTCAATGTTTTTCGGTGAATTAGCCCATATTATGAATTAGCATCACAGAGAGAGAGAGAGACAGAGAGATGGAGACGAAGTAGTTCACAATAAGGACGTGCTGGGTATTTTCTTATGCTAACGTGTATTTACATCAAATTCAGAGAGCCCGTTCATCCGTAAAGAGAGAGAGAGAATTAGAGGATGGGAGAATGATAGAGACGATTAGGGGGAGGGAGGGGGGTGGGGCGGCGAGACAGAAAGTACAAATGCTTCTTCATGCTTCTTCATGCTTCTCATTCTAATTGATGCCATTTGTAGCTCTTCCAATAATTTCATATGCACATTATGACTTTTACGTATACACACCGGTGAGAGTTAGATAGAAAGATTCCGTAGCTCGGATTCTGTTATGGCGACGGTGTTACAAGCAATGTTCTGTATATTTTCAAAAACATAAAGCTTTAAAATATGAACGAATAAACTTGCATCGTTGCCGTTTGCCCAAGTGTTAGTGTTCTATGCACAATTTGAAAGTTGAAAATTGCCCCCGTACAGTTCAGATGCGCGCTTGCATTCACTTTGTCAGAACAAGAAAATCGCATTTACAACGTTTGCAAAATGCAATTCATTGTGTGTTGCTGGCGCAATTGCACAAACTGGTATATAGATGAACGAACACCATTCGCAAGCATAAACACGGACATTTCATATAGATTCGGATGGTTCATTCGTATCCGTTTTTGCACCAAGCATACACAAAATGCACTTGCACTTTATTTGACAAATGCATTTTCATAGGTAATTTGTATTATGTGATAAGTGTGTGTGTGTGTGGCATCGCTGACATTTATATTTCGGAAGCGGAAACATTGCATAAAATCAGTTGTGAACAATTGTCTTGTGTCGGCTTTCTATCCCGGGTATCCGATTCAAATGAAACATTACTCATTCAAGCCAAACTTTAATTCGGCATCTTTAGTGTGAAACTCTCTTAATCTGTTTACATCGTTTGTTGTTGGTATTTTTCATTCGTTCTTTTTTTTGTTGTTCGAAACAGAAAATGTTCAGGTCGATCAGTACAAATGCAACGAATGTGTATAATATTTAGTTGCAGCTTCATTTGCTGTGTTGAAGAATTGCCGAACAGCAGCGGCGTCTAACTAATGAATGCATTTATATGAAGCAAATTAAAATAAATATGATGATTTAGATGGAAAATAAACCATTTTCATTTATCAGCTATATATAAAACAACGATGAGACCAAGAACCGATTCGCTAAAACCATCAAATGACCCAGGTATTTAGCATAAAATGGCCAAGCAATTTTCAATGTGCTTCTGTGGCATTTCTTTGGAAAAGTAAACGAATCCAATTGACATTCATTGGAATCATTTGGAAATGCAAATATTGAATTCTGTCTCGCGTACGATCACACACACACACGCAGACACTCAAACTCGCAATTCTCGGGCTCTCAATTTAATAGATACAACACCAAGCAATTGCTTGCAAAACTCATTGCAATAAGCTGCAGAACATCTCAACTCAATTATTTTGCATTATCGTTCATTATGAATTCATACATATGTAAAATAATGCTGGCCACATGTACATGACCCGCTTGCAAATCATATTTGCATTGTTTCACATGCGGCAATGGTGTTAAATTCATTCAATTTGACGACGAAACGTTCTGCACAAGCACAACTCTGGCCGACATGTTTTCACAAGTGTTTATTACTTACTCACTTCCACTTAAAATTTTTCATTCTCTCTCTCTCTCTAACACTCTCTCTCTCTCTCTCTCTCTCTCTCTCTCTCATACATACACAGACAATCGCTTGCTTCTTTTTTGTATAACATGTAATCCCTTTCATTTTTACCGCTTTCGTTTGCCTTTCGGCTTCAATTTGGACGCTAAAATTGACCAGAATCCCGTTACCTCTAACCATTATATTACAGCCACTGTAATTTTTTTTTTGTTTAAACCACTAAATACATTGTTGAGAGCCGATATAATAAAGCAGTACATTCAATTCACCAAGACCGACAAAACAATAAAAAAAAAACGTCGAGCTAAAGATAATCTTTAATTTGATTTTGCGACAGAATGCTTTGCGAAAATCATGCCTGCCTTTTGGTTGTTACAAATTGTAACTTACAATATTATTTGATTTGGCCGGTTGTGACCTTCTAAATTGGTTTCATCATTTACTGGACGTGTCGCCTAATATGCAAAACGATTGTGCCAAATGCGGAATGTTCGTCATTTTTTTTGCGGTATTGTTTCTCTTACTTCCCAATGTCTCCCTTTTGCGTTGAAAATGCACTCTCTTTTAACATTGGCTGACTAATTTTTTGTGTCCGTTGTTCCCTATATTATCCCTTTATTGTATTTCATTGCGTTTAAAACTCAATTTAAAATTCATAATATACCTAACATTGGCCCGAAACCGTACACTTTTCGTTGGTGTTCAAAAGTGATGGCCAGCAGCAGCAGCAACAGCAGCACATTGCTTGCACGAAAAATCCGGGCATAAAATCAGTGTAGCCGAAATTGTTGTGTGGATTTTTCTGCATGACAACGGCATCCTGCCTCTGAACACACTGACTACGACACAATGCTAATTGGATCAGTGTTTTTGGTTAATTGCAAATGGAAATATGCATGCGACAGAATAATTTGGCGCATTTTCATGTAGCAAAAATCATTGTGTATGTTCACTTTATGTGTGTGTGTGTGTGTGTGTGTGTCAACAGTCAATATTTTCGTTGGTTTTGTCTCCAACTCCGCATTTCAAATGTGCAGTGGTTTTTCGTTTAGTTTTTTTTTGTTTGTTATGACATACCATAGATTGGTATTGACATGATCATTCGAATAGCGTTAAATTCTTCTCTTTTTTTCATTTGAAGTTTTTGAAAATGGAAATGAGCTCTTGTTTCAAAACATCCAAAATAAAATTAAAAAAAAAAAAAAAAAAAAAAAACAATTTCAACCAACAATGAACCAATGCATTTGAACCACAAAAATTAGTAAGCCAAAAAGATCCGACTAAATAAAAATAACGATTGTTGTATTACAAGCGAAAAATGTTCACACTGATTTCGATTCAACGTTGTTTTTTTTTTTATTTCATTCGTCTGAAAATAAATTATTGACTTAAATTTCGCACGATCATTACTATGGCGCTATACATTCCATTCAGTGGTCAATATATTTATTTAGTGCACTGTCTGAAGACGCCTTTTCTGTGTCGAATTTAGCAGTTAAAATTCTGAAGATTCGGGTTCATTTTTTTGTTTGTTTTGTTTGTTTGTTCAGAAGATTCTTTGGAATGTAATTTGTTGGCCATCGCATATTCACCGAGATGCGTTTGCAATGCTCATAAATAAATGCAGCCGCCAAAATGAACGTGGAACATCAACAACAACAACGAAAAATAAAAAAAACAGTGGTGGAATGCTCGAATTGCATTACTTCATTATGGTGCATCATGGAATGAGATGAGCGCCAATGATGGCTGTTGAATTGTAATAAAAATAAATTGAAACAAGCGAGCAATTCGCTGTGCTTACATTGATACAGAAAATGCAGCAATAAAATTGAATCGCCTGAAAATGCCAAAAAGTGGCTAAGCCGAGAAATGGAATGAACAGAGAGACCAGAGAGAATGGGGAAACACACAGCATCGATCGAAGTTCGAACGCGTGAGCGAGGTGAATCCCAATAAACCAAAAATCACATAGCCAAAATATCAAAATCACCAAATCGAAAATCGCAACTGGCGGTGTCTATACCGATCGAAATTATTGAGCATCCAACCAATTGACCTCGGCGAGTAGTGGCTCTTTTTTTTTCTCTTGTTAGTGCAGCGATGTTGTTGTTGGTGATGTTCAACATTTTATGTTGAAAATTTACGTCTGCAACTTCAAATTTACACACATTTCACACACACACACACACAAACACACACGGAGCTGTGTGAAGTAGAATGAGTAGCAGCATTCGAGGCAAGCGGCTAAAGTGCACTTTTCGTGTTGGTACGTGCTCTTACCGCGCTTCTTGTTCGATCGTACACCACTCAACGTGGCGCTCTGTGCCGTCCAAATTGTAAAACTTGTTTGTATGTTTTTTTTTTAATTGATTTACGATTTTCGCATTGCCAATAATTATTCATTTAGCGTGATATGGTGGAAAGAGTTTTTCAAGTTGCACTTTATTTATTTTGCGCTGGTTATTGTCGAGTGGCAAGCGAACGCAGGGTGTATGTATGTGTGTATGATTCTCACTATCAAACATAAATGCATGTTTTGTCTGCTGTGAATTTTATAACCAAAATGTTGAAAATATAATTTTATGACTTACACTTTGATTAAACGATTTCATACAATTTTGCCATTTATTTGGGTGTTTTTTGTTCGTTTTTGTTGTTGTAACGATTTCTTTGTGTGAGCTTAAGTACATGTTGATTGCAATTTTCTGAGTGAAAAAACTTCCATTTGTCGAAGAGTGTGTTTTTTGGACAGCGAGCATATGGATTTAAACTGCAAATAATATGTAAGCACATTTTGTTTTTTTTTTATTGCTGTAGCCAATCGCCATCAAAATGGTTATCCGCACTGTTGCTGTTGCAATTCCGTGTTGTCCGAATCGTGCTCGTATTTTAATTGAATTCACTTGTGAATTGGTAGCCAATCATTTCAACGATGTAAGTAATCATCTTGACGTAATTTCGAGCGGTCTTTGGGCATCGTTGTCATCCGAAGCACCTAAGCATCAGCCCCAATACAAACGCTAATCGCACACTTGCGGCGTTTCCAATGCATGACGGGTATAATTTCGCAAAACGTTAACCATTCAATGTGTGTACACTGAACAGTGTGTACACTCGTGTTGTGTACTACACACGCATTTCGATTGAAACATTTTTTTCAGGCAACAATAAAGTTGTAAACCATTTTTACAAGTTATCATCGGAAAACAACGAAATGGTGCAACACAAAACTAATTTGGTTTTTTTGCCCCTGTTGTTGCTCGCTTGCCGATTGCCCATTTGTTAGTCCTTTTATTGCACAATTAAAATGAAACGAGATGCAGCAACAGTGCAAAAAAGTAACTCGACGTACATCAATTTCAGCAACACACAACATCAAATATTTGATTATTTCTCAATCAATTTTTCATGAGGAAGGCCTTTTTCGTGTGATTTTCGATTGCAATCATAATATTAAAAATATACATTTTAATTGATTCATTCAAAATGGCAATTTTCCACGATTGCTGCAACCAGCATTTTTCCAATGTAACCAATAATGTCAGACGATATTTTTGTCTGTTTTTTGTTTTTTTTTTTAAGTGTTCGCTGTTTGTCGATTTGGTCAACAACAAATGTTTGCTTCTATACCAAAACATTCTGTCTGCTCGAAATATAAACTGTCCAAACTTCCGATGAATTACAAGTGGGTAAAATGTCGACAATATTTTATCACTGAAATAATACAACTTCAATCGTCAATTAATTTCATGAAGCTGAAATGTGTGTTTTTGTTGTTGTTGTTGTTGTTGTTGTTGTTGCTGTTCAATTAGTTTAAAGTAACTTAATGTTGCTTAGTTACGATACAATGAATCCGTTTTTTTTTACTCCGGATATTTTCGGAACCATGAATCTCGATGCAAGGACTTAATTACTGTATAACTATTGCAATGAAATCAAACAAGCTGTAAATCTCACAAAATCCAAAAATAGTTATCCGACGTTTCGATCGGTCGGTCGTTGTCACCTCAATCGATTCAGACAGAGAGATGTGTCTTGTTCTTGTCAAGTGTTTATTAAAATTTAGCACCGTTGCCAGTTCTATGTGGCTGTATCGTGTTGTTGTCGCATCAATGTCTCGTTTTCAACACAATGAATAATCCATTGGTTGTGTTCGCCTGAAACATGAACGAAAAAGTGGTTGAATATATGTAGAAAATTGTGCATTGGTTTGTTTTTGTTTTACTTTTCATTTTTTTTTTTTTTTTTTTCTTGATTCCAAGTCGATTATTATTCCCGTTATCTATGTCGTTTTATCATTCTTGAATAAATGAGTAAAGTTTCTGAATAAAAACAAACACAACAAGAAGCGTCTTAAACATGGTACATTGATAGATGTGCATTGAAAAGTAAGACTTTGTCAGCGTTCGTTGTGCATGTTCATCAAACAAAGACAAATCAGATACAAATCATGGGCATTTAATGAGTTTGGTTTGACATGATGGCAGTAATGTTGTTCGATGCAATTTTCTGTTTCACAAAATATTTTTGTCAATTGGCTTGTAAATGTCTATTGTATAAATGTAAGAGCCATGCAAGATTAATTTCCATTTGAATTGGTTTACATTTTGTTTGGTATTTTTCGCAGAAATCTGCATAGAAAAAAAAAATCTTTAGAAGAAGAACAAACACACACATACACACACATTTCAGTTGTCAGTTCTGCCGTTGAATATCACAGACGATCACAGGATCCAGATAATTACTTGTGCGCGAGTGCGCAAAATTTTTCCCATTTTAGCAAATTCATTTTATATTATATTTTTTCATAGTAAACAGTTTGTTGATTTACTTACCTTCTAGCCAAATGAATTACCATTTTATGCATTGCATGTGGATGAATAGACAGAGTGTGTTCGTGTGCATGTCGACCAAATACACAATAGCCGATGAAATGAATGAACGAAACTGTCGTTGCTTCGCTGACAATTGCTGATGATTGTGTACGTATTTGTGCATTATTAATGAAATCAAGGCTCATTCGCTATGAGAAACGAGTGACACAGCATTAATCGCACAAAAGCATAAGTGTGCTAACACACTAGCTACAAAATAACGATACAGAGATGGAGCAAAAAAAGAAAACAAGCCCAAAATGGAAACAGTGAAAAAGAGAGAGAAAATAAAATGCAATGACTAAGAGACCGACGAGAACAAACGAGAAAGCAAATATATCACAAGAAAATGATTGCATGCTTGAAACCCAAGAGGATGCCAAGTTATTGTTCGTCGATGCGTGCGCTCGGATTTATCATTTGAGACCTTGCCATGCGATGTCATGACTATTGTTATCAGTGTCATTTTAGCACGCCGTCTTTTGTCAGCGATCCATCCATTCACGACCAGCGGCAGCGCCAGCCAAACACACACACAGCAGCCGCTTTCATTTTTGTAATGAAACAAAACATTTCACAATGGACTTAAAATAGACGCTCGTTTGCTCTCTGGCCCTTTGCCTATATGATGGTGCGTGTTTGTGTAATGTCCTCAATCTCCCTCTCCTCCACCTCATCATTGCCACGCAACACAAAAGAAGAGCACAAATTATTATTGAGATTATATTTGATGTAAAGTTTCACGCTTTAGACACAAGAATTGGCCACGTACTCATACTTCTTGTAAATACTTGATGTAATGAAAAACAAACAGACTTCGACTGACGTTTGTTTGTTCGTTCGTTCGTTCGTTTTGTTGCCTCAGTCATTCGTGTGCGCGTTCTTGCACACACAGCACACACATACTGAACTTTGGCAGCAGTCATTTTATTCATGTGCCTGATTGTAGCCCGTTATCGGCACAATCTTCGCACTCTCGCACTCTCGCTCTCTCTTCATTCTCCTCTCTCGGATGTGGCATTGTGTACATGGGAAATTCAACTTTTTGTTCTGGCTTTGGCTGCGCCTTGAATTACTTCCGCCTATCAGATGAGCAGAACGACACACAATCAACGGCCAAATTGTCTGTTGCACGATTTAAATAATATCACACAGAACACACACACACACACAATCATCGCATCTGTAATATCCATTCTTGCTTTTGGCTTGTTCAACGTTTGAACAGTGGACACAAAGCAATTGCTATTGCATGCAACGAATGTCTTATTAAACTTTACCGAAACAAATCGGTGGCAAAAGTGTCCTTCGCATAACACAATTAACGCTTATCTTTGCTTACAATGTCTCTGATTGCAACACACACACACAAAACGATTCGCCCATCAATTTCAGATGGTAAAATTCCTTTTTCACTTGATGTGATTGCCAACCAACCAACCAATTTTTCCAACACATAAAATTGTCTGATTGCCCGGCAAAAAGTTTCAATTTCATCATTCTGTGTACAAGGCACCAAAACAAACAGACAAACGGTGACAAAGACAATGCCCGATCATTTTGTCCGGCGGAGAGAGATTTCTCTTTTATTTTTTAACATGATTGTTTGTTGGTTTCGGTTTTACCGTCTTCTTTTTTTTGTGTTTTCTTTTCTACAGGGTTGAACACATTGTACATACAAATATCCACGAATGAACTGCAACAATTGTAGAAAAATAATCCCAATGGGAATGAGATGTGACAAGACACATTAAAAGTTTTTAAATCAAATGTATAAAGAAGTAATCCGTTGCAAATGTAGCGAAGGAAAAGAGGAGTGAGAGCACTCACACACACACACACACACACACACGCAAATACCAAAATATCGAACGATCACAAAAACTAAAAGAATTTCCATGTAATTTTTGCACAAGACAGATAAAACTGGTGAGTCAAAGAGAGTGAGTGAAAAACTTTTCCATTGCTGAAAGTTTGTATAGCAGCCTGTGTAAAATGGTATATTCTGTAAATGGTGTGCTATTGATTTGTATCTGAATGCGGTGCACAATTTCATGTTTTTAAAATCAGCCAGACGGTTATTTTGGTGTTGTGCGTGCTCATGAATTCATGCAGCACAATCATATACTATATATACAAATAATAAGTATGTCCGTTAAATAGTTAAACGCTATGGCTAAAAATCCAACTCGCACCAGACATCCAACCACATTTTTTACAGCATCAAAAATGTTAATATAAATGCGTGCAATGTATAAAACGTAACAATTTTCACAAATGAATATCTCCGATGGCGTTATTTGAATTATTCTCCAGAACTACCTTCCATTTATCTCCCCGAGAGAACTGGCTTGCTGAATGGGTTCAATGTAATGTGTAACATACAGCTTCAATGCTCATAATCATCTCATTCTTCACCAAGGCGACCGGCAAACAGCAACCACAACAACAACAACAATTCAAAACATGATTTAATTCGAAAACATGAGTGCATATCGCTCTCTATACCAACAATACCACTGGACTACGCGTTTGTTCCTTTTGACCGCCACCATATTACCGCATTTTTCTTTAAATGTTTTCATGAGCAACAACACATAGTCAACGCTTCACGATTCCAAAGGCCAGAAGAAAAAAAAAACAGAAATAAAAAAAAAACGCCACACATTCTCTTCGTTAACAAATGAAGACAACGCATTATATGATCTGCAGCAATACGCTGGATACAGTTCATTGTGCCAACTGATTTTGAATTCGCCCCATTCGTCACGACGTCACGATTGTCTCGCAGCGTATCGCATATTCCAGAAGCAACACACTCTATTTATAGATAAAACTTGTTAAAAATTTAATCACACACACACACACACACACACACATACACAAACCGTGCAAACGAACGTTAACACATTGAAATTAAAACAAAAAAAAACACACACACAATCAGAATTATGTCATAAAAATATCAAACGTAAAATCCATTTTGTTTTCGACAGATCATACAAAACTATATCATGTAAACGCAGTCACAATGTGTCACATGCCAAGAAATTATTGCTGCGACTACTTTAACAATTACCATCTACGGTAAAACCAGTCTGAATTGTTTTGACAGACATTTTGTTGATACAACTACGATTGGCTTATTTTGTACGTACTACCATAAACAGCGTGTCAAATGTCGAACCATGTAAAATTGCCCGACACTTTGTTTAACCATTAATTTGGAGAACCACCAAAACGTAGAACGCTTTGATTAAATGGACAATTATGTTTCGCTATCATGTTGATGGCGAGCGTGGTGTTGAGTGAGAAAGCGAGTGAATATTACAAACATAAATTATTAACAATCCCGTCATTAAGCTTCTCCTAAAATAATTAAAAATTTATCTGATGCCATTTTCTTCAAGCATTTCTTGTCCCCCAAAAACGCCTTGCCTTTTTTTTCGGGGGGATGTTAACATAGTAAATGAATCGCATTTTGTCTTAATGAAAGCTGATGTAATGGTTCTGTATTATTATTATTTTTTTCTCTTTGTTTGGCCTCTTGTAAACAATTCAAAATGGTTTTTGATGTTGAAATTGCTTTGATTGCTGTTCGCTGAACGACTTAAGACCAAACATTAGTGTGTTTGAAGAGGAAAAAAAATGACATTGTTACATTGGATTAACAGCGACGACAACAACAACAAAAATATTCAATGTGCCTTTTCAAAGAAATGAGAATATAATTTTTTTCAAGCTCAATCTTGCCTTTTCTTGGTCTTTTTTTGCGTCGTAGATTATAAATCTGAGTACGCATCATCATGAAAATATTAAATAGAAAGTAAAGAATCCAAATACGATTACAGTGAGAGGAAAAAAAATAACCGGAGAAATCGCTGTAATAAAAAATTCATAAAAATTGCATAGCATAGCCAGCTATAAAAATCAATAGAAAAAATGCCTTCAGCTTTTTGTCTGATGGATTATTTCTGCTGGAATATGGCATTCAGCGACATGATAAACCATTACATCCATTGTTGTTGATACTGTTCGTTAGATGACATTATAGAGCGAAAGTGATGACAGCGAAAACAATGGAGCCATACAAAAGATGGGTTGGAGTGTTCTCTTGATGCTTTCATTGCATATCGATGCTGAAATCATTCGGCCATTTCACTATAAATCATAGGTCCGTTTCGAATAGCTGCTATTGATAAGTGTTAGTACTGTCCTTATTCAGCTGCTAAGTATAATACCTATATTCATTCATTGAAAATGATGAACCCACTTCTCTTATATCTATTGAGCTAGCTTTCCTTCCAAGTCATCAAATCTGTCTAAGAACCAATTTACGCTACACAAAACGGATTTCTGAGATGGAAACATCCTTTTTAAAAAACAACTGTTTCCCTTATGCGTCCGTGAATTCGGAAATTTGAGATGAGATTTTCACATAAAATTCGCTTTGATGACCTTTATTGCTTTTGAATTTTGATTTTGAGAGCTCGACTACCACATTCCACCCATTGTTTTTCGCCGGAACCTCCTCCTTGGGCTGTCGACCATTCAATCCACCGTTGTTCACCCAATGTTGGAATTTCCAGTGAAAATTTTTACATAGCAACGGAGAAAAACTTCATCTAAAAAGCGAATTGTATCTGTTTATTTTTTATTTATTTTCAAAGCTTGAAAATGTTCATTAAAAAAATCAAAGAATTTTGTGTTTTTTTTTTCTTTGCGAAACAAAATCTCTTTACACATTTCTGATTCTGATTTTAAAGGTAAATTTGGCCACATTCCACAACTTGGCCAGAAGCAATATTCATCGGGCGCAGAAAAAAAAGAATTAAAAATCGACAGAAAAATCACTTGCCATAACAACAAAATACAGAATGCGCAATGCGCATCCAATCTCTTTTCACGTGGCATGATGTGAACGGATTTGACGGATTTGTTGCATTAACAGTAAAAATATCTCATTTTCAGTTTTAGTTTTCAATTGCATGACAGCAAATGAAAAATGAAAATCAAAATATGAATAAAGAGATAAAGTCGAAACATGGGAATGAAAATAATCATTATATTCAACAACAAAAAAATGAATTGAATGTTTTCACTGGAATATGTGAAAACCAAAAAAAAAAAAGATGAGTTAAAAACCAAAATGACATGGCAATGGAAAAATGTCCATTTGAGCATCAACATCGAATGTGGCAAAGTGAACCGAACAGTGTGAATTAATAACGAAAAAAAACCCCGAATGTTTTGTTGTTTTGCAAACGCATACTCATGCTGTGAACATTGATTCTTCATGGCACGCAGCACCATCAAGCCTATAAGAAGTGAAAATGCTCACTTGGTATAGAACATCGTCAGAAACTTTCAAGCTCATTATCTCCGGCTAAAAGAGATCGTTCTTTCCACGCGCTAAAGCACAAAATGATTAATGATATCACTTAGCGGTGAAACGCTTTAGCAATCCGATGGCGGAGTAACAACAACAACAAAAAAAACACGACCTCACTCCGAAAACGGAACAAATATCCCAGAAGGGAAGAGAAAAATAAATCCGAAAAAAGATAGCATAGATATTTTCAATAGTTCATTTTGTCCAAAGCGAGTAAGAAATTTCGGACCGCTTCGATGGCACTCGAAACCGACGATAAAAAAAAATAAGTGTATCGAACAATTCGTGGCCATAGAATATGTAAGAGTTTAACTGTCTCGTTTTGTATAGATTCCGGTTGTCTCGAGATTTTTCTTGCATGGCGGCATTTACTTAAAATCTGTATTTTGAGTATTCCGTATTCGGTTATTCCGTTTTTCCACTTTCTCGCCCCAAAAATAGCCGTCGAATTGACTATGAATTTATGGCAAATAGGAAGAAAGGGAGCGAGGGAGCGAGGGATCGAGCGAGATGGAAAAAAAACACACATCCAAACACATACACTACACAGTACAAATGGATCATTTATCATTTTGTCATTTCGCTTCTCATGTGTTTAATGATTTTATTTTTCCACTTTTTTGTTCGCTCTCCCCCCCCAAAATCACATGGTTAGCTTTACGCAAAATGGTCATGCAATGCATTAGAATGTTGGCACGGTCGTTTCTTGTTCACTGTTCCATTTCTCGGCTCACATTGCCACTTTATGGGAACCAAACGAAATATGGCAACGGTTTTGTATGTGCAAAGTAAAACACCTGCTCCTTCACACAGGTCACACGGTCACACAAAGTGTTGCATACACAGTGAAAACGAACAATTCACATTGCAAAGTGCTATCGAAACGACTGATAAAAATTCGAATAAAATATTTTATTGTCACAAGATAAAATTGTATACCGACTTGAATTCGAATGATTGCAATAAAAAGAGGATTTCGTCAAACTCTTGCCATAATTGCTATAAATCAATAAAAAGAAAAAAAAAACAGAACAAATCAAATGCGTCCAAGAATTCCGAAATTGATTTAATCTTGTAGTGTTCCGTTTGGTTTAATTTCACATTGAAGTCGCCGCCAGCAAAACGAATCTCTGTTAAATGCATCGAAATTTGATTGCTTCATTTTAAACCGTGAATAAAAACGATAAAAACGAAAATTTGCCACGAAAGTGGGCACATACACTTTGTTTGAATGCTACTTTGTGCTAATAATCCGTGGCAAAGAAGAAGCTTCTCTGAGTGAGAGAATGAAAAGAGAGTAGCCGTATCGATGTATTTGCTTTCTTTTGTAAGAGAGTGCGGAACAAGCTATGCTATGTGCGAACGCGAAAGTATCAGCTCACAATGGGACCCACGGGAGTGATTCGGGCGATTGTTTGCCTCGCACACACACACACACACACAAGCACATCCAATACAGATGTACGTTTATACAATTCAAAAATATACACCAAATTCAAAGCAGAGCTGTCTGCATGCGACGTTTTTTTTCGGTCTACACCAATCAAATTATAAGCTCTGTACGGTTTCATTTTCACTTTGCTACCAGAAATATTTCGACCATATACATTTCGCTGTTATATTCATCTCAATGTTTTATTTTGTTCTTGGTTTTGGGTTTTTGTTGGTTCGTTGGTTGGTTGGTATCTTCCCTTTTTAGATAGAGCATACTGAAGATGATGGTGTTCTCTTGTGCTAAAGCTTCGATTTAAATCGCGCATAAATTTTCATACATAAAATTTGAATACGAGATGAAGCCGCGAGAAACGAAACAAAATAGCAATTTAATTGTTGAGTGCTGCAGATTTTTGCAGAGCGCTGAACCTGAACTAACCGCCTCTGCATACCCAAAAAATCTGTATTTCGGGCACTTTTATATCGTTCCACATCCAAATATAGTTGTGATGGTTCATTTGCTCTGAAAGTTGATGTGTGTATGTGTGCGCTTTGGCCTTTTCGGGCAGGAGGTGGAGCAGTTGCAATAAAGTCATTATGTAAATGAATCAAACGCTTTCATCTTACCGCGATGAATGAAATTTCAATTCAATGCTCTTTTGGGTGGTTCTTGAACACACACACACACAAAAAAACATATCAAAAATATACCTATCACACCCAAAAGCAATGCGTTTTTTCAAACACAGAGTTCACTGATATGAGCAAGTTTAAGGGGATCTCTCAATGGCTAGTTTTTACACATTGAAAAAAATAGTTCGACTCCCTCTCTTTCAAACTGTTTTTCTTTTCATTCGAAAAGTTTCGATCCCTGCATTAATTCATTCAGAGTTAATTTGAAATTCCGAAAAACCACGATCGCGCACCACTTGCCCCTCCTGCATGTGGAGTGTAAACATGATGAATTGTTCGATAGACCGCAAGTAGCGTAATGCAATATTTTCATGGTGTTCAATGATTGAGCATGAACTGGTGAAAGATAGAACGAGACATGTATGCGTGTATGTGAATGCGTGTGTATATTTAAAACAGCGCAAGTCTGAGCTGTTTTGCTCGTAAAATAACCAAGAAACTCGAAAACTGATAGACGTGTTTAATTTAAAGTGTTTGCCACAAGAAATAACTCTATTTATTAAGTTGCATGATGGTGTTGTTGTTGTTGTTGTTGTTGTTGTTGTTGTTGTTGTTGTTGTTTTTGTGCCACTGTATCTTTGAACGCTGACTGAATAGAAAAGAAGATGGTTGAAAATTGTGCAGCCATCAATTGCGAAAATGCTCAATGAATGTTTAATCAGATTTTAATTGAATCCTTTTTCATGCCGCCTTTTCAATCCAGACATCAGCGCACCCGTAACCAAAGCACAATGCTCCACGAGAACTGCCATAATCAACTTTCAGTGATAACGACACACTGTGAATTTGGTGCAAAACAAACCCGGGATGGATTCGATATTAACTCGGAATTTTTGCTAACGTATACACTCGACTCGCTCATTTACCAACCAACTCGTTCACCAAAGCTATCGTCATTCGCCAAACAACCGCTCTTTCAACGAATGATTTTACAACTTTTTGCACAAAAATGTTTGCATTTTAAGCGGAATTGTGGATATTTTATGTATTCAGTGTCATTTTGGGATAATTTGAAGCTAACTTCTTCAATCGAAACCATGCACACGCACACACACACACACACACACGCACTCATCCCCATCACAGTGACTCAAAATCAACAACGTAAAATGTAGACATTCGAAATGAGTTCAGTTGATGAAAATGAAAGAATGACGATGGAAAAATAACGAGCATTCCATTTCAGTGACGTCAAATACTGAATACATCGGTGTACATGCCGCTGTTTTAATTTAGTCGATGGTTGATTTGAATGGCAATGTTGACTTTTAGCTTTGTTTTTAGCATTTTCCTACTGTAATTATCTACTTGACGCCTCACACTCTCCCGGTCTCGGTTTATGCAACTCTTTGCATTTTCATAGCCATACCACAAATATCTGACCACCTTATCTTCATCAACGTTGGCATGATGTATCGTTTTTCTCTTGCTGCATTTGTTTAATTCATCATTCTTTATTTGAATTGTATTTTATCAACAAAATTTGCAAAGTAATGTTGTATAGTCACATTTCTCATTTGAATCATTGAACAAAATTTCAACAATTTCGGTAATATCTTCAATATTAAATTGAGACATTTTGTATTTCAATGAAACAAATCAACTAAGTGAATAAGTATCTTACTTTATTGAAGTACCTTCATTGAATATGCAGGGAATATGGTATGAAAATTAACATCCATCTTAAATAATATACTGTAATTTTCTGAAAACACAGAATTTTGGGCTAATTTCAAAATCCACAATTTTCCTCCGGATACATCCTTTTCCTAATCCTCTAATTATTAAATATAATGATCGATCAAAATCAGCATATGAGCAAAAAACAATGAAGCTGATGCATCGAAAATTTCACATTTTTTCTAATCACTGTGGACAAAAAATAGCCAGTCGATCGATTAAACCATTTTTTAGCATTAGAAAACTCATTTTATTTGACATGTGAAATGTGGATTCTTGGGATATACGCATTTAGCATTGGGGCATCCACAAATATACATTGTATGATTTATAGTCGAACCATTCGCTGTAAATAGCCTATTGCATAGAAAGAGATGGAGCAACCTTTTGTGAAAATAATTTCAAAAGTTCACTTTGTTTGTTAGCATCTATCTCATGTGATGCTGTGTGTGCGATGTGCGATGTGCGTGTATGAGATACATTGTTCATTTGTGCATTTGACTACTGGGACTCGGATGTGCTGTAATCTCTATTCAAATGAATCTATGCTATATTTTCGGCCACATGTGAAATATGCTGCGCATTCGGTGATAAGCATTTATTTCAATAGTGTAACGATATTTGCTCCGAGATGCGAACGATGTTGGTCGACGCTGGCATTTCGGATACACATACACTCATACGCTCTCTTTCATACACAAAACACATGTACTCTATCGAAACGGAGGGGTGCGTATGCCATTGCGTACATTTGGGAGTGCGTGTATCCCTTTAAAACTTTATGAAATCCAAAACCATCGAAAAATATGTGTCGCATTAAATTCGAATTAAGATGTATATATGCCTTAACCCCCATCAAATAATTTATTTTAATACGTGCACATGACATTCGCTCCAATTCACTGCAGAAAATCCAAAATGCCTGAAACCGATTGGATTTATTTTGGTTTAAATGGCATTTTATACCGAGTGAATTTGATGATTATTCTGCTCTTAATTGTCGATGGGATGCCTCATTTAAACAAAATTCCATCAATACGCTCAAAGTGTTGACATTCAGGTTGAAAAAAGCACACACACACACACACACCGAATTGCAATGGATCATAATATTAAAAGTTTACGTAAATATTCGAAACCAAAATTGTGGAGCGGTAAGTTAAAAAACCATACGGTAGAATACACATTGTGGCAGAACGAGAACAGTTTATTCAATAGAAGGCCCGTTGTTATCCAATCAACAGAAAGCCATTCAAATACAATGCAGAGGCCGCATGGCTCATTTTGAGGTTGCTTGGGTCGTTTTTCATTTGATTTAATTTGTTTGGCTGTTTCCGTTTGAAAACTTAAATTCACTTTAATCTCTTCTCACCAGCAATGGCTATTTGGCTTCAACTTTCGCTTTTTGCGTGCTCGCTTTTTCGATGAATGAGAGGTGTATTTGCTCTCTTTCATACACAAAAACACATACTTGGTTTCTCTGCCTTTACCCGGGTACACGAACACACATTAAATGTTCGGTTCAAATGCGAAATTCAATTTGTGGCTACTTGTTTAGACAACACACATTTTCCGGACTCCGGAAGCATTTTGACCTGAACTTATGCAAACCGATGAAAATTATGATTAAACAAAAATAAGAAGAGAAAACAAAACAAAAAAAAAGGAAGTTATGAGTCGAAACGAAATACAGAGTTGATAATTTATGGTGACTAGACAATTTTAATCGTATGTACTGCGAAACGAATGAGTTATGCGTGTTGGTGTTCGGCTTTTAACTCAAGAAATGTTCCAAGTGCACTCTGGATATTTATTTTATTTTGCGGGGCCTTTCTTTTTCCGTTTCGAAAGTGAAGAAGAGGAATTTGATTGCAATGTATATGTTTGCTCCATTAAAAGTCTATCTGTCTTAATTATGAGCGTTTGTACAATACCAAAAAACAAACTTTGTACTTCAAATGTTCATAAATCTTTGAAATCATATTTATTTAGGTCCAAATTAAACATACGAACTCAATCACCGGAACACCAAACAATTTTATTATAGCTAACATTTACATGCAATGTGCTCGCTAAAATTTTTGATTGCTTTTACGCTTCTTTTTCTTTTATTTGGCAGAACGCAGAACATTTATGATATTAACAACACAATGTGGATTTTTCGCATTTGGACGACATTCATGGGGATGGTTTCAGTTTTCCAAGCAATGGCAGTTTAAATGATATATTTTTGAATATTTTAACATTCGAACAGTACAAATAATTTGCTTATCAGTTTAGCTCAATAGAGAAGCTCCTCACAATGGGTCATGTTTTTTATGCCGTTAAATGGAAGCACTTGATATCGCAATCGTCGACCAAAAATATTTTTTACATGTTTACGTTTATTCATGTTTGTGGGACTTTTGATATAGCTCTAACGAAACATCAGAAATTTTATTAGAACCATCTTTACTACCAGTTCCAGTCTGATTCCAGTCTGATTCCAGTCTGTTATTTTGGTTGATTTTTTAACATTTGTTTCACAAATATATGAGAAATTACATTCGTTTGCAACAGAAAATAAGGTCATTCACAATTCCAACAGCTTTTCTTTGAATAGGAATTAGCTTTGGGAAATATAAATTCGGGCGATGAAAAAGTGCACTTAAAACTTCAAAAACAAAGTCTGTAAACTTACAGATTTACAAATTACAATTCATTAATGAATTGTAGTCAATATCGTATTTCAAAATTTCAATAATTTTGTGATCATTTACACTGATCCATATTTCGAATAAATGAACACATTTTTTGTTGTTGCTTCATTTCCTTGAAAAACCAGAATAAATCGATTGGTGCAAAAGACGAACTCTAGGCAACGTACTGTGAATGGAACTGGCCCATTTATGGCTGTTCAATTGCTGCAAATCAAAATAGCCGATTTAAAAATTATCAAACATTATGCTTGCCGTGGTTCGGCAATATCATTCAATTGATTGAGTAAATATTTGATCGGCGGTAGAGTTTATCACAGCTTTGAAAGTGACTGTTGTTGAGTGATTATTGTTGGACCGGTTGCTATTGAGCACCGATTAAACTGATGCATTTAGTACAAAACAACCACAACAATTTTCGGCTTACCTCGTTGATAATCACAAAATGAGTCATTATTTTGATAGCGAAGGATTTTTTTTTAAATGACTGGTGATATTGCTCGTTTCGACGAATATGGTGATTTGTTCATTTTATTGACAGAAACAAAGAACTATGTATAAATGTTGTGGCTATCACGTGACTGCAGCTGAAATTGAATGTTTTTTAAATGAATTAAATGGAGATAAACAATCGTGTGTGGTGCCAATCCCAAATGAACAACATGAGCATTAACCAGCAGCTGTTATCATAAAAATAGAGCACGCAACGTGCACTGAAGAGTCCACCGTATGGGGCTGCATTGAGTAAGTAAAAATAAAATATTAAGTAGCCATCAAACAATTCATTTATATTCTTTGAATTTTCAGACAATTTTGCCCATTACAAACGACTTAAACGGTGGTGTTTGTTGCGCGAATACTCCACCAATGACAGTTACAGGAGAATTTGTTTCGAAATTCGGTGCAACAAATGGCCAGCTCTTTATTCATAAACAAAAAAACAACTTCAATGAAATCTACATAATAAAAACAACTCTCGTAGTTTGTTGAACGAATAGAAAATTCTTGATTTTTGATACAAGTGCTCCAATTTATACGATCGGGCTTATTTGTTTTTTTTTTTCTTAAATATTCGTAACATCTTTGATATTTTACGTTCACATAAAATAAAAGAAATTATAGTTATTAAAATTCAGCTCACACTTCCTGACTTGTGGTTTTCTTTCGACTTGTTTAATCAATTTTAGCATGATACTCAATAAATCGATCAAATTACACTTTATTACGAGCAACAACAAAAAAACGGCAAAAATAAATTAAAAACTTTGTTACTTTCGATTAGAATAAATCAAAGTCATATCACCTCTATTGATGCATGTGTATAAGTGAAATACGGCTGATGAGTAGGCATTCTAGCAAAAATGCAGACCATAAGAAATGTTGTTCCACTTTAAGGTCGATATTTTTGCATTCTTTGCACAGTATTTGCGGTCTACAAAAGATTGATGAAAATCAATCTAAATGGAAATTATTTTTGTTGTTTTTTTTTCAGAAAATGTTGGCGAAAAGTTAAAAAAAGGGAACTTCTTCGATGTCTTTCTTTTTCTCGTCGATTGGTTGGCAGGTGTTTCAATTTCAATTTGTTACGGTGAATGGTCCGATCGCTGTGTGTCCGCCTATCAATTTTTGCAATGATACACAAACAGACTAGGGTGGAGCGTTCAGCTTGGGATTGTCTAGGACTATTTTCAAGGATAGATAATTAAATGTGATAGCTAAATATGCCCAGTAATAAGACAATAGGAAATATTGGTTAAATGGTTTCACAATCCGATAAAATTCGATGAAAAATATTCGAAACCATTCTGAAACTGTTTCGACTTCTATTCGATTTTGGATCCCGCAAACCCAATATGAACTTAGTGCACTCCACTATATAGTGTCTGCTCCAAAAGTGAAAAATGTCCGCAATAAACCGTTCCACCTTAATACATGCCATACGAATTGTCGGCTCCTTGAAATTGATGTATACGCTTGGGCCAGCCAAAGTGTGTACGGCAATAAAATCGATGTGCAGCGTGATGACATGAATATAAAAGTGCGATCAAATGAGCAAAATTTGAGTTTGTTTGTTTGTGTGTGTGTGTGTGTGTGTGTGTGTGATGGAGAGGCACAGAGCTGTTGCGTGCATATAAAACGAAATTTTTATTAAGTATTTTTTATGTTGCTTGTTTTAATGCACATGTACCAAACGGTAACCACATCTTACGGACGAGCGAGAAAAAAATAAGCGAAGATGCAAAGAAAAAAAGCTGAACGAGTCAATTTTGAGCATTTTTATGTGTAAAATATTCGTGGCAGAGTTTGTGGTATACACTGACACGGAGTGGATTTTTGGTAGAGAGCTCAACATCAAATGATATAATGAAGTCAATTCATATGCATGTACTTGACTGCCATTCGGCTCAATTTTTATATATCCTTCACAGTCATAAGAAGCCAACCAGGGCAGCGAGAGAGAATGTTAAAACCAGGAAATCAATCGATTGAACATATTCTCCACCATATCTTCCGGTATACGGTTACAGCTTACAAAATGTGTATCTATGACGATTTATACGAAATAACAGCATAACAAAATTGATAATTCTTGATTCGACTAAACCATTTTTCATCGATATATATTCGTTTACGGTTTCATTAACAATCAAACAAACTTCGGTTCATTCGATATGTTTGGTAAATTTCTCCTACAATTTCTCATACACATAACGTTTAGTGCTATGTGTTGAGGGAAAAATGCACATAAATGCTGGCAATTGGTTGGCATGCGCCTTGGCCGGCCATAATAGGTTTTAGCTTGTACAGACGCCCGTATCGTACACATTCGCACATTGACAATAAAAGTATCAATTGAAACTTATTCAACTTATTCAATATGGTAAATCCTTTTCGGATGAAATGATGTGATATGATATGACATTTCATCGTTGTTCATCGTTGTACACAGCTTCCGATTTGCTGAAATGATTCTCCCGATTGGAATGGTAGCATTTTCATATTTTTTTTTCTTCTTTTTTCTGTTATTATTGTTGCTGTCTTTTCTCATTCCATTTTTGTCATAATTTTTGCCACTGATATTGACACGAAATATATAAAATCATAATATTTTCAACGGAAGGAAGCATAAGTAAATAAATCGATCGAGATCTGATACCGAAGATGTAACCGAGTTATGATATAATGGAGACACCGAACATCAAACGTTTTCTCGATCGGTTGTCAATTGTCGTCGATGTGAATCGCTAGTAATGTAATCCAAAATATCGTTTCCACATCCAAATATAAAAAAAATATATAAATGTATGTATATTTTTATTTTACAAAACACAGTCTTTTGATCCAGCCATGTAGCAACCCAAACTCCAAAGCACATTGATAATTTTGAGCAAAACCAAAGAGACGAATGACAACGACTAGGCAACAGCACGATTGAGATGCGATGCCTGACACAACCACACAGTGTGAGAGAGCTTCGCTTTAGTGCAAATATTTTATTTCCGATAATAAAATCTGCAGACAATCTCTCTTTTTTTTCGAAGCCCCCCTTTTCACTTGGCTACGATATGTTTACAGCTCGCACAGCTCAATCAATCGATGTGTATAGGTACATTTGAGAAATGTGAATATTTCGAGCGCTCGCGCTCGCTCTCTCGTTCGCTTGCTCCGTCTGCCAATGGATCAGGTTTCAATGTACTTTGGCTGGCTTCATCGCAAGACTATCATCACCCATATATATATATAATGCGCTCGCAACTGATACGTTTTTTTATGGTTGTGCGCGCACGCCATGCACATGACAATCGAAAACAATAAATATCTGCCGAAATCACTCAGCTTTCATCAATTCCATCATTTTTTTTTCGTCTTTCCCATGCTCTCTAACTCCTCTCCGTTCATCACAGACGCTTGTTTGCTATTTGCATATAGGCTCTTACATCATATTCGCCTTTTATGTGTTACAACAATAGATGCTGACATCATGAAAGCGATTTTTCGATATGTAATATATTTGACTGCGACAATGCAAAAGACGGATAACGGATTGCCAGGTTAAAATGATATCACTGGATCAATTGAAATGCCTTGTGCAAAGCGGAAGCAAATCTATAACAACGAAGAATAAAAAAAAAAAAAATAAACCGGAGTGCGCACATTGAAAAAATAAGAGCTTTTGTTGTGCATATGCGGATGAAAGGGGGGGGAGGTACGCGGCATAAATCTCTCTGATGGCCTCATTTTTATACTTTAAGTCGTTTTGTCGATTAAAGGCAAAATTTAATGGGTTTTTGATCGAAAGTCATAAATATATGGCCGTTTTAATAGCCGTTTATAGACCTTGTGTGCGGAAACTTGAACGTTGCCATTGAACTAATTTTCGTGTCCTGGTGTATTCCGTTCGATTTAGCTTGAGAAATTGATGTTGTTCCATTTTTGAAGCTAAAACATTTTTCTCTTCCTTTGCCATTTCGAATCGGGCGTCTGGAATCGGAAACACAACCGATTTTGTCATCATTGGAATTGAGCCAATGCTCTTCAGCCATAGCAACAACAACAAAAAATTAAATCCACATTAATCCAATTGTTCAACAATTCAAGCCAATGGAGGATGAAAAAAAAAAATATTGAACAGAATTACTCTTCACCGAATACAGATCGATGCACAATCATTACAATTTCAAAATGATTCGTCGATTCGACATCACACAAAACATGGGAAAAAAGTTTTGTTTTGCCGATTTTGAAAAAAAAAAATAAACTTATTCAAATTGCGAGAGCAAATTTTCCATTGTAATAACTTAAAAAGTATCACAAATTTGTTGTTGAGCTCAAAACTTGATGGTGCTTTTTTTTAAAGGTTTTTCTTTTCTGTTTGGCCACCATTATTCAAATGTATATACATATTGTGCGAGTGTTTTGAAGCGCATCGATAATAAACAGCAACAGTATAGCAGCAAACATTGCAAAGAAATCAAAAGTCGCTAACAAACTGAAACCAGAAAAACGACGCGCATTTAAACTTTTTTAACACTTTGACATTTAATATGATTTCGTTGGTTGTTTCCGTGACTATATTGTTCGTTGTCGTTCAATTTTTCCCCTCTTTCTCTCTCTCTTCCTCTCGCTGGATGTGTGTGTGTACTACCGCTTTCCGTCGCCTTGTTCATCTTCAGTTTGAAAATCGAAAATTATGTAGCAAATCAAAAATGAATATTAAATTTGAACAGAGGGAAGTTAAAAAAAAAAATCAACAGCAGCAAACAACAAGAAGCAAAGAGCGCGCACGAAGTGCCAGCCATTACACACATTCCACTATAATGATCGTGGTAAACAAGCACACACACACACAAACTTTGTCACAATAAAAACCGAACAATGGTGGGGAATTCGGAATGGCATCCGTGGTGGGATAGGCAGAGAGAGAGAGAGAGAGCACACAAAAGCATAACGATCGCAATAAAAGGAAATCACAATGACAGAACCGGCGGCACAGTCAAAGAAATGATAATGAATAAACGAAATTGAGCCGACACACTCACAAACATAAACACTGAACAGAAAAGCATACGAAAGTACTGGCAGACACAAAAGATACAGCAAAACAACGAAAGAACCAAACATTCAAGAGACTAAAGCTGAAAAAGTGCACCAAATAGAAAATCGTGTAACACATGTAGCAAGCAAGCAAACAACAACAACGACAACATCAGCAGCAGCAGCAGCAAAAAAATGATGGGAAATCACAAGTAGTCGGGAGAAGAAAGAGAAGAAGAAAAAAAAAGTTGCCAAGAACTTTTTATTTAACATTTTCCTTCCGGTTTTGTATTTTTATTATTTTCTCCACTTCATCTTCATCTTCGTCCGTTCGCGCTCTCGTCCCCGATGCTCGTCGCCTGGTGCTATCGTTGCTCATACTTCTTTAGCATTGCACATCACAAATGTAATATATGTTCCATCGTCTTTCGTGTTTATCCCTGCTGTTGTTGTTGTTGTTGTTGTTGCTGTGTTTTTATTTTCTAATACGTATTACTTTATTTTCGCTCGAAGATGATTTTTCTCGAGTGCTCTGCTTTTTGTTCACATAACTTTTATTACATCTTAGCTCAACAATGGTTGAACGGTTGCAAGTTCAATTGGTTTCGGTAGTTCTTTCACTTCGTCTGACTTTGTATCGATACCGTTTCGATGTTTCGACTGTTTTCTACGGGTGCGGGTGCATAAGCACCGGGGCAAATGCATTCAAAACTTGCAACATGCATGTTACTCTGTTCGATTCCAATCATTTCTCTTTTTTTTCCCCAGTTGTGTGTCATTTGGTTTTTGCAAACAATTCAATGGGCAACTTGAAAACATTGTTCTATTCCGTGTTTGGCAAAGTTTTGTATTTTTCGATAAACAAATCAAGATCCACTAAATACAATTCAATGTCACACAAAGAGAGCACTCGATTAACAAACGAAATAGTTGCGATGTGCCGTGGAATTATCAAGATGCCCCAGTCATTGCAATTGTGACACAAACAAATTGCTTTTTTTCGCCATGAAAATATTTTTTTTTTTGAAAATGGCAAGAGGAAGATAAAGGAAATGAGAAAAATTAGTTTGACTTGGAGATTTAAAAAAAAAAAACAAAAAACAAACAAACAAACAATAGCTAAAATAGAAGTACATTGGTTTTGAGGTTGAGCTTTGCCAAAACTTGGAATTATCGATGTAAAAATAAATGTCAATACACACCAAAAATGAATAAGAATCAATAGACAAATATAGTGGATGAAATGGAGCACACAAAAACTATCAACTTCAACTTCCTCGAATCGAACTAGTTGCAACCATACACCAAAAACGCTCTGCATTTGGCCTGACGACACACCAAAAACCAACATTTTCAAACGTTGAGTAGACAACGACAAAAAAAAACAGACACACAACTCGAACATGAAGTGATCCGATGGCAAAATGACGCTTTTTCCAATCGAAACCACAGTAAAAATGCGATATAAAATGTTTATGCTTGATTCGAGCAATTTCTTGCATTTATCCTAAAACAAACAAAAAAACACACACACATTCAAAGTCGAGAGAAAAAAATGGTGTGCAATGCACCGTATTTGCGATCACAATAAACTAAGCGATGGCGAATGATGTGAAAACTAAAAAAAAAAAAAATGAAAAAAACCAAACGGCAACAAAAATAACAATTCGTTGGCATTGGCATTCTTTCAACTGTCAATATTCTTGTGATTTTTGTTAACACGTCGCGCATTGTACGAAAAGTACTCGTCGAAACTGACACTGAAGCATAACACGAGCACGAGCCAGGCAGTAAACTACTCGATATTACCCCATTATGCATTGCATGCGCTAAACTACAAATGACGCGCCAATTTGATCGTTTTGGCTCAACGGTTTCTTTTTGTTTCTCTTCGGTGTTGTTGTTGTTGTTGTTGCTGCTCAGTTGTCCCCCCATATACAGTACAATGAACATAAAATGGTCTGCATACAGCAATACATTTTATATCATATTGTACTGTGTGCTGCTATTAATGCGGTGCGCCGAAAAATGTGGAGCCATTTGACTGTTTTTCGTGTTAGATTTTTGCAATGGTAACGGGCAATGGCAAAAATCCATACCGTCAAATATCATACCGAAAATATGAGCATATTCGGCATTTTCTGGGATCACATACAATGTATGCACAATGGCACAAATTGTTGAAATATTGAAATTGTACACGTTTAGTTTTGGAGTTTTCGGAATTGTACTGGCAACCGAAACAAAACACACACACACACACACACACAAAAGTAGTGCATATTCGAAATGAATTTTATATTAGATTGGTGTGGATTCGCATTTTCGATGAGTTGAGTGCCAGTGATCAGTGATGGTATGTTGAATATTTGACCGCATATTTTACGGGTGAAATGTGTGAATTGATTTGAAAATAACCGATAACAATGCATTCGATGCTTGTTCGATTTGTACGTAGTGTGTGTGTGTGTGTGTGTGTGTGTGTTATTGGTGTGGCGGCATAGCGTCACACAAAATGAATCACAAAGTCACGAACATTTTCAGTCACATCATTTAAAGTGGCATTTGCCACACAACGATTGCTACATTATCGTTTGTTTTTTCATTCTTCATCCACATGATTTTCACCAAATAAACGGAAGCTCAATATTGGTTTTGTCTGAATAACAAAGTTTTGGCATTTGGTTTTTTGTTCTCGATATTGCTCTATCGCTTTATCTCTTTCGCTCTTCCATTGACGCAACTGCATTTATTCTTCCAACTTGAAATGAAAATCAAATCCGTCGATATAATGATCCATCAAGTTTCAGCACAATTTCATTTTCATCGGCATTTTTACAACAATTCAACAACAACGACCAAAGAATCAAAAAAAAAAAAAATGAACAAATGATGTAATCGATTTCTGCTTTTTCTCCCCTTTTTCCACTTTCCACTTTCTCTCCTCTGTCTCTGTGTTTTTTTCGTTGTTGTTAAATAATGGCCAAACTTATTCACATTCATTTCATCGAGAGAGGAAGAGAGAGAGAGAGAGAGAGAGAGAGAGAGAGAGAGCGAGAGAGAGAGAGAGAGAGAGAGAGAGAGAGAGAGAGAGAGAGAGAGAGAGAGAGGGAGAGAGAGAGAGAGAGAGAGAGAGAGCGAGAGAGAGAGAGAGAGAGAGAGAGAGAGAGAGAGAGAGAGAGAGAGAGAGGGAGAGAGAGAGAGGGAGAGAGAGAGAGAGAGAGAGAGAGAGCAACAAAGAATCCATCTTAAGATCCATCTTAACTAATCGCACCAATCATAAAGCTACGCCAATTTCTCTTATTAATCGTCATTCCTTGGCTAGAGCAAATCCAATTATGGTCTGTGTGTGTGATGGTGTGCTACTGATGCTGCCAATGTGATGACAGAAAAATTTGCGAGTGTGAAACTCTCAAGTCAACTCTCTGAATGGCTGTTGTTGTTGCTGTTGTTGTTTTTGTCGTTCGTTGCATCACTGTTAGTCGATACTTGTATTATCGCTCGATCGAAAATAAATTGTAAAAGTTTCACAATTTTTATTGGAAAATGTAATATTTTGCCACTTGTAATGTGGTTTCTGGTTTTTCTTGTGTCGATTGTGTGTGTGTGTGTGTTTTTTTTTGTGTTGCTTTTCATACACAATTCGGTTGGGATTTTTTCATCGTGTTTTTCATCTTGATTCAGTGGAAAGTTATGTATCCGACCATTTATGGAAACAACGTGGTAGATTTAGTGAATGTGTGGGGCATATCGACGGGATCGAAATCAAAGTTGCAAAAATGAAAATATGGTGCGCGTGAACCTTCGGTGCTTCATACACCAACCTCCCCCCCCCCTCCCACATCCCCCTCGAGTTTAAGCTAGACGAAATCAAACCTTTTCGCACCTCATTCCCAACTCTCCATCTATTGTTCATTGTCGATTTTAATTGGAAAAAACGGCAAGATGGAAAATATTCGATTAAATCGCAACGAAAAATTCATAACGCAATTGTAACACAGAGTCACGTGAAAATCGGAAAAACGGAGCAGATTTTATTGGGGCATTCGAGAGATTGTCGAGGTGATTGGGTAAGTGAATGGGTACCCGTGCTGATGATGGCTGGCATCGCATACAATATACAACATGCGCTTTTGTTGTGCGATCACAGGAAAAATAGAATCATTAAATTCAAGTAATTACATCGACTTCGTTTAAGTCATTGCAAATAGGAAAATTAACTGAGAGCAAATTAAATGTGAATGGTACGTGCTGTTGAATGGAATGTGTATCACCTGGAGGCTGAGACAGTGTGTGTGTGTGTGTGTTTGCAACACGTATTTATCAGTTGGTATCGTTACTGCTGGTAATATTCTTTTATTGCTTTTGCTCAAATTATCGAACGAAACAGAACACACAAAAAAACGTAAACGTTCAATGGCTCTCGTTTAGATTGAATTGGATAGATGCAGTTTACGTGCCAATCGCCAGACATATATCGTTGAAATAAACGATAACAGCATCCACATTCACATTCGATTTTAATCACGGTAAATGCTGAACATTTAATTATTTGCACCTAGATCGAAATAGTAACTTCCACAAACCCCTATTGCTGCCGTATGAATCAATTTTTCTTTTGACGAAACACATAATCGGTTTGTGCAAATGAGTGGCTTTATATCTTCCTGCTGTGCACCTTTTTTCGAGTCTATGTAAACTTTCAAAATGTTTCAACCAAAATAGAACATTTTTTACACAAGACATCATTCATTTTCCATCAATCTGCCATGATGAAGCGACCCGTTGACATTGAATTTGTTGAAAAGGAGAGTTGAACAAAAAAATGGTTTTGTGTTCATTTGCAACCACCAAAAAATTCACATACACGAAAAATCACTTAGCTCAAAAGCACTTCGAGAACTGAAACTCAAACATGTTTCGCTGATCACAGTGAAATTTTGAAGAAAAAAAAAAACTGCCTAGCAACCAACTGATCCGAGTTATCCAACTGTCTCTAATATTGTTGGTGATTTTCGTCGAAATCTTGTGGTTACTGTTTGGTTATGCACATAACTTCAAAAGTTCGAGACATGATGTCTAGACTGTAGACTTTCGTCGCCAGTCGGAAGTGTATTCAAAAGCATTTAACATCATTAATTTTTGAAAGACCAACAGATTCTTTTTCTAGCCTAAATTTTTTATGCGCTTAAAATTGCAGCATAAACTTTTTGGTTACGGTTTTGTCACTCTTTTTCATAAGCACACATTTCCACGCCAACCTTATGGCGAGAATACATCAACAGCAAATCCTTTTCGAGATTGAATAATTTATGGTGTTTTGATGTCGGAAATGGCAAGAAATGATGACGACAGCAATAGAACACGATATGTCTCATATAAACAGCCAACGAAAAGGAAAAAAAAAATTGAAATAATAACGAAACAAAATAAAATGACAACAACAATTATTCAAAAGTTTCTTGTGAATCGAATCATAAAAAATGCACCAGGCTAATCATAAAAAGAAACCATATATAATCAAATGACTGAATGAGAATGAGGAAAAACGGAGCTGGCAATAAAATAGCAACGGATGACGAAAATCGCTTGGAAAATATGGCAGTTGCTTGAAAAAGAACAAATAAAACAAATGCAAATAGAAAACGGAAAATGGAATGAAAGCGACACGTAAATAAGTTTTAACATACTGACAAATTGTTTTGAGCTTAAACGATATTCACACGATGAACTGCAGAAACGAAACACCATATGAGATGGAGAGATAAAGAGATATCGAACGAGAGAGAGAGAGAGAGCGAGAGAGAGAGAGGGGGGAGAAGCGAGAGTTCGAAATATTTTGTATATGCATACGACCAATTTTTAGATGGATCTTAGAAAAATTGTAGAAGTGTGTTATATCACTAACCATGGCAATGGATGGAGAAAACAAAAGCATGCAAAACGTTTACAATCATATTAAACTTCTATCAAGTCATGATACTTACGAGGCAACTGATATTGGGGTGCTCGAGCAAAATAGTGCACAAACACACACACACACACTCACACACACACACACACACACACGAACGAACATTCGTTCACATCGTGGCACATCCGGACGTGGCACAAATGCGGCGTGCACATACGTTTTTACTTATAATTCATATTTAAAAACGTATTTTTAACGTGATTTTTATGATTTGCTCGTTTTGCATACAGCAGACATAGTACAAGCAAAAGAAGTGAATGTGAGTGCAGAAAATATGGCGTTATCACTGATATAAACGTAGACACAAACTCACACCTAAAAGAATCATGCAGATGAAGAATATGATGCGCCACCGAAATCAACGAAGAATAAAAAGAAAACCAACCAACCAACAACAACGACACCGACAACACACTGCAGGCACAGGGCCACACTGAATTTGGCATACATTTAAGCTATAACTCGCGTATACAATTTGTGACACATTTCATCTGTTCAGAATGTTGTTGGGCGAACACGTCACATGATGGCAAAATGAAAGACTTGCAAGTTTCATGCATTCACACGGATTCATCCACCACCACCGCCACCATCCACACTCTGCAATCAAAATCGCTGATATGACGTCGAATTTTTGGGAGCTGCTTATGCAAAATGTACTTTAAATTTATGGATTTATCAGAACTTCGCATTCACTTGGCTTACAGCCATTGACTTCTTGAATCGAGGGGGGGGAGGAAGTTATCCCAAAAACCTGCTGTTGAAACTTTTTCTTTTCTCTTATCATCTACTTTAAATCTAGCACATCGATTATCTAAACAGATTTCAAGGGAAAAATGGAACCTCAAGCAAATGGTATCTCACAATTTACTAAGACCCATCCGATTTGAACGAAAAAAAACAAATACAAATAAGAAAATCGTAAAAAAATTGCTTGGATTTGAATTTTGGTGTCGATTTATGATCTGCACCACCTTTGGGCTCAATTCAAATATTGCTCAGCAATATTTCGAATCAATTGTGCACAAGCTAAAAAAAATAACAACTCCGAACAAACAAAAAAATGTTGATTTCAAAAGAGGTCACGATAGCCACAGTAAATGCTTCCGTATGCATCTTATTCAACAGCATTGAATTTTCCAAAAATGTCGGTGTAAAATTTGGCAAAATCATGTTTTCAGCGGCATCGATCTGATTATGCGAAATGAGAAAGTATTGTGCAGTGAAATTGGTGTCACGTGTCCTTTATTGTTATTAGTTGCAATTATATGGGGAGCAGCATGAAGCACACACACACACACACACATACACACACTCTAACGGCGCCACCCCACAAATCTGTCGCTGCGTACGTGAGCATGTGTGTGCTTTGTGTTGGCTGCTTCGTGGTAAACGGGTGTAAGACGTGTCGAAGGAAAAATCCTTATTATGTTTTTATTGTTTCCGGTGCGTGTACCTTTTCATACGTTCGCCTTTTCATAAGTTTTTCATTTGTCATTGAGGTTTTTTATGTGTGTAAAATGTGAGCGCGCGAACGCATTTGAGCCTCGCTTGAATATATTTTTTCGTGTTTTTTTTTTTTTTTTAATTTTATCTCAGCCGTTCCATCGCAAAACCATTCTCTCTGTTTAATGGCATTTTTAGATTTTCAAAATTAAATGCATGCCTGCTCACAAACTTTGCACCACGCGTCAAAAGAAAAAAAGGGGTTGTAATAATGCTGCTGTTACAGTTCGAGGCAATTTAAAGTTGTGAAAGTTTTATCGAAATTTATTCGACATATGAATACCAAAAGTCTCATTCTCTGTCTTTCTCGATCCATCTCTTCTGCACGCACACATGAGTGTGCGAAATCTTTTGAAAATCGTCTTCATCGTTGCTCAATGTTATTTTATTTTGTTTTGCTGGTAAAGTTTTACCGATGAAATTTGTGCCCAAGGCACAAGTCTAAGACGTAATGTTTGCGATGTGATTGTTTGCATTGCACTACACAAAATCTTTTTGTTACGTTCGGCATGACATCGAACAAGCCGCCACACGACAAAAACTAAATCACGCCAAACTGAAAAATGAACACAAAGAAAACAGACACCGGCACATGGAACATATATTTTTAATTGCACCAATTCACTGCAATATGGCCATCTGTCATTCTAATTGTTTGTTGTTTCACAGTGTTTTGCGTAGTGTGTAAGTAATTTCATACTTTAAGCAAAAATGTTGTCGTTGAAAATTACCCGATTTGTGGAGTTGTTGACAATGATGCGTGGCGTGTATGCCAAATACGAAGCATCCACACATTTGGATTTTTTTTTTTTGTGTGTGAGTGGCTTTTGTTTTGTTCATTTCGTTGTAATTATAATATATTTTTAATTTTCATTTATACGTTTGCTGCCACAATGTGAACGAACAATGATGTTACTTGAAAAGTGTGAATGCGTGTCAAAAACCTATTTCAATGGTGTATTTTCCATTCATTTCCTCATTTACTGTGACAATGAAGCCGTTTTTGTTTGTGTGCGTGCTTTGTGTGTATATGTGTGTGCTTTCGCACAAAATATATGTGATTTCGTTGGTTTGTGTTGTTCGGCTGCCTTGCAAAATCACAATATATGAATGAGCCTTGCACAAAGGCACCTCAAACAGCTAATTAAAATTGGCATAGGGTTTTTTTCCCTCAAAAGAAAGCAATCGTAATAGAAATAACAACAACAATAACGGGAAAAAAAGGGAGACAAATAAACGATATTGTTTATATCCAAATAGACGTGGATTCTTTCGAAGTTTTTTTTTTGGTTAAAACCTTCAACGTTACCAACGACCCAAAATACGTTGTAAATTCTATGCCCCAGAGATAATCGACTGATTTCAATGTTCCTAACGTACCTTTTCATATACTTTGGCAGTTGTATTCGCATCAAAAATTATGAGATACGTGTCATTGATAGCGAATAGACACAAAACAGCGAAGAGAGTGAAACACACACACACACACACAGAGAGAGAGAGAGAGACGCAAATTGGAAATCATAACAGGCTATGAAAATATTCAACTTTATACACACACACACACACAAAAATGGGTATCATAAAATTGTATTTATTGTTTCGATTTATTACAGTTTCGCATTTCTTTTCCGTTTTATTTTTATGATAGCGAATGAACGGAAGAGCGAAACCGGAATCAAACGACATGGTCAAAATTCTATCTCTTCCTTTCTCTCTCTCTCTCTCTCTCTCTCTCTCTCTCTCTCTCTCTCTCTCTCTTTCCTTTTGTTTGTTTCATTGTGTGCGTTCTGTGAAATTATAATGATGAGTTCTCTTTTTTTTATGGCATCGATAAACGACTATAATTATTATGATTCTTGATCCGTTCATCTTTTATATGTATTGAAAGACAATACCAAATGAATGTTTGACATGCAGCCAATCGTTTGGGGAGGAAACATTCTCAAAAACGATTCGAAAGGTCTATACCAACTAATTAAAAATGAGAAAAAAAAAATAAATAAACGAAATGATTTGAATGGAATCGAATCGAATCGAATTATTTGATCGAAACATTTGAATTTGAACCCAATGAGTTTCATCAAGGCAACCAAATCTCTTATGTACATGCTCATGGCGTCAATCATATTTTTAGTCTAGTTAATTTTTATTGCAAATATTTATTAGGTCTTCATAAAATTGATGGAGAATGTGCGCCAATTGTTCGACATCGTCCATCAAGTGTTTACAAATTCCACACAACCAATTGTCAATTTAACGAGTGAACAGTCTAAATGGTTTTTGAGCTTCAACAAAACACTTAACACTTGAGCTATAGTGTATTGTCATATTGGACCCGTACCCAGATTGGATTGCATTGTTCAAGTCAATAAATTCTAAGTTGTTCCATTCCATTTCGATTTCAAATCGAATTTAAATGTTGTGGCAAAAGTGTTTTCATTTTTGTCCTTGTCATTCGTATATCGGTTTTGTGTGACGGAAACCAGTGTATTCGTAACACAATCACGCCCAATTTATCGCGTCGCGATAATGTCTTTTCATTTCCATTTATTTGGTCTTATCGAAATGGCTAAAGCGATACAAAATATAAAAAACACACACACACACAGAGAGAGAGAGAGAGAGAGAGAGACCCAACTATAAATCCAAACCGATTGTTAGGTGTTTAAAACCTATAATTTTATATATTATTATCATTGCCGCCAATAATAAGAATGATTCTGTGTGCGTAAATCGTTTTCAGCCGTTTTTATGGTCGATTGATGGTGATGGTGGTGGTAATGTTAGTGGTGCGGTGCACTGTGCACGATGATGTTGCAGACATTGACTCCATTTTATCAATAAACAACCATCAAAACCTTTCACAAAATTAAATGGTGTTGAGATAAAGTGTTGAATCTCTAGCATTTAGTGTTTAAGCATTAATTTCGCTGTGTTATAGTACATACGACAGAAAATGGGACCAGGGCGCCCATTTTCAAAGCGTTGTCTCTCGGCTATTTCAACACGGATTTCGAAATCGATTCGGGCTGTTTTAACGATCAAAGCCCACGACAACAAATTATTTGTTGTTATTTACACCGATTGAACATGCATAATTGGCAACGAAAACGGATGCCGATGACAAATCCATGCGGCAAGAACTGTGCACAGCAGATAGATGTGAGCAAAGATCGAACAAAGAACAAAAAAAAAAAAAAACGGAACGAAATGAAACGAAATGGAATGGTTTTGGTTTGTTGGTGTGCACAGAAGGTACAACTTATCGTCGGCTCAAAGTGTATGTATAATTTGATTTGCCTGAGAGCGCTATGTATACGCCTGGTGCGTTTATTTTGCCATGTTCATTCGTTTCTTCGTTCAATGCGTTCACATTTCATCGCTTCAATTGTTTATTTGCATACAAAATATTCGAACGCCTAACAACAAAATCACATGCACACCTTTTGCTGTAAATATACCAACGGTTTGTTGTCGAATGCTTGTGATTTCAAAAGACGGTGTCTGGATCTGTCGATTTTGGTGTTTGACTCGATTCCCAGCAGCAAAATGTGCCGCTTGCCGGTTACTGCTTGTGTTTCTTATTTGTCGTCTTTGTTGTGCTTTGATAACCAAATTCGGTGCATACATTTTATCGGATTCTGGTTTCTTTTTATTTTTCGGGGTGGAGGTGGGGAAAAAGAAAGGCGAAAATAAAAATGGCAAACTTGAAGTAATTATAACGTACAACAATGAAACAATGTACGATAACAACATGATCGACGAAAACCGAATAACATTCGGTCCAATGTCATGTGCACAAAACAATTTGTTATATGGTTTTTTTTCCACGTTTTTACATCGAACGACAGATTCAAGCGTAAAAATTGTTCTTTTGTTTTTTTTTTGTTGTTTTTTTTTTTTGTTAAATATAATAACGAAATCTGAAACTGGCTAAAGCGTGTGCAACAAACAAGCGAACCACTAAATATTATGAGCAAACATCAGTCGTCGCACCATGAAAACATGAATACACTGTCAACACACACAGAGGGCAAACATTGGACGGCAACAAAAATGTAATCGCATCACAAACAAAATCATTTCATGAATGTGCGTTCGCCACCTTTTCTGCTCTTCAGGCATACCACTTCAATGGGCAAGATCATGGAAGGCAGCATAATTTTGTAGCTGGCAAAATTTTGTTGCATTATGTGAATAGAGATGGTTCGCGTTCGTCCAACCAAAATAATACCATCGAATGAAATTCACATTAATAATATAAACAACCGAAACGCAAAAGCGCACGACGAGACAGAAACAGCAACATGAAAATAAAATACAACGCACCAAAACGCAAAATGTATTTATCGACATTTCATTTAAGAGCACTTTATTAAATTTACGAAGAAGACAAAAAAAAAATCCACTAAAATTTATGGCATTTTTTTTTCTACATGGAAAAATAGCCGTTGGCAACTTGACTGCGACGCATCCACAACATGGTTAAAATGAAATTCTATGTGAGAATCGGGCGAACCGAAATAGATTGGATGGCCAACGCACAAACACAGACTTTAACTTCTCCGACCGTTTTGCCCATTGTACAATCGGCTTCGATCACATATACTTGTGAATATTGAACCCCTTTTGAATTCGTGCATTCGATTGAAATATGGTTCGGTGAAATCAAAAAAGAGTTTGCATTTGAACGGAAAGAGCAACAACAACAAAAAAATGAAATGCCAAAAAAACGAAAATAAGGAGAATACAAAAAATTTGGGATGAAAAAAAAAATGATGAATTTCATCAATTTTGTGACAATAAAGAAACATTGACTTCATTTGCATCAAAGGCTGAACATTCATCTTTTATCAGGTTTTTTTTTTGTTACTCTCTTCCATTCGTTTTCATTATTTTCCACGCGTATTTTTTGTTTGTTCGTTTTTTTTTGGCTATATGACATCCATGAAAATTGTCAATCAAATGTCCAAACTCATTCGTATGAATAGAATTATAGAATTTTGCCTGCTTAAAGAGGACGAAAAATTGCACTGTCAATATCACCAGTGCGTTCTGGTTTTCAAGCTGTACACATTTCGAACCACACACACAAAAAAAAAAGAAATATGAATCCGCTATTGAGGTACACGCATCGATTACAGCGCGATGCATCAGCAGCAGCAACACAGGTTATGAGTCATAAATTTAAAAGCAAATTAAAATTGACTTGGTCGTCTGTTTTCTGGTTGCTCATGCATCTTCAACGGACCATTCCCTCGTTTTTTTTAGCTACACTGAAAATATACGGTCTTGAATCGAAATATGTTTTTTTTTTTTATAAAAATAACAACAAAAATTGTGCACTCGCTGTTTTTTTTTCTCGCATTTTAGATACAGTGACGTTTTTTTTTCTGTGTGCAGTTGTATTGCGTAAAGATGTGAAACGCAAACTTAAAATGAAACAGATGATCATCAGAAAAAAAGGTGGATTGGTTGTAACTCCGTTGCATGATGCATGGAATAAAAGGAGATCACGGTGAACAATTTTTAATTGAATTTGCTGCCATTAAACAAGATCATCATGGCTGGACGACGCCTTTCGAAGTCTTGTTATGGTTTTTTTTTGTACTGTAGCCAGCGTCGCTAAACAATTACGAATTTATTGTTTGCAACAACAACAACAACAACAAAAAAGAAAAACTTTTATGTAATGCAAAGTCTATCAAGACGATGGCTTGCAAACTGAAATGCCATATTTTTTGTTGTTGTTGTTGTTGTTGCTGCTGAAAAGAATTATTGTGTAATGTGTATGCAAATGAGCGCACATAAAAATTGTGTTGCCATTTTTTTTTGCGAATTTTGTTTTTCATCGAAACAACAACAAAATGATGATGTTTCTTTTCTTGGTTTTACATTACAACAGTATTGAGACTGCTCAACGTTGTTGCCAGAGATTTTCAATGCACCCATCAAAAATGGGTTTGCGATTTGAATATTAGACTGCAACTCTGCAAAAAAAAAAAATGGTGTGTATGTACAAATGTGCATTGCCTGATACTCCGTTTGGATATATTCAAGTTAATTCAAAACATTTGCAATTCGTGTTTTCATATGTGACAACGACATGAAGATGAAGGCGAAACAAGATCAGCCGTCGTTTGAATGTCTGTATTTATTTTGCCATGTTTTCTTTTCATTCATTTATAAAACAAGCATTCGATACGATAGTGAAATGTGTATGGAGAGAGAGAGAGCGAGAGAGACGAGACCTTTTTAAATGAAATGTACCCTACCTCATGTCGCGCCTCGTGTTTGTTGCACAGCACTTTCATTACAAACACATCACCCACATGCCCATAAAACAATGGCCAAATTAACGAATGCAACGAAATTTTTTTTTTTTCAATGCATTTGTCGGTCTGCAATGCATTTTGCTCCCTTTTCGGCCGAAAGCTTAACCCTGAATATGATCAACGCAATATGTTTTGTTTCTCTTCTTTTTTTTTGAATTTGTGTATATAACCATTATGAGTTTGTGGAATGATTTTATATGTGAATGTAGGCATTGGAATTGAGTTTGATATGGTGTTTCTTTATAGAAATAGAAAATGATTTCAAGAAGTGCGAGAAGATTACATTTGAAACTCATAGCTCTTTTCTCACTTATGGGCTCTTCGTAATTTAATGTGTTGACCCGTCGACCCATGCAAATTACCAATGGCACGCGAGTTCAATATTAACAAGCGAATTTATGACATTTTACACATAACACAAAACAAAATGAGTCGCGCCAACGAATCAACGAAATGTGTATTATGTATACGCGTTGTTATGTGCCCTTATTCAACTGGCAATTTATTCATAGACCTTTTCGCCAATATGTTAAGATTGGACAAACACGCACTAAATGCTTGATTAAAATATATGTGCGAAAAGGCTGAAATTATAAAATAGCCCAAGCACAGAAGGTACACCGGACCAAACTGTGTAGCGGAATACACATTAAAACCTCACTATTTATCATACGATAATGCACCATTTACATTCCATACGCAATAATGGACTTTATTATTAAACAGTTTTTTTTTCTCTCGTCTGCAGCATTCTCGTTTATAAATATTCGGTTCATTTCCTTTGTGCATTTCTATTAATAATTATTATCGGTTTCACTGTTCAGTGAATTATGGAGCTAGTCAGACAATATGCATGGCCAAAAGTGAGCGAGGAAAAGAGAGAGAGAGAAAGAGAGAGAGAGAGAGGGAAAAAATGGAACTGGCGGATAATAATAATGAGCCATGACAACAGATAATTGAGGTGTTTCATTATATTTGAGGCCGTTCATTTGGTTCGTTTGCCAAAAACCGATTCAATTCCGACCAACAAATTTTTTTCCCCGTTTTCAGTAAATTTTCAGGGAAAATTTATTCCACCCACGCTGAGTTAATTACATAAAACGATGTGGAAATAGATGATGTTAAATGAAATCATTTTATGTCGATTCGAGCCATTCTCGTCAATTTCGTGCTTGTATCCGCGCTTACACACTGTACTCATACACGACACACACACACACACACACAAATCCAATGATGAACACACCAAAAATATGGCATCAAGAATTTTTACGCGCCAACACAACCGAACAATCCACCAACAAATTGAAACACAAATGAAATGTAATTTTTGCGCAAAATAACATTTGGTTGTGGTATTTGGCTTTTATCATATTATGCTATTCTATTGTTTGCTCACCAGTTTTATTTTTTTTTTATTTCTCCCGAAAAAAATGGGATCAAAGCACCTCCCTCAACCAACAATAAAACGCGCATTTTTATTTAATTTTTGTTCATTTTATTCAATAAATTGTATTGTAAATTAACGTGCAGAATGTAAATTTTTTTACGAAAATAAAGTTTCATAATGAACAGGTTTAAACAATACATGAACATTGAATAAAAGTAATGAGAAATTGAAATTGAAACCATAAAAGTTAAATGATCATTTTTTTTTTTTTTTTTATATGACCAATTCAAATTTGGACAATTTTACGAATATCGGGTATTTTTGGTCTGCTTTCATACAGTTTTGTTGATATGGATTCGAAACGAATCGTTCGACATCATCGAGCTTCGAAATTATAATAACAGAATTTAAAATAATTTTTAAATACCTTAGCTTCAATTGTTAGATTGTTTTACAAGCGGTGAAAAAAAGGGTGACCACTCTTTCCGGTCACGTAAGCAGTGAATTTTAGCTCCAATTCCCACACCGTGATAGATGTTTTGTGTCAATACATCTAACATGTCACATTCTCACTTAAAATCAACTCACATTTTTTATGCGTGACACGCGTAATTTTTCAGTTTGCAAATAGCCATTAAGTGGTCAGCGTATTGGGACCTTCTAATCCGATTCAATTAGTTTGCCTTCGATTTATTTAGCTTAAAAGGCTTATCCTCTATTTCATCTGATTCGCTTAGAATGCCATAGAATTTGCCATTTGATATCTTTGTGCTTTTGACACTGAGGCACAGTGTTATGTCACGCATAATGAATTTCCGCTGTGGCCAACCAATGGTTTGCCATTCGTGTTGGATGAACTCGATTTGCCTATCGATTTTAATTTGTGAAAATAAATGACGCATTTGATTCGCCCCATCAGTCCATCTACAAGTCGAAAATCATTTCGTGTTAACTTTATTAATTATCGGATCAGTGGAAGCAAAGCGATTTAGTCACGAGCCAGTTTTAATCTATTTAGACATTGGTCAATCTTTTAGCGATTTTTGGAACAACACTCTTGAGGATTGAGCTTTGGACGATTCAAAGCGGCTGCCAACGTCTGGTCAAGTAAATCTATAAATCAAAATCAGCCAACAAACTGTGATTTCAATGGTGTTGGCGCATTGAAACAATATTTTCACATTCAATTCATTTACATGTAATTAATTAGGTAGTTATATGAAATTCACAAACAAATGTTGTTCGGTGCTAATTTTGTCAATGTTTTTGCTCGGTGTTCGTTTTGGGTTCTTACTTCGATCAGTGTAAATGCCACCAAAAATTGTTCATAATTCTTGAATCTTGAGCTAGAACTATGAACAGTGAGATTACTTCAGTTACATTATAAAAAAAAAATTGACGGAACAAAAGGCCACTAATTGTTGGGTTTTTTTATTCGCTACATCAAAACATGGATGCAGCAAATTCATTGAAACTTTTTAAAATCAACAAAAAAATGCTGTTGCACAATACATTAAAATAAAGTATCTCCGTTTGCTACCTAACTGTTTTTGTTTTTAAACTATAAATGGATTTTGATATGGTAATTTCCCTATAAAAACCGATAGAAAATCGATTGGCATAACAAAAACATAAATCGTATAAATATTCAAGCTACTTTCGATATGACAGATGTGTGTTGTTTGTCGTGAAATGTTCCAGGAGCCAAATGAAATATTCCATGTTTATGATTGGCCAAATGCAAAAGCTGAACGGAACAACAATTTCAAACGTTTCAACGGCATCTGTGATGTGTTTGTGATTGCAATTTTAAGTGATTGTGTGTTGTTCTATTAATGTTTATGCTCAGATAATATCTGCAAATGGCTCATTAACATTTGTGCATGCACCAAATTCACATACGGTGTTGAATATTAGCCGGACGGATAATGAATTGCACGACGAAAAATCAGCGAAAAGAAAAGGGAATTGATGGCCCTTGACATGGAAATGTACAAATGGATCGCCTCCTAAGCAATGCAAATGTGTTGAATTCCGTTGAGTATGCATTAAATCGGCAAAAAGGGGAGCCATAATATCACAGTCTGTATAAGTCTCAGACCAAAATACAAATACAAAAAACCCAAAACCAAAACCTTCAGCTTTTGATATAGAAAATCCGAACCCAAAAATCTACGCACAAACGAAGAAATACGGATGTTTACGTGTTGTTTGTAATGTTCGTGATATGATTTACTGAATAAGTTTTACGAAAATCGTAAAAAGACAGGCACGAAACATTTCCTAACATGGCATTTGATATCACCGCATATGAAATGGCACCCAAAACAACAACTACAACAACAACGAGAAGAATCGCATAGACAGCAAAGTGCCCACTGAATATGGAACTCATGCACGCAAATCGAAAGACGTTTGAAAATCCGAAATTCTCGGTGAAATAGTTTGTGGCGGTATTTTGTCGAACGTGCAATGGCTCCGGATTTATCGTTGTCGTGCTGTGAAAACTAGAAAAACGCATGCACAAACGGAAAAGAAAATAGAAGAAAAAAAAAGAAATTAACAACCAGCCAACAAACAACGTACAAATGCCATAATGTGCAAAACCATCGAAGCAAAAGTACAAAAGTGTATATGTATGTGTATTAAGTTGACTGAGTATAATAATTCGAGTGCCGTTTTACCGTTTTTTTTGTATGTGCAATGTAAAGCAATGGCATCACTTGCCATATTCATTCAGTCATTCGTTCACACACACTCATGTACTATTTTCATACGCACACATTCACAAATTACCCCCCTCAAAACAAAACGCCACACCAGAACCAACATATATTTGTTGTGTCTTGACTTTCATTAAATCCATTCATAAGAATAATTGGATTAAATACTTTGGCACATTGTAATAAGACACATCTATTTCGCCTTTTGCCGAAAATAGGCTCTCAAACTAACTTATATACTAGCTTAACGACATAAAATATTCTCTCGTCCCGGCTAAAGAAAGGTAACGCGTCTTACATGGAAATGACTTCATTTCTGTTGAAGCTCTTTCTTTCGTTCGATTTTTTTTTTTGGGCCAAAAATTACCCTCCAGAAATATGCTGCTCAAAAAGAACGTTTTTTTGTTTTCTGTTGCACTAACATTTCTCGTAAATGCCGCGGAAAAATCACAAGCTACGAAAAATGAATCGAAACGTGTCGTGTGCGCACGTTATAATATGGAACTAAGGAAGATAAAAAAAAACGCAACAACGAATTAGAATCCCTTAATAACGGAATAAAACGCGATTCTTTTAATCAAATGTTTTGAATGTCGCAAACAACAGCGGTTGACAACGCAAGAAAAGTCGGCTCAAATTCGTAATTCAATGCCATTCGTCTTGTTGGTGTTTTTTTTTGTGGACAATGAAAAAGCTTTAGTAGGATACAGAGGAGCGCTTGTAGTGATTTAGTCGGGCGAGATGAGCTCGAGATGTTTGTGAATGGTAATCATTTGGTTGGAAAATTACAGTAATTACATGGTTTTTTGCTGTCTTGTTTTTTTTTTAAAGTTGAAGTTTAGGCCTAGGCCTAGGCATCGAGACAGAAAGAAATCCTCATAGAAAAATATCTCAAATGCGTATATTTTCAAACGTACGATGTCGTTAGGTCGCTTTATTTTTGTTTTTTTTTTTTCGGTTAACCTCATTGATTTTGATGTGCCAGCGCACTTTTGCAGTAAAACATATGCTAAACAATGTTTGGTTTTACGGTAAACATGTGGCAATGGCGCCAAAATATGGCTTATAAACTGGAAATGTGATTTATTTTTCAGCTTTGCCGCAAGTAATCAAAAAACATTGAAGATTATTTTTCCAGCAATATTTTTCACATCACTTGAAATCGTGTATCCCAAACCCATATGCATGAGCCATATGCAAATTATGGATTTTTTTATGGTGAACAACAGCAAAAAAAAATTGTGTGTTTAAAAAAACGGAGCACGAGAGAAAGAGAGAATAAAATGAAATGGCATATTCAAGTGAGTGCGGAGAATATGATTATCGGGGGAGTTTGTATTGTTCATACGTATTTGAGCCTATCACACATTTTTACATTGTATTTACTTTTTTCTCTCACTCTCTCGCTCTCTCTCTCTCTCTCTCTCTCTCTCACACACACACACAATTTTCAAATAGAAATTGTTTAGCCCCAAAGAGTTTATTGCAATGTGCTTATTCAGAATTACAAACAATATTTGTTCGAATGGTAACTTTTGTTTCGTAACACACACAGTGTCACAAACACGAACGCATTTTTTCGCGTCATCTCACGCATAAAACGCACAAGCGCCGAGTTTTTTTTTCAAAATTCAATCGACGTTGCCATTTGTAATTATTATTGTTGTTGAATAAATTGAAACTAAAAACGAGCAACAATACGAATGTCATTGGAATGTTCCTGCAAAAGAAAAACAAAAACAGAGTATCGGAAAAAATCCATTTATTTAACAAAATACCAATTTATTGCATTTCATGTTTTTGGCCTGAAATTCATTGGTGAATGCTGATTGTATGACCAGCTTGACCAGGCTGGATGCACCAATTGAGATGGACAAAACGAGCAAATGAAAAGAAGTAAGCGTGGTATGGTACATATCATATCAGTAACTCAATAACTCATTATAATTATTTTACAATTGCCAGTTGTCACATGCAGGCCATTCATCTTGTATACTGAATGACATGTACGATTTGTATGGCATCGCATCGCATAGCGGATAAACAAGCAACCGGCACGTTTCAATTCATTTATTGCACCAACAAATCAAGCCCATTATAATTATTATTATGTTTATTATTTTGCATTCTCCTTTTGGCCGGGCTGAACAATATCACAAACGATGTTTCCTTTAGCCGCACGTAATTTTTCACCAGAAATGCCAACACTCACTCATTGGCGCCGTTTTGTATCATTATTATCCATTATTGTTTCAGCCATTGTTTTTTTTTGTTTGCGTGTGTGTGTGTGTGTGTGTGTGTGTGTGTGTGTGTGTGTGTGTGTGTCTCGTTCTGTCCCATTTTTGTTGTTGTTGTTGTTGTTGTTGTTGCTCCGTTTGTTTGTTTTTTGTGTTGCATATACGAAATGATATTGTCAACAACTTGTTCAATCGATGACAATGCTTCACAATGGCCAGATGTGATAAGGAGCGCGAGTGAAAAATACAACAGTAACAAATTAAAAATAAATAAATAATATGAGCTGAGACAAATAAATGAAACATAAAAGTGGCTGAAATTAATTTCACTCTTTAGTATTTTGTAAATTTGTTTGCTCAAGCGCTTGTGCAAGCGAATTCATTTTTTTCCCCTCATACAATGGCAATGGTGCTGGTTCCGCTTTGTCTCGGGTTGACGTTGCACATCTCGAACCAAAAACAACACACACATAAAAAAAGAAACTTTTGATATCCCACTTGCAAACTATTCATTTTAACCAGAAGCAAAATGATCATAACTTGCACAGCATTTGGAACAGTAAATTAATTTTTTGTACCAAACCATCGGTAGAGAAAGAGATAGAAAGAGAGAGAGAGAGAGAGAGAGAGAGAAATAAAGAGAAATGTGATCTGCACGCAATATAATGTAAATTAAAGTAGCATTTACCAAGTGGCTGGAATGAATATTTTGCAAATAAACGATTGACATTGGTAGAAGCTGAAGCAACAGCAGCAGTGATTGCTTTAGCAAGAGTTACAGCATGTTTTCATCAATTGGCTGAGGATGGAAAACCGCAAGCAGACGGCACATAATCAACACCACACATAACCCAACCAGAATTCATGAGTACTAACTAATATAAGCTTCCAATTCAATTTCTTCATGTCTATGTTCCGTCCAAATGACAATATTGACCAATGACCATAAATATCTCAACGGTATGAAATCTCATAAAATTACCATATTTGATTTACATTGCAACAAAACATGGCCAAAGAAATAAACACACATACACACACACACACATGCAAGCCGAAACAAATGATTGCTGAGCCGACAGGTACTTGTTCGTTTCAAATTGAATTCAACTTCAGTGTATCGTTGCAAACTGGTTATGAAATATAAAAGAAGAAATTCCGAAAAGGATGACAATTCTATACGTAAAACTGAAATGTATCCATACAATTGAGATAAATGAATGTGGGCAGTCAATTTTAATTAAAATATTTGTGACAAACCACGCGCTCGCGCACACCAATTCCATATCCATTTAAGAAGAAAAAGGTGTTAACGGAGAATATTGGCCACATGATTCTGTATCAATTGCACATTTAATCAACGATTCGCACCACAAATATTGAGACTTGAACATGATCCAACCATAACGAAACATTGGCACATTGCATGCCAGATTTTCTATTTAAGGTATTCGCGATGAATTCCTGTCTTGTCTTCGACACTTCAATTTTGCCATACGCAGATTAAAACTTTTATTTCAGTTAACAATCGTTATGAGCTCTGGATTACACACAAAAAAAACATGTAGTTTGAACCTTTCACAGATGCATAAACTCGAATTCCAACTGAACTGCTTTATATTCATGTTCGGTTTTTGCGTGCAACAAATATGTACGTCAATTTTGTTCGGCGAGTGTCTTAATTCCCACTGACAATACACGTTGTGCTTCATATCAAAATATGAATTGAGTTTGAATGCGCAATAAATAAATTTAAAAACAAAAAAAAAACTTTCAAGCATTCCGGCTTTGATTGGAGTTTGGTCGACTGGCGAGTATCATGTCTCAATTTTTCGTTATTTTGCACATTTATATTACGATATACACAACGCACCAATTCAACATACAAAACAGTTGAAAATTAGCGCATTCTCCAATTTTCGTTTCATTTTCACCAGAAGCTCACCAAATCCAATTAAAAACAAAATGTGTTAATGAAAAAGTGGTTTTCAGCTGTTGATAAAAGCAAGACTAATAAACATTTTGCATTTCCACGCAAAAACCCATTGAAGTTACTTGGGCGTTTTATATATATATATATATGATTTCGACGGAATTGCGCAGTTCCACCGATTCAACGCGATGAAAATGTTCTGTAAATATTTTCAATAGACTGGATGTTTTCGTATGCAAATGCAACATGAGAACTTCTGCATCTGTGCAATTTGTTACTCGCAACCGATGCCTTTTTCTCATTCTCTTTCCCCGAATGATTTTCATTTGGATTTCAACATTCAGAGAAAAAAAAACACTCAGTTATTCGTTTGTTTGGAGAAAATTATATTTTAATTGTAAATTTTTGGTTCCTTGAATTAATTTGAATTTGCGCATTTCAATGGTATCGCGTATGCTGAATTGCTGGATTGCATTGAACACTCGTTGTTCATAATCAACCAATCCAGCGACTCCCATGCCAAAGCTCATTGATACGTGAAATCATAAATTCTTTGTTTAGTTTAACTTTATTTTCCTTCATATTTGATTGTATATTTGTATTATTTGGTTTTTGTTTTGGATACTATATTGCAGCAAATGTATAATAAACAATGTGCAAATAAAACTTATACATTTTCACTAGTTGCTGAGCCCCAAATGATGACTCTTGCAATCTGGATGCACACAGTGCACAAGCAATATCCAATCTGCACTTTTTCGAATGTTGTGTCAGTTAGCGTATCGAAATTACATTTACCACGAATCCATGTGGCATTATCCATTGCTGATTTACAACGAATGCAAACAAAACGGTGAAAATGATGAAAATAACAGAGTCAGAGAAAACGTGAGAGGATAAATCACGAAGAAGAATTTATCTAATGCATGAAAAATACAAAACTTTACTTTTTTGGCTGGTGGAATGGCATGAATACCGACCAGTTTCTGTTATACTTCAAAATGTTAATCAACGCCCGACGAAGTGTCCATCATTAAATGAAATTGTCAAGCAATAAATATGCTTTTGTTTGCATGTTGTGCATTACACCTGCTGTTAAATATGTGATAATTTTATGTATTGTCGACTCTCTCATCTGATGGTAGTCCGAGCAAAGTAAACCCATTTCTCTTTCTCTCCCCCCCCCCCTCTCTCTCTCTGTGTGTGTATGTCTTTCAGCTCATCATAATTTATTTGAGCGAATGAATTGCAATTATGTATTCTTGCTTATCTCGAGCATCAAAAGGCAACAATTTGCGGCTATTTGAGTTGTTGAGCACCATAATGTACGCAAAAAGATAAATAAAATTGAATTTTATCTCATAGAACCGTGAAAATGGAAAGTGAAATCATTTAAAATCGTCAGATGAAAGGCTCACGATTTTTCAGTTTACTTTATGGTGAAAATTATAATTAGAATATAAATGTTGCTGCTACTACTCAATCAGGCTTTTTTCATACACACACACACACAAAAGTAGCACTCGCTTTGAACTGCAACCATCAAAAATTCACCCTCAAGAAACTGCAGAAAAAAAAACGAAAATCATTTGATTGAAGATGAGTACAGTAGCACACGCTTTTGAGAAATCGAGAAAATGAGAAATTGTGCGCACTTTTTTTCGCACTGCAAGTGGTAATAACGATGATTGAAGATGTAAACATGTTTTTTTTTTTCGTGAGACGGGTGCTTTTTCATCTTCAATTGACAATTTGCGATACATAATTTATAAAGATACATTTGGAGCGGAGGGTGAAATATCAATTCTAAAGCTTTTGATATAAATGCCAACGAAAATGGGGTTTTATCATTCGCATTTCGTGAATGACAGGCATCGTTATCGATTTTGCATAGCGCAGATTTTACATTTGCATAGAACTCAAAACTTAATCTTTACAAACTAGGTTTTTATGATTTTCCGTATGATTGTTGCCCTGGTTTTCAAACGGGCAGAATAACTAATATCCACTAAGCGAAATAACTTTCGTAGAATTTGTCATGTTGCTGTTGAATTTGTTCTGTGAATTTGGAACGGTTGAAACTTTGATATAGGCATTCGTGTGCGGCTTTTGTTGTTCGGGGGGGGGGGGGGGGGGTGCAAAAAATGTGAGGGAATATGAGATAACAAAAATAAATGCGCGCAGTGGAATGATAAATGAAAATGTCATGATTTGGAATATTTGCGTGGATAAGCTTGTGATCGATATAATGATGTTACAATACCAATGCCAAGAGTGGGTGAGTGTGTGTATGTGCGGGAGGGATGTCGTAAGAGAGAGAGAGAGAGAGAGAGAGAGCGATGTGTTTTTCTATTCTTGCGGTTGTATCACGATGAATAAGTGCAGGTGCGTATAATTTGATTGTTTGGTAAATATATGGGTTGGCATATTTCCGTTTTTCGATGTTAACGATTCGTGAAATGGGCATTTGCTGCTCATTTCCATACACCGACACCGGTACAAGTGAACGCACATTACTTTTGGCTCGCCCAGAGAGACACAGATAAATGCAATATTCCCAAAAATGACATGCTGAAAAACAAAATTGGCAACTTGAAAACCCGAAAACCAAAAAGCGAAAACTAATTTAGTTTTTGTCATCAACGTTATTTGCGAGTCGCTTACACGGCATACAATCATACAATATTGGCGCTCGCCAAAAGAACGTGAGTGAAAATAATTTTCGAACGAATTGGATAATGATTCATTTTGGGTTTTGTGGTCCTTTTTGTCACAGTCAACGTGTGTGTGTGTGTGTTTTTTTTTTATTCAGTTCAGGGCGCACATTGGGTAACGAGAAATTGCTACAAATAAATTGATGCACATACAAAAGACATATTACTGGCAGACATCAACCGCGTCTATTAATTAGCGAAACGAGAAATTCAAATTCACAGGCTGGCGAACGTGATAAATGACACACTGAAGCGAAGCAATCGAACAAAACCAACTAATCATTGACGCCCAATCCACCGAATACACACATACGCCAAGATCAAGATGGCAATGCCTTGCGCATTATTTGCATCAATGGTGTAAATCGCACTTTTTAGGCTTTTACGTTTGATTACAATCAATTTTGATTGCTGTACACGGAATACACGTATTGAATCTGGTTTCTTTCGATCTTGATATTTTCCAGGCAGCTATAAATTTTCGGTGCACACATTTTGCACCATCCACACATAAACGAGCCCAATCCAAACGACCAGTTTTCTTCTTCACCCATTAATTAAACATTAGAATTATGGAAATCGCGCACACAAAAACGATATTGGCCATAAATTATTATGAATTCGAACCATTGGAATATATCGGCTTTCGTATAAAATGTGTGAATGTATTTAATTCGAATGCGTTCGTAGCATCTCTCTCGAATGTATTTAGTTCGTAGCGTTGTGTGTTTGTGTGTGTGTGTGTGTGTTTTTTTGTGTGTCTGAATATTCATGCGAGCAAAAGTAGTATGCTTTTATGAGACCGCGATCAAAACCTAAGAAACAGCTGCAAATATGAGATGCGACACAATCGCTCTATCCTATTAAATTGTATATCAATCGCAGTTCATTATATACAATCTATTTCAGTGCCTCTGAAACGGAATAAATGAATAGCATTTCATTCTAATTAAATTTACGAAATGCTATCGACCAACATGCTAAAACGTTACGATGCAGATAAACATCTTTGAGTCAAAACATATAAATGGTTAATAACTGATTGCACAATATATCGTCGTATTATATATGAAACTCACTTTCGTTCGTTTTCAAATCGTATGCGCATAAAATATGCCACATCCGAATTTTTCCCGGGTAAGCCATTTTCCGTGTGCTTTTTAGTGATATATAATTTCATTTATTAAGCTAAATAATAAGCTTCAGCTGATCACATCAGCAGCCACACGCACATTTTCAATCTCGTTCATTTTCATCTGTGTTGCTCTTTTTGTCTTTTCAGTCAAATCCTGAATTATAATCGATAAAATACGACATTCGACTTTTGACTCCTTTTTTATTCATTCCAACAAAAATGATTACACTTGTTGAGCAAAATGACTACACTGGCTTTGGTTTTCTGGCTCTCTTAAAAATCAAAAGCAACGAATGAACATACAAGTTTCTTCATACAAGAGAAACTATGCCATTGAATTTATTTTGCCATTGAATTTACGCTTCAGATAACATACATCAATCATAAGTGTATGCGATTAAAAACCTAACGTCAAAATTGAGTTTCAAATAGTTTTATGTTATGTTGAAATCGTGCTTGGCTTTGATTGAGTTTATATCATTCTAACGAGAAGCGCCTTCGTTTGTGTCATTTACATATAGATCATAGTAGGCGGTCAATGCCATTTGTATTAGATGAGTGATGTTTTTTTTAGTTACAAGCATTAACTAATTTATGTTTAGGCTGAAGTGTGAGTATCTGAGCAACGGGTCGGATACTTCTCTAAAAGGGTCCTCTTCACTTGAAAATTAGACTAATTAGAGCACATAAAAAAACACAATTATTTATCATCAAAAATATTTCTTATAAACACTACACAAAAAATGAGGCAGAGCCTGAACAGCGTGAAATGAGCAATGCAGTAAGAAGCAAAGAGAATTGAGATAAAGACCCAAAAAATCCTCAAAAAAAACCTTCAAGCCCGTTTCTATGGCAACTATTCAATTTCAAGCTGATGATAAAATCATACGAAATGGTACAATGTCATCCACCGTGAGAACGACTCCCACACAATGGATTGCATTCCAAAGTCGACACTTTTTTTTTCTCCAAATAGTCTTTACGATGATAAATTTTGTTGTTGTTTTTCCCTTTTAGTCTGTCAAGTACTCGGTTGAAACGTAAAAGTTTTGGCACGTTTCGAAGTTAACAATTGCTGTATAGTATAGTAGAGGCAATATACATTCACTTTTATTTAACGTCTCTTTCAATATTCGATTTCATATGCTTTATTCGTACGTGCTATTTGCGTTGCCGTTGCGTATGTATGTGTGAGATGTGTGTTCTCAAGAAATCATTAAATTGTTTTAGAGTTTGAGCAGTGAATACTCTACTACAATCGTAATATTCACAACTGAGTCGCTTGCCGTTACGTTTGCAACATGTTTTTATCGGATGAGCAATTGCGCTTATGTACTACAGACTGTCGTCTTCTTTTTCACTTGTTCGTTTTATTAGAAGGACAACATCCTATTCAGATTGTATATATAGTCGTGAGATCCAGACCATTTTTCATGATAATGAAATTGGCAGTAATGCTCGCATGAGTGGCAAGTAGAGCGAAGCATCAAGCTGTGTCATTCAAATCAAAATAGATAGAAATATTAAAAAAAAAAAAAAAAAATCTAACTAGATTGAAGACACACCACACTTGGTCTCACCAAGTGTTTGTTCCGCATCTTGATAAGGGCGATATGTGATGTTACCGATGCTTATCAGCAACGCTCGTAAAAGCAAATGTGAAGCATTTTACAAACGAGAGAAACTGTTCGTTGGAAATCGTTCATTTGGATGTTGTAATTGAAATTGCTCGACTATGTGTGCCACAGCCGATGGATTTAAACCGAAATGATATTCAAAACTTTTTGCTGGTAAAGTGAATCCAAACAAGACAAAAGATATGTATGCAACGAGTCAAAACATTTAACTGTTATCAGATTTTATGGAGTGTTACTAACTGCTTCCCCAATTCGCAAATATAATATTGCGGTAAGAGCAAACGACAAATGATTTAGATCGACGGTGTACACGAACGCTACGTATTTTGCGCAAATAAAACCAATTCGAGTTTTCGTTTTATTTAACGATGAGCACGATGAAAGCCCATAAACGTTGTCAATAGCGGTTGTGTGATAGTGAAGACCTCGTATACCGCGTACTGTAATAGAAATGCTGAAAATATCATATTTCTATTGCATTGAATTTAGATACGTACAGTTGAAACCGTACAAACACATTGATAATTGCATGACTAAAATCACAGCCACACAATAAATGCTTCAAGTCAATGCAAAGTTTTAAGTAGGATTTATGAGCACCACTTTGATAGAAAACTATCAAATATCTCTATATTTGTGTTTGATTAAATTTTGAAATGGCAGTGGAAAAAAGAAACTTGTTTACATCGACAAACCGTTTAGTTTGGCCGAGTAAACTGAGTATTTTGAATAGTTTGTCTTTGTAAATAATCAAGCTAATAAAATATTACGTTGAATATGCAATTAAATTCACTGGAAAATTAATCTCACCCGAAACGGGATTTTCCAGTAAAATTCCACAATAAGTGATTCTGAAATTTGCCAATTTTGTGTTGTGTTTTCGTGTGCTAATATTTGTGATGCTTTGACATGTTTTCTGAATGTTTGCAATTGTTTTATTAAATTACATCAACTTTGTTTAAACATTTCTTTAATAATAAATCACATCAATTCGCCTGAAATCAAACATTCCCATGTCAATAAATTGACATAGAAACAAGCCGTACAATGGAAATTAATTCAATTAGTTTTTTGTTTGAAAAATTCGTCCACTTTATTTTACATAATTTATTGAATTCCATAGATAATTTTTCAATTTATTTCAAGTGAATTTTATATAGCTGAGTTGCTGACTCAATTTGGAATTTTTCCATGGAATTCAATCCATTTTTTTTCTATTTTATTTCTACGCAAAGAGTTGAATATGCTTTTTTTTGAAGATAAAATCAGAAAAACTCCACGAAAGATCGACGCTTACTGTGCTATAAGTTAAAACCCGAAGAAGCGATTTGCCAAAATGTTTACGATTTTATTTTCTTGGAATTGGTTTAATTAAAGCGAACCCAATATAATCATATTTTCAATCATTCAAAAATGTTTGGTGCAAGCCCAAGGGTAGCCCATGCCACAAACGCCTGGTGCTACCTATCAAATGCTTTCATTCATTAATTCGAATCTTGTCTAATTGAAAGCATTGATTCATGTTCAAGTTCTTTGTAACGTTTGCAGGTGGAGCCTCTAACAGCATGTGCACCAGATTACATGGCCTTGATACATATTGATCTGAAATCTAACTTCCCATCATTCAATTCAGTTTACTACACGGAAAAACAATGTTGTAAAACAATGAAAACGTGCCGTCAACAACGACCCCGTTACAGTTGCTTATATGTTGCCATTTATCAAATAAAAAAAAAATTAAAACTGTTGTTAAGAGACGGACGGATGTTTTATTTTGGAAAGAGTTGAACGTGTTTTTACAAATTTTGTTTTGTTGTTATTCAATCGAGTGAAACTCTTTAATAGCAGATCCAAAATTAATTTGTCAGAGCATAAAATGAACGCAAATTCCGAACGATGAAATTCCAAAAATTTATTTGATAACCCGAAGTTATGCGAGAAATATGTTCGATGAAACATTGGTACATTTAAGCTTTGGCTTCATAAACGAGTTGAATGTTTCTTTTTTTTCGTAATTCACATTTAATTACATTCTAGTGGCTCTCGATCTCTCTCTCTCTCTCTCTCTCCCTCTCCCTCTCTCTCTCCCTCTCCCTCTCCCTCTCCCTCTCCCTCTCCCTCTCCCTCTCCCTCTCCCTCTCCCTCTCCCTCTTTTCTCCCAATGTACAAAAACTTTATCAATTCAACTGATAACACTTGAAGAAGAAACTGGCTGAGAATACCTAAGAAAAATGTTGTTGCATAACCTTTGACAAAAATGAATAAAGTTGCACAGGAGATTCTCAAACATACACGCCAAAAAAAAAAGAAAACACGCAGTACGCTTAAATTGTAAAAAGGAAAATGAAAGAAGTAACTTGCAATTATATTGCATCTTTTTCGATGCTTTTAACTCTAGTTCTCATACCCGTCGGCATCTTAAGATTGTTTCATTTTGTTTGCATATTTGTCTGTGTGCATTGTGTGCATCAAGTGAATTGCATCGAAACGACGCATCCCACTTTTAAAATATAGTGTGCAAGTTTTTCATTCTCATCACGAAAAATTTCCGTTCTCGTTGCATTTCATTGGCCGGAACTCGTTGAGCGACTGAGGATGAGAATGTGCATGAGTGTGCGGGTGTGTGCACTTTGTACCAACAGTGAAATTGTTCGGCATCTAATGCATATTCACCGTTTGAAGTAAAGGAAATTCGACTCAAGCAGAAGACGATTTTCTACATTCTATAGATTGTCGAACTATATGTTGAATATTTGCGAAAAGTTAGCATTTTAGTAGTGAATATTTATGTGCATCGAAAATGATTTTTAGCTACAGTTTTACAACTTGAAGTGCAACGCTTTATGCAGATGCTTTTTTCACCCATGCTTCGGTTCTCGTTCCCGTTCAAACAACAACAACAACAAACCCCATAGAACTTTTATGTTGTTGTAGAAATGCATGCGTCTCATTGATTTCACCCATCTATCAATTTACCTCGATTTTAACTGTGCATCAAACATTCAACGACCATCACACACCATCAGAACGTCAAATGCAATGCCAGGCCACTGCTACGAAACGTATACAACTATGCGATCGAAGTTTGTGAGAGTGCAAAAACTTTCGAACGCAATTCTATTTGTGGCCAAATGGAATTCCCATAAAAAAAAAACAAACAAGAAACTTCAATGTAACTACACGAAAAATGTGGAGCAAGGAAGCAGCAAGTAGAGAGCACAAAGCGAGGCAACAGACTAAAGGAGCGTAGAATTTTTGTGGTTAAAAAATGGGAGTGCATTCCGAACGAGAGAGAGAGAGAGAGAGAGAGAGAGTGTATGAGAGAGAAAGAATGAAAAAACGACGATAACAAGAACAGAAAGAGAGCAAGCAAAAAAATTGGCTAAAGTAGCAAAATAGACTGGTTTACATAATATTTTCTATTTTATGCAATAATCAATTTTCCACGCCCTCAAAGAAAGAACTTCCATTGAGTGAATCTAATTTTCGTTCGCCTTTGCAATATTGTTGATGTTTATTCTTGCAAAAATTCAATTGTGAAACTTGTACACATGTATTGGTTGCTGGCATTTATAGATACGACTATCAGCAGCAGCATATATGCTATAGCTTCGCATTGAATGGAAAAAAATGGGAAGGACGGAAAATTCTGAAACGCGAACGAATTATGACTTTAAAAAGTGAATATTCAAGAAAAAAAAATACGCGATTCCATAAGAACTAGTTCGAAAATATTGATCCAAAAATGTAGGATAAAAATTGCAAAAATGCTACGAGAAAAACTAAAACTTGGTCAACAATTGTCGTTTGAGAAATGTCTGTTGATCTTTGGGCTACAAGAAGAGCATTAAAAACTCGGGATATTTTATATCCATGTATGTAACCCGTCAGGATTTGGGCGCTTAACACATTGCATGTTTGCTTTTGAACCTTTTTAGGTAACGCTATTCAAATTGCCAATCCGAGTACAAAATTATCCTAATTTAAAATCTTTAATAAAGCTTATTGCGAATATGAAAATATGAAAATCAAGACGTTGCCAATTCATGAGTGCATTTGTGGCAGCCGTTACGTTGGTGTAAGCCAATGTTTGATTTGCCATATGATTTTCTGTTTTCTTTTCTCTTTTTTATATACTGTGTCAATATAACATTAGGTTGATTCGCTTTGTGGTTGCCACTATATTATCGCAAAATTCAAAGAGAAGTCAATTCAAGAGGAAACATTGTATTAAAATGCAATCTCGTTTCAACAATGGAATGTTTGATTGAAACGCCTAACTCCAAACCTATCAATTTGTGCTTATTTAACAGTCATGCTATAAATTGGAAACAGTGTATTTTCCCGTTGATTGAACTCAAACCCGTTCTCTGGATGCCCAAATATCCATCCAAGTGGAATTTGGTGTGTTGGCGTTTGGAAAATAAATTTAACGAAAATAAAGACCAGAGACCCCAGCTTGAGCTCTGGCTCCGGCCAGTACATCGTCTGGTTATACCGAAAATGAATTGGTTGATGTTGTTCGGGTGAGTTCATTATGTCTGTTAAGAGAAGCGTATAATTTCGGTGACCGTTTTGGCAAAGGCCAAATTGTTTTGATTGTCAACGAACGTGGCCAGACTGTGACACATTACACAATTTTATTTCATAAAACAAAATAAAACATAATGGATTTGCTTTTGCAATTTTATTGGCGATGGGCCTTTTGCGAGCGGAAAATCCATGCAAATGCGCTTTTTTACCCATTTCACCACAAAATGTGCTAAAGTTATCACAATTGACAGGCATAGCGCAGCCATAATGGTTTTGTTGAATGCAAAACTGCATTTGGGATTTAGTTTATTGGACGATTGAAATACCATTCATAACATTAGTTATTACACAATTTTTAGGCTGGGGGTAAAAATTTAATTAGACGGAACAATATGGCAAAAGCAATTGAAATTCCATATGGAGCATATTGACGGCCGGTACGTGATGTATATGCATTGCCATATGCATGAAAATTCAATTAATTGGGACAATTTTCATTTGTGATTTTGCCCATTGCCAATTGCCAATTGCCCATTTCAATTATTGTAACTGAATTTCATCATTCGAATTGGAATTATGCATTTTGATATCTTTCTCTCTCTCTCTCTCTCTCTCTCTCTCTCTCTCTCTCTCTCACTCTCACTCGCGTGCTCGCTCGCTCTCACTCGCGTGCTCGCTCGCTCACTCGTTTCCACGAAAACCGTGAACAATGAACCAAAATTGGCAACAACAATAAAAATGTGAAAAATCTCAAATCAACATGTGAGCCATTTTAACGACAAGCGACACATAAAATAACGGAATAATTGAAATTCGTCATATTTTATCGTCAATTTATTAATATTCATTAGAATTACAGTGCAATAACAATGCATCGACCACAAAACGCATCGCATACAATGTAATGTATCGATCAATAAGCCACAGATGCTTTCAATGTGCATTATCAATACAAATATTTAACATGGACGAGAAGGGACAGAGAGGGATGGCAACAGTGTTAAAGTGACGTTACATTGGTATCAAGCTTAAAATGTTATATGCATTTTCTGTCTTTATCTATGCGTTTGCTGGCAAACATCGATTGTCAGAGTGAAATGCCGATGCGACTGAACCAACTAATTTTGTGAATTTCATTATAAAACCGGCATCCGTGTCAATAATTCGCCGGGATTCCATTCGCCGGGAGAACCATTTCGATAAAACAATGTTGCCAATATCAGCACCTGCACATTCAAACGCACATTGGCAAATGAATAGCACGTGAGTTGCTGGGTGGTGGTGCTGCTGCCGCTGCCGCTGATGATGATGTTGGTGTTGTTGTACGGGTTTTATCATAAATAACTATCGCATCGCGACAGAATTCGATAGAGACATTTTGCCTTAGCTGCCTTTTCCAATGGTTGCCAATATGATGAGAAGCGCTCACGTACATACATATATATGTACGCTGAGACTATGGACACTGCTCAACTGTTCAACTGCTTATACTGGCACTAACATTGACATTGGCATCAGCAATATCGTCAATTGGCAAATAGATCAAATAGATATACACGAAACGGCATTCGGCAGCCGCTTTGGCCCGTAAATTGGCAAACGAGGAGTATCGTCTCTTATGCAAATACATACATATTCAATTTATGTTTAATTTAATCATATACAAGCAAAACCGAAAATGCATAATAGATTCTCGTGTATAACATTTATTAGTGTATATTTATGTGTTGTTATAGTAGCGCTTTCCGTATTTGTCTTCTTGCTGTCGTGTTTGCGTTCATTGTGTGTTTCACATCGATTTTCAAATGAGCGCGTGAGCAAATTTAAGCTATTTTCTCTCTGTCTCAGTCTCAATCTTTTGACACCCGGACTTCAGGTTTGGAATATTTCAATTAATCGCGAACGCAACATCTTTACATTTCGTTGCGATTACAAGTGACTTTTTTCAAGATCTGGAGGTAAAAGAGTACTTCTTTACTGTCTTCCATCGAGATGTGGATAACACGCGCGTGCTTTCTCTCTCTCTCTCTCTCTCTCTCTCTCTCACACACACACATAACACACGCACACCATGATATTGCACTATTTCGCGATATGGAAATACATCAGCAACCAAAAATATACATATGAGGATATCCGAAAATGTACTGTACATGCGTTTACCCGCCTCAGACAACTTGTTAAACAAATTTACATAAATTATTACGTCTAGTTTAAGTTCATGTTTCGCAACGTCGTCGTAATTTTCTTGCAATTTCGTCGTGTGATTCACGGTGCGCACACCGATCGATGACGACATGGAATGTTGCCGCTTTAAATAATTCGTATATTTTGAGAACTTTTACTCAGACCCTTCAAATCTAACTGACGTATCGCTTGTGTGTGTGTGTGTGTATGTGTGTGTTATCGAATATTATTAAATGCATTAAATTTGGTGACGCTGATGGTGTTGATTCAGTTATGAGAAATGGGAGGCTACCTTCGCTTTCTGTTTCCGCAAATTCAAGGTTTTCAACGGCAATTAAAAATTGAAATTGCTTTGCTTTGCGTTGCATTGCTTTACAATGTGGACTGGCGCACAATTCTCTTCTGGCAACGTTATAGAAATCAAATAATTTGATTAAATCGTTTTAAATTTATTCGCAAATATTTGCGGCGAGACATTCTTCATCGTGTCGCATTATCCGTTTTGCAATATCCCATTAATACTATCGGAAAAATTCATTCATTAAAATGAACAAAAGCTACTCAACGGACGAGTACGAAGAGTTAATAGCCTGTATTGTCACGTTAGAAAGCACTTTTAAATGGTTCAGCAGGCGGTTTGCGTTTCGTTCACACAAAAACTTCACACTCAACTCACTCATTCACCACCCAAACACACACACTCTCTCGGCAAAAGCCGTATAAATTTCCCAGGAAAACAATGGAAAAATATCGCTACGTTATTTAATTATCAACGATAGCATAATTTACTTGTAACATGCCACCGCCACTGCCGTTGCCTCTGACTCTCTGGTTCTCTGGCTCTGGCTCATTTCGCAAAGTTTCTTCTTCGTTGCCATCATCCTTTTGCATGCTTTTATATATTTATTGCCATTATTGTGAAACGAAAATACAGCGAATGAGGCACCGCATTGAAATCATAGTACAATGCCCAAAAACAAAAGCCTTGACACCAACACACGCACACACACACACACACACACACACACACACACACTTAACAACAACAAAAGCGGCATATCGATTTCCCAGGCTTCTTAAAGTGAAAACTGTGCGATGCTGTTTGCCGTTGCCCTGCAACACATTAAATAGCATTATTGTTAATTTCGATATTGTTTATGCGAAAATGATTAATTAAAAAGCACATTTGGCGAAAAGTTGGGCCACCCCCCCAAAAAAGATGCTCAAAATATACAAGACAGTGCGAGAGTGAACGCGTTCTATTCAAGTGCTATTTACAAAACACGTTGCATTTGCCGTTGAAAGGCTTAGTAATAAATAGAAAACAATAAAAACACACAGTAAATGGATGGCCTTGCATGCGTACAACTCACTTTTCTTTATCGTTCCTTTGCGCCCGAACTACGATTTGACATCGCACTTTTCGGACGATTTAATTTGTAAGCCAATTACAATACCTTTACCTTTGTCGTGTGCATAAAGGAAATGAATAGTAATCTTGTAGATCGAAACCATCATTAAAAGCAAGTGGATGAAACAGCAGTATGGCTGACTGTTTTCACTCATTGAGCGTAATGATTCAGGCCAACAATTTTTGCTGCTTTGGTTTTTGATGTTTAAAAATTGAAAAGCGTCGTTGAAAAATATTGAACATTTTACGTACAAAACCACTTTATTCTAAGATGCACAGTTGCTTTGTTCGTTTGTTCATTGAAATGAAAATGATAAATTATAAGCTAGATTTTGTGTTTGTTATGAAGAAAATTTGGTGTTTCCTTTGAAATGAAAATCGATTTTTGCTTCTGTACTTCCGTCCATTGACGATTCTCTGTCAAAAAACAATGAACAACTTTCAGATTTCAATATATTACGACTTAACACGAACTCAATTTCGAACGATGAATAGAATCACGATTCTAAAGTGTTTTTGGATACAACACGATTTATTCAAGTGAATATTCATATAAACGCTAAACAATTTCGATAGAAATTGAAGATAGAAGACACTTGTTTCAAGTGGTGGTCTCTTTGGTGTATATTTTAATTGGTCTTATGCTGCTATTTTGTTCACTTTTTCAAACCTTGAAGCCATATGGAAAAAGGTGTTGAACAGTACTTTTTTCGAACCGCATGCTATATATAAATTGGTTAAGATGAAGTGTCATCAGATAAATAACATAAACATTGGGTGGAACACGTGCTGACCAAGATGTGTGTTAGAGAAACATACCCATTTTATATTATACGATAACATTGGAATCGTTTTGAAAGAGTTTGCCACTTGCTGAACTCGACTAAACCACAAAAATGATTGGTCATAGCTTTAAACAAAAAAAGTGCAGATGATACACATTCTATGTGGTAAAAAGACAAAGGATGAGGATAAGAACAATTGAATACAACAACAAAAAGGTTGTGAAGATATTATTATCTTTGTAATGTGAGAGAGAAAAAAAAATGCGCTGAAATATGAGAATCTACACGATTTGCTTACCTTCAGTTCGGTCATTTAGTTTTAAATCCAACACAAGGTTCAACATATCGATTTTTTTTTTGTATGTACGCGCTTCATTTTTTTTACACACTTAACATAATGTCAATGAAGCTTGGTGGGACATTTTAAGGTTTATTGTGAAATCGGAATGAACGATATCGAAGAAATGCCGCATTCAGGCACGATGAATAAATTCAGTTTTCTCAAAATCTCTTGCGTACTAAAGATACGGGCCAATTGCAAATTTAGAGTGGGCCATGAAGCATGGCAAAGGCTAAACAACGGAGGCATCGTTAATTCAGCAAGCTGAATTGCCAACATTGCAAGCATATGTTGAAAGTATTCTACCTCTCAGTATTTCTGGTCGAAGTTCACATTGTATGGACAATAAATAAAACATACACAGAATCCACAGTATATCCAAACATATCACTCGCTTTTGCTTTCTTTGTCTCTGTCTTTGTATTTGCTTCTTTGTCGTACCATTACGGCTTTACGCTTATCATAAAATGCTGACGCTGAAAATGTGTGCTCGGTCGTCCGCTATTTTATCGTCTGTCGCATACAAGTCACCCAACGAATATTCTACTTCAATTCCGATCGTTAATTCAGTTCATTTAATCCAATTCTTTTTCTCTTATCTCTAGCTAAATGCTCGTAATCCCTTTAAGGTAATTTCTTTTGTTTTTTTTTTATCATAATCATCATCATAGCTTACACACACACACACACATATATGCATGAACAGTAGAAATCCGATGCCATACATTTTCAACCATCCACAAATCCACACACGGATTCGATCAAAAAGATGGAAAGTGTCAGGTGTGCACATCGTATGACTAAGAATGATAAATTTGCGATTTACGAATGTTGGAAAGAGTCGACCGAACGCAAGATGAAGCTTCTACTCATGCTACATCACTAGGTTACATATTGTAAAATATTGTCGACTATTAATAGCAACACACTTGCCAAACAAATGACACTGCAGGTATGAGATGATATAAAAATTGATTCAGCTATGATAGCTTCTATTGCGATATAAGGAAATCGTGAAGGATATTATTTAACCCCAGCTGGATGCAAAGCCATTTGAGTTCTCATTCATTTTGAAACTAGAATGAACAAATCAATAAAATCAAAGGAGTAGATGTAATTATAGATCAAAATTGATCAAATACTTTGACATTTTGAATTGAAATAGAAACAACATCATCTGCTTTGGTTTTCAACGTTAATTAGAAAGCGGTATTGATTCTAAAAATGCTGAGCGCTCAACTCAAGCGGAGTTTATTCTAAGATGGCGTTGAGTGACATTCAAGGGGAAAATGACAACTAATAAACGTCAAAATGACTGGAAATTACTCCCGTGAACATCGTACGTACTGTGAATCACTCGCAAACTACTACTGGCGCCTATAGTGTTGTGCTTGAGTTTGTATGTTGTAGTGCTGTAGTGTTAGCATAGACTGAAGAGCGTTGAAATGGTAACGATAGTAGTGTGTCACTGATTCACAGTACGTACAATATTTACAAAGTACTTTCGAGTTATTTTGACGTTTATTAGTCGTCATTCGCCCCTTGGTGACATCACTGATCACCATGTGTCTTAGCAAACAAGTTTAGAATGATGATGTATCATCGTGTGCTTAAGCCTAGGGACATTGACACACGAGATGAAATTTTGTAATATTGATCAAACATTATTGAAAATAGTTGTTCAGTGTACATTCTAGAAAATGAATAAATAATTTCGAAATAACACGAATTGGATTTTTCCGCTTAAGAAATCACAAGTCGTAAATTCAGTTCTCAATTCAGTTTAAAACTAATTTAATGCAAACTCATCTTGAGAGAGTCTCTCTGTGCAATCCATTCAAATGCAATGGAAAATTAAATTTTATGAATGCCAACGTTGAAGCGTTCCCATAAAAACATTTCAAAACTCAATCGAGTCGCTGTTGGAAATTCAACAGTAATCAACCGAATGGCAAACACAAAAATTGAAATTGAAAAGTGAAGGCGGCCACCATATTATGCTAATATATTTGCAAAATTAGTTGCGTCTTAATCTTTGTTACGGATGGATTTTTGTGTCTGCATTTTATCTCAACAATTCGTGTCGATATAGTTAAGAATATGCAGTGCTCATCTGCTTTCATTCACGGTGGATGGCTGAAAACGTTGAAATTCATATTTCTCGGGCGTTGATAGCACAAAATGGTAAAAGTTTCCAAGTTTAAATACACACACAAAAGCAATGAAAGAGAGTATATTTGCTTAGCAAGAGAGACCACTACCGCAGTCAATCAGCATAATCGAATTCAATGGCTCTGTTCGATTTGCGAGAGTCGGTTATGAATGGCAGCTAAGAAAAAAAAAACTGTTTCAGGTGAAATGAACATGAAATGTAAATTTTTCTCTGTCTCATTCTCTCCGTCTGTTTCGCTCTTTTCGGCTCAAAACTTGGCTTTGACCATTATAATAATGATTTCCAAAAAGCACATAAAAAAGGACGGTGTTTGCAAATGAAAACTCAATTGGATAACGACTGACTGTTAATGAGATGATTGCGAGAAATCTGCGACCCAAAATTGTTTGTTTGTGTATTCAATAATGGATAAAGTTTTTGTGAAATGTATTTTTGAAGTTTTTTTCTCTCTCTCTCTCTCTCTCTCTCTTTATTCTCATCATAGATAAACGAACGAAGTTGGTGGTATTCCAATATATTGCGAATTGACTGAATGGTCTAGTTATCAGATGTAGACGCAATGCCGAATATCATTTCGATGATTCAGGCATTTTTGGCTGAAAAGTGTTCAGTGACTGGGCTCTGCTTTGCTCACGGTGCTTTCAACACAATCCGATGCTTTCATCGAGTGAATTGAAGCCGCTTGCATTTATTTATAAGATCGTTACCATAAATGCTATCATTTTAATGGCGCATAGCATACGGACTACCCTTAAATATAATACGCTTTGAACTACACTTTTCCTATCAGCCGCCCCCCGCTCGCCCCCTTAACCACCGAAATATTAAAAACTTTATATTTCGAGAAATGTTTTATTTTTCTTAACTTTTGAAATTGATATTAAGTATTTGGATTCTGTCGAGTTATACAATATATATATATATATATAACTATCGTATTGCATGAAATGTAAACATTAAAGTGGCAAAGTGCAGACTGCAGTGTGCACATTCCGTTGAAGAAATGCAGGCAGAAAAAATGTTTTATTTCGTAAGTTTGGCTTGGATATCGACTCGACTCAACTCGAACTTTATCATTTTCGTGGTAGAATCGAGTGCGCTCCCTGTGTGCAAGAGACGAGCGCCGTTTAAAAGTAAAATGAATGAGAAAATGAAAGTCATGGTTTCGATCAATAGGGACAGAGTATTTTACCATCGAAACATCTAAATATGGATGGAAGTCATGCTCTATTGCAACAGGATACTCAACGCTCGCTTTCTCTCCATTTTATCCATTTCACTTCGGCAAAAAAGTATTTTAGTAAAATTTACAACTTGATGTTTCTGTCGAAGTTTTCAGCTCTTTTTGCCGCATCAGTTTCTCTTTTCACGCTGTTAATGTGTCATAGATTTATTTCACTGAATAAAGTAAAAATGTTAAAAATTGAATGTGGTTCGTATTGAAAATCGTCCAATGTGCACACTGCACACATAGAGAGAGAGAGAGACAACAAAAGAAAACACACAATAGTAATATTCAAACCGGACTTATTACAACTAACTTAAAATTTCCACTCAATTTACAAGATATAAAATTCAATAGAAGATGGAACAGACCACTGACTTTGTGAGTTTCACACAGTGATTTTTGAATAGCTTAAGGTGACCATACAACAGTTCAAAACGAGAGGAAAAAGAGAATTGGAAATACAGAAGCTAGAGATGAAGACGAGCATTCGGGATTGATGATCGTCAGTGGAATAAAGAGAAAATCATTTTTGCCATTACATCAATTATAGCATCGGGCTGATAAGCGAGACGCTGTTACTGCTACCACAAGCCTTTCTCACAACGATATTGGTTTAAGTATGCTGTCGATAGATTTATTGTTGACGGTACAAGTTCTGCATTACTAACGATAGTTTGAAGCTGGCTATATCAATGGCTTGAAGTATTGCAAGAGAGCAAACAGCGGGAATTGTTGTTGGATGGTGTTTCCTCAGTTCGTTTTTCTAGTTGTTTCTAGCTCGTAGCTTGTTACGCCATTCCATGGTAAAATTGAAATTAGGTTCTCTTCTCTGTCTCTCTAAGTTTTTTATTTTATTTTTTTTTTTTTACTTTGTTCTTAACAACAATCGATTGCATTTCCATTTGCGAGAGATAACATGAATAGTCTTTCAAATCAGTTCGAGCGGAAAGCATGAAAAATACAAGACAGATTGCAACCCAAAATGGAACGAAATGCTCTCTCGCTCTCTTTTTTTCTCTCGTCCTCGTTGGCCCTCTTTCATTTTGGCTGCGGAGGATAGAACGAAGCTTAGCAGCGAATGAACAAGCTTTTTGATTGTGGAATTTTCGTCTATTTACCTCATCCAAAAAATGTAGGGAAAATGCCGAAACCGATCGAATTTCATGCCAACAAAGTTTTTGTTTGTTCAGCGCAATGAATGCACTGTTGATAGCGTTCATATTGCACTCTCTCACTCTCTCACTCTCTCTCTCTCTCTCTCTCTCTCTCTCTCTCTTTCTCGCTCTCTCTCTTTCTCTCGCTCTCTGCCATGATCGACGATGCCGAAGCCAGCCAACCGAACTGAAGAAGCTTAATGGCATTGACATATAGATGCGTGCGTGTGCATATCGACAATCCAACCAATCCAGCCAGCGGCTGTGTGTATATGCATTTCCTCTTCGTTGCTTATCCGTTTTGATTATTATTTCAAACTGAGTCCAAAGTCGAACTTGACAGACTAAAATATCGAAAATGCCCGTAGCCGTTATCACACAGCCACCAACAAATGAATGTTGAAAGAGAGCTAGCGCAGAAAGCTTTTGTATTGAGTCGAACTGCATAAAAAAACAACCTGGTTAAATGATAAATCGTAGCTGGCCCTATTGTAGCGACGAGATATTTTGGAATATTTGAATCTTCGTTTTGTCTGCCCTTTTTCATTTTACCTTCCCTTTAATTTTCGAATTCTTTACATTTGCATACAGCCAAAGCAACAAACAATCAAACGAACCAAATCAACAACAACAACAACAACAAAAAACTACCATTAAATAGACTCATGGATCGTCCAAATGTGACAAGAATAGCACCGAGCATTTCGAACGGGATTTCGGTACGAGTGTTTCACGCTCTATTGATAGCTGTCAAATGCATGCGATTGATTAAGCAACGGGAAATGAAACCATTTCATTGAACAGAGCAGCGCGAGCACTTTTAGAACTAAAAACACCAACAAGTAAATATATTTAAAATTATAGTTTACAAACTCTGGGACTCTTATATAAAACTCTTCTCCGAAATACCCCAATATTTCTCTATATTTCTATATTCATTTACATTTATTGTTTTTCTATTATTTCGGTATGTAAATATATGTAATGCATTGTAATGTAACGAGAATGATTAAGTGTGGCAGAGAGAAAATCAAGTTTATTCGCTGCTTATCTAAAGTGGGAAGTCTTCAGCAAAAGCATTACAAGCAAAAAAACTCGTGTTTTAATTTAAATGGAACAAATGGTGTGTATCGCCAACACTTCATTATGCACTTTCTCTCTGTTTCAAAATAAATTGCATACATTATTTCCGAACGAATATTAGTTGTTGATGGTATTTGATGCACTGTTTGTAAAAGTGATCGGTGCTATAGCCGATAATTCTTTTAAAACTTTTTTCAATGTACGGATAGCTGTATCCGTTAAACATTATCGCTGGTTTGGCACACTTTAAACCAAGATTAGGTTCTTTATTTTGGCTCTAACCTATGGTTTTATTGAAACTGATTGGCCAATCTGTTGCCAAATGCTGTTTCATAGAGATGGATCAAATGTTTTTTTTTTCTCAATGCCATCAAAGCAACTCTTTTACCGCTCACTCAAAATGAATGGCCGATGCTTAATTTTCGTGTCGTTTTCTGAATTGTTTCCGGCAAGTGGGGAAATCAGTTTTTCTGCTTCACATATTTTCAGCAGAAAAAAAAAATCGTTTTACAAGGAAATGAAAGACAGAGACAAAGTCTCGAAAATTCTTCAATGTAAAAAAAAGCACACACACACTGAAAATTATCTTGAGCATTGAATACAATTTTGCGTCTAGTTTTATTTTTCATTCAATCTGTCGGCTATTTCAATTTATCATATAAAAGTAGACATATGGAATTACTATTAACGACAAATGTGTAGATTCTGCCACAGGAACATTTCCATTAGAAATCACATATCTGTTTTTTTTTGCTCTCTACTAAAATCGATTGAGCATTTTAGTCTCGACCTTTGCTGTTTAGACAGAGAGAGATAGAGAGAGAGAGAGAGAGAGAGAGAGAGAGAGAGAGAGAGAGAGTTTGAAAGAAAGGAAAAAAAAACACCGGATACTTTCAGGGATACTTTCTTCTCTCTTCACATTTCAAACTGATATCTTGTTTTATTTCCTCTCAAGTATTTACTTTGTCCGCTTGCTTTGCTCGTTTTGATATCGTTGAAAAATGCTGTGCGTGCCGATATAATTCAATGGTTCTCATCCGTCTGTAAAACTCGTTCACTGTTGCTGCTGCTGCTACTGCTGCTGGTGGTGGTGTTTTTTTTTTCTTTACATCGCCCTTAAACAAAATAAAATAAATGATGGCGATTTATATTTTGCTCAAGCTAGCCCCAAATGAGAACGTATATATCAAAAGGAAGTAAAGCGCACACGATGTAGCGATGCTACGTACATGTACACATCCACTAGAAACAGATCTGTGCAATGACGAGACGAGACGAGACGAGAGTGAGTGAGTAAGTGAGTGAGTGAGAGAGAGAGAATAGAAAAAAATTACAAGTAAAAAATCATATTTCGAAATAGTGAAAACGATTTTTGAGCTCTCATACATGGACAAAACATACATATACACACACACTTGAACACAGAATACAAGAAAAATGAACGAAAAAAAAACAACCATGCAGAGCTATATGCTTCAAGTAAAAGAAAAATTAAACACATCGCTTCAACAAACACGAAAGACGAAACATCTCATTTTCCGACTGACGGAAACGTTTACATTTACAGCAACGGCATTAGCTACATTTTGCATTAATGGTTGGGTTTTAAATTACATTCAATTATGCTCTTTGAACAGGGAGATAAGCTTGCACAAGAAAGAATCATTTAAGTTCATAAAGCGAATGGATGGATGTACACACAAAATAAGCGAAATAAAGGCGAAAACGAAAGAAAGAAAAAAACAGGCACACACACACCGACCCAAAGAGAGAAACAAATCGCAGCATTGCAACCAATGCCAGTGGCTATGCGCCGAAGCAAACTGACGGATGTGAAAATTAAATCCGACAAAGTCGACGGTGCAGGAAAAAAAACTGCAAGTGAAATGTCAAAATGAATATTTGAACAATAATAGCAGAGGAAAAAAAAGAAGCAGAATGAACAGAAAAAAAAAACCAAATGAGTTGCTGTTAGAAAATTAAATGCAAATATAACTCGATGCAACGCGATCTACATGTTGAAGCGATTTTATTATGAATGATAACGATCGACAGGTCACATTAAATGAGCTAATAGAGTTAATAAGAACGATGGCACAAAGGGAGTTAGTATTTTGACTTGGATACAAGTGAAAAAAAAAACAAACAGGAACCTTTTAATAAGACTTAGAACATCAAACTTTATGTATACATTTTGGTTGTGTTTACATAATAGAGTTTTACTATGCACATATTTAGTTAAATGCAGTTCGATGTTTCATCATTTACTGATATTTTTGCGTGTATTCCTATTTATATTGTACACAAAATGACTGAATGGAGCGAGTGTTTGCTGACAAAATATCTCTTCCTGAGCAGAATTATTTGCACCGTGAATTAAGTTTCTCCATTAATCAGTTGACAGAAGCTGATTATATTGAACTAGTCCTTGGATTTCACTGTAGAAATTCAATCTTACTTATGTTATTACCTGGTGTTGGAATTGTTATACAATTATGTACAATTCTATTCGGATTGTTCCTGCTTCAACACAAATTCATTTGTTTGTGCGTTTATACAGTAAATGTGGTGCGTTTGCGATACACCAAAATCCTATTATTTTACACTGTAAACACACCACTTTGTGTGGTGACATTCAATGACAGCTCGAGTTTGTGATTGTGACCGACAACAAAGGTTTTCAGAGTACGAAGTGGCACGATCATATTCAAATATTCCATCAAGTGTCTGTTGTCAATTCAAAATATTCAACATATATTTGATTGAGATTCACAAATAAGATGCCGAACATGAAATGGTAACAACCTGATTTGATATGAGAGCAGCTTTAATTTCACTGGTGATGATTTGCGTTGACGTTATTAAAGTCCTAGTCTCTTGCTAGTGGGATTCATCGAAACGAATATTCTCCAAATATTTTAAATATGAAATATCTACTTATGGACATTTACATGCAAATCACACTTTGCGCCGATATTGAGCACCTCGAATCCCCTGCAAATCTATTGGATAATTTGCAAATATTGCAAATATGTAATATTTGAAATTCGAACAACTCCCTCTAGGTCTCTTGTGTCAACGTTTCTCGATGTAATGGTTTCGAAACCAATCACAAACTTTCTTCCCTGTATTTGTTAATGTTTTGTTTGTAATTTATCCAGGTGAATGTGAAATCAGAAACAAATATATTTGACTTGATTCAAGTATTATAATTAAAACACGTAATTTTTCAGATCTGACATTTTATTTGAAAATTTTGTATTTTTTTGCTATTGCATTAATGCACCGATTTCCTTTTAATTTTTTTTTTGTTTTCATTTAAATAACACCAAATAAAACCATTGAATTGGAAAAAGTGAGTGTGTGTGTGTGTGTGCCGGTGTGCACTGTGTGTTAATAATCATTATACATGATTAAGATCATCCTGGATCGCGAAGTATGTTGGTTTGGGCATTGGTTCAACGCTATGATGAATGCGATGAATTCGATGGTGGCGGTCCTTGTGGAGGACCAGATGGTGGTCCCTGTCTCTCATGTGCAGCAGCGCCAGTAACGGCAGCAAAAATGGCGAGAGCGGCAGCGAAAATTACAGAAAAATTCATTTTGATTTTTTTTTTCGATTTCTCACTTTTTGTTACTGAAACTAACTCAACAATGAATTTCGATCAACTGATACCTTTCAGCAGAAGTAAAACTCCTTTTATACTCTCATGAATATATTGTATTGACCGCGAATCCCACTTATCCCACTTATTCCATTCACAATAGATAATAAGTGTAATCGATGTAATTAGCTTGCTTCAACATATTATCAAAAACAAATTGAATAAATGTAATAACAAAGTACTGGAGCTCAATTTAACACTGCATGAAAATCCACTGGTCATATAAAATACACATTTGTATTGTTTAAATGAATTTATCAGCAACAAAAAGCATTGATGTATTTCATCAAGCTTTCAAATCTGTTATCAAAATTTAAATAAAAAGGGAAAATGAATTCATGTGGCATCAATATTTTTTCGGCAGGAGCACAAACAAAAGGTTCATCGAAGCCCAAATAAAAGAAAGAAAAAAACTGATACCTAATTTAATTATGTCATTTACATGATTTGTTATCACCCATTCGACAAACAAAGCCGAAAATATTTCAACAAAAACTAGAGTATAAAATGTTGAATATCTAAACCAATACAAGGTCGTCTCAATTTGGTTCACTAATTGATCAATTATCATTTTATCACATTTTTTTTTGAATATTGTAGTTTAATTCCAATATCAAGTGAATTTGAGGTGACCTAAACAATCACTTTCATTATCATTATATATTTTGTTTCACTTGTATATTCCTAAATGAAAAAAGATTCATTTGCAGTCTAGATTAAATAGTGCTATTTTATGAATGTGTAAAATGAAGCAGCCTATAAATTGCATAATTATGAAAATGATCAAGCTACAAATGTCTAATATGAATTCCAAAGCAATTATTAATGGAAATCAATATTCAAGAATATTTGTTTGGATTGGAAGATTAACATTCTCCGAATAAATAGTAAAAACAGCATTAAAGTGACTTTTGCACCAAACGACTCATCCTAACTATCTGATTGCTTTTGAGTGAGAAAAATTCCATTTTTTGAAAAACATTCAAATACTTTGATGCACAATCACATAAATAAATTGTAAAATAAAATGCCATTTTTCTAATACACGAATTTTTCGAAGAATAAAGGTTTTAATGCATGTGGATGTTCAAATGTTCAAATGTCCACACTGGCAAACACTATAAAAAAATAATAGCGAAAAATCAGTTTGATAATGCCAGTTTGAATCAAAAGATTTAAACGAATAATCTATAAAAGAAAACTCGTGAAATTGGCACCTGTAAATAGCCCCACGTTTTCAATGGAATCAACGTACGTTCGGTGCGGGCATTTGACCATCCATCATAAGGCCATTGGCCATCGGTAATTGTCATTTCCTAGAAACGTGGAGCTACATCGACATCACTACATGTAGAGCGACATTGTTGCAGTAGTTGCAAGGCAATTAAAAAGTTCCGCCCCGTGTGTAAACCGAATTATTCGACTGAGATAATTGCATAGCAAAAGGCAAACGGATAATTAGTCTTACACAGAAAAAGAAAACAATTACTTTTACATCGAGCGAACTGATATCGGCACGAATCCAATTACGCACGATTGGCACATTTTGCCGCTTAAAACGTCGATTCACTCATCATTTGCAATGCTTCTGTTTGATGAATGATAGAAAAGGCCCCCCACTTTTTGACACACAAAACCAACTTCTTTTCGATCGAGTCTGTTGTGAACGTTTTATTAATCGAATGATGTGGTGCAATTTGGTTTGATTGAGAGATTGAATTGAGTTATTTATCCCAATTTTGGGGCTAAACAACACAATTTCTATCTTCAACTCATTCAATCCCATTCAATTTGATTTAAAAAAAAAAAAAAACCTGAACAAATGAATAGAATCTCTAGATTGAGATTCATGAAACAAAGGGTTACATAAAAAATTGTTGTTGTTGTTGTTGAAGCGAATAAAATTGAAATGGCATCCAGTGTGATGAAATGCGTTTGTATTCGAAGATAAAAGAAGAGTTTTAACAATTGCCATAGTCGCACCAGCTGCAGAGAATATACCATCACTAAATCAATCACATCCAAGTTTATCAAGCGGAAAAATGTCAATTTCAATTCTTTCTCCGTTATTTCATCACAAATACTCAATAAAAAAAAAAGATCTATTCCGTTTTGAAAAAAGGTTTTTTTTTGGAATGAAGTGCTTCAAACAATCGATACGTTATTTGATTTCATTTTTATCACTATTGAAAGCATATTCAACCTTTTTGTACAAATGTTGAATGTAATGTTCCTTTTTCTGTGATTTTTTTGTCGTCGATTTCATAAATAAATGAATTCAATCATGAGCTGTCATCTACGGAAACACTTTATATTGAAATGATTCTTGATAGTGATCATTTTTCACTGAAAGATAGCGGTTATCTGTTTGTTTCAGCTGAGTTCAGTTACCTTTTGCTGGGAACAAAATCAAATAGTTTAAATATAAAAAAAAAAAAATTGAGCAAAACTCCTAAAATTCAAAAGAAAGTGAGTTTATTTTGTTGAAAAGTATTTATAAAATTTCCAAAAGTGATTTTTATTCAGTTTAGAGAAAAAATGAGGTGTAAAAGCGACAAGAATTGTGGAAAATTCAAAACAACCATTATAAAATTGTTTGTTTCAAATAAATAATAGTTTCCATTTTTTTTTCAGCAACATTTTATCAGTGCTCGCTGATTGTTTTTCCTTAAATTCGAAAAAACCAGCACATTTCGTGAAAACGAATTCAAAACAGAATTTAACAACTTTATTGCCATTGTCAAATAATCATGAAACACGTTTATGGGATGTTTTATAGAACTCTAGATAGAACTTGAATGATGGCTTGATATAAACTCCGAATATATCGACTCTCACCCGAGAAAATCTATGATTATGTCTTCGCACTAGTCAATAAAATTAATTAGTCGCCTAACTTATTAGCACTAAAAGACCATTCACAGATGTATCATCACTTTCTCAAACAAACAAACAATAAATAAATTTAAAAAAAAACATTGATTGAATGTGGCTCATTCAACTGCAAAACGTTTCATTGCCATTCCAATGCTTATTCTAGTTGATTTTCTTTCTTCTTCTTTTTTTCTTCTTTTTTTTTGTTCATAGAAAGTCGTAAATTTCAATATATGCTCGTTTTCATCTCACCAACGAATGTGAAAACTTTTGAGCAAAGAATTGCTTGTAAAAAAAAAACATATGATGCGCGTTTTCCCAAAAGTAACTTGAAATTGCATTACAACTTTTTGATTAAAAGAGCCCAGACAAATATCGTAAAACAAAAATCATCCAGAATGGAGTGGAAAAAGAAATGAATCGAAAAAAAAACAGTAAAAATGGAAACAAAAACAACAGTACGGAAAACAGAATGAAGATTATTGCACAGAATCGTGAAAGATTCGTGCTTTTTTCTTCCGAGTCCGAAAAAAAAAGTTTTTTTTTGTTGTTGTTGTTGTAAAAACTTTACGAACTTCAAACCCATTCCGATTAACTAGCTGAACAGCGTTGAACAGTGGTGAATAAATCTTGCTATGGAAAATCATTGTTTGCGATCGTACTCGAGTGATGAAAAAGTAAAAAAAAAAAAAACATGTAGGAGCGAGAAAGTATTTAGAGATTTAAAAAAGTTTTTTCTGATTCGATTAAAAATAGAGCAACGTTTGCGTGTGTTTCGGGTGCCACATTTTTATTCACTGTTGTAAATGACGTTTATTATTTGATTGAACAGCAAACTAAACCAAAGCTCATCTTAAGCTGAAAACGGAGCCAACAAAAATAGTGAATAAGTTATTTGTTTGGTATTTTAACAGGTTTTATGTCGAAACAGATAATGGTGTTTGTTCATTAGAATTTTCACATTTTCTTCCGGTTGAAATTACTTTTCGCACAAAAAAAAAACCTACTTCATTCCATTTCAACACCTTTATATAAGTTAACCCAAATTGGCTTATTTCTTATCGTATGATGTTCTATATTCCAAAACAGATAAGAACAGAAAATGAATGGCTAACAAAAATCCAAAGGATTTATTGATCCGGTATTTGCATGCGTGGCAAAATGTCTGGCCACCAGGTAATGAATTCTAAAGGATTTTCTATTGTATTAATTAAGAGACCAGCACGCTCGCTACGGATTTACGCTTGATATTAATTAGATAATTTAACCCTTTTCCATTTTGTGGTTTCTAATCCAGTTATCAATCTCGGGCTTAGTTGCTGTATATATTTCCTCATTCATTTTACCGAATTTTTAGGTGCGTCGTTCATCGCTTAGCAAACGGAATATATTTATGTTCTCGAAAAGTGTGTGTGTGTTACTTTTCGAGACACAAAAAAGAATCACTTTGCTATTATCATAAAAATGGATATATTTGCCTCACTAACGGATATTTCATTTCGAAATATGAATGGACAAAAAAACCGACGGTAACACATCGATTGATATTGAAATGGGCTGTCATAAGTTTATTTCGTTATCGAATGGGATTGGAAATGTTTAGCCGATAAAAAAAGAGTGGCGAGTGTGTTTTTTTCTTGTTCTGTATGTTCTCGTTTTATTTTTCCGGTCGCTGTTTTTGTTTCGTTGCCATTTACTTTATTGCGTTATATGATGCGTGTGTGTGTGTGAGTGAGTGTGTGTGTGTTTGCATTTTATTAACATAGATTTACTAGTAAGCGCCATCACGTGTGATAAATATACTTCCTTGTATGTGAACGCCCATAAATGGGAATATCATAACCAGCACCAACAGTGGCAACGTCAGTAGCAACAGTATATCGACCACTATTTGCTCTTTGTGCGATTATTGATTTATTATGCCCAAAAGAGGTTGCTTCCTTTTGCCAATACAACATTTTGATTGTTTCAATGTTGAAAATTGAACGTGTACGATGCATTTCGAACGAAATCTCGCCTCAAACGCACAATAAATTTATCACAATAATTGTTTTGTGTTGTTGTTGTTGTTGTTGTTGGTGTTGCTCTCAGTGCTGTTGCTATTGTTGATGCTCTTCTTTCATCGATGCCTCGGCAATAGTGCCTACATGAACACACACACACACACACACACACACGAGCGTCATAAATGTGAAATCATAATAATATTTTTGTGCCGACAATGAAATGTAATTGGTTTATGTTTCGTTTAGTGTCTGCATGTATAGCCAATGCTATCAACAGCAATGAGCTGGGCTCAGTGGTGGTGGCCGAAGAATGAGATGGTCTTTTGTAACGATCAACATCCAATGAAACTGACCGAAAGCAAACAAATGGTTCAACACATTCGATGTGAAACGACCGATAGAACCGAGACAAATGGAATGGGAAATTCTTTTGTGGGTAAAGGCAATTTTTCGATTATTTTCCACTAAATTTAACAGCCATTTTCACATCTCATTTCGATTCGATTCGTTTTTGCTTCCATATTTCTTTTTTTTTTTCATTTTTGCCTCTGTTTTATCCCTAAACGCATCATGGCCATTATCAACGTACACTGGCTCATTGTGTTCGGCAATAATCATGAAGCGGCGCTACCAATCTTTTACGCTGAAATCATTTCGCATCGCTTCTGCACCGGCAACGAATTTTAATGGCAAACAGATTTTTTTTTTTGGATAGAAAATCAAATTGATTGCATGTCAACCGTAGAAACAAATTCGAGTGAGTTTTTTTTTGTCTGTTTCGTTTTGTTTTTGTTTTTCGACCATGACAAAGCAATCGAAGTAAAGTGAGCTAGTGAAATGGAGAGATCAACAATCGATTGTGATGACCGAAGCAAAATTATCAACATCAACATCTCCAAATGATGAGAAATGTTTTGCGTATTGTTGTTGCAATTTAAGTGTACTTATTCATTTGGTTGGGCCGATTGAATCGATTTGGGTGAAACTTCTTCATTGTGGTGGTCGCATTAACATTTGCAGCTACACTCGAGCGAACAGTCATCGTTGATGTCTACAGTCCCAAGTCTTTAACGAAACACGTTAATTTAATCATTTGCGTACGGAAGGCGTTATGTGATTGTGGCTTCGTTGAGCCGATAATTTGTTATAGTTTATGATTCAATGGGTAATTTGTTACGCTACGGTAAATACACTAGAATTGATAAATATGCTCCCATTTATACACGCGTCTGAAATGTTCTCATTTCTCATTTGTTTCATCAACGGTCATCATCATTTTCGCCCTGCATTTAATCGCCTGAGTTTTGTCATTCAAATCATGAACAGATCTATTTTAATGATATTTTTGGTTTTGTATATAATTTGAACGGGAAATGGAAGAACAAACTGATACAAAATCAACTGGAAAATATTATTACAAATTTTGTAAGCGAAATATGCCATTTGCAAAATCGAATTTTACAAATCGACAAATGTTATTGGTTTTATTTTTGTTGTTGTTTCAAAATTCCATTTACGATTATTGCGGGCTGGATTCTGGTGAATTTCAATATTATTATTATTGCAACCAAAAGGAAAAACAAAAAACCAACACTGATAATGTTCTGATGACAAATCAATTTTATTAATATTTTGTTTGGATTTTTGTTTTTTTGTTTTTTTTTTTTGGTGAATTATTTCAAATCGGTGGCTCCATAGTGTTATCAAACTCGCACATTTTACAGGAAGGAAAAAAAAACACAACAAATGTGTGAAAAAAAAAATTACTCTGAATTTATTCAATTGAATTTGGTATAAATTTTACATTTATTTCTCTCGTGTTTTTTTTTACGGTTTTGTTCAATAAATATCAACATTTCATTAAAATGAATTTACCTATCTATTTGTATTGTTATATACAAATCCATTGGCCATTGGCCATTGCTCATTTGGCCATGTTATATGTTCAATGCAATTACATTTAATGAATGGTCGATAAATCAAATTCCATTTATTTATTTATATATCGCGCTTTCAGCTAATAAAATTGTCGCGAACAGTACAGTTTGTTCACAAATTTGAGTTGGAAATTATTTGCGCTCGCCGAAAAATTGGCTCTACAAATTTGAATGCGTTTGAAAGTCATTTTGTCAACCGAGATCTGAATATCTAATTATATATGTGCACTAATTTGATTCGTTTTTTTTTATCGTTTTTATTTGCGTTGGAATTGTTTTCTTTCATGAATAAACGTCATTTCGGCTGAAAATTACATTCAACCAAAATTCAAATTAAAAATGTAAATGAATTTCTTGTGTTCGATGGAAATGGACCAATATAAATTTGTAAATATAAATGAAGTGGGCTATGAGAATGAGAATGGTTGTTGTATTACATTACTGTAAATCGTAGAAAATTGGTTTTGGGCCATTCAAGCGTACGGTTATGACGATCGATTTTCAATAACAGTATATAATAATTAACATAATAGCGAAAATGAGTACCATTGAAACTGGTGGTCATGACAACATTGGATGATATTCGGACCGAATACAGATCCAGGAGTCTTTTGGTAAATTTCCGTCATGTGTCCGTTTCAAAATTGTATTCATTCAGTGCATTTTTTCATTCCGTATTGAGGCTGTTTAATTTCAAGCAGATCGTTTAGTATGAATTTTAGTGTTTTTTTTTGCTATCTGTAAAATATGATTTTGTTCAGACGACATGGACATCGTTTAGACATGTCCAATTGACAGTCACTCACACTTTATGTGTGTGTGTGTGTGTGTTTTTTTTTTTTGTTAAAACCTTAAATCGTAACTGCATCGCCATTCAATTTTAAATGAAGTGACTCATTCAAATGAAAATTTACGGAATTCTCCATTTCGAAATATGATATTATTTTTTATCACCCCTAAAAAAAAATAACTGCTTTTTAGCATATTGACGTGACCAAAACTTACAAAGAACCATCCGTAGCACCAACCGTGGTAGCTATTTTTACTTCTTTTTTTTCTCCATTTTATATTGAAATAAGCATAAAGGTTGCTTGAACATTGAATATAGAATATGAAAGCAAAATAACCATTACAGTATTTAGCTTGTGCTCAACGATGCCATTCACACGGGGCAATTCCACGTTTAGAGCCAGTGAATTCACATTTTTTGGTACGTCGATAGAAATGGTTGCGAAGAAGTGTTAAACAACACTGAAAGATGTGAAGAACAAAATCTAAAATTCAGATTGAATAACCCGATAATAGCATTTATCGGTCGTCTTTCTGAACGGATATATTTACCTTTTATTCGAAACATTCTCAATCACACTGTATCGGTGTGTTTTATCGGTTTCTTTTAACATTGTACGAAAATAGTTAAAAGCTTTTTTTTCTTTCCGAGTCATTCGATTAAAATGTGTGTTCACATAAAACGTTAAGATAAACTATAGCCGGGGCACTAAGCCTGTGGATAATTATTATATATGCATGACAAGTATTAAGCTCTAATACACCTCATGACTGTCATTGCATATTATCATTGGTGTGGCATCATTCGGTGCATTTCTCTAGTGTGTGGTGACTGTACTCGCTGGACTTAGGTTGAGATACCTATTCACAACTGTGGTCCAGTAAAAACGTATAAAAATGCTATCAACAAAAAAAAAAAAAGACGGCTCAACCCGAATCTAGTTAATAGCCTTATTTATGATAGCATCATCATGGATGGCCCATTAAAATAATACAATTTTCGGTGTAGTGATGTTAACTGCACTTCATGTGTGACTTTTAACTCTCATCATTTTCAAGTTATTAGTTTTTGCCATCAATAAAACTTTATTTTCGCAAAATCTATGTATTTATTACATTCGCAATTTTAAAAGCTCTCGATCCGTGGAGACGTGGAGTGAATATACTTTTTTTTTATTAGAAATGTAAAAAAGGAGTAAAAAATGTGGTTTTTTTTCATCTTTTTTTAAATGGAAATTCGAAATGTAATCTCGAAATGTGTTCATCATTTTTGGTCTATCATTTGAATTTGAGCATAAAAATATTTTATTATTTCCATTTCGCCGATATTTATTCGATGGTATGCAAATGCATATCTCGCATAATATTAGATAAATTGCCACATTCATCGTTGTTGTTGTTGTTGTTTTGTTTAAATTTCATATTATGACTGAAGCACGATCGTTTGTGCAATGAGTTTATGGTGAACAACTTGTCCAGTGTTCCGATTGTTTACGGAGTTGACTTGTGGAATTTCACATAGTAAAGAATATACGACGTTGCGTACCTGACGATCATATTCATTTTAAATAAATCGATTTTAAGAATATAATCATAACCATTCCAATGCCGGACAATGGCAAGCTATTTCCATTTATGGCCATAATTCCAAAATATTGAAATCGCATTTTAAAATGCCATGTAATGAACTAAAAAGAAAAAAAAAGAAGAGAAATGCTCATTGCATTGAACAAATGAACTATTTGCATGCGATTCAAATGCTGAGATAAGTTTGGTCGATTCTTTTGTTTGAATGCAATTTTCGTGAAATGACATCATTGAAGTCGGATCATTCTATCTAATCGTGTTTATTTGCCACAAGGTATGCAGAGCTAAAGCGAAAGGGTAGAGTGAAGTCAAGGTTGATGACCAATTTCTATGGTCAATGAAAAATCAATTGACATTTCTCCAAAGCAAACGCACAACATATCTACCCACACACACACACACACACACTTTGCGCTCAACTGTTCACCAATTACGGTTCGTATGCATTTCAAAATCACTACGGGTTTGTTATTGGTGCGTATAAAACCGATATCTTATCAGTTGCTTCTAGTGTTTGTGTATTTTCATATTTTCAAATACGAAAAATCAATTGACAATTTCTTCGATCATAAAATGAACGAATGCGCTAGAACGCTAGAAGAGAAAAACAAGACAGCCGATCGCCCACTGTTTGGTCATAAATTTTGTTTTGTTCAATCATCAAAATAAATTTGTGCAAAACACACCAGCACATGGGAAACTATTTAGATACGTTTCGGAGCCATAGAATCAAATTAAGAAAATGAAACGACTTTTGCCAACGATGGTACATCGAAATCTATTTATTTCTTTGACATGAAAAATAAGAATGAATTCCTCACAATTTCTCCATCATCTGCTGGGAACTCCATTTATTTATTGCGTCTCGATTTTTTTGTTAACTTTTGCCAACTCTTCGTTTCGTACAGCAAAACAAGTTTTCAAATGCCTACTGTTTTTTGCAAATATATTTGCACCGACAAGCTACCGGGATTTTTAGATATTTCATTCGACTCCGTTGACTTTTCTGGTTTTTTTTTTCTCTCTCTCTCTCTCTCTCTCTATCTGCCGATTAATATCGGTTTGAGTTCGATAGGTTTAATAAAATATTCTTATTTGACACATCTTTCTACGCTTTATGTGCATTCTGGAAAACTTGAAATTTTTCTATGGAACTTGAAAATGTAAATATTTAAGACGAACATGAAACAATTTTGAATCCAATGTTTTGGTAAAATTTATTTTATAAACATATTACATAATTTAAATGGATTTACTCTCTGTGAAACGAAAAGGAATTTCAATCTGAATCATGGCGAATGTAATGATTGAATTCGACAAGCATGATTGATTGCATTTTGAAGGAACTTCTTTGAGTTAACAAAGTACAGCAGACGCTCGGAAATTAGAACCAATTGGTTTTTCGGCTGGTTCTAATTTTCGAAAGGTTCTAATTTCGGAGCGTATTTTGAAAATCGATTTTTCATGTCAAAATGGAGAAAATCAACACATATATTGTCATATCAGTTGAAATATCTTTGGTTTTTATTGATATATGAATGGAATTTTATAATAGAATCAGTAATCAAATGAGTTATTTGTCAGGTGACTTATTTTTCCGTCATGAAATCAGTTATTGAGCTTTGTTTTTTCGTTTTATTCAAATGAGAAACAACTATATCAGAGCGAACAGCCAGTAAATTAGACATATGTTTGGTTGAGAGTAGACATGTTTGTCCGCACCATTTGAGCAAATTGTTAACACTTTCAATCGCTGATGAATATGAAATCCGTGGCTCGTTGATCTCACCATTCATTTCGACGTCATTGTCCGAATCATCGACATCAGTTTCAATACCCGTATCATCAGAATCTTCTTCGAATATGTCATCATTCCATTCATCTATATCACCTGCTGCTATACTGTTGTTTGGAGCAATTTTCGATAAAAGCATTTGAGTTTGTTGGAGAATTTCCATGTAATCGCAATCTTGCTGAACCAATTCAGATAACGGTAAATCGTCCTCCTCATCGAATTGACTTGAATCCCAATTCATTATTTTGTTCCACGATTTTGCAACGACACTTTGAGATAGTTCATCCCAAGCTTGTTTCAGCAATACAATAGCATCCGAAATTTTGTGTTGTTTTAGATATTCATGCACATCAACATCATCTTGTGCAACCAAATGACTCAATAATTTATTCCGATATATTAATTTGGTCATTTTTATTGGATTTTGATCCATTGGTTGGATTGCAGCGGTTACATTTGGTGGCAACAAGAATGCAACGATATTACCATCTTCACTGTGTAGTTCTTCAATCGGTGCATGTGCAGAACAATTGTCAATGACTAAGATAGCTTTCGGTGGCAAATTATTCTCTTTCGAAAAACGACAAACCTATACGAATAAAAAAGAATGAACATTGGTCGAAAAAGTTATTTTACTTTTGAGGATTTAACACTGCTTACTTCTTCGATAAATATTTTGTGAAACCAATTGTGGAATATTCGCGATGTCATCCATGCTGCTTTCGAGTTGTCATAGTGAAGTGGATTATGAAAATCTCGGAAGCACCTTGGGTTCTTTGCCTTGCCGATGACTAACGGTCTCAATTTATGTGTGCCATCACAATTCGTTCCGAGTAAGATTGAAATTCGCTCTTTCTGAATCTTCCGACCGGGTGCGTTTTTCTCACATGCGGCAACATATGTTTTGTCAGGCAAACAACGGAAAAACAATCCACTTTCGTCTGCATTATAAATTTGTGCATTGGTCAGCCCCATTTCGGCAATTTTGGCACGAAATCGATGTATGTATGGTGTAATCAACTCAATGTCACTTGAAAGTATTTCACCACATATCTTCAAGAAACGGATACCGAATCTGCGTTTGAATTTTCCAAACCAGCCATCACTTGCAACGAAATTATTTGATGTTTTTTCTGGGTACATCGATTCAAACAGTTGTTTAGCCTTCGCTTTCATTATTGGACCACTGATTGTACATTTTCTGTCGCGTTGCTTCAAAAACCATTCATATAATTGATTCTCCATCTCCGGATACTCGGACTTGTGCAATGTTTTTTTCTTGGCGAATTGGAATGTATTCGAAACTGCAGCCACAATGTCTTCTCTTTGTGATTTGATGTACGATATAGAAGATTTGGAGACACCATAATCAATAGCTAAACGATTCGCTTTCACACCTTTATCAAGTTTTCCTAAAATATCTGTTTTTTGTTCTAACGTCAACGTTGTTTTTTTACGTTTTTTGTCATTATTTGCCGACATTTTTTGATGATAATATTAAAAATAAACAAAAAAAAACGAAAAAATCAAAATATAGCGCATTGAAACCAATTCCGTGAAGCACTTGTTCGAATACTAGCGACATTCGATATGACTGAGATTTCAATGGATACTCAGTTTAGTTTCCATTTATGCACAGCAAATAGAATAACAATGCATGAACACTGCTTGTGTTGCAACGGTAAATTCGCCGCTTCACTCTTCATGTCTTTTAAATGTAAACAAATGAACTAGAATACTAAAAAATCGAATGCAAAACGGATTGTGGTGTTCTTTTTCGAGCGAATAAATGAAAGAAAAGAAGAAAAAAAAATCCGCTCGGAAATTAGAACTTTTTGGTTCTAATTTCAGAACGTACAATGTATCGACGAAGCTGGTTCTAATTTCTGGACGGTTCTAATTTGTGAACGTTCTAATTTCCGAGCGTCTGCTGTATAAGAATCTAATCGATTGAATATATTCTTATGTGTACAGCAGTGTTAGCAATCGGGTTTTGTCGGGTGTTTTTTGGACTTTCTCAGAATGGTATGAAATTTGGGTTCTAGGTGTTTCAGGTCAAAAGGAAGCAAGAATTTTTTGGGGGCTTCCGAAAACCCCCTCGAACCCTGATCCGAAAAAATATTTCGGACTAGTCTTGACCCGAAATATCCGAGACCAAAATTTTATGGCGTTCTGAGATGGTTTGAAAAAACGCCAAAAAAAAAAAACGATTGCGAACACTGGTGTACACAGTCTGTACAGTCCTAAGCGAATAAGCTAGATAATGAAATTCGTCAATGTTGTGAAAAAATTGTACGATTAGAACAGTTTAGGCCTTCTTGCTATTAATTATTAGTCACTAATCGAATGGGCGTTGTACATTGTGAATAATTTTTTTCAGATAATTGACATAATTTGCGGTGTAAGGAATTTGGTTTGGACGCTCTAATTGAAAGAACTATATTTCTATTGTATGGCTGTTCCGATGCAATTTAGTGAATATCTAAAATGATTATGAGTGTAATTGGTAATGTGCCAAAAACACACGTTTTTTAGTGGATGTTCCATCCAGATGTGAGTATCCATGTTTTGTTATCTCGTTTACATCGAACCAAACATATATATTAAAATAAAATTTCAATCAATTTGATGTGAAACTGAATTTTATGATGGCATGTAATTGCGTTCAAATTGACTTGATGTAACATTCTATTTTTTTTTTTTTTTTTTCATTTTTAAAAAAGGTAATTGGTTTGAATGGTGAGGTGAATTGATGGTCAAAGCCCATAGAAAGCTGATGGCTTTGCATTTGATGATAAAAATCGATTAGATGAAAACGTCGAAGTGATTGCAAATGCAATTGCAATTGCATTTGAAATTGAGCTTGGCGCGGTGGCGATAGTGCAATGGTGCGATGATGGTCATTATTGCGGTCACTATTAGCTGAGAGCTGAGCGCGGAGAGTGATTGTATGAAATGCGCACCATAGTTCGACGTGCAATTATTCGTATAACGAACCGTTGTATGGCACAATGCACATGCACATTGCAAACACTGTCGATGAATTGTAAATATGTTGGCGATATGACTACCGAGTCTGCAAAGCCAAACCAACTGGAATCAATGCATCGATTTACATTCTGCTTCCCATTAATAATTATCATTTATAATATCATATTTTCTATGAGTAAAAGGTAGTTTGTTGTTGTTGTTGTTGTGATTGCAATGCCATTCGATCGATAAGTAAAATGGGCTGCACTAAACCCGTGGTATTTTATTATTTTTCGAATTGCAATTCTACAATTTTACAGGCGATTTACTTGGGTTTGAGTACTGTTTGGTTCAACAGATACATTCGGTATAAAATATGCACACCAAAATTTTTCCAATTAGCTTATTTCTATTTGCTTAGACGGTATTTGTGTTTGTGTGCGTGTGCGTGTGTGTGTATGCTCTCGCGATTGTTCGAAATGATAATGATTCGAAGCGGACACTTTGCATTGACCTTAATTTATCATGTAATGCATTCTGTTCGCTGTTGGTTAGCCGGATCAATTTGTCTAAAATAGTCAGTGCGCAGCACCTTCGATTTGAGGCTATTGATTACAGAACAGGAACGATTTCTTTTTCCAATCGTTCATTCGTTTGCTCTTTTTCGCAAAGGAAATGCCATTTTTTTTCCTATTTCACAATATAATTTTGTAATTCTTAAGCAAATGCAAAATAAAATGTTTGTTTTTATCTCTCTGCTCATTCTTTTGGCAGAAGTTGTTGTTGTTTTTTTCTTTAATTCATTCCAGTTTGTCAGCGCCTGGCATATACCATTTATTAATTGAAGCGGAAGGCCTGTAGAAAGACTGCATCAAAATGAAACCATTTAAAATCTCCTGCCTCTGGATGTGTTTTTTTGTTGTTGTTGTTGTTGCAGTGACGACCATGCGAGTCATATATTTTCCTACCATTTGAAATAACCAATTGCAAATAATCTCTCCATCGACAATTATGACGAGAAACGGAGCGAGTGAAACAAAAAATGGATTCGGTTTACGTGAATGAACGTCATACGAATGCATATTATTGGCTGTAATGAAAAATGAACACAAGTAATGTGTCGTTTAAAGCGCATTTAAATTCTGTTCTTCTTTTTCTTTTGTTATGGATGTGGGCATTTTTAATTCTCGGAAATATGTTTTTTTCTTTCTCTCTCGACAACAACATTCGGTCTACATAAATAAAGCGCACGAGTATATTATTAAACTTAATTAAACCGAATCGAGAAACCGTATTAAAAAAAAAAAAAATGAATATTCAATGATAACAGAGATACCAAAACATATGTTACGAATTTTCAATTTTAAAAACATAATTGTGCATGTTTTCATTCAAGAGTGAATTGAAATTAAATGCAAGTTAGATGGTGACTTTGTGAATCTTAACAACATTGCAACAAAGTGTTTAATTTCTCCATTTTTGTTTGTTTGGTGATTTCAATCGAAAATTAGCTGGGTTTCATGCATCAAATCTCACTGTTAACTCAAAGATTTGGAATCTGTCGTTTAAAAGCCGACTTTAAATTAACTTGGAAGCGACTATGGAACAAGCGCATTGATTTTCCCCGTTTTGAAGTGGGGAAACTATACATCTATTAGACGATAACAGCGCAATGGAAACAGGTTTTTTGCTGGAAAGAGGAGAAGCGTTTTCCAATTTCAGACTGGGAATTGAAGTGTATGTTATCAATGTAACAAGCATCAGTGCAATTGAATCAGCTGAAGCGATAGCATACACACTAGCGAGTGCTAATTTTCAGTGCGCTGTGTCGCCTGTGAGCATGTCAAGCGACCAGTGGCCGGTAAAGGGATAACGATAAAAGTAAACTGGAATTAGTATGCAGCTTAGTCGATGGTCAAAGAATCAACTTTCTCACGATGTTTTAATAGGTGGTGGATAACTTTAAGCTGAATATTAGCCATGATGAATGCTAATATTCTGGTCACTAGGCAAACACATCAAAATTGCACGAATTGAATCATGCACATTGCACATCCTTGTTGCAATTGAATCTTTTGAAATTAGAGGAAATGTTTTAAAAACGATCTCTTATTCAGAGAAGTATAAACCCAAGCTTGGTCTTATTTATTAAATGGATTTATTTGAATATTTAGGTTGTGTTCAAGAATAATGTTGATCAACTTATTGCAAACTCACAGAACACCACCAGCGTTTTAACATCGTAATTTTGACTTTAGTAAATAGTTTAATATAAGATAGGAAATTACATCGATGAGCAATTGAGAAATTCAATAGCTTGAATTTCTGAAATTAAGCTAACACACAGCACAAAGTCTACTGGGTTGCCTTCTAGGGAGTTCCTATGAGTATAGCCAAAAAGGTGAAATTTTCAAGGTGCACGATTACAAAAATAAAATAAAAAAAAAAAATCTTTTGAACATGAAGGCGAATTTGTATATTCGTACTACTTAGTATTATCATCGCGAATTTTGACAGTTTTAAATATACTTCAGATTGATTGTTGATTATGATTGACTTACACCTTATTTGGATGGTGTAAAAATATATCAATATTCCAAAATAAACGTCATTCATACGAATGCAAAGAGTTCGATTGTGAATAACAGTGGCTGATGTCAGCCACTTATAATTTATAAATTTATAAAATGCAATATCACAATACGAATATGGTGCGGTTGGTTGAAATGTGTACAATTGATTCAAAGTGCATTGCATGCGGGAATAAAACCATACTGGATTATACAATACATGCAATGGAAACTGAGTGAAATCATAAGCAATTTTCTATTTTTCCATCCGGCTGTCAATTATCAACAGGATTGTTATGTATCCGCATCATTGTCGCCTAGAAACATTTATAAATAAATTATTGTAACACGAAACAGCTTTTTCACTGATAAAATTTGTATGCATCATGTAATGGACATTGCTAAGCATTTAGGACCGTTAAATGCAACGCATCTGATTGGATTTCGATAAAATGTTGATCACATTCAAAACACTTACACGCTTAATTAAATCACCCAATGCATCATCATTAATATCCTCAATGTTTTGAGTTGCCAATGTCTGTTTGCAAAGTTTGAGATGTTGTCCCAAGCCAATTCAAAGAACATCCGTCTTCCAAAATTCTAATGCACTTTCAATGCAACAAGAAAATCAATAATCTGACACTGTTTCTTTTGTCTATTTTCATTATTTCGGTGCACTCAAAACTTCAAATCTGAGAATTTTATTTCTAAACCAACGTTTTTCAAAATTCAAATAAATTTTAAACAAAATCAATAAGAAAATGAACTTCGCTACATCTGTAGGTCCGTCAATTTCATTTGTGGAAACTATTTCGCATTATTTTTGGCATTAATTTTAACCCTTTGCCGAGAGCTATAAATCTTCATTCTATCGTTTTTCTCGTGGCTATTTCCCGCACACACACACACAAATACAAACACACACACACACACACAATTGTTGCGGAAAATGCACGGAAAATCAGCTGAAAATTTATTGCTCTCGGTTGTGGTTTTCATTTGTAGTTTTTTTTTTATGTGTTCGGTGGTGTCTCCAGTAAAGTGCTGTTGCAAAAGTCCATACGTTTCATCCATTACGGCATCAACGAAAATGTTCATGAGGAACAATCTTCAAAACCGTCTGCGGTTAAACAAATGTGTATTTAGTACATCGTTTATTTACTTTAACGCTTGGCTTCTCTATTTTACCAATGCATTTGTGGATCGGCAGCAAAGCCGACACATCGAAGAAGTGGAAAACATTTTCTCGAAAATCTTTTTGCATACTCAAGAGACATAAGAAAGTTTGCCTATTTTCCTAGTGATCGTATTTCGGACTCAAAAATATACAACGACGATAATAGACGAACAGAGAAACAATATTGGCCATTTGTGTGTTTCATCATATTTTGGTTTTGGTTTTAAACGTTATATTATGGTGCAATATCAAATCCCATATCAGCAAATTTTATGCATTAGCATTGAAATCCGGCATAAGTAGTTGCGTATTCAAACAAATGTAGAGGCAAATGGAATAAAACCAGCATAGCCTCATGGCAATTGTAGTTGATCTTTAGCTATATGCCATGACGTCGTTGGCTCAATTATTTATGTTCGAGTATATCACAAATAATTTGAATCATCATTTTGTTTGGATTGGTTTCGTTTGGGCTGTGCATCAAATGTGATGCATTTTACTCAAAACTCGAAAATAATCGATCAATTTCATTTAGTTGATTAGGTGCAACCATTTCAGTCAATTAAAAGGAGATATTGATGATTTAATTACCTGTTACGGGTTTCAATTTATCATATTCAGTATATATGAAGGAAACTATGTGTTTAATGTTTGTTTTGATACTGTACGGAAAATAATAAAATTCAAGACATATAATTCTGCTCTGTGTCAAATATTTTGACATAAAACGTAACTACTGCAAATGTCATCTGTATTATTATATATAACTATTTCTGTATATTTTAAAGATGGGTACGAATATGTACGGTAACATATACATTGCGAACTCGAACTTGTTCGATTTCAGAGCCTTATTTCAAATAAGACACAATTCTAAAATAATCTATGAAATTCTAAGCAAGAATAAAAATAGAACTTGAACAGAACAAATGTTTCAAACCCATTGGCTTCTGTTTATTTATTTGATTGATAAATCCGAACTATTTGTGTTCAGTTCTATATGTTCCTGTTCGTTCGGATGATTAATTGATGTGTTGACCAAACACGAAAAAACACGAACATTTAACCTTTTATTCTACTCATTGGCACTGGGTCTGAATTGGCTATAGTTTACCAAAACTACACCATGTAACGCTACCTTGAACCGACAGCAGCAGCTAATTTCAGCAAAATAAAATACATCCAAAGTGGTTTGTTAGTCAATTAGTTCGAGCTATTTTTTTTTGTGTTCTTCAGCCCGTTTCAGTGTGAAACAACAGTGGTTCAAAGTAATATCATTTTCGGACTGTCACTTTCTTTCTATGTAATTTGAAGTCTTATTTCCACTGAGACTCAGTGACAGCCCAACGTGATAGTATGTTTTTTTGCCCATACTCAGAAATGGCGCCACCAATAAGCGACGCTTTCTCTGACTAATAAACACCACATAAACCGTAATACCCAATTGATTCTACTGAAATGAAAGATTGACCAATAAAAATGGTCGTTATAATCTTAGCACCCTTGATTACCCTCATGATGAACTCTGTCACACACCATTTGAATGCATTTTTCCATTGAAAATGTAAATTTGGTGTTGGTTCTACGTTCAAATTTAGACTCCGCTTACTACGAATAGCGCACACTTTTTTGTTTGTTTCAAATATCTGCCTTTTTCATCATGGGCATTATACTGGGTACATTTCTCTGAAGCGCTTGTAAGTACCGAGCATTGAGTATAGCTGCTACGTTGAAAAAAAAAAGAAGTTCGAAAGCGGTAAAATGATTTTCGGCATGCATAATTCCATTAAGCTCGAATATTTCACTGTGCCGTGGAAAATTCGTCTATGTGTGTGTGTTGTGTGTATGTTCGTGATGCATACAGCGTGCACTTACAATTAGTCGGTGTTTTATGAACGCGATTCCATTTAAATTGACATCTAAATCCCACTGTATTCGCATACAATGCGCGCCCAAATACGGATTCCATCGTCCGGAAGAAGACAATAACGCAAACATATCCTCTGTTTACGGGGTATGCGTTTCGTTTTGTGTAAGTAAATCATCATCCCAAACCATGATCGAACCAATTTCGAAATATCATGCAATTATGTCGTCGACAAAAACTCAACTCTCACCCTCTTACCTTCCCTATCTCTAGGTCTCTCTCTCTCTCTCTCTCTCTCTCAGTCGGTGTATCTGCGATTCCTGTGCATTTTCCTATTTTGCTGCTGTACAGGGGCTAGACTGGAATGCATTTAGATGTCATTGATTTGTATTATGTGTTAGAATGCACAACACACCAAGTGTATACACACTTCAATTTGAATTTATAGATGCAACGGTTGACCAAAATGTGGAGAGCAAATAAATAACCAAACATGCATGTGCAACACACAAACACATATAGACACGAATACACGGGTACACACAACACCCAATCTCAATAATGTCCATTTATCGCTCAAAATATATGGTTTTCACAAATATGTTTTGTTGAATTCCGAGTGAAAGAAATGAAAATGTAAGCTCACTCATTCAGTGTTTGATGGTGTGCATGCATCGAATTGTGGGCCAGACGGAACGTCACAGCGTCAAAAAATGTATGAACAAACACACCAAACAAAAAAACGAGATGACGACAACAGCAGCAGCAGCAGCAGCAGCAACAACAACATTGAAATTGGTTTGAGAATTGCAACAGTAGAATTTTCCTGTTTTTGTTCATGTTTTTTTTTTTTGATGTAGTCACACACCATGATGTAAACACCACACACCATTGAAGCACATTCCAAACCGTATTTTCAAGCAGAGACTATTTTTCCCCGATATCTAGTTGAAATTGGATTCTAATGAGATATCAATTGTAATCGATTCATATAACCAATTTTGTATTGCATCTCCTATGTCTTCGCTGAACTGAATTCGTGGTAGAAAAATGTGGAAATATTGATTTTGAAAACCAAAATCAGGAAAATGATGTCCGAAAATAGAAAAATTAAATCCAAAATGTGTTTGAAATGTTGTTTTTCTTCATAAATCAACACCGAAAGAATTTAAATTGGAATTCTCAGTTGTCACAAGTGGTAATTCACTATGCATATTTCTTCGAGATTTCAAATATTTCCAATGCATTTTTACCCGTAAATTTTCTCGAAATGTATTTGGGATTCATTTTTCCAACGTCCGAAAAATGTGCCCTGTTTCCTGTTCCTTGTATCCTGTATGATGGGCTCGATGCCAGTGAAAGTATTTTGCTCAGCGATGATGTTGCGTTTTCGGTTTTCGATTTCCTCTTGATTCATTTCATTTTTTTTTTGTTGTTGTCGTTGTTGTTGTTGCACAATATTTTCCAATTGCCACTATGTTATAACATTTTTGTTTTTTACTGTGTGTATCGTGTATCGTCAGTATTTTGCAGTGTCTTCGAAACATAACTGAATCTTTATTAAAATGAAGAGGTCAGCATTTTTGCATGGAATCATTTGAAATTGGTCATGAAATTCCATGACGAACACTGAAATTGCATTTCCGAAATGCGTTGTGTGTGTGAATGGACATAAACAACAAGACCATTTTAATCAGTTTCGGTGACGTGTTCCACGTTCCACTGTAACATTTATATTAGAAATTAAGAGCCATTTTTTGTGTGTGTGTCCAAATCATTGCTGTCATTGTGATTACACGAATGGTATATTTTGATAGAATTTGGTTGGGAGAGGTGACATCTTCAATGACATCGAATATAATGCAGCAAGGGATGTCATTGATATCGAATTACATGATGTTGATATCGCCACACTGTTGATGAACGTAAAAAATATTGGTGAGAAAACATGAAAATCACATCTGCAATGGAACGTACCAACTCTACCTGCCAAAGAGATGCAGAGAGAGAGAGAGAGAGAGAGAGAGAGAGAGAGAGAGAGAGAGAGAGAGAGAGAGAGAGTGAGAACCGTTTTGAACATGGATTTTTTTTCCAAACCGGCACAAAATTAAAGTTAGCTTCAGTTTAACGTACATGAGTCCGGTTTGGGCGACAAAAAAAAATGGCTGAACCATTCGCAATTTTCAAATAATTGGAAATCATCGTACCATTGAATATATCAGAAATGATTGAGGATTCCATTACACCATTCAAAATGTTTAATTGATGGTATACAGCATACAGCAGGGGCGAGCAAACGATATGTTTGCAACATTTCGTATGATATGAATGGGATAAATGGTGAACACAAAAACATCTTCTATCCACTCACAATGTACACACAAGGCTATAATTATCGAGATGTTTTAAGGTTATTGTGAAAGCCAACAAAGATCTAGCGTAATGCAGACAAGTATTATGGTTAATTTCAATCCATTGGTGTCGGGCTGCTCTGATATACACATTTTTTTCTTTAAATATGTCCATTAAAATTGATTGGTGGATCAATTCACGCGTTAAACAGCCGACCACACAGATCTAAATAGCCATCGAAATATTGTGTCTGATAGAAAGTTACAAGGGGCCTTCAATGCATTCGTAGGATTCTTATAAAATTGTACGAGTGCTGCAAATCATGCAACAAGAAATCATGTCGCCTCTATTGTTCAAAATCTTGCAAATATTTGTATTAGTTTTCGAATACTCACCTATTTTGAAGTGGATCAATTTGAATTCAAAAAAAAAACTCCGAAAAAAACCCACGAATCACATGAATTTCGAATAAATTCCACAAGAATACTAGAACAGTTGAATAGGGGCCTAGAAATATAATATCTGCATATCTATAATTATCTGATTTACAAAATTGATCATCATCGTCATTGGGGCGAATGGATGGGGCGGTTAGCCATAGCGCCACAATCAGCTAATGAAGATAAAACCATTTACATAATTATTGATTAAAATACAGAGATTTGGCTTTTTTCGACGAGAGCGCAAAAGATGGTGTGAGTCTGAGCCTGAGCATGTTTATTATATTCTCTTTTAATGTATTTTGAATTTGTTGTGTCATGTCGAACCAGCAACAACAAAAAACACGTAATAACAACATTTTTACATAAATAGCTTTCGGCAATTGCACTCAATATTAAAACAACAGTTTAGAAATGATTTCGATTACAAACGTTGGAACTTTTATGTTGGAAATTTTATGTTGGAACATATGCATTCTCACGCTTGCAAATAACCAGATCAACAGAACAGTTACCGAGATGATATATTTTCGGAAAGAGAAAATCAACGATGATGAATGTTTATCAATTGATTGATTTATTGATTCAATTTAACCATATGACATCACCGTATTTCAGTTTGCAATTAGCATTGTGCATATAATCAAATGTATTTTAATAAATCTTAAAACTAAAAATAACCGATCCGGCTTCAAGAAAATCGGCTCTTCAATGAACAATCTACACACGCAGACAAGAGAGCGAAAGAGAGAGAGTGAAATAATCGCCACACTTTATGAATATTAACCACACATATTAATAAACACATGATGATGGTAACACATGTAATTGTTTATAAACGTAGCAGTTGGCTCAGCTCCAGCCAAGTATATTGCCATATCTTGTTAAAAACTTATTGCATTAATAATTTCCATAATGTAATCATAAATTATCGCGTTGAACGATGATATTGTACTAAACAGGTCGATCTCAATCATTGCCTTAGATTTCGCGATACAAAATTATTTATTCAGTGGCCGAGCAAGGCGTTCGTTATTAATGGGTTTTCTCCATAAATAAAATTGTTTGTGTGAACGATGTCTACTGAACGTACTGGTCCCTGTGTGGACAATCGTCGACGAAAAATATGAAATCAACATTTTGATGATGATGTTGCTCGTTCAAAGCGATTTTACTGTTGTTTTACTGATGTTGACTGAAGACATGTTTTGAAGAAAAACAATTTCACATGGATTTCCACAAAAAAAAAAACAAATTTAGCTTATTTGCAAAAATCAATGCTCAATGAAAGCAGCTGATAATTCGATTTAAAGTTAGGGAAAAAATAACACTCTTTGGATGCCCCACTCACTTGTTTTTTTACGAGCAACACCGTTAGCACACAAAAAAAAACGAAGATAAGAGACTTTATTATGTATGGAAGCGAGTGGAATATAGATCGACGCTCACACACATTAACACACACCATCTTGAACCGTTTCAATCACACTAGAGTATTACGTGACGCCCAAAATTTATTCGTGTCGTGAACTTTCTAATCTTTTCCACTGCATGCAACTTCACCTGTAAAGTGAAGAAAATAAATCACAAGTGAATCAAGTCGAAAGAGTCATTTTTGTTCGTCTTCTGCAAAAGCCAATCACTTTGCTTAGCCGACGAATGGAAAAGCTTTTAAGTAAAACTTAAACTCATTCTTCTTTAGTTGTTTTTCGTTTACCATCAAAATCGGGACAAATCAGGGATGTGTGCCTGTGCATGTGCATCAAATATTTATAGCATCGACGGGAGGGCGGCGGTGGCGACCAAAACCAGTTGATTTTTGAAAAAGAAACCACTTTTGGGTTGTGTGTTGATGCTAATCATACTTTTGTCAAAATGCAAGTGGATTGGACATACCATCGTTGCTGCAACGTACCAACAAATCATTTGATCCTTTCGCATACGCCAACCTATTGGCGAGAACAAACAATTGCTGCAATTACTCAATTCAAGCACAAAACACACAAAAAACAACAAAAACAACTCTAACAAATCGAAAAGGAGAGAAAGAAAATAACAAATCAAATTCCACTTGCCATCCACATACACACACACACACACACACACACACACACACACACACACACACACACACACACACACACACACACACACACACACACACACACACACACACACACACACACACACACACACACACACACACACACACACACACACACATACACACATAGACCGGCATTCCGGGCGCTAGTTTCACAAAGCACAAGCACGAACAATAAATATCCGCTTCAGAGATTTTGTCAAAAGAGTTAGCTAACTGTGTACACTGTACACATTACCTGTTTCCGGCCAATTGTCGTGCACACATTTCGTATTCGTTGGAGTTTGTTTTGTGTGTGGGTCTTGTTGCCTTGGATGCTTATAGATCCGTTGCCAACACAAAGATTCGCCAATTCGCTATTTCGTCCAATGCGAATGCACCAAAGGATACCCGGTTTTTACAAATGCCCGATACGTTTCGTTTCACAGCATTTGTTAATGTTTGCAATTAAAACCAGCGAATACTGAATGCGGTTGGTCTTTCCCATCAAAGTTCGAAAGCATTTTAAATACCATAAATTGTTGCTACATGCCGAAAATTAGCTAGAACGCGATTGAATCAAAAATACATTGACAAAAACAAATTAAAATGACATGGACTGTAAAGATATACACATGTATATATATTTGTAACGAAACTGGAACTTTCGAAAACATTTCACCAATTTACTGAAACACACGGGAGCTTGTAATGCGACTACATGAATTTCCTTTGATTAGCGACACAGAAATGCTCATTTCATTTTGATTCACTCGATGATCAAAAACAACGAACAAATCCATCATTTCGCATTCAGTCTCTGTATAAAGACTCTCACCATCATCGCTTCACATATATAAATTGAAGAGTGTCCTATTGCGAGAAATTTATTTCTGTTCATTTGCATAAAGTGAAGCAAAGAGAATGAGACTGACGGAAAAATGAGATTAGAAGAGAAAATGCAATGGCAAGTGGTGCATAGAGTTCACAGCAATAAGTAAATTTGTGCATTCCAGAAACAAATTGAAAGTGCTGGATTTTTTTTTTAAACATGCAATTTATAGTTACTGTGTAGCCATGGAGTTTTACATTTGTCTACTTAAAATATGTAACATTTTATTAAACACCACGTAGTATTAAAACGTTCAACAAACTGGAAATTCATTGAAGACAAGAAATTTGTGCGAAATGATTTGAGATGGAAGCATCGACGTGTCATATCAAAATATATAAAATCTTATTCAAAATAGGCAGTCTTTTAAGCATGGAATGACGACAACAACAACAACAACAATAATAATCGGCCCAGGTATCTTCCCCTCACAATTCTTCTCCAAGTCCCCGTGGTGCAGCTGAGTCCCTAGTTTTTTGACCCCAATCGTCACCCCTTTCACCCAAATCACACTGAACCGAATCGAAAAATCTTCTTCTAGGCCTTCTTCTACCCTTTAATCCATTTGCTTCGTCAAACGAAAATTCTTTTCGGTAACCTATCTTCATCGGGTGACATACTTCCAGAAAAAAACTTTCCCATCAGAATATGATTATCAACATATTTTGAATTAAAATAAAATGTTATCAATTTGGACTCGACGACTGATATTATAATTTCTCGGCACGACATTTCCATGTTTGAAGCTCCTCCTCCAAAAAAAAAAGCAAGAGTGTTGTGAAATATTCCTACAGAAAATGGAGAATTGGAATAATCATTTACGCTCAAGCGAAATTCTTTGATGAATTTCGGTAAATTTGAAATGAAACGTTTCCTAAAATCACTCTCTTTGCTAATGTCTGTTAAAGATTGTTAAGAATTAATTCTCATTGAAATAACATGAACTTAAACTCCAAAAAAAAAAATGGTGGTTCAGCACTGAAAGCACTATAGGACGCTTCGATGCTGATTATATTTTCAAATTTTCGTTATGCTGTTTATCTCGGAGAAGCTAAGAAGCTCCTTACCTATAAAGGTATTACGTGCATTTATATAGAATCATATAATATTGCTATGATAAAATTATTTTCTCACAAAATGTATGCGATTTTTCAATATTAAATCCATCAGACATTCAACGTTAGTGTCTTTAGTCTTACAGAGAACTTCTCTGAGAGAACAATGATAATTGAATAGTTGGTAAAAATGTGCAGTCATTCGAAAGAAAGCAATCAACTTGAAATGATATTACATGCTTATTAATTCAAATGTTAAAAGAAAGCTTTACCAGAAGCTTCGGGAAAAGCGTTATATTGCAAAAACGATGAAAACGCCATCTCAAATAATATGATGATACTTTGAAATGTTTTATTGCAGTTACCGCAGTTGAATGTCGCACTTGAAAATCAACTTTGACAAAGCTTTGAAAATGCTTACTGAATCTTTGTTACAGAGTAAACATGTAGATGGCGTAATGTATACGAGTAATTTTGTTCGTTTCACACTTAAATTCATTCAACATATTCTGTAGATATTCAATATGTTTCTTTTTTACAGCGATTTTATTAATGAAAATTGAAAATGGAATGTGTAAAAAAAAAATTGAATGGAACATGAAATAATGTTTGTCGAGTGAAATTTGTCATTGCAATGTGTTATGTCTAAGATGTGTTTCCAGAGATAATTGCTGTCAATTCATTATCGAAACTAACAATTTAATTCGGAAATATGCATATGTAATCGAAATAAAAGGTGGGCCATTGATTGTCCATAGTCGATGAAGTATTGGCTTTTATGTACATTCACCAACGCGATCTGTTATCAAATTCGCATCAAATGAGATGTAAAATTCACAATTTTGATGAACATTAGCATTTCGGGTGATTGTTCCCGATTCGTTCGATATCATGATTACGTGGATGTAATTAGTCATGATAAACAGCGATATGCTGTTTAGTTTTTTGATCTTTTTCAACGTTCGAGTGCGCGCACGTAATATCGTTATTATTTGCTGTATTGATGTTTGCGTATTTTTTTTTTTTTTTTACTATTGATTTGTGCCGCTTAACTCTCGTGTTCATTGTAATGTGTGACTTTTTTTCCGATTGTACATGAATTTATTGGCAAAAACGGCAAAGTTATTGAGCCAATATGAGCGTAAGTATTATCGTATTCAAAGGCAATTGGTACGGAATTCGCAATAGAGATAACAGCTTAGTGGCCATCGAGTATTGCAAGTGAAAAAAAAAACAAAACACGAAGGAATTGAATGAAAAATAAATTAAATAATATCGAAACATTTCAATTGGTGAAATGAAGTGAATAAAAAAAAAATATCTGCATAAAGATCCATAAATAAAATCCCCGCCTGAAATGGAATAATTGAGCGTGTGCGTTCAAAGTCAGTGCATTGTATTTTTTGTGTGGCTCAATTACATCAAAGATCAATACATGTTCACTCTCATTCATTGCTTCTAATCATTTTGCATCGTTTGTTACATTTCCATTTCCTTTCTTTCTCTATCCATCGCTGTGTCTATGGCATCAATTTACCTTTCTTTTTTGTGGCTTTTCATTCCAATGAGCTCATGTTTGTGAGCACAGCATACAATATTACATCATATCGAGTAGCTTAAATGTTTGGCTGGATTGTTGTATCGTTTATTTCGTGTCTTTTATATGCAATGTGAAATGGCCATATTCTCTTGTTGTTGTTGTTGTTGTTGTTGTTGTTTTATTTTAAACGGATTTCGATTCATAATTATCAGCGAAAAAAATTCTCTCTGCACTAGATGTAATGTTTGGCCATTCAATTGGCATTTTGGTATCGCATAGTATGCGTTACACATATGCTATGTTGTTATTCCACAGCACACCAAGTGACTGGGTGAGCGCATTGAAATTGCAAGTCTGGTAGCAAAACCAAAAAAAAAAAAAACGACCGCTATTACGTCTGTAACAATCAAATTGACCAGGCGATTGTGTAATTTTAATTTGGCTTAAGTCGTTCCACAGATTATAATTAACGAGTTTTTTTTCGCCCGTCTTTTTTTTTTCTCTTTTTCTTTCTTTGTACGGTAGCTTCTCATCCGATCTCCCTGTGTACTGCTGACCGTTGGCTGCTATGGCAGTGTGTTCGCAAATAATTTCAAACGTTTGCAATGGAATTCCGACAAAATAAGAACATTATTTGAATGTGGAGGACAAGGTGGGTTGCTGCTTTTTCAGCTGAACTGACAGCAAAACTGACACACACAAATATTTGTTTGGTTCGAAATGTCAAGCCTTATCAAATTGGATGATTGAATAATGGAGTCCATAGTCTTTTTGAGAATTTAGAATTAGCAACACAATGAAGTTTTGTGTGTATGTGTGTGTGTGCGTTTGATAGCATGTGATAGCTAGCTATCTACTCTCATTTCAGCTTTAAAGCTAGCCCACCTCATCTTCTGATCTGAATTAGTTGGGGTTTTTCACCAGCTCTAAGCCTAAGCCAGGCAAATTCAATTGACTGACATTCAATCAAAATACATAACAAAACACCTCAAAGAAATGAGACTTTCAATGAATTGACGTGTAAATGGTATTTCATCGAAAAACCGATTTACACATAGCCTTCAGTCACACCGAATGCAATTAAACGAAAGCGCGTTCAATTGCTATTAAACGGTGTAAAATCGGTTTTTGTTTCAGCTTGTTTAACAATACCAATGGATCTCAATTCGGCTCATTGTCAACGATTTCTCATTGCGTATTTAACTATTTTGTTCATGTGTGAATTCATTCACTTCAATTCAATGATGGCTATTGTTTTTCGATCTCAATCGAGCAAAATTCAAAATGTATTTTCATTTTGGTGCTGGTTTCAAGCTGCCATTTTCAATTGGCTATCAATGGATTGGCTATCATACACCGAGCACATACGCTAATAGTATAGAAAATTCCGCTTGCGGGGAAAAGAATGTGCATCGAATCATCTCACAGAGATGAGATTTGTCGATAGCCAATGGTACACAATGAACTACCCGCTGTGTGTTAAAGTGAACACCTTTGAATTATCTTTATGCAATTGTTTGATCGCCATCGCCGCCGTCGCCGCCACAAATTTGCGAAATCAGCCAATTTTCATTCACTTTTTACCGTTGCACGCGGGCGAAAGCAAATCGCAACAGCCAACAAATATCGATTCGATAATTCCATTTGGTCAGGCAACAGGATTTTGTTATGAATAAAATGCACGGAATTTCGGGATTGGTACTTTTTGTTTCTACATTCGAAATGCACAATAAGCGTTAGCTATTGAGCGAATTCACAGCGCCTGGCTGTGCGATAATAATCTCGAACGTTCAACGCTAACAAACTGTTTTTTTTTCTCATTTCTATTTTATCCATATCTGTTGCTAGTGGCCAATGCACCTCATTATTGCCATGTTTTTTTGTTGTCGTTGTAGTTGCTCGCAGTAGCACATTTAGTGAATGCTGTCCACTTTATTTAGAATATGCACCAAAGTGGCATATTGAAACGATTGTTGTCTGTTGTGCCAACAATAAAGTTGGCACAGTCGGCGAATGAGTGCGATTGCGTATTATGGCGTACACACTGCGATGACAAGGCTCACTTTGTAGGGTTTTTTTTAGATGTGAACACAGAACGAAAAGAGATGGAAATATACATCTGTATCTATCCGTCTCTCTCCAACATTCTCTGCCAGAAAAAAAACCCTTTAAAGTGAGCCTTGTCATCGCACTGTGATGGCGTATATTGCTTTTTGGAATATTGGCTTCCTCCTTTCTCGCCTGTAAGGTGAGAGACGCAAATCGTACACAAAGAAATGAATACATAAGAGCGATGACGATCGTTGGTGCAAAAGGAACGAGAAAAAGAAAAAGAAAAAAACAAAAAATACTTGGGAAACAATTCGATTTGAAGTTATGCACTTTTCCGATGTGTTTAAGCATCGCTTTTTTTTGACGTGTGCATATGCATATCACCGTATAATGATGGCGAATTTTTTCAGTGAATCTCTTTTAATGCTTCTCTCCAACAGATTGGCACAAGCTCAAATATTTACTTAAAAAATTATTTCGTGCGGTTGTCATTACGCTTTGCCATGGCTAGTTTCGGTAATGTAAGCACCCATGCGAGAGTGCACACACAAATAAGAAGACAAGAAAAATGCCATCCCGGAAGTAAGAAGCGTTGAATATTTTTCAACGCGCTCGTTCGATGGTTTCATTTTCACAGAAATCATTGATTTTTTTTTTTTTTGGCTTTGCTGTTTGTTAGTGTCTACGTTGGGAACTAAGCGCCGCCAATTTTGCGAACACGTCCATTCCATTCCCATTCATTTTCATTATACTTTGTTAATCTTTATTTACGGTCCATGTTCGATCGTTATTATCCAGATAATAATCGAAAGTATCTCTGTATGTATCGTAAAATCAGAGCTGGCCCAAGTGAGCGCATTCGAAAGGTTTGCAAAGTGATGCTCGGTTGGTGGTCCAAGGCTTAAACTCAGCTGATCTTTGGATTTAAAAAAAAAACACACACACACACTAACATTGTGTAATACAGTTGTTGCCTAGCTCTGTCCAATTGGCTCATTCCATTCCCAAAGCATCTTAATAATCGAACAAAGTTTTTTTTTTCGAAATTTTAAACCGTCTTTTGTAACATCGACATAGAATTGATCATCAATTGATTTCGCATTTGGTAAAACTGTGCACCACAGCCTATGGTGCGATGCAATCACGAGCACACGTTCCATCAAATCGCAACAACAACAAATTCCAAATCGGCCATAAATTTGAACATGATCATTTTTGTACAAAATCAGACAAATCTTGAAATAACATAAATTCAAACATAAATATGTTACACACAATGTTTACGAGCCACTGTCATGTTATGCGTAAAAGTGCATCGATGCATCGCCTTGTAAAATAGTTACGGAAAGACACACACACACACACACACACACACACACACACACTCACACAACAATACGGCTGATAGCCATAATTGCCATTCTCTCTCTGTTTTTCTTTAAATGTGCGAATAATTTAATTAAGTTGATTTACAACGAGTGATAACAGTCAACGATTCAAAGCGTAAATCATATGACCAACAACATCGCTTCGAGCTGACTCTATTCAAAGGGAACATCACAACAAAAACCACAAAAATGATGTTGTACTCATGTAACGATTAATTCGAATATTATGCAAATCGATGTGTACCATTTTTTAGACGCGAATATTGAAAGGAGTGGATAATCGTTCCAATATATACATATAAACCGAATGCATTCATGTTCGTTTGCGTTAGCGCTTGTGCACCATTCACCCCGTTAAAATATGACATTAAAACAAGACCTTTCTTCTTTTTAGCCCATACATTTTCGAGCAACGAGCAATCGTGATTTTGGGAACAAGGTGATGTGTTATGTGTTCATTCCACTCAGTTGCTAATATAGCGAGAGAAAAAAAAAGAAACAAATGAATTGTCAATTAAAGATTTAGTTTGCCAAACTCAATGCAGATTTCATGAGAATGTCGTGCTAGGGGCATTTATGTATATTTATCGAGGGAAAAATATGCGATATTCAAGAGTTTTGTATAATATTCACGTATTTTGAGTGTTTATACGCATTATTTGTCAATATACACGATTATATTTTTTTATTTTTTCAAAATGGCTGCCGTATATTTCAATATATGCACTATATTCGTGGTTGATTTTGGAAAATATACGTCATATTTTCGGTTTATAGACGTTTATAGATGTTTATATATATTTATATTTTAAAAAAAATATATACAATATTTACGCTTTATACACGTTTATAGACGTTTATAGACGTTTATATGTATTTATATTTTAAGTTAAAACCCCCTAGATGTCGTGCAATTTGTTGAATGATCGTGTTGAGCAAAACACTTAAATAGTCGAATATAAATTGATAGCTTTTTGTTTATCAAAATGCAAAATTGCCGACTCAAATCAATTGAATTTCAATTCAATAGCATTGTTTTGCGGAAACAAAGAAAAAGTTTAACAATATATCTATCATCCAATTCCATCTCGTATTATACATTTCTCTGGTCATAATATTCCCCTATAAACTTGTTTCTATTCTCATTCTCCATCCAATCCAATTGGCTAATTAGTTGTTTGTTGAAAAAAATTCGCTCGATTTGCCACACGACAGAAAAAAAAACAACAAAACTTTTAATAGAAGCAATTAACTATACACCAAGTATCTACCAAGATAACAAATATTTTACTCATTTTATGATTTTTGTAAAAATCGTATTTTTCGATCATAACCGAATTCGTGGTGAAAATTCGTTCATGGTGAAAAAGAAAACCGATACTTGTGGAAAAAAAAACCGTTTTCCCAGGGGCTAATTGCAACACCAAATATAATAGAATATTTTGCATGTATCCAATGATATGACAGCAGTGAATATTATCACATATTGTGAATATGTGTACATTTCTCGACATAAATTGGAATATTAGGGAATATTGATGCATGTTTTAGCCTGGTACTTTGCAATCAACCCCTAGCATTTTTCTTAGAAAGTAGGTTCATTTGCCCAGGTCATTTGCCCAGGTCATTTGCGCCAATCAGAACATAATAATTTGTAAAATCCTCAATCGTACCTGAGGAAGTTAGCAAGATGCCGATCCACAAACTGCAGGCGTTCTTTAACAGAAAGCCAATGATTTTCAACATCTTTCATGCATTTTTTTAATTATAACTCTTGGTGTGGACTACAGAGCTGTACAAATTGGGTTTACCGCACTAAACACTATATAGCGGGTACGCGTAGAGCTCCCCGATCTAATCCACTAAAAAGTGGGTTTCGTGTTTATTTTTGTGGAATCCACACTGCGATGACAAGGCTCACTTTGTAGGGTTTTTTTTAGATGTGAACACAGAACAAAAAGAGATGGAAATATACATCTGTATCTATCCGTCTCTCTCCAACATTCTCTGCCAGAAAAAAAACTCTTTAAAGTGAGCCTTGTCATCGCACTGTGATGGAATCAAATCATTAGTTAATTGTTTGTCGATATGCAAATGATTTGTGTGCGGTCATAAATTAGTCGAGCTTTATAAACCAAAATTGAAACCAATCTCCATTTAATGTGTGTTCTTTTTCGCATTCGACGGTAGTAAGGAAGTAAAGTAAAAAAGGTGAAAGATCAATCAATTAGTGTGGTTTCGAAAGAAATCGAAGTTTGAATTGATGTTTAGATGAAAGGACCCAATCACCCAATCATAGTTGGCATAGTTTTATAATGATTTACAAGAGTTACAATAAATTCATGTTACCAACACAAATGACGTACGTATAAAACGGCTGGAACCATTACAATTATCATCGAAATCGTAAAATTTAACCATAAACAATTTTATGGTGATGAATGATGAGGAACACGGCACAAACACGTTTACAATCAACCATAAGACTTTACTAAGTGCATAACTTGTTCGTGTTGAATTTGAAAATTGTTAATATCAAGTGTTTTTCCCAAGTTGTTTGTTTTTCTTTTGTGTCTTTACACCCACCAATTTTCGATGCGAACTTTTTCGTGTGGATATGGAAAACCAGTCACAAAAGACCGGAAGAAAGTATTTGGTTGTATTTTTTTATCGAATGCGTCAGAATGGTCTATATTGGAAAAGTGAGACATGACCAATTTTAATGTTGAATCCTCTTGAGAATGTAAAATTACGAATAAAAACGACAACGAGATCAATTCATTAGATATTCCTCTCATTCACTTTTGCATGCCTATGCAATTGACAACATTTCATTCGAAACATTCACACAGCCGGTCATTTCGTTCTGTGCCAATCGCGATTCAGGTAACACACTCACATGCATGTTCGCACAAATTGAAATGAGCGCGTGAGTATGGTGCGTCAGATCGAATGCTACGTGCCTGACATTGACGCATAAATGGTTGATTCAGACGTGAGCATAAATGGGAATGTGACAAAAATTGAGAATCGAATATGTCAAGTTTTCTGAGACAACAACAAACAAAAAAACAGATGAAACGACATCGGTGACCAAGAGCAAATGCGAAACTCACATAAATACAAAAAAATTCAAAGTGAGCCACTTCACGATGAAAATGCATGCAATGTCTCGATTAAAATGTAGGTAATTTTTTTTTCTTCTTCTTCGTCTTCTGCTGTTTAACGCGGATCTGTCGTTAGTGTAAATTTGACACTATTTTGAAGGGGTCTGTGAAGGAGTTTTCTATGATATCATTGTGCGATTTCTTCGAAATTTTTGGAATGTTAATATTCTGATGAATAATTGAGAAATAAATCAACTTGAGATCGGTATCCCTATCGGGAACCTCTAGATCCCAACTTCCAGATTTTGGGTTTTAGTGGATTTCAAGCGACCTGGACGCAAATTGAACGGAATGAAGGCATAGAATCGATGTGTATATTCCCAGACTACAACCCAGACACAAATGATTCATTATATAGAAGCTGGATTAGAATTTATTCAATTCTTCCATTTTTTCAAAAAAATGGTACCTCAAGACTCAAGGTGATTCCGGGAAAATCACTGGCCCAATTTTCTCGGCAATTGGTATTTTTCAATCCTTCAACTGTACCCTTTAATCATAGCAAAAAACTAGGAATGATTGGTTTTCAACTTTCCATAGAATTTTGCCTCCGTACATGGACTTTGTTGAAAAAACGCTAACGACAGATGAAGGTTAAATGAAAGAAAAAGAAGCTATAGAAGAAATAAAAGCGAAACGACATGTCATTGTCAGAATTTAATGAATTTTTTTATTGTACCACATCCAACTTTCTATGTAAAAGTCCTTTCGCTTTTCATAAAATTATACACAACTTTTCATGGCTGAGAGACGAAATGTGGGTTTTGGTGTAAAAACGATGGCAAAGCATACCAAGAGAAATTGGGCATTAATCCTAGAAGACTTAATAAAATTCCAAAATGGTAATATTGTTCAACGGATTAAATGGATTCCGAAAAAATGAAATGCAAAAATTGAAACTTTTTATTTGAATGCGGCTACGCCAAATGCATAGCGAAATAAAGTTTACTTTGTACAAATATTTTTGGCATTCACGTGGTTCGCTTCTAGTCTGGTATGAATGAAAATACTTCTTTCAAAAGGAAATAATCTCTTTTTAAGCTTAAAATACAGCCCGCGCATCACACACACAGAGAGAGAGAGCGAGAGAAAGAGTGAATGGTGCGACACAATAGGTTGGCTGCGAATCAAATGAAAACTTTAGTAAAATGGTGCGAGACTTGATTCGTGCACTTTGTAAGAAATCTCCAGACTGTAATACCAGAGATTTTTGCGTAGTGCATCATTGTTCTCATCCAATGAAGGTAAAAAAGTATGACAACAAAAGCGAAAAGCAACAAAAGCGAAAAGCAACAAAAGCGACAACAACAACAACAACAACAACAAAGAGGAAGAACACAAAACGCCCATAACTTTCTTTATTATGTGATGAACATCCATAAACATCGAATGTGCGCACTTTGGCTTACTCTAAGCATTTATTGTGCTTATGGTTTGGCTACTACATCGGCATTGGTATTTGTTGTGGAATTGTTACTGATGCCACTGTTGTTGCTGCTGGACGTAATTTTCGAAATGCGACAAAAAATCATCAAATCAATTTCCCAAGTGTTTATTTGAAATTTCATGCTTCGCGGCATTGTGTGTTTATTTAATTGTTGATTGTGGCTTACTAGCTCAAAATAAGAAGTAGAAAAACATATCGAGAATAATGAGTGGTAACAGCAGCAATATTGGTATTTCAAAACGAAAAAAAAAAACACAGAAATAAAATAAAGCGAAATGCAGGAAGGAGGTCATCAAAGTTGTAGCATTGTTGTCGCCATTGCCATATCATTCACACAATTTCCACTAAACACGATTATACCAAATACGCACGCAGATGCAAAACGATTGAAAGAATAAAAAACCCAGCCAATGTGAATTGTGCACATATTCGCACATAAAAATCGCACACTCATTCAATCTTTCTCGCTTTCGCACACACAATGACACACATTCAAACCAGCAACAAATTGCACAAGAAATCGAAAACGTGTGCAAAGAAAAAAAAAACAAAAACAATGTGCAATTGGTAATAAAAATGCAGGAGAAAAGTGCAGAAACGCGTCCGGGCTATAAACGGCCTGGTAATATTGGATGACTATGGCCGAGAGGCAATCAGAGAGAGAGAGAGAGAGAGAGAGAGAGAGGGTGAGAAAGAGAGAGATGTGAGGAAAGAATGAAAATCGAAATCCCAAATGAAATGAAATGTAAATGAAAATGATGGTGATTTTCTATTTCATCCGGGTAAACCAAGAAAAAGTGCAACCGTGTCAACAGCAAGAAATGGAAAAAACCCTCGGCCCATATAGAAAATTGTATATATATATTCGCCGCATGCATTGGATGTGCTTGCTTCTCTTTTTGGCGAGGTTTAGATGAAAATGGTTTTCTTTCTCGTTGCTCATGTCGCACATTTTAGTGCGCAGTATGAAAACACAGATAGCTACTACGTTGACGGATCTAAAGTTAATTGCTATGCATGTACCTATTCAGAAGGTTTACATGGCAAACAGATAGAAAAAAATAAACACCATACAATTTTGCACTGCAGAAGAAGATGTGTACGATGTCTTGCACAATACACGGTATGCACACTGCACAGTGCACATTCTCAAACGCCAGACGGTTACTTGCCGGGTTGGTCACAATTTTATCGTTCAATGTTTACCTTTCTTTCATTCTGTCTTTCGTAATTTTATTCAATAATATATTTTTGTTTCATCTAATCTCATCTGATGCATTTGATGACATGATTGCACCATTTGTCTCGTCTTCGTTTTCACCAGCACACATACGCATACCCACCAATTATTATATAGCATACAGTACACAGAGTGCATAGAATAACTTTCGAACCTGTGAGTTCAACTATAAAAACGAAATATGCGCATAAATTCCAATATTTCTATTAAATTTCAGTACGTTAAAAGAAGAGTGTGTAACGATGCAAAGATGCATTGAAGGAAATGAAGGTGAAGAAACGACCATTTCCTTGGCAAATAAAGTTTTGGTAGAAAAAGAGAAAAAAAAGCGTCGAAGAGAAAATGAAGACGAAGCAAACGAACAAGAAGAAGAAGAAGAAGAAGAAGAAGAGAGTTGCCAAGTATTATTTTAGCGAAGCATATTTGCATCTCTATTTATATTTACGATGGTTTTTAATTTTATACTTTCCGATGGCATTCATTTGCGCTCTGTATTTATGTGGATGTGTGTCCCTCTTACTCGCATCGTATGCCGCTCTGAATCGTACGTATGTTTATTAAATTCACTTGCATGAGCATTTTTCATGGATGTGGAAAATCCTCTCGAATGGTATTTGTGTATTATAACTGGCAGGAAAAAAGAATAGACAATATTTTAAAATGCAGCCACACACGTACACACAAAAAAGCACAACTAGATGCTGAAGAGGAGAATTATTTGGTTTTAATGGCCAAATAATATACGGTTAGTGAATAATATGCCACATCTTGTGTGCAATGGCGAATACGTGAGCACTTATTACGGTAAGAGACTTGTACAATGTACACACACACACACACACCCGAGTTTGCATTTTAGGCGCTTGAAAGCGCCTACAGGCGCTCATCTAGGCGCTCCCTATAAAATCAGTGTATTAATATAGGACGCTAGTCTAGGCGCTCATCCAAATACAATGCGTTATCACACAACAAAGAGCTTAGGCGCTCGCAATTCACTAGAACTTCTATACTCTCGTGTTGTTTTTAATGAGCGCCTAGGCTTTCATCCCATATTAATATAATGATTTTGTATCGAGCGCCTAGAAGAGCGCCTGTAGGCGCTTTGAAGCGCCTAAAATGCAAACTCGGGCACTTGCTCTCTTTTGTCTCTTGTTTGCTCTGAATACGCAATTTTCCAAGTCCTTTGAAGTATATACAATGAATGGATAAGTTTCATACTGTCGGAAAATGGAATCATTTCTAGAACACCAACTCACAATTAAGTTGGTTTTCTCTGTGTTTGATGTGATGTTGTTGCTTTGTCTGTTGCTGATATGGTTAAATGAAAAATGGTAGGTTAAAGCGCTGTGCTGTGCATACGTCAATAAACGGCATACATTGAAAAGAACGTTTGCAAATAAATGCAAATAAAATACTTGAAATTTTTGCTTGTGAGATAGATTGAAGAGTCTCATCAGTGAAAAGGGACGAATTGTGACACTTTGTGCAGCTTTTATTACTGGATTGGCAAATAAAAACAAATGGTTGGCTTTTTAAAATAACAACAAAACCCAAGTGGTAGATCACCTCAAATTTTGAATGTAATGCCCGAAATTCAATGTAATGCCGATAATGCCGATAATGCCTCTCAATGTGGAGTAATGCCTCTCAGTATTCAAATTTCAAACGTCAAAGTTTGACAAGCCATTTCAATTTTCGAGAATGGAATTACTTCTTGTTTATTGGGTATTACATTTTTCGTGGGCATTACTGTGTGCATTACAGGCATTACTTTTAAATGTTGAAATTACTTTTGTGACATATTGAGATTTCGCTATGTTCTGCATATATTGAAATTAATGCATTTTCTTGCGATTAATGACTAGTAATGCTAAGTAATGCCTGGTTGAATACATTGTAATGCCACAAGTGATTTGCCCCTTGACAAAACCACATCAAATCACACTAAGTATAAATACATAGACGAACTCAATTCGCCAGGGTATTCGAACACAAAGGCAATCCAATCTAGAAAATACATCATTGGCACGAATCAAGGTGTTCAACACAAAGTATGCATTGAATGCGTGGCATGGCTTGCGAGCTGCAACAGCAACGGCAACGGCAATGGCCACAATTACAAATGCAAGTCTAAAATAACAACAACAACAACAACAACAACAACAAAAAATGGTTTAATGTTAGGCGCAAAATTGTTAATCAAATAGACGCTAAATAATAATAATCACATCGAGAAGGGGAAAGAGAGAAAAAGCAGCAACGAACTAGTCACATCGATAAAAGTACAAATACCAAACGATTCGAGCTGAATCAAAACACCAACGAAATATAGAAGAAAAAAAAAACATTGCATACGAAGAGAATATACACGAAAAAAAAAGAACAACAACAACAGCAACAACGAATTACAAGAAAACACAATTATAATATACATGTTGCATTCAAGCTATTTTAAATATGAAAAGACCAAACCAGTTTTTGGTGCGCCGATTGCGAATTATATATTATGCGAACGCCTGTAAATAAGTGTTTACGCTTGTACGATCACAGTGAACAAGCTTGCACTGGATCTAAAGATCAAATTAAACAAAAATTATTTTCATGTGCAAAGGCAGAATAAAAAAATATCGCGGCATATATGCAACGAACGGATACGGGCTTGAGTTCGGACTCGCGCGCACTTGCAATGCTCAAAATGTTTGCTTGACTATATCGACCATTTTTTTTGTGTTCTTTTGCACAATTGTTTGGGCCTATTGAAGTCAACTAACAAGCCACATCAACTCAAAACGAACAAAATGCGCCGTACATTTTTTTGGGTGTGCATCTTTGTACTTATACAAAACCTTTTTCGCATAGCATAGAGTTATGGAAAGGAGATTGAGCGAAAGAGAAACAACTACAGACAACGAAGTGTTGAGAAACAGAATAACAAGCTCACCTTTGAATGTCTTTGAGTGTTTAATACTCTGTGTTTTGAACACACAACGTAAAAATCGCACGATTTCATTTCAGTGGATTTGTACACCAGAGTAATGTTTAACGGGGCAGCTCGACCAGAAACGGACAACACAAAACCATGAATTGGCAAATCTAAAACAACACTAGTTGATTTTTTTCCAGAATGAGTGTTCTCATCCTATAAATCCATTGCAAGAAGATTTCCAATTCTGAGTAATATTCAAAACTTAGTAATTTAATATTACTAATATTCAAGGCGGTGAAGCGACATACAAATGCGCTAGGGCACGTAGTAGACTACGACATATGATTTGCATAGCGTGGTTAGGGCACGTAGTCCCATCGTTGCATCGCTTTGCTAATATTACAGGAAAAGAAATTATTTGAAAAACAAATTGTTCAGTTCTGACAGCTCACCAAACACCATATCAACAATGTTGAACAACGTGTGCATAAAAAAAAATACATACTCAAAAACATTCTACATATTCTTATCGATGTCAATTTTTCTACAGATTTAGATTCTTTTTTTTTATTCGTGTCATTAAATTTCTTTTCGGTCTTGAGCTAAGACCGCCTGCAGCATCCATCGCACTAAGTGTCCAATGTCCATATTTCACAGATGAATGTGCCATTCGACGAATTGACTTTGCTCATGGTTTCAACGTTCAATGTTTAATAAAATCGCGTCGACTTGCCATTTGTACATAGCATTCGCATCGATCACTGCAGTCGCGTACTGCGATTTTCATTTCAATCGCATAAATTCACTATCCGCATTTAATGGTTCGAAGATTACATCTCGAATCTTTGACACGGCATACAATTTAGTACCGGAAACGCTTACAAATTACAAACGGATTTTCCACTGTAATTGAATTCGCATTAAATGTGCGCAAAGAACTCCGGAAAAGGATATAAAAATGCATGACTTTTCTCGAATGTAATTTCATGTGTTGAATAGATTTCCCAACACACATTTTGGCCATGGTGTTTGTGTGTGTTTGTTTGTTTGTTTGTTTGCATGTAGGCAACAATTTATGTGACACGCACCTTGCTATGTGGCGAGGTACAGGCATTGGGCGCTTAATAAAATGCTATCCAATTGAACTATTCATAAACAACGCTCACGCATTGAACTTGTGACCTTTGCTATGGTCTCGCCTTGACCATGACCTATTAACTTCCAGTAACTAAACGACACCACATTCATACATATTCTCTGTGTCTCTCTGTCACATGAACCGAACCGAGCTCGGTCGATGCAACTATAAAAGCATACAGTCGTATTGCTGCTTCACGGGCTGGACGTGTCATTTTTCCTAGTTCAATTGAAATTGAAATTAAAGTTTTCTGCAAATAAATTTAGCGATGTTCGTTGGTTGTCGTTGTCATCGCTTGTCGTTCAACCATTGTCTATCGTCTATCTTTTTGTTTCGAAATGTAAAAAACAAAACTTTTACTATCGTTAACATTGAATAAAATGTGAATTTAATTGGAGTTGGTACAAAATTTGCATCTCATTTGCCATTGAAAATGAAAATGTTGAATGCAATGGCATTTGCATAAAAATAAAGGTGGAAGCAGCACCGATGTTCGGGTTCACAGATCATGAGAAATGGTGAAAATATACGATCCGGATGCAAACAGATAAAAGAGCGTATGCGTCCTGCCTTACCATGAAAACATCGGTCGCACAACCGCACACAAACACAACTGACAAATGATAAATGCGTTACACGCTTGGGCATATATTCAAGATCATGCAATTTCCATATAAATAAAATCCCTTTTAATGATACAATCAGAATATTTTGCTCACTTTTTGTTTCTACTTATATTGTTTTATTGGTTGGCGAATGCAAAATGTGATGTGTTTTTTAGCACTACATGAAATGTTCACTTGCAAAAAAAATGATATTTTAAACCAAAGTTCAGAAACACTGAATTTAAATGATTTTTGCACATGTTTTAGAAATTTTGCTATGAAATCAAAATATTAACACTTATATTACTTTAACTTAAAGTTTTTCGATTTTCAGCCAAATGATTGTTAGCATATAATGTGATTCATTGATGGCGTGAAGCCTAACGAAATTTTATTTCAGCTTGGCTATCCGGCTGATTACATTCTCTTACTTGACCTTTGCAACATGGGCGAACTTCTTAGATCTAGTGGAGAAATCGCTAATCAAATAGTGCAAACAGTTGGACTATTAGATAGTATGCGCGAATGCAAAATAAGCTGCGAAAGGATAAATTTACTTCTGTGATAGCGAGTTGGGAAGCTTGTTTGGAACTAGTGCGTTTTTTGACCTCAACACGGACTTGTATCGTTCCAAATCGCTTGAAAATCGATTCCTAAGAAATCGATTCCTAAGAATTCTGAAATTTTTCAGATATGGTCAAATGCAAGTCTTTCTAGAATGATTTGGCCGCTCTTATTGTGGGCTATATGACGTTGAGTCGGCCATTCGCGCATATTCGAAAGAAACACTACTTTGGGAGCCTGTAACTACCAAAATATTCATCTTAGAAATATGATATCCAAAAAATCCATCAAAATGGGCCAATTTGACCTAATTTAACTGGAAATGCCATCGAAAGGTGAAAAATATGCTTTGTTCCGGCCTTTTAGCCAAAAAACGAGAATTTTCGCCTCAGAAGAATGTGACAAATCTTCAAAGCAATTTACCAGAATTTAAAGCATTTTCCGTCAACATTCGTTTTCGGACATTGCTTATCAATTCTCTTCTACACAGAATTTTGTTTTTGGTGTGTATTTGTGGTAAATATTCGTGATGTTCTGAATATCCAATGTCATGAGGTCTTCCGTGTTTTTTCGACAGTGTCCACAAATATTAACACCCAGCTAAAATGAATTTCGTTAGAATAGAGGTGTCCATAGGACGTATTTTCGGACTTTTTTTTTAAAATAAAATTAACTAACTGAACATTTCAACAAGAATTCTATATTCAAACAGTTAAGGTTGTCAAAACTCTATACCCGGCCGAGGAAGAAACGGCGAATAGTGAGAAGCCACCATACATCGATTCAAAGAACTACATGTAGAGAAAAAAAACCAATTTGATAGTCAGCTGTCGAAGAACATTTCACATTGACATTTCATATTCACATTTCAACATGGCGTCATTCCATTATTGGCGGCATTCACGTAGTTCCTAGAATCGGTGTTTGATGGCGCATTTGTGAAACGAGTAACATCGAATTGACATAATTTGTATGGAGATTTGACATTTCTTCCTAGTCCTGCTTAATACGCTTTTCGTGAGTACCCCAGGTCACACTGGGGCAATATGTTTCATATCGTTTGAAATCTACCAACCAAATTGTTTCCCAAGTGGACAAATTACACGAATTTATTATTTAAAGGGGAGTAACATTTAATGATAACTTTTTGATGGGTTACTGTATCAGTCGAGAGTTTTTATTTCGCAGAGTAACATTTATCTATTCATATATGAATTCAAAAACGTTCAATCCATCTTCAAGATGAATGGCGCTTTAAAACGCGAAAACAGAAATGGCAATTAGTTCAGAGTCTTGGGAGAATAGCTGAATTAGTCGGCGCCGACATACACTTGGTTCCAGGGGTCACAATAGAGCCATATTCGGGACTATTTTTTTGGAGAATCGCACTGAAATTCTATTGTCGGGAGATAGGACAACAAATTTCGGGCCTTTCGGGCTTCCCGAAAATCTTTTTGACCTGAACCGTTCATATTCAATAATTTCAGGCCGTTTATCGAAGGTCCGAACTACAACCGATTGTAACCCTTTGGTTCCCACTTCAAACCCAGACCTGGAAATGAGTAAAGTCAACTCGACTCAACTGCTGCTCGAGAGTCGACTCCGAAAAATTGAGTTAGATGAAAGTAGATATCGAGAAGTACCAATCACAGCACAGGCCAGAAATCGTCTCACTCGAATCGAGGAGGACTTCGAATTGTTTCTCAAATTTCGATGTTTGCTGATTTTAATTATGGTTTCCAAAAGCACAAAATATACAATTTCAAGACATAAACATGGTCAAAAATAGAAATTGCATATCAACAAGATTGTATATTGTCAAAACAATAATATCTCATGAACAAATGTCAAATTTTCTTCTTTTCTGTGGCTGATTGAACAATAAATAGAAGAACGAATATTATTATCTTTTACATCACATGTAATGCAAAATGGTTTATTGCATTCAGCAAACTAAGAGAATAATAACACACTGAGCGAAGCGAACTTTCTTGTTTTTCCTTATTTTTGTAAAATGACTTTATTTTCGTTGTTTTTTATTTCGAGAAAAATTAAGGCGACGCACGTAAAAATGGCTCATTATCACGGATTTAAAAATTCAATTGACTCCCAAATAGTGTAATTTTCCCGGTTCAATCGACCATAAAACTGACAACTGGATTTTTGAGTTTTTATAGCTCCGGTAAGCAGATTTTAAAAAAAACGTCTTTTTTTCTCTCTTTCTTTCTTTATTTTAGTCATTTGGCTGTTGCACTGCAAAACAAGTTCAATTCTTGCAGTTTCACTTAATTTTCGACACATTGTCGGCAATTCAACGAATGAACAGCCAAGCGAAAAAAAAGAGAACAATGTTCTAAAATTAGCGATATAAATGTAAATTTTGTTGGCTCGTAACAACTCGCGCGCGCTCATTTTTGAAGCCATTTATTCGAAATGTCATGGTCAACGCTGTCAAGTAAAAAGCGATTAAAACCATTTTGAATGCAATTCCAGATGAAATTAGAATAACAAAAATAAATCCGTTCAGTGTGATGTGAATTTGTACGGCACAGCAGACGTTCAAATGGACCTGAAATTAGCACATACAAAAAAAAAAAAAAACAGAAACCCCAAATGCCAAATGATAACAATTCAAAAGCCAATCATAAAAAATAATAAAATATAATTTATGTTTTCATTGCACTAAAGCTAAAACAATTCACCAGAGAACAATCGGGAGAGAATGAGTGATAATTACAAAAATGGACATTACTTCACTTAACCGGAAGCAGTTGCTAATAAAAAAAATAAAATATATATTCATAAAATATGCCTTTTAAGCTTCAAATACCTCACCACTTAATCAGATTACTAGTCACTATGAAATCTTTCTTAATTTTCCACACAAATATCCGTCCATCGTAGAAAATTGAAAACCAATGAATTGGTCACGTCAGTAGATGAGACACTGGATTTATGAAATATCCACGGTGTTGCTCTTCAAGTTTCTTATGTGCAAAAATATAGGCTTATTGTGATTCCTCATTTATTTAATTTTTTTTTTTTTTTTTTTTTCATTTGATCAAAAAGCAGAACATTCTTCTATAGACGAGCAAAAAAATCGGTAAACTGAGTGAGCCCAGTCTGCGCTTTCTACGCCGTTGAACTTTTCTCATCGAACAGGGAATTGCGACGGCAAAAGAAAAAAAAAACATGAGAAAGAGAGAGAGATTACTTCAAATTGGTTTTTAATGACTTTTTAAGCAGCTATTGCTGTTGTTGTCCTTAAGCAACGCCTGAAATTGAACGATTTAACCAGTCTCGAATGGAAATTGAAAAGGAAATCCAAGAAGCCGAGGCAACGCTATACCACATCAGACACATCACTACATTGCATTGGTATTCGACAATGGGCTATTAAGTATGTAAGCCAAGTGTTTGCTGGTGGTAAGAATGTCGACACATGAAAAACTGGTCGTTACAAATATCAGGGAGAGTGACGACATGAACATTGGGTGCTAAGAGTTTGGTGAATGAAATCGAAAGTTGTTTTGAATTGGTTTTTTTTTCTTGTATTGGTATGTATATATTGGTATATTACGAACAACTAAACCAAGTCACACGCAAAGGTTAAGGTCCATGGAGTGGAGTCCACATTCCGACCAGCCAGTATTGTGATTGGAAGGGAGTTAACATTCTATTAGAAAGAAACAGATAATCAGAAATTTAATATGCGCATAATGTGCATATTGCGCAAATATGTTGAGTAAGTGCATAAAAGTGGTGCTCTCTGTGTTAAAATTCCCTTTTTTCTTTTAAATGTACCACACTTTGCGAAAGAAAACCAAAATAAATTAAATAAATATCAATGAAATATACTTTTGGACCTTGAAACATAACTCTTACTTGACAGGGTCTTTCCATTCGGTGCTCACGCCAAAGCTGAGAAATGAAACCATTGAAATTCACACAAAGTATCCAATTGAATCGTTGGTTGATGTTTTTTTTTCAAGCCAAATTGAACGCAATGAATTACAATAGAATAGAGTGGCGGCTTAAAGCTATATTGTTAGTCAACTGCTTGGGCACAAAATTATGAGCCAAAAAGAATATCACCAGCACCAGCACCAGCACCAGCACCAGCACCAGCACCAGCACCAGCACCAGCACCAGCACCAGCACCAGCACCAGCAACAGCAACAGCAACAGCGTTGGTAAACAAAAGAAATTACAGACAATTTATAAAATACTTTTTTAATTATGCTGACGCGAAATGAGAAAAAAAAATAAATGAAATAATAAAAATACAACAACAACAACAAACCCAGCTCGCGCCAGCCAGTTAGTCCAACCGGAAATTTATCTTTCTGCCTTATTTTCGCCTGTCACCTGCAATTGCATAAAGTCCATACACACACACACACACAACGACCGGCGTTTTTATTCATCGTATCAAATGTGATGGAACTTGATCTTTACCTAAATGCTTTGTAGATTTGTTTCAATGCACAGCGCGCACACACACACACAATGCATCATTTTGTTTGGCCGTATGCACATTCGATGCATAGATCACATCATCGTTGGGCATCGCAAATAAGCCAGCACGATTACCGTCACACATTGTAGCAGAAAAAATGATATCGCAATCAGTGTATACACAGCGATGCCATTTTACACTCCGGCTGGCATGCGGCTATAGAACGAAACATTGTATAAAATCGGTATATATGCAAGCAAGACACAGCCATTCGGTTAATTAATTTATGGGCGCTATTTTATTTATGTGCTGACTTGTCTTGTGTCTGTTCAGACTGGCTGAGAAAGGAAGAGAAAGAGAGCTCGGTTAATGTGTAATATCATCATTCGCACATCATCATAATGTGTTGGCTGGTGAGGTGTCAACAGCGTGTGCATCATCAACATCAATTGCGACTATGAGTGTGCGACGTAAAATATAATGAATAAAAAAAGCCGGGTAGAAGACCAAAATGAAAAAAAAAACAAAAACAAAAAATTAAAATAAACAGCCGAAAAGATAGCATAATATATAATGAAATGCCTTTTGTACGATGTACCAATAACAGACAAAAGTTACCGAAAAAATGAATTCGCACATAAAATGAAATAGCTGACATACTCTTTTATGCGGTGTTGAAAAGTGGTAATCGTTATGCGACATAAACTGGCATTTTCTGGATTTCATTTATTCGTGCCAAGATCGTAATATGCTCAATAAATAAGGCGTCAAGAGCCAAATTGAAAATGTTACCTTTTTATACTGTAGACGGAAAATAAAAGATGGATCATATATTGTTTTGATTTTCTGGTGATATTGTTGGTGTTGTGCTGTTGCTATCGCTAGTGAAGTTGCAAACAGAAGGTACATGAAATAAGTATGTTGTGCGTTCGTATGCTAAAACCCAAGTTGAATAGCTCAATTGATACACACATGCACCAGTAGAGGCAGAACAAGAGAGAGAGAGGGGGTGGGAGAGATACAGTGTGAGATAAAGAATAAGAGTGAATAGCACATTCTCAAAGATGGGCTCAAGGACCATAAATCGAAGCAATAAGTATACTTATACTTACAGTTCATCACTTCACTTTACCGTGTGCTCTCTCGTATTCACTTTTGTCAAAGCACACACATATTTTAATTGAATACACAACTCGAATGTACGAATGTACGTGCACAATGTGCTGACTGAAAGTTGGTGCGGCGCAACTACGTGCAGAATCATTATCGATTGTGGATTCTCTCGCACATTTTATTGGCTGTCTCGTTTGTTCGTTCAGGCACTTTAAAGCCGTTGGCTGCATACAATTTTTACTTTTGTTGTGCGCACAAATTCAACTTGGTCTCATCATTTTTTGCTTTTTCCATATATTTTGTTCTGTGTGTTGTTGTTGTTGTTGTTTTTATGTTGTCATTGCTTTGGTAAAGTTTTATTGGAACAAGCTCATGCGTTTATTGTTGTTGTTATGCTTATGTTTTCGATGTTAAAGATGGCATAGTACATCTTGGATAACATTTTAAGTCATATAACAGTACAATATTCAGTGATTGTGCACACATGGGGAAACAGATGTCTTGACGAGTCAATATGATTTCTTATTGTGAAATTAACACATGTGATAATTTGGCACGAAGAGTTGCCGAAAGGATTAATGAAACAAATATGTTAATTTGTGCCATAGTTTTATAGTTTTCAAAACTTATTCCGTTTTTGGACATTGATATCAAACATACAGGAGATGTAAAGAGTCCTATGTCAACATTTTCCATATTTTACCGAAAAAGATACAATGGGCGGATGCGGGTTTAGGCTTCAATATATACATCTTCATGGCTTCACAGAACTCCCTTTCTGATTCGAATTCGAGTGTATATTTTCATTATTGCAACCATGCCATCGGATTCGATTTGGATGCTCTTGCAATGGAGCTTATACCAACTTTATATCCGAACAAAATATGTGTGTGCGCGTCTCTTATTTACTTGATGTTTGCTCGAGCATAAGCTTTAATTGAATAATCGATGGTCGTTTCGTTGCTGATTTTTGTTATTTTCTTTTGTATTTTCTTATTGCATAATATTAAGTCAAGTCGATAACATTTTGAGCTACAAACCGAAATTGTGTACCGAAACAATACTGTAAGAATCAAGACAACAATCATGTGTACGAGTTGAAACGAGTCAACAAGTCGATGTGACGCATGATTTCCGATGCTTTTCGAAAGACTTTTTCGACGAAAGTATGTTTGGTTAACAACAAAAAAAACTCGTCTTTTCAGTAAAAAAAATATATGCTAATATGCACTGAACCATATTGGCCATTGTGTCTGTGTGTGTGAGCGACACAACAACCAATTCCATAAAGTAAGAATTGTTCACAATTCCCAAATGTTTAACAAGCTTACAGGTACAACGTTGGTACAACGTTAAATAAGTTAAACCAATTTTCTCAACAAATAGCTCATACGGGAGCACTAAATGGTCTGACTTGTTTTCAACAGAACGAGCCAATTTCGAGAGTGAGTGTGTGCGTCTGATGAAGAGCAACCATTACCAAAATTGATAAAATTGAAATTGCACCATTTGGTTTTGTCATTGTCGTGCACTTTGGCTACAATCGCATAACCCATATGTGCACATACACCCACGCGCTCATATTATCAATTTGATATCAGCGTTTATTGCCGAAACATTAAATAACGATGCAATTGTCATGTCTTGATGTTTTTTTCATATCTGGTGGGATTAAGAGTTGGTTAACGAAGGAAAAAAAAAACAAACAAATGAACCTAGCAGCGACATATGGTGAAGAAAATACGTGATAATGAAAAATAAATGCTCTCACGACATAAGCGTTTGAATTGTCGCTGGGATAAAAAAAAAACTCATCGAACAGAATATTCATGATTTTCAAGCACTCGAAAATGTATATTTTTTTATGACTTTTTTGAAGTCATTGTTTTTTCTTGTTGTTTTGTTGTTTAGATTTTTTTTCGGGCAAAAACATAAAGAAGCTAACTTGTGTGTGTGTGTGTGTGTTTTTCTTAAAATCATTTTTGTTTGTAGTGATTGTCAACAACTCTAACTGAACGTTAGCGTTGCTATATCATTTCCATCAACAATAAAATGTTGACTTTTTAACATCAACCAAAAATCAGTTGTTCAACTTGACAATTGCACGAACGAAGAAACGGCTGTCAAGAGAGGAAATAAATCACAGCTAATGAACGCACGTGAACACAAGAAGGACGAAAAAGTCGCGATTTTTTTTTTCTGCGGTTTTTAAAATATGCCATTTATTTTGACATACAGCGTCTGTACAGACAACATAATCAATAGGACGGGAGGGAAATAACCACTTTTTGATCGTTCGAAACATGTTTCCTACTAACATAGGAAATTGTGCATCTTCTATCTAATAATAATCTACTTTTTGATTTCACATTCGTTTATCGTTTGCAAATCTATTGTTTGGCAGAAAATAAGCCGAATTAGGTCAATAGCAAGTCGACTAGAAATGGTTTGTGCATTTTCACATACATCAAATGTGAACTGAATTCAATTTTAAGTACATTTCCGCAGAAGACATTACATTAATAACACAGACATGTCTATGCTAAATAATAACAGCTGAATTATACAAATTTGGGATTAAAACAAATGTTCATGGCTCATTTTAATTCATGGAAAATGCATCTTGTGTGAGATCCGAAAACGCGGTTTATTCCCTCCCGCCCTAATAAACAATATTGGAATCTCTGGTTTTTATTTATTGCATAAAAAAGTTTTATACACATTGAGAAATCACATCGTGATTGCGTCCCGCAATTTTCATTCTCCACATTTTAATTTTAGTCAGAAATTGTTTTCGAGATGTCGAAATTATTTATTCATTTGCGCTTTAATTTAAATCATGCATTCAATGGTTTTGATTAAATTTTTGTTCATTTATTTTGGATATATAATTGTGCAAACGGAGTAGTTGCTGTTTTATCGCAACACCAAAAATACCATTTAGTTTTGGAGCTATAGCTGGTTAGATGAATCAAATTGTCTGTTAGGCGATTGTAGCCATCACATGAACCTCGGTTTGAGTTCATTTGACGCAGACATTAGCGGTTGATTACGATAGTAATTAATTATTCGATGAACAACCAATTTCAATGAACAGAATATAAACATAAAGCGTGCAAAGTCATGTTGTCTAGTTTGTTTTTCTCTCTCTCTCTCTCTCTCTCTCTCTCTCTCTCTCTCTCTCTCTCGCTCGTTCAAGTCACGAGCATGCATCATCATCATCATCTGCTTGATGTGAAATTTTTCGAAATCGAATTCAAGACAAAACTTTCGGAATTCTTTTACGATGAATTTGTATGGTTTTGTTTTTGAACTGTTGAAATTAAACACTAAAAATGTAATCGACCCGAACCAGCTATTGCAGGTATTGAAAACGGCTATAATGTAAAAGCGATTAGTAGATATGACCTCGCACTTTTATACAATATACCCAACCAAATCGCCTCTCACCCAAAAACAAGACGAAGTACTCAATATGTGTCTCGGATATCGAATAACGTGCGTGTGTTTCGATGGATACAAAAAAAGTGACATTATTCATTTCATAAACGGTACTGCGAAAGAAGGAAGTGTTGCGGTTGGTTTTGAGTGCATGCGACGGCTGTTAGTGCTGCTATGCGGCCAGTTCGTTGTTTTTTGGGAATGTTTCGCTGGTGTATGTGACGGGTTTTGTTTTTCTCTGCTGTATTTCATTTACAGTTTAAAAAGCATTCTCTTAAATGGCCTGTCCGGCCAAAATGACTGGTTCGACAGCCGACTGACCGGCTGGCCGCTTGAGACTGCTTTTAAGCCGCGTATTTCAATTCTGTATTCGAATATAATGTGTTGCTCACTGAATGTAACTGACCCAACTTTGATAATTATATTGATTGACCGTCAAAAAAGGGAATTCTTTTTTTTTTTTGTATCGGCGCGACCACAAGCAGCTTACCGCTGTTAAAATAAAATTGGTAGAAAATTCGATGGAAAAGAAAGAGAAAGATTGAGAGAGGTCCAGTATTCAATGTGATACCAACGCAGTATGTAATATTCGAAGACCAAACCATTCAGGGTTATCATCTGAATATTTTATTTATTCATTACATATTTTTTTACGACCAATGTACATGGCGATGCGAAAACAAAAAATATATGATCGATAAGCAGAATTCAGAAAACAGACTGTGAAACCTTTAAAGTCCAATTGAACCAATTACTGAGACGCACATTAACACACGTACGCAACCAATACCAAATGACTATTGCCTGAATTAAAAAAAATAAAAAAATAAAACTAAAATACACTGATCAGCCTTATATTGCATGTGTGTCATTTTTGTAGCTGCCCTATTGAGGTAAACACTGTCAAATAAATCAAATCACGAGAGGAATCAACTGCTGACATTTCATTTTAGTTTGTGTGTGTGCATTAAATTCGTTTTGCTAACACTTTAAGTCCCGTAATGTCAACACGCAATTTACAAACCGAAAAAAATGCGATTGAAGTTTGTTAGCAACGCATATTTAAGTGGTGAGTGGCGTGTTGACTAAATTAAGGTGAATCTTCCAATGTATGTATAGATGTTATTATGTCATGCAAATTTCAGGACAACATTTAAAAAATGCGTACATTTCGGATTTATGATGAGTCTATGTCTAGGATGTCTAAGGTAAATGACACAAAAAATAGCATCACCGTTGACATATGTCGATGGATTTCATCAACAAAAGTAAAGGCTAACACTTGAACTGTAACAGTTGGAAATAAAATTGGTTTGAAGGCTAAGTCGGCGTATAAGCTGTTTGATCGGGGTAAAAATGTGTGCTTATTTACTGAAAGTAATGCCACTTTTTAAATGCTCATGGGCACCATCGAAGGCAACACACAACATAATACGCTGTTCAATTTCAACGTACTGCATGCAAATTGTGTTGTGCACAGCACATTTGTGTGTGTGTGTGTGTTTGTTCGATGGAATTCAGTATTACGGCAATATATTTCAAGCGAATGATAACTTCTGACATGGCGACTCCAATCTATGACAACCAGAATTCTGAAATGCACGCAACACACGAAATGTGAAGCAGCTGAATAGAAAACTTGGCTAATTTAATTTTTTCGATATTGATTGCCAGTGGCAACTAAGTGCAATGCATTTAAATTAAAACTGAAAATAAAAATGGAGAGAAACAAAAAAACAAAAAAAAACAAAAAAAAACAACGAGCAGAAAAAAGGGTAATGCAACGCAATTAGCCGTCGAGTTGAGTGGTTTTTATCGAAGTGAAAATTCGTACCATGCAAATCATGTTGTGATCTTGCCCCTACACTTTTACCTCAATTAAAAATATAAAATGGAAAAAATGCGCTGCCGACAAACATTCCACACACACACACACACACAAAAAAAACTCTTTCTCTCGCACGTTCGCTACATTGCTAAATCTATCGGTGCATTCACATTGGCCGTTGGTACGCATTGCAGCGCTAAGATGTTGCCATCACTGCACAGTGCACATCCATAACGGTCATCCTCAATTGAATCAGCCGACCAAACACAATACGTAATGCCTTTAAACTCATAATTTATGTAAAATCAATCAAAATCGTTCAGTTTTCAAATGAAAGCATTAAACTTGTGTGTGTGGTTCATATTTCATTTTACGCGTATTGAAATTGGTTGTCAATGGTTTTTTTTAGCAATGACACATGTCAGGATGTTACATACTCAACTCAATTGACAAATGATCTCTTCAACCGCGATGGCGGTTTTTGTTTTAGCGGAATAGTTTATCATCTTTATGTGGTTGGATGCCAAATCAAATTGCGTACACTTCATTCAATTCACATTCGATTCGGTGTGCGAAGCTCACATCCAGTAGCAAATTAATGAAAAACAAAATTGAATCCGTAAAAATCATTTGATTTTTCCTGCAATCGTTTTTATTTTTACCATCGATGCATCCGAACGGTTCAACGTGCGCCAGCCCGAGCATTAATCGCATTTATCGACAAATGGAACATCGAATCAAATGGAAATAGTACATAGAAATAGACAAAAACAACAAAAACAACAACAACAAGTAATCAAACCAACGCGTGAACATTTTTTTCCATTCGATTGTCTTGAAAGTAGCCACGTTCGCTTCATAAGACGTTTTCGCACTAATCAAAATCATACCTAACCACACAATAAGACATCAATTTGTTGTACTGTGCTGATTTTATATAATCCATGCATACGATCACTCTTTCAATGCACATGTAAATACACATCGAACATTCCTCAACCGCTGCAGAGATTTACAAAATGAAAAAATCACGCTTTCGAATTGCTGATGGTGCTTCTGCTGCTGCTGCTGCTGCTGCTGCTGCTGCTACTGAGTGTACAATTGTGCATATTAGCCGGTGTTCATCCGTGAAATAGTCCGCCATCCAACCAATTTTTATAGTCCAACTCTAATTAACATTTCCACATTAAAATAGCACAGTAGAAGAATCTATGCCATTTTAAATATGTCAAAACATTGACTTTATTTTAATTGTTTCCATTTTTTTTGTTGGTCATTTGTTTTTGGGCTGTTGTCGGCAATTAAACAACAAAAATGTTGGCCTCTGTGTTTTATATTTGGATTTTATATGAGAAATTTGATGAAATCATCAATTAAACGTTTTATATAAATTGATGCAATTGAACATTTCGAGGTGATCTATATCTAATTACGAATTTGATAAATCCGATGAACATCAGATTCAATTCACAACTCATTTTGATAGCATTTGCGTTAATATTGACTAATCCAAACCGAATTGGTAGTCAATAGTATTAGATGGAAATGGAAATCGTGGTTTACTCTGACAGCGTGATCTATTGAATAGTATTTCCACCTTCATCAATTTGCGGCTCAACACAAATATTTGTGATTGTCCAGCTATGATCGATGACCGTTCGTCTATGGAATTTTGCAAAACTATACCACAAAATTATCAGCAAAACAATGGAATGAGATGTTACTCGAAATGTCAAATCATTCTGATTTGATGCACTAAAACCATTAGATTTCCATTTTCTAGATTGCTGGATCGGCATCTGCCTAGGTGTATTACTATTAAAGCCAAATGTTTATTTTTATCATTTATTTTCTAAAAGCTGAACTTTTTTTCTTGGAATTTTCCAAATCATCTGGAATTTATGTATTAATATAATTTTCATTCAAAATTGTAATTGAAATTATTGAATCAATCAATTTATTTGACAAATGAGATGTCGAATTAAGTTGATTATGTGCACAGAATCTCAAAACAAGCGATTTCAAACGATTTAATAGCATAATGATTTAATGAAAGCGTTTGCTTGATTGCGTCCAAAATTTGCATAACATTTTAAAAATAAAACACAAACAAAATTTCGATGTTACGATTCAACAAGCCACCGCACTGTGTAATTTATCAACAAATCGAATCGAACACACAGAGAGACACTCTTTTCAACATGGCACATAAACCCATCATGAAGTTGAAAAAGAAACGAAACTGACATCATTCATCTTCAGCACAATATAAGGTTTCATTACATGTCCATTTCCAGAAATTGTTTAAATTGATTCGCATTGTGGTACATTGAAGTGAATATCTGTTGCCAAGCAATCATTGCATTGTTTGGCTAAAAAAGGGAAACACAAATGAGCACGTCATTTCATAAGTGGCGATTGCTCATTGTCAATGAAAGAAAAAAACAACAAAGATTGTTTCGATTTATTTTTAATTTAGAAATCAGTATCCGCCTAATTATGGGCGATGCGCAAAAATATTCGACGAAATCAACACGAATAATAAAATGTCGATTAAAAAGGGACCAACAAAATGATACAAAATGAATCGTCAGCGACCAACAACCATTCGGTTGTTATTGATTGCCGAAATTGATGCTGTAGCTGTTGTTGTTGTTGCTGTTTGTTTTTTTTTTTTTGTTTTTGTTTTCTAATCGTAACAAAATCAGCCATGCCATACAAACGCAATACAAATGCGTATCTTGTTTTGCATGGTTTTTGTTTCAATTACGAATCGAATGTTATATTAATGTCACATTTCGTTATTTGAATTTTATGTTTATAATTATTTATATGTGTTGAATTTGGTGCATCTTTATGAACTGTTGATTACATGTTCCATTATCACTTTAAGCTGTGTCGTCTGTGGTTTAGGATTTTTATGACCGAATATTTCCTACGCACGCAGGACCATTTGCAATGTGCACATATTTCTTTGTGTTTGACTATTTCGCTTTGGTTCGTTCGCATTTATGTCCATCTCCGTTCCTTGTGCTCGTACGCTCGTGTTTCAATCAAATCTTGAATGCAAGGGGATTGGCCTATTGTAGACGTTGAGTAAATTTGAAAGAGTTTTTTCTTGCTATAAAATATAATTAAAAAAAAAAAAAAAAAAAAAAAAACGACAAAATATTCACAACATTGTTGTTTTATGATTGAGCAGATTGTTGTGAAGTTCAAAGACAAAAACAAAAACAAGTTCCACATCGAGTATTCGCCATTCGTTCTGGTGTCTCCAGTATTACCCATATCACTCTGATATCATAGTATATTATCGATTCAGTGCGCGCGCCATTCTTTATGGATGTATAGCAATGAACAAGCAATGAACGAAAATACAAAAACCAAAACAAAACACAAACCGCACACAAAATCCAACAGACAAACTTCTCATTATCGTAAATAACAGCGAAATATCAGACTAATGATCCAGCCGATTGTTGGTTGATTAAAATAAGAAGAAGCGGCAATGAATCGTACAAGCATATTGTATCGCGAACGATTTTTGAATCATCCCAAAAACCCGTTGAATCGATTATTCTACTATCATATAAACATAGAAGGTTTTTCATGTTTTTTTTTTTTTTGGGCGATAACTATGGTGTGATTGCATCTTTTAGTAGTATTTATATTATGTTATATGTATGCTGTGATGGGAGGCTCGCGCACACATATAGTCATATACATGTATATATTTGGAATGTTTGGTACTTACACTTACACTTAAACAGAATCCGCGCGGACAAAGTGTAATGAAAGAGTAATAACACATAAAAACCATTGACATATAGTCAATGTGCTTAAGCCAACAGAAACCGGGCACCAAATGAGGTAGATTCAGTTAGCAAAAACAATCAAAATTTCACACAGTACACCGCACACATGCCGATTTATGTTCGCAAATCTTCTGTTTTATGTGCCGTTCAGATGGATTTATTTGTTATTAGCCGTTGAATATGTGGCCATTTCCATTATCAAATGTTTTGTTTTTGTCGCTGTTGATTTTTCGTCGTGAAAACCAGCAAAACGGAAATGTTGCCTCTATAAAATGTTGTTGATAGAAGACATTCTGTGTATGAGAACAAATTTTTTATTTTCGGTTCGATGTCAATTTGATATGTCAAAACAAGATCAAAACCAAATGAATAGAACATTAATAAGTAAATTTTGTGGCATAGGCAAATGGATTGAAATTTCCAATAATCCATTTTTCATAATCATTAGAATTTTAATTGATATCCCTAGACGTTAAGAATCTACCGCATCGATTTTCGAATTGATAGAATTTGCAATCATCGATTGGATTAAATTCAGTTAGATATTTCATTAACTGAATCTGTAGTATCAAAGTATTAGATAAGCTCAATGTTGTCCATTTGTCGCAGCAGTTCGACATTGTGTGTGTGTTTGTGTGTGTGTGAACGTGGGAGAGAGAGAGAATAAAAATATATATATAAGAGACCACGCACAGTGGCGATTCATATGGTGTTGTTTTTGCATTTTGAATGACGTTGCAATTGCATATTTTTGCGATGCAAGAGACAAAACAAAAATCGATTACTTAACCGCAATAACCGTCGATTAGAATATTCCATTGCGTTGAATTTTCATATTCGTGGTGGAATTCTGTGGCAAGAGGTAGATTGAAATAATTGAGCTAGAGATGGCGACAAGTGATGTGAATCTTCCTGGTGCTTCCAATGGTAATGGATTTTGAATTCCAGCTGTGACAGACATATATAAATTAAACTGTTTCGATCATCAGCTCATCTACAGAATAATTGTCTCTTAGTTTCTAACCTCTCCGTTCTTTTTTCATATGATTTCGGTTTGCGGTTGGCCAGCCGATCGTGCTGGCACATAGTAACCGTATGACAGTTAAGAGAACATTCTATTGAACTTATGGGCGAATACGGCAAACGACAAAACGAAAAATGCACAAATTACGTAACCTGTTCGTTCAAGTTCATTTAAATAGCATTGCGTAAAAATGCTGCGGGAAAAACCATGCAATAGCTTGAGAGTTTCAAACGTATTTAATTCGTTTTTATTCATCTCGAATTTTCGATAGCAATTTCATCTTAAGACGGATATGAAGAATATGAATATGATTACATTCATTTTTTTTCCCTTCTTCCTTTGCATTCTGCTTCCGATTGTTCGCTTTCATTCGACATTGATGCAAATTGACGACCTACTTTTGTCCTTTAAAATTGCACTTTAAACAATTTTCTACACCCCCCGAAAAAAAATAATAACAACAACTGCAAATCAAATCAAAACTTTAAGAACAATGCTGGCAGCTCAATTTGCATCGTTCAATAATACGTTTTGTTTAAGTTTGTAAGGGTTGACATTTTTGTTTGAAATTGAATTATTAGACTTAAACAACATTGGTTAACACTTTGATCATCTCAAGACCAAATTTCCAAAATAATTTCCATCAAATGAAGTCCGACGGCAGAAAATATTCAAATTAAATTGTCTTTATATACTTTGCACCAATAACCACAGTTCTATCCTTCACCATCTTTTTCCAATATCGTAATGTGCTTAAATGGGGTTTGCTTCAGAGTATGCAAACCATTGAAGCCATCTATGAATGGCATCTAAAGAGATATTTTGTTTGTTTGTTTAGTTTTGGGCTATGGCTTTGACTTCATATAAGAGCGTTTTCATTCCAAGACTCTATTGGCTTAGACAAAATCCTATCAAAAGAGTGCCAACGAAACAAAAGCTGTAGCTATAATTCATGAGCTTGAAAAATATAAACAATATTCAATATTCCTTGGAGAGAAAAAAAAAACCACTCGAAATTGGTCAAACCCAATTAAAGATGTATCACTTCCAATTAGCTCAAATCCCGCTTTGGCAAAGTGTTCAATTCAAATAATGTCTAGTGTGCCATAACAATGGATGAAACAAAATTATTATGCACGATGCAGTGTTCTTTTTTTCTAAGAGGGAAATAAAATGAGTTTTTAAAAAATGAAACGTCTTGTGTTTGGATAAGCAACAATGATATTGAATATGCCCTTCACCTTCCAGCACTGCCACTTTGAGGCGTCACATAACACAGTAATTTGATTGAAATTGGGACTATACTAGCTTCCGCTAACTAATCATTTATGAAAACAATGTGTCACCATTCAAATTTCATTCAAATAGCCCATAAAAATCGAATTAAATTACGATCTGTTTTACATTAGCACAGATTATGCTGATAAGTCATCGGAAATTGGGTAGAATTTATGTTTATTTGTCTTTTTTTTGGCATTTATATTACATTAAATACAGTCCCATGAGCATTTTCGAGTCGATATCAATTTATAAATAAAACTGGCTTTCAAATAGCATCAATATTGAAAGAATCCCAAATATTCGATTTTATGGATTTGGATGTTCTACGTTCATTCAGTCAATTGGAAAAATTAGCGTTGAATTCAATTGAATAATGCGTATATCTATACAGATATATATCTGAAAATGAATGGCACGTTTTTTGAAAAGAGAAACAACCCTGAGGGGACAGGCACCAATTTGTAATAGCATAAACTCGGTCTAACTTGGCCATTTTTCGGCAAAACTAGAGCTAAAATTCTTCTAACGCACCGTACACACGGTGCGAGTCTGTAGCAAGTTTTTTTATTTCATCAGTACAACACAAATGTTGACCTAACGGTCAACTCGGTTTTACTAGAAATAACTCGGTCAAATTTCGGTGTATATTAGTGCAACTGGAAATTAATATGGTTCATTATTGGTTGAAGTAAGTGAAACTCGGTGAGAGAAAAATCCGTGTCTTCCCCCTAAGAGCTACCTCGAGAGAGTCCGAAGAGATACATTTTTCGGATTACCGTGGTCATTTGTTTCCCTCTTCCCGTTGCCAGGTGGAGAATATCATTTCTATTTTACGATTTGATCTTTGAAGTCATTTGAAGGAAATTGGTTTTCAATTTGAGAGACCTCTTACAAAATTCCAAGTCCTCGTTGTAAATTCAGGATAATTTTCATTGTCACACACAATCCATTCTGAGTACCTTGTCTTTGTTTCCACCTGTGCTTGGCCATCGAATGCTAATACGTACAACATTGAACAATGTGTAACATCCTTGGAAAAACAGAAGATAAAAGGCGGCAATTTCACATTGGCGTTGTAAAATGGGGTTTTCATGTTAAATTGGCTACTGCAAAGAATATATACTAGCTAATTCGTCAATTTATAGCACACCGCTGCTGAATGTTCAATGAGTCCTGTGCTGAACTGCACACTCATAAAATTAAATACAATGAGTGAGGCTATTTGAATCGTGAAAACAACAACAAAACCGAAGACGATAAATGTTCAAACGAAGCGATCATAACAACAAATTGCAAAATAAGAAAATGGTGAAAATATAACAGCCGCCATAGAATCGTCGAATACACACACGAAAAAAAAAAATACGAAGCATTGAAGTAAAAAGCGAAATTTATTAAATCGCTTGTAAAATTGGTCCGAGATATAAATTTGTGAACAAATGTTTACGCCACTGAAACACGAACACAGATCCGTTTATGTTCATCGTACACATTGCACATTGGCTGGGTATTTTTTTATTGTTTTTTTTTTTTTTTTTTTTAAATCAAAAATTACAATTATTCTTGCCATTCTATTAAATCCGTTGTGTTGCTACTTGTTGTTGGCAATTGTTTGGGAATGAACAACGAAAAAAAAACACAACAAACCAACATATAGCGAATGGCAAAAGCAACACTAAGTGTGCATGCACACTGCACATTGACATTGATGCCGAATTTTGTCGCTTCAATAAAGAAAACATAGAGAGAAATTGAACAGAGTACAATTTTGAGCGAGTGAACAATTTAAAAAGAAAGAAAGACAACAACAATAAAAAAAACCCGAAGAATGAATTCAATGAATTGATTGAACACAGAATGATGCGAAGAGAATGGCAAAAAAAAAGAAGAAGTGCACTTTGTGAATTTGCGAAAGTGCTGGCGCAGCGCAAAACATAACACCAGTGAAACTTCAATGTTTGTATTGTTGATGTGATGTATTGATTGGGCATATTAAAACGAATAAAAAGAGAGTCTTGACAATTGTGAGCGGGCGAATAGATATGAAAACAACTACTTGAGGACGCTTTATATCGACGTATTTGAAAGACGAATTGAAAAAAAAACCGTATCGATTTGGATGTGTATGCGTTTTCTTCATATACAAACGTTTATAATTATACATGTGAATTTCTATAAAACATTTTTGTGCTGAATGGGAAAAATACTAATACATTGTATCGTGTTCACATTGAACAACAATTGAACATGTGTGTTGGTGTGTGTGAGTTGGTTGTTGTTGTTGTTGTTTTTTCTCAAATAATTCGCTACATTTATACATAAACAGTTTTTTTTGTGTGCCATACATGCGATAGTTTTACTATCCCAGCCCAGTAAAGTGTAAATGCTTTTGTTGGCGTGCGCATTCGTTTACATTTGTTTGCGATCTCGAGCTCACACTGCCATTGTAATGGAAAATACAGAATATAAAAAAAAATGTGTAAGTACAATTTTCTACATTCGTTTGTGGTTTTTTTGGAAAGTGTTTTACTGTTTTGCTGCCGGTCTTTGGTCTATGGAATGTGTTCCCTGTTGACCACGATTCTTTTCGAATAAATCAATTGAATTTATTCATTAAAAATCCGTCCATTTGATTTGGTGTATACGTGTTAAGTTTGTGTGGTTTTGGGTGTCTTATCTTGTTGTTGTTGTTGTTGTTGTTGTTGTTATTTGTTGACGTTTCGTTCTTGACAAATAATATCAAAGCTCATTAAATCATCAAACCCTGGAAAAATGACTTCAATTAATGCGAATGCACAGCAGAACAGAATAAACCATATCACACACGTCAATCGATTACTCTGAGTGAAAGAGATAGTCTCCGGTTGAAACACATTGAAAATCGTGTACGTATGCATGTACACCAATTTTCATTACCAATGTATTTATTCTTGCGAATATATGAATGAAAGTAGCCATCAAATATACGTCAAATATGCGTGCGACAGCAGCTGGACACAGTTTTATCCAATTCGGGTTCGGTTTGAAGACTACAAACCAAGAACTATAAGCACTATGATCAACATCAATAATACACACAAAAATACAAATTCAAAACACACACAAAAAAAAACAACAACAACAACAACGAAAATAAATCCCAATATCAAAACAAATGGAACAGCAAGAAATGAACAACAAAACCCTATAAGCATTACAAAACAGTCTCAAACACAGCTCGCACATAAATTGTGAGCACACACACACACTCACCAATACAACAAACACATCAAAACACACAAATACAAATACACCAAATGAGATTACTATAACCTCCAATCATCATCAGTAAAAGAATAGTAGCCGAACGATACGAATGAAATATATGTATGTATCGCTCTCACATTCGCTAATAAACCGCTAAAATAGTTTCGTTTTCTCGAAGAAAAATAAACACACAAATTCCACAAGAGAGCCCCATCTAACAAAAGTGTAAGAGCAAATTCAACAAATCAAATTAACTGTTAATAAACAACTAAGACAAGTAAACAATATTCAAGTGCATTCAATTTAACATGACCCTGAATTATTGAATTCAAACAAGCAAGCAACAACAAAATCGTAACAATTTGAAACAAATCGAAACAGTTTTTTTCGGGCGAATAAAAAATGCACCCGAAAAATGTGTTTGTGCCAAAAAAAAAAAAAAAAAAAATGCAAAATTATTATCAGAACGAGCAGCAAAACGTGGCGTTAGCCACAACAAATAAGTGATAAGAATATTGTTGTTCATTTTGAATAAAAATGAATCAACACATTGACACATTGGTCGGTGGTATGGCGATAGTCAGCTGAATGGTTTTGTATGTGAAAGCGTCAATACCACCACAATTGGCTATTCATTGTGACGTGCACATTTATTTCACCAGTTTGAAAGTGTCATGTTTTTGTCTATGTAACAAAAACGCACAGAGAAAAAAAAATAACACCAGACAGTTAATTGAAAGAAATTTAAAACAGGAAAAAAAAAACAAAACAAAAAACGCCACAAATTTGCTGACATTTTCCCAAAAGACACACTTCGTTCATCGATCGTCTGCCGATCATCAAGTTTTTTGGCGTGTTAAAGAGGAAACAATTTTAAAACCATCCCATCTTTGAAATTGTTTTGTTGGCGATTCACAACACCAACGCACAAACATTGCGATTGTATATTTTTGGAATTATCATCACATCGACTGATAAACTCAATGAATTCAATGAGGGAGCAAACAATACGAAAATTTGTATACATGTATAAATAATGTGCATCTGGTGTACTAGAATTGTTCATTAGAAGAAAAATAAAAACAAAGTCAAGTAAAGTGAAATTAGAAACGAGCAAACAGCTACAATACAATCGCTTGTCATGTAAACGAAAGCCGAAACGAAAGCAAAATAAAAATTGATTGTACTCACGTTTTAGTGTTGTTTATGATATTTTTTTTTTGCCACAGCTTGGCTCTTATTCTCTCTGGCATACACTATTTGAATTAAGTGTGCTCTCAAGTTTGTTTGTATGTGTGTGTGTTTGTGTGTGTGTGTGTGTGTGGTGAGAGCATAGTGCACGCAATAGTGTTAGTTAATTTTGCGCTTCTTTCTTCTTTCTTTTCTTTTCTTTTGTTTTTTTTTTCTTCGACAGAATTTCAATTCAATTCTCTTCGATAAATAGCTGTGCATCGAGTACAATCATTTCATCGGCTAGTATATGTGCAATGTGCACACTTTAGCAGCTGTATGCTTTTCGATTTTATTTGGTTTTGAATTGGCCGAGTGTGTTTTTTTTTCTTCTTCTTTATCACGATTATACACGTTGGTAAAATACTCTGTGTGATTCAATCACAGTTCTAGTTGAGATAGTAAAAAGCCCGGTTTGTGAACGCAATTTTTTGTTAATGCTTTAAAATCCTATCAGAACATTTAATGCATCGTACATATCGACCTTATAATCGACGCAGTAAATATTCGCATGGATTATATTCAATTTCCTAATAAAAGTATGCATTTCATTGATACGCGTCCGCAAACTCAATTATGCAAATTCTGTTTGCCTATCACACAACCGCTATCAAACGCAAATGAAATGCAATTAAATGTTTATTCATTCAAATAATCATCAGCAACTAATGTTGTGTGCTATCGTGTTCGATGTGTTGTCAGTCTGATTCACTAATTTTGTTAAATCATATTTTTTTTTTTTTTGGTTTCAACTCTCTTTTTTCGGATGTTTGGATTCTGATGAAATAGGAATATTTGGAATAACATTCGAGTGTCATAAAAAAGATCTAATGCGATAATATACGATAAAATATATCAGCCTATCCAAATAACATTCAAAAACCAAACCAAACCAAACCAAAACAAGCCAAAACGAATACACATATAGCAAAACGAGGAAAATGCTACATCATCGTCGACTTTTCCAACACTATTCGAACCGGTTGCGACAACATATATTTGTATCTGCCAATGAACATGTGACACAGCATACACCCAAAGTCATGGGCTGTTGTCATCAAATCGATCGTTTGAAATGTGATACCATGGCGCACAAAAATCGAATCCAGTATTTGAATACCGATGATTTGATTCATGACACACCAAACAACACTCACATATCAACGGATAAACCATTGCCATTTGATGCAATCCCATGCGCTGATCCACCAAATACCAGTAAATTTAGTCAATGGTTCACAATTGCACACCAATTAAAACAACTATTGACTTCAAACTGGGATAGTCGATTTCACGAGGACATCGATGAATGCCACCGAAGGCTGGGACCAATTTTTCGCAAATCACTAACACCAAATTTTAGTGGCAAGTATTTTCGAATGACATGTTTATCAACGATACACACACATATCTATCGCATAGTTTTTTCACATCAATTTCACTTGTTTCATCAAAAGAAAAAACTGTTCATTGCTAATTTTAATGATATCTATATTTGATATTTCAATTTTGCATTTGTTCCCATGCAGCAATTTTCGTCCAATCACCCGAACTATTACGTGATGTGTTTGTGTACGAGGGAAAGTATCCAAAGCATCCGCTACCGGAGGCCTGGACATACTACAATCAATTGCACAATTGTCAGCGTGGTCTATTCTTTATGGAAGATGCTGAATGGTTGGATACACGTAAGCAATTGGCACCATTAATGTTACGAAATGATCATCGTTTTTTTGGCATTATTGAAAGTGCCACCGACGATTTCATTGACAATTGGAAGAAAACTGCCGTGCAACATCATGAATGGACTGAAATGCCGCTAGCCTTAACCACACTGTACGGTTGGTCGATACGTGTATTAATGGGCATCATGTTTGGCAATGTATCACATAAAATGTGCCATGAATTACACGAAACAATCGATCATTTTGGACAAATTGTACAAAATGTGTTTGAAGATACGGTACCATTTGCCAGCATTTCACCGCAACTGGCACGTAAATTACATTTACCCATATGGAAAAAGTTTGAAACAAGCGTCACCGATACACTATCGATTGCCGATCAAATCATTGAATACGGTTTAAAGCAACCGCAATACGATGGACTGCTCGGTGAAATGAAACATTTGAATATGGAAATCGAATTGATTAAGCGAATTTTTATTGATTTAATTATTGCGGCCGGTGATACAACGGCATTTTCAACGCAATGGGCATTATATTTGTTGGCCAAAAATCCAACCAAACAAGATCATCTACGCGCTGAACTGTTAACAAGCGATAAACATGATACACCGTTGTGTCGTGGTACGGTACGTGAAGCGCTACGTTTATTTCCGGTGGCCACATTGGTCGGACGAATTTTAGGTAAAGATGCCATTCTAGACAAGTATTATGTGAACAAGCATACGCTTGTATTGATCTCCATCTACAGCGCTGGACGCGATGAAACAAGTTTTCCAAACGCTAATCAATTCGAACCGGGCCGTTGGAATCGCGATCCAATCACCGGCACGCTTAAATTAGTGAATCGAGCACAAAGTTCAATACCCTATGCGATGGGCGCTCGCAACTGTATCGGACAACGTATTGCCAACGCACAAATGTACATCATTCTATCGAAACTGTTGCGCACGTTCAAAGTTCAATTGTTGAATGCAAACGAGATCGATATTGTCATGCGTTTAATTATAATGCCCAGCAAACCAATGCGATTCGCTGTCAAACGGATCGATTAAAATTTATACGGTAAAGGTCATACCAGTGCCAAGTGCCCGGACCAATGCTAGCGCCAGTGCCAGCATTGCCTGCTTTTTTTTACAACTACTAAACCAAACAACAACAACAACAAAAATCAAAAGAAAACATTAACGATAAATACATAAATAATTCTGTTGTATTATGAGCCAAATCGAATGCTTTACCTAATCGCTTCATAAGAGTTAATTATCATTTGCACGAAGATAGAACAACAACAACAAATAAACACTTCATTTTTAACATTTTAATTTCTGATGGAAAACACATAGTGTGTGCGTTTATTTTTTTTTTATACGTTACAAAACAAATTCGAAATAGATTTTAACTCAATCTAATTGGAAACTGGGTGAGTTTTTGTGGCTGGTAACAACAAGGTAAGCTGCTTATGGTACAACCGCACACGCACAGACGATTTGCGCATGTAAAATAAAGTTAGTTTCAAACTCAATTACTATAATTCTAGAACAGCTGTCTGTACATGAACAACAAATACTTTTCGTTGCAACATTTTCTTTCGAGATTGAAATGAGAGATTCAACTCTATCAGCGCAGAAATAACACCAGTAAACAAATGAACGCGCAGTGCACAAATGAAAAAAAAAACGGAAGACAAAAATTAAACACGAACAAACGTGTGCGGTTGAATTACGCTCAAAACTATTAAGCCAATGCTAATTAGCGATGTAGCGAAAATTGTGAAAAGAATGAAATGGAAAAGGAATAATAATGGAAATGAACACACATCTCAGAAGACGGAGAAGAGAATTTTGCTCATTTGCAGAATGACAGCAGAATGACTGTGCAATGCACAGCATGGTCATTGATGTCCCGTCAAGGTGAGCTTTGAATAACATGATCAACATGGTTTATTCAATCAATTTCACGATAATGTTTCGAAGATCAAGAGTTTTTTTTTGTGTGTATCGATTTTCATTAAATTTGTATGCATGAACACCCAATAAACCAGTTTGAATTGAACAAATAAAGATTTATATGTGTCACAAGAAACGAAGAAATCAATTTGAAAAACCAAATCTTAAAATTTCATCAAAATACATTGACTTTGACAATGCAATTGCATGTATAATGTGAAGTTAAAAGATCACATTTAGTCGATTGGAAACCGATTCTAGTCTAAATGACTTGTGATTTCTGTAGCTACTTCACATGCATCCATGTCAAGCAAACAAGCATCGTGTACGGCAACATTGAATGTGCAAAAATTGTCCATTTGTAAACATTGTTCATTGACTGTATAATGAATCTTGATGAACATAAACTCAACTAATGCACTTTTTGTTTTTTACGAAAGAAAAGAAAATAAAATTAACGCATTGTGTTTTCAGAGCCTTATGAAAACAAAACAACAACAAAAATGGCAGAGAAATAATAAAACGGAGAAGAAAATGAAGTAGTTTGCATAAATGAGATATGACAAAGATTCTACTCACAGCCAAAGAGGATAGCTCGAAAGCGTGAAGGAGGTTACGATGAAGTGCACGATTGTTTGCTGAGCAATTTTTTTTTTTAATGGCAGAGATGCGGGCATAGATGTAAAAAAGAAACACGAAAATAAAGAATACGAAGAGAGGAAATGCGGTAAAGAAAATAAGCGATAATTTTTAACGTTGCAATCTCATCGAAGTGTCATAAATCAAGTGCAACAACACTAAACAGCACACACGATCGACAACCCCATCATTGGATTAATGCCCACGCTTT